>CM023455.1:126581879-127220160 GCA_013339765.2 Haemaphysalis longicornis
ACGCCTTAGGAGCTTCGCCCCTAAAAAAAGCTAGTTCACAATATGCCAGACCCCCGTGGAGACTATACTCGGGTACAAGTTAAGAACGGCCTTGAAGAATTGCCGCTGTGCATCACACCGCAGCCGGATGATACTCAGCGCGGCGCAAGTAGTGCGTTACTGCAATATTTTAAACATGGCACGAGCCGTTTCCGCGATTTTTTTGTTACTTTATATGCTTATAAACTACCGCAGCGACGACAAACCACGTGAGAAAAGCAGACGATATCACGCATTCATAGCAATCCCTTTCAAAACGCGCGCGCCCGCTGACATCCAGGTCCGTCGCTTAGGCGCAGTGATGCTGTGCATGCGCTACTGCCGTTCTGAACTTGTTCCAGAGATGTCGCCAATGTAGCGCGAAATATGAAAGTTCAAAATTCCAACATTCCTCGCATTTTTCGGTTAAAACGTCTTTCGTGTCTGGAACGGAGCTGAGTAAGTAACCTAAAAATAGTTATTTCAAACGGAACAAACTAGTATGCTGTCTCAACGGCCCCTTTAAGAGACCAGAATGTGTATCGCGAAGCGACCGCTACGTAATGCTCCGTATTAAAAACGCTCCCACGCGGAGATTAGCACTGAGTCTCAGAAGCCGATAGCTTGGTGGTGAAGACGGCACGAGTGCCAGTTAAAAGGCATTCATTCGAACCAGCGTTATTTCAAACGGCCCCGAAGCAATAGGCCACCGAAAAACGCTGACCTGTATAGACCTTTCTACATCTATACTCTTCCTGGGTGCAGCTAGCGTCACTAAATAGAGACTTCTAGAGTATAGGCACTCTTTTCTCTCATTGTTATGTGCCGCCAGAATTTTCATTGGTCGGTCGGCACCACGTGATTTTGTTTACATATGGGCGCACCCATTTTGTTTCTGGGCGCCTCTCTCTCTCTGCTGCGCGACGCTAGAGCGGCAGGTCACACACTGTCCGTCACAACCGGAGGCAATTTCAGTCAGTCAGTAAACTTTATGATGGGAAAGGGAGGAGGGAAGGGTAAGGTGGGGCTAGAGAAGCGAGTGGAGCCCTCTTTCAGGCCCCAGTTTCAGCTGCCCCGATCTTCGCTCTCCGGATCAGCTCTCGCTGAGTCCCGAGGGCGGAGTTGGCCAGGGCTTCCTCCCTTGTCTCTAGTGTGTTGGGTTCGTGGGTGTTCTCCGGGGGCCATATAACGGGGCATCCCCAGGATGCGTGGAAGAGATTTGCCACCTCTCCACATTTTTTGCAGTGTTCGTTTGTGGAGTTCGGGAACATTAGAGCAAGTCTAGACTTGTGTATGAAGGTGTTTGTTTGAATTTTCCTTGGTGTTTGGCTTTCATAAGTGTTAAGGCCTTTGTGTGGAGGGGAAACTTCTGCCTGCTGAGACGAAGCCTGGCGAGGAGTTCTTGGTGGGTTTCAGGAGGGGGAAGACTGTACGAGTGCTCCGACTCGGCGCGGTACGTTAGGAACCTCGCTACCTCATCGGCCATCTCGTTTCCGTCTAGCCCCTCGTGACCGGGCACCAAATGATGGTGTGCTTATGCTTCAGGGTTGCAGGAAGAATCCGCTGCGTGTACTTGGGAATTCTGCCTGCCGCTAAGTTTAGAGTGGCTCTTTTCGAGTCCGTGTGGATGTTCAGCGCTTGGTCGCTGTGTTCGCCCCATCTTATGGCTGGTAGGATGGCGCTTGTCTCCGCTTCGTCCGTGGCTAGGTCTTTGATAGAACAACTACCTTCGCAAATCCAAATCGGAGCAAAGACCATCCCCGAAAAAAGCCAAATCAGAATACTAGGCATGAGAATACAGAGCAACAACCAGATTGACGCAACGATGGAGAAGCTCAAGAAGACAACAACCCAACTTGCTGGGATTATCAGAAGAATTACAAGAATCCGCAGCGGCATGAGCGAAAAAGAGACACTCAGGAGGCAATTTCGTTGGGAGAGATGGCAACACTAAGCCAGAACAAAATGGCCCCCAGATTATAGTGCTTAGAATACTAGTATATTCTAGGCACTATACCCAGACTCCTACGGGTGCACGAAGTGGCGGTACTTTTAAGCGTCGCTTATTTAATGATGCTAGGTGCCACCATTCTATCATCGGCCTGTGCTCCTGCCCAATTAACTAACACAGTCGACAGGACGGTTAAACTGCGCATGCGCAGCGTAATCCAGAACATGCCAGGTTATCAGTGCTTAAAGGTTGCAAAGGCCTATCTGAGCCTTGTCTGCGTTGGTAACACTAGCAACAGAAAATAGCTAGGCCACAGTGACAACCCGCATTGTGGCTACATGACACGGAAATAGTCTGGATAGGGAGTAAATGGCTTGTCCTCCAGCGCACTCCGTATACAGAGTTTTATTTACCCCGCTAAGGGGGAGTATTTTATAAACTGCCCTAAGGGAGAGAGTTTTTTCAGCCATTTAGCCGAGTATTTTTTTGCTCTTATTACGCTGCGTGCAACGAGGTAGTATGGCTGCCGTAGAGAACGCGTATCTCGTTAAAGGCATTCATTACAGTACGCAACCTTGGGACATGTAAACGTATGCAAACATAGAAAGGAAGTCGTTTGGAATAAGCGCTTCAAAAATACCGTGAAGCATTCTCTCGAAGGACAATGGGGTGCAATTTCGCAGGAAAACGAAAGCCGCAACAAGCAATTGTCGTTTTAGCCCCCCCCCCCCCCCCCCCCCCCCCTTCATAAAGGTATGTGTTTTGCAAGATATCCCCCACCCCCTCGAAAAATGTAAGGGTTGAGAGGTGGTGGGGGAGGGGAGGTTGCGTTCGGAACAACATCGTGACTGAAGGTGAAGTCATTTTAAGGTGATGACGTCACACTCATCTTTAGTGCAGTCTGGAATCTTGAGCACCAGACAGAGAAAGATGGCTGGGGTATACGAACGCCTAGGATTTTCTGATGTTGGCATGGGTAGCCTACAGCGAAAGGGGTAAAGCGCCGCAAGTTGGGAATTTTACGACTGACAAAGCAAACACCCCCTTATCGCCTTCAGTATTTGCCGCCGAAGAACTACGTATTCTTGGCAATGTCGCCCCCCACCCCCCTTCCCGCTCCCTGCAACGGCAGAATTACACATTTATCGCTCGCAAGACTCGTTAAAAACAAAAGCTAAGAGAACGGAACGCCTAAAGCGGCTATCCAAAGAAATGCTTCCTGTCGCGCCGGCTGAACGATCGGGATAAAAGCATGCGAAGCTTCCCTGCTCGCATGCTTGCCAATCCTTCACCCGCCTCTCAACAACTGGTCTAAACCGACTAGAACGTGAAACGGCACCGCTATCTATTAATACGTCAAACAAACACGAAAAAACGCAACACGTGGCTACTTAGTACTGAATCTTGAACTGCGCCAAGTATCTACACCAAAACACCCCACCCATCCCACATACTTCACGTGTGTTTCTATATGCATAATCTAACCTTCATCCTGTTCCCTTCGTGTCCATTTTGTTTCAGCCCTGAGTGCAATTCAGGGAGGAGCTCTAAACAACCAAAACCAATAAGCAAAAAATAGGCTGCACTTGGTTATGTCGGAAAATGTGACCTGGTTGAGAAGACGAAGACATCGAAGCCACCTCACGGTCAGCGATCCTCGTAACATCCTCTGCCGAATGGCCCACTCGGTCGCATTAACCCGCTATCCTCTAACACGAGTCTGCTTCATGGTCTTCAACAGTCTATACACGCAATATGCGACAATCCACTGGTTGGACCGCCAGGTGCTGCGTAGAGACTCGTGCCGAGAGTATCGGGAGCGGCGATCGAGTAACAACAAGCGGAGCTATGCCCAGGGGATGGGGTATAGACAAAAGGAGGCAATTACTAGGATCATGTTCTCGTAACCGCGAAAGTAGGTCGGCCAGCCGAACCGGACGTTGCACAACAGAGATGCGAAGACAACCTCGTGGGAAAGAAAGGGGTCGTGTGTACGTGCTTTTCTCTAATGCGCCTTAGCGGAGGGGGCGTGATCCTTCGATGAACGCAAAGCATAAACAAAAAAAAAATTAACGAAACAAAACTCTTGGAGTAAAAATAAAACGTAATCACTGCTGAACACGCGATATGAGCTCCAGCTGTTTACATCGAGGTCATAGTCGGGGCACATACTCTCGGGCCCACAGCTGCGAATCACGCCTCAGCTTTTACATTGGGGGATGCCACAGGGATGAATCGGTTCCTGTGCTTTTCTTTTTGTTTACTTTCATCCTCTTGGTCGGCTGCCAGCGCTACGGGAGTTCTTCGGCCACGAACAACGTTTTGTTCACCAGCGTGCGAGTTGCAATGCTGTTCAAGTAGTGTGTGTACGCCGCGCCTCATCGGATCCTACTGTGAAGCTGGCTCCGCCTATTGTTTCTCGTTGTGCAATAGGCCTGCAATTCTCTGCGTCACACTATTGTAATAAATACTACAGCTGGCCAATCCAATTGGAGAGACCGGAAGCCGGAAACCGGCAAAACGAAAAAAAACGCATACATTTTGAAAATCATGGTGGTGTCCACGGACTCGCTCGTTCCGTATAGCCTCAAACAACCATATGGGCATGGCATATGGGCAGGAAAAGGGACGAGCCCTTCCGCTTACTCGAACGTTTCAGCCCGGTTAGCGGAACCAATCGTTACCGCGGCGATCATTTGCATGCAAGAGATTACGCCTAATTTAAAGCAAATTTGTCAAAATGGCCATCCGCAAGGCACAATCCCTGCCCTTGATTCGCATATTTTCAATCGGCAGTCACATATCCGGCTACTCAAGAAACAAAAGTGAACGGAGTCCTTCCTGCCCGTCTCCGCAACCACACCCCAATACCCATTTCGTACCGACTGGTGCTTAACGGGCCGAAGAAGCTACTATGAGTCGCGCCGTAGCCAAGGGTTCCGGATGAATTTTTACCACCTGGGTATCTTAAACGTGAGCCGAAATTTCGGCACACGTTTTTCCTTTTTGGCGCGGAGAACTTATATCCGAAAAGCAGCTACCACGGCCGGACACAGATCAAGTTACCCGCGTCCTTGGACTCAGCAGCACGCCGAAATTAGGCCACTGTGCCACAAATCCCGACGGTTATGTTACGCCCGAGATGGCTGCGTTCCAATTCGCGGACAGGAGGGAGCGGGGGAAGGTTACCAACACCCATCACCACTTACAAAGACATCACAGCCTAGAGAACAAAGACGAAGCAGCCACATCACTCTAACTAGACGTCTAAAACAAGAATAAACGGGATCCTTGAAACGGCGCCGCATAAGAATGTCCCAAACGCAACAGTACCAGCGAGCTTTTGTCCACAGACGTCAGGTGGCCTCGTAGCAGACATGTAATTGAGATATGCAAGCCTAAAGACACCAACACCACACTCGGATTTCGTAACTAATATTACGGTCGTTATTACAAACATTACGTAAGTTAAATTAAACAAAGTCATCTTCACCACTGGTATATTACAAGTTCGTACTACGGAATATTTCACTGCTATAAAACAACAAGTGCTTTCTGGGGAGATTCTACGGGCGCCAACGATTTGGGGTAATACGCAAAAAGATGGCGAGTGGGTAGAGGAGCAAACGCGTAAGGACACTTAGTTTTAGCAGAACAGGAAGGAAAGAAAGCCTGCATTTTTGCTGACTTAGATGCCGTCTCTTCGAAGCAGATAACCGTTGGTCTTTACTGCTTCGTAACAGAGTCGAATCGGAACGGGGCTCAACATGGCGTACTGTCCGCGAAGACGGCAACGAAGCCGTCTAAAGGGGAAATTGGAACGCATATAAGATCGCAAGTCTTCGTGTATTTCCATACAGGATAGATTTAATTCGAGGAATGGGAGAGGCCTTGCATCTGCATCGCACTGCATGCACCTTGGGTAAGGTGGCTAGAATTCTAGACACCTTAACTTGGGTCGCACTGCTGCACCCTGGTACTGCACTTAAGTACCCAGAAACTGCCAAGGCCTCACTCAAGAAGTATCGGGTGGCACCAGAAGTTATCCACTACTCGGAGAAGAGCAAACACTCAACACACTGTAGCTTAGACCTTAGACAGGAAGGCATGCAGGCTCTGCTCTCCCCAAGCCGCCAGTTGACTCGCCAGACAGCAAGAAAAACTTTCTTCCTAGTGATAAGGACCGCAAACAAAATACTTGGGAGACACAAACGACTACGTTGTCGACCGATAACGCAAGTGCTCGGGTCGGAAGATAAGAGTCCTCGTACCGGCGCGTCGCGGACACTTAAAATACGCCCCGTAGCCCGAGGCAGGAGATAAACAAGGCCGCGGGAATCTCCTGATCACACTTCAAGCGGAAAGATAGTTCAAATGCTTTCCTTTCAATACACCATCCATAGCAAAGCGCTGGACATGGGTCAGGGGTGCCAAGAGGGGTAAAAAAAAAAAGGAAGATCTATTGTTAGATCTTCCGGAATGCGTGAGCATCTCGTCCCTCTGACTCGCAAGCTTGAGGCCGAGTCAGATGTAAACGCTCAACTTGTTCGATGCGAGCGCACATCGTGCCGACCGTGCAATGCATGCCCTCGAATAGCCTTTGGTCACGTTTTCGCCGGCACTGGGAAACGAAAGGAGCCATAGGAGCGGCCACTGTTAGCTGCCTATCATGGCTCATTTAGTTTTCCCCCCAATATCGGCATTTCGCCGCAGTCATTACATTCCTTCCTCCTGCCGCCCTGCCCAGATGGGAACTCCCTTTTATGACGCGTACAAGCGGTGACGGGACTCGTGGGACAAGGGCAACTGGCGAACCACGCATCGACTTGACGTCCCCCTAGCAACGTCGGCAGTGACGCTAAATCGGCAGCGCCCTCTATTGCTCCTCTGTCGCTCGCTCTGTTCACGGATAGACGGCGACACGCGCTCTACTGACAGCAATGTAGCCTCCACAGTGCGGCATGCACTTGTGGTATGACCTATAGTGTCACTAGAAAAGGTTTCAGAGTATGCGCACTCTTTTCACCCATTGTTCAGTGCCGCCGCCAATATCATTGGTCAGTTCGCATCACGTGACATTTTTTTACACTGAGGTTCATGGGCGCCGCCATTTTGTTGCTGGTGCGTTTTCAGTCGTTCAACTGTGATAGTCCTAGCTAGTGTCACTAAATTTTAGTGATAACTAAACGACACAACCGCCGTGTTTACAAGCGACCCGGTCAAAGTTAGCGGTGAGGTGGTAAAAGCGGCAATCTGGCAACTTGATAAACTCGAAAATGGCCGCCGCTGGTCACTTGCGCGATTTTTCGACTGTACTCTAAACCGTTATTCTGTGTTGACTGATGTGCGTAATCTAGGCCTTCAAACAGCGCAGCAGGGGAAATACGACGGAGGTGGTAAGAATACCAGCGCTGGTTAACGATTGTCTTTTTAAAGGCGGTAGTCTATCTTGGGCTACTTGAACGGAAAAATTCTGGTCTGTGTCTGACTCGATTCAGCCACCCGGCCAAAGTGAAATCATATTTGCGCAATAGTCATATACCCACTGCCAAATTTAAACGTCTAATTCCGGTGTTAATGTTGATGCTTGTCAACATTGTTGAACAAGAACAAGACATAACGCAAATTTAAGGCAGAAAATCAATACAAGAGTGATATTTGCAGTGTTCCTTTATTAAAAAAATTGCGGATGCCTGCTTTTCGCGATAGCAAATAAAATACTGCGCCAACTGCAAAAACCCGCGCCAGCTGTTGCCCGCGCTACCTGGCGGAATTTAAAAAAAATCAAATGGCAACAGCAACGAAAGGGTCCAATGGATAGGTTTCGCGTTCCCTTTGGAACGCTCGTGGAGTACGGCAACGTGTAGTCGGGTGCCTCGATTCACGCGCGTCTCCGCCGTACGGCAGCGCTGGCATCGAGGCACCCGACTTGGAGCAGTGGAACGCGGTAAATTTGAATTGACTTGCGCAAATCTGTACGTGTTATCTTGGAAGGAACTATCGAGGCTGGAGAGGTACAGCATGAGAGGTGAGGGGGAAAGAGAAGGGGTGCATTTACTAGAGGCGCCAGTTGACTATCGTCTTGCGTCGACACTCGCAACGAAAGGAGCGGATACGTGGCCAATTTTTTTTAAGACCCGTTCGACCGTTGTCTTTGCTCACTGCAACCAACAAGCACACCTCACCATATCCTGCTATACCATGGTATTCTACAGCTGGAACGCGATTGCGCTAACGCAAGATGCGGAGGTGAAATAAACCGACACAATTACAGCGGAACCTGTTTGCACAATCGTGCTCGAACTGAGTTGGCACAACTCTGCAAATAAAAGCGCAGCCTCCGGAGCCCATTCAGCGCAAATGTAGCGCCACTTGCGCGCTTTTCAAGATGAGACAGGGGACGCAAACGATGGCTGTCAGAAAATGCCTGCGGGCCGCTGGCAGCGGAGCCCGTAGAGGGAGAGCGCGGTTTTGTTCTGCGTGGAATGATGCACAGCCCGTTTCGAGGACTATTCCGTCCTACTACAGTGTACTATTACACTGTAGTATGTTGTTGCACGACTCACTCATGGTTGCCAACATTCATTTTGGCAGCATACGCAAGGCTGGTAGATCTAAAAATTACGCCTTCAAACGTGCTAGGGATATCTCATAAAAACCGTTTGTGTTAAAGGTGTTTTAATTTATGCCCTCTCATTTAAAATAGATGAGCCCATGCTCCACAAGAAACGGTTGTCTGTCCCTTTAAGAAAAGTGATTTGCTCTATACACAGCCCAGGTGGACTACGAAACACCTCGAATAAAACGAGCTTTCGTATAAAGCGTTTTAGTTATCCACTGCACGTTAGCATGCAGGAATTTCAAGCTAGAGTATGGTTCTAAAGGAGACATTTGGTATTCAGATATACCCAACTGAACAGCCGTATATAGCCGTGGTCAGTGATAAACTTTCAATTGCGAGCAAGGCAGTAAACATTCGTGTGTTAATGTGTGTTCTTTCGTTAATATGTGTGCTAGTAAGCGCATACAGCTGCCCGACATCTGTTAACTGCCGCATGGCGTGTTTCCATGTAGTGCATCGACAAATCCATACGTAAGCGCTTTCTCGGACAGACTTAATCGATGCCCGTCGTGATCGATTGTTGCACACTGCGAAAGAATAGACGTACAGTTTCCGCTGCACCGAAGTAACAACTATTCTTTTCTCTATTTCGCAAGACGGACTCAACCGTGCTTTGAAAAACTCTGGACATTTTTTGGATGATTGTTGGAGAATAGTTCAGCCTGAACCCGCCGGATACAGACCATCGAAGGTGGTGCAGGGAGTGCTTTTCCGGAGTCTACATAAAAAAAACTGTGCCGCTGAAGCCACGATTAAACAGAGGCACTAACGCACCTGCCACCTGTCGCGCTGCATGAACGTCAAAAAAGGTACAAGCCACGGATGGTAGCAGTTTTCGACCGTGTCTGCACGGCCTTTGTTTTAACTCAGCCCTCCGCGAGAGGGCCGGCACGCTTCCGCCGTGGCATTCAGTCCCTGGACAACGAGCGGGCAGCGGCAGAAATAACAGTTATTAAAAGGGAACCATACACAACGTTCTTTTCCAGTGGATGCCGTTGTGTCGGAAGAGCGCCAAGGATTTCCAGCCTTGGAATACCGCACGCCAAGGCCGCAGATGAAGTTATGCTGGCCCTCACTGCCCGACGGTGTCAGTTTCCGTTTTCCCAGTACTTTCTGCGTTACACGCATGCGTACCCATCCAGCATGTACCCACTGTAGACGGACGGCGCAGAAGGAAAACGTGGCGGCTAAGGAAATGTCCTCCGACACGGCGTATACATACACTTTCTCTCCCCGGGTTCAGCCACCGTGGCAGGCCGAGAGATGTCCCTGGTTTTTTTACCTTATTTTCGACAGTGTTGGGATGTTTAACTCATAATTACGGGCAAAACTAGGCCAACCAGCTGAAAAAAAAAATAAAAATGGAGGTCCATTTGAACCTGCCGAAAACACAATTGGAACCAATTGGAAATGCAATTAATGGTTCCAATTGATTTTCGGCAGGTCCGATTGGACCTCCATTGTTTTTTTTTTCGGCTGGGAATCAGCAGTTGGCGTGCAGGAGGTGGAGTTCGTGGACATACTTTGGTGAGCCAGACAGGTCTCTGGCAACACTTTCACAATCATAAAGCAGTGATGACTCCGACAGAATTTGCTGCATGGAGGTGACACGATCGCAACGGTCTCACTGCAGAGGCGATTCCAGAAGCGTCGCGTAGGGGGACGAACATACAGGCGCTATTGCGCATGCGTAAAGGAAGGTTGACTCCCGAGTCGCAATTTCTGGCTGCGATGTGTACGTAATGTCTTATTTCCACATATGGCGCAAGTGAGCGGCCGAAGTTTATAGCTTAGAACAATCGCCGCCCCTCCGACCAATACGGGAGTGACGTAGCTTTCAAGCGGGGCGTGATGGTAGGATTGCGATCACAGGGTTTTATTTGACGTTCGCTATCACCCTATTGCTGATTTGCCGTTGTGAGCCTTACGAGTATGTTAAGCCGGTGACACAAAATCGTGCACTGGAAGAAGACTTTTGTACGGACTCTGTGGGGAAAAATAACTCGTATATCGGTGACTTTATAAAGGGATTATCAAACACTCACGCATTGCTTCGATCCAGGTATTTATACACCGCCCACCCGAAAGAGCTATACAATTACGTCCCCAAGGAGGATTTCGACACCCACCACCCCTAAATCGAAATTCTGGATAAACCCCTGCTCCCATGTCCCTTTAGCCCAACTTGCGATAACCTTGCCAGAGCTCGTGTGAAAGTAAAAGGACAGCCAAACAAGAGGCTTTGTTCCCTGCAGTTAACGGTATGACTACAACGACGCATCTCGGCATGCAATGCATTTTTCGTTGCATAAACAAAGGAACAATGACAATGCATGGTGCCAGAGTGGTTAAATGTGTCTACTGCCATTACGACACCGCCCACGCAGCAGCGAATGCCTTGACGCGAAACCTGCCTTCGATACCCGGATTAGAAGCGGAGCCTCGAGCACACTAACGCTACAGCGCACTTGTGCCGCGCGCGGCTTCTGCTCAGAGTAAAAATAGACGCAATGAAAGAGCTATCACGAGCAAAAAAATGCGTCCAGCTGGTAAATACAGGCATGGCTGCGGAGAGCGACAGCAAGTGGGGCAGCGCAAAGTTGACACGGATACACGGCTGGAAAACGTTGTCAAGCTCAGAAATTCGACTCGCCGCGGCTTCGCGCGAAAGGAAACCCGGCGCCACTGACAAGACGCCGCAATATATACGCCACCGTGTTCCTAAAATACCGACATTGTACGCTGCAACAGATTGGAAATTTAAATTTGGCGAATTGCGGATTTAAACGAACCGCGTTGAAGGTTGTTAGTAAACACCCGCGCCAGCGCCCTGACCGAATCGCGTAGGAGACCAGTGACGCTGCGTGGCTTCGCCATGGTCTGCTAACAGGAAAACCGGCACTTGAAGAGACGGCCGTAACGAGCTGCACGCACCGCCGATCTCGGGAAAAGCAGCGGGGCAAGTTCCTCACCTTGTGGGACTCCTTGTATTCCTTGAGTTGATCCGACGCCTTGTCGCGGTCCATGACGCTCGCTGTGGCTCCGCTGAGTGCTGGCTGGATGAGAACCGAACGCTATCACGGTGGGATGAAGAAGAAGAGGGAACGTGCCAGCCGGGTGAAGCCGAAAGGAAAAAGAAGGGTACAAAACTTCCGCGAAACTGACACACACACGCGCGCTGCGAGGCTCTGCGAACACAAACACGCTCTGCCGCCGCGTAGTACACGCCTCCTCCCAGGCGCCGCCTGGGAAACGCTTTTATATGGAGACGCCGGTGTGGGAAGGAGGAGACGCTGAGGCGAGAGAGACTGCTGGCGCGCGCATGCGCATACGGCCGAGTTTATCTCCGTCTATTCGCGGCGTCCCCGTCTGCGTAGTGGCGTGGCCCGTGTCGCGACGATGCGCCGTTCGAACGTTTAATTTTTTTATGCCGACCGCTCCCGCTCAGTTGAATGGCCCATTCGCCCAGATTAGCGTCAGGCACGGGCAATGCAACGTTCGCGCCTCAAAACGGAGTTCATGACAGCGGCAACCGGAATCCATGAGTGGCGAACAACAACAATAATAATATAATAATAACGGTGGACTCATGACAATTCAACAGAACACGTTGGTATGCCATTTCGTTCGGCTACATGACTAAAAAAACGAGGGGGGTGCACGTAGGCGTTCCGTGATTAGTGCCATCTTCATGCGGAATAGCTGGTCATTTACAGTCAGGTGCAGATAAACTCGTGCAACTAGACTCTGTTGCGGAAGCGACGTTGGGACATTTCCAGGGACACATTGGGGCCACAGGACGTCGCCCAGGTCGCTCACCGCGGACGCACGGGCCCCTTCGCAAGAAACTGATGAGCTTTAATTATTTCCGAAACTGGCATCAATAGTTTTCTGTAGTAAAAGAATCCAGCCGCATCATATCGTTTTTTTTTTTCTCATTTCATTCTGCTTCTTATCTGTTTAAACTTTTCTGTATATAGCTTCCTCAGGTGTCGATGAAATGATGTTGCAGTTATTATTATCGGCGTCACAATGATGTGTCATCATCGATGTCAATATAACCGGATACAGTAAAAGCTCGTTAATTCTAAATCGGTTACTTCGAAATTCCGGTTAACTCGAACTGACGCCGTGGTCCTGGCACAGCCCTGCATACTTTCATTGGGGAAAACTCGCGATAATTCGAACGCGTCGGTATCCAGAACGTTTAATTCGTACTGGGATCTCCTAGATTATATCGCACCTCGAAGAAGTAGTCGGCCCAGAGTGTTTACAATGTGTTGCAAATCCAAACCAAATTACTGGAGATGCAAAACAATGACACCAAAAAAACAGCAGCGTAGCGCACGCGTTACGCTGCTGCAACAGCTTATTTCGCTTCCGTAGCGGGCGCCACGCCGGCGGCGCCGTTCGCTGTTCGAGCTATATGAACAATATTTACGAAATCACCTGCCAAAAACGGCTAGTAGGGCCTAATTCCTGATAACGAGTCCAGATGTGGCTTCTTTGTGCTCTGTCCGCGCAGTATGGCGCGATTTTCATTCATTCTAGCGCCCGTCCGCTAGTTCGAACTCCGCTTACTTCGAACAATTTTATGGTCCCCTTCGAGTTCGCATTAACGAGCTTTTACTGTGTAGGGCCTTTAAATAGACCACTTTAATTGTCGACACTAGGTTGCACCTGGTCGATATGTATATAGGCGATAGCCTTATGCTCTAAAATGATGATGATAGCTGGCACTCTCGCTACTCTCTAGGATAGCCAATCATTGTTAAGCTATGCGGCCAAATGAGGTATAGCAGGAGACTAAGGGGGGGGGGACGTTTCTGTTATTAAGGATACTTGAGTTTGTGCAGATGACTTACTGTCGGGCGTAGACGTCCCAAAATTACCATTTTAATGCCCGAGCATCCGTTGACTCGTTAGGTAGAAAATGCGGAGTCCGGTGCAAGCGAGAGACTTCATACAAAATGGCCGACCGCGAAATTGGTGTACACTTGGGTCAGGGCGGAAACTGAACCCAGGGCCTCCTTCCTGAGTGCGATGCGAGTACCAGCACGGTAGCTCCAACTTAAAATGTGGCCTCCAACTTTAAAAATTCCAACGCCCCTATGTCTAATGGCAAATATAGTCGAAACACCAAGCTTATGAGGCGTGGGCTATGGTCGTTACGGTTCTGGTTCAACCATCCTTCACTTACACCACGATTACCACCATCATCATCATCATCATCCATGCCCCTTCGACTAACGTAAAGATGGCTCAGCCATCTTTCATTTCATCCACGATCAGCATCATCACCAAACAAAGTTGGTTTTCCTGCGGTGCGTTTTGGAGTGGACTGTCGCCGTCAGTGAGGCGAAGAAAGCTTAGGCTTTAAAACGTGTCTTAGAGACATGTGCAGACACCCACATGAGTAATTTGAGAAGTAACGATTACTTGAGTCGGAAAGTACGTTCCGGTTAAATGTCCTCTTTGCTTGGTGATGCGAACGCGGGTGTGTGCCCCGTCCTAATAACGTATAAAAGAAAGGAGCAAAGGGAAAACTACGATAGTGATATGAGAGGACACTTTCGGCAATTGGACACTAATGATTTCGCCCTTTAATGAACCACAAAAAGCGCGCAGATGTTCTCGTAATTTTTAAAACGCAGAACCCTCAGAGTTTCTTTTTGCAAGGTTGCGCAAATGTTCCTTTCATGTTTTCAACATGTTCTCGCTGAAGAAATGTAGAAGATTTGTTCTTGGTATATACTTAAGACGATGATGATAATGATGTCCTGAATCTAGTTCACGTAGGCCTTAGCTGTGATGCGATACGGTGCTCTTGTTTACATTTTAATTCGAAATGTAAAGCACTGGGTCACTCCCGCAAAAGTTCGAAAGAAAGCAAAAAAACTATATACCCTCATAACACATTGTCGAGGCCGCTGATGAACTTTTCAGCGGTCACTGGTACAGTGAATGTTTTTCTGTGGATGTTTACTGTTTTAAACAGGCGTCAAAGGGATATGCATGTTTTTTTGTTTTTTTGTTATGAAAGAAATCTCCGCCTTGTAACTTGACATTGGTACATGCATTGGCGCCATTGTAGTTTTGTACGCATGCGGAAAACGGCGGAATTTCAAAAAGTCTGGGTGAGGCGCCAGGCGTAGCTGATCTTCTGGAGATGGTAAGATCTGAGCTAGAGACGCCTGATTCTTTAAAAGAATTTTTGAAATTCTGTCATCTCCCGGAAGCCAAGATGGGAGCTGCCACATCTGAAGCCCTGGACGTCGGGCCCCACCCACGAGCTCCCTCCTAACTTCTCACTCCAGTAAATGTTCTACTACTACTACTACTACTACTACTACTACTACTACTACTACTACTACTACTACTACTACTACTACTACTACTACTACTACTACTACTACTACTACTACTACTACTATGTACTACTACTACTACTACTACTACTACTACTACCAAGAGCGTAGCCAAGAGGTCTTTCGGCGTCACAACACCCCCCGATATTTTATAAGAGGCGTTTCCCCCCTGTCAGCTAGCTCCGACGATTCGAAGAATTCTCTCCGCCGAGAAACTAAAACGGTCGACCACGAAGCACTTCCAACTCGACACCACCGAAGCTCAGGGATTTATACACACCCCCCCTAACACCCCCCGAACACCCCCCCAGAAGAACTTCGACATCCCCGCCCCCCCCCCCCCCCCCCCCCCCCCCCAAAAAAAAAAATAAAAAAGATTCCGCAACCACAAGCACCCTGCCTAGGGATTTATACAACACCACCCCAAACATCCCACCGACCCCCCCCTGCATAAACCCCTGCCGAAGCTGCCGCCCCCAGACGCACAGAAAGACGCAATTTACTGCCACGGCCGCGCCGAGAGGCGCCGAGCTCACCAAGAGCACGAAGGCGCTCTTGACACGGGTGTGCTATGCCTAGGGTTATGCGTTTTCGGAGTTTATTTTTGAGCAAATTCGGAGGGCGTTTTTCGGAGTTTATTTATTTTTGCAAATTCGGAGTTTTTCGGAGCGTCCTTTCAGAGTACACAGAAATCAGAGTTTTTCGGATTATTAGGGTCGCAGAGTATTGATCTTTCCGAAATGCCATGAACAATAATAAAAGAAATCAAGCGGCAGAGTCATTTTTATTGCAGAGTCAATATTTACAACATTCGTGGTGACATCCATTTACAACTTGTAGTATATGCAGGCATATTTTCCAATGTTAGTGTCTGTCACCGCAGCACGCTCCTTCCGACTGACCACTCGAAACATTGAGAATGCTCTTTCGACATTCGCACTAGATATGGCTAGACCCAGCAAATCCAGTGCGCAACGTGAAAGGGTGGGCCAATCTCATGCATGCATCCGCCAAAATTGTAGCGGCTCCACAATTTCCTTCACAACGTAGGCCTGATACGCCAGGAACTCTCTTTCTAGCTGGCTAATATCATGCTCTCGCTGCACGACCACTGTGAACAAGTGCTTGTAGATCTAGAACATGTGAGGTAGTTCTGCCTTCACGTTCGGGTTGACGATCTGCACCCAATACCAAAACGAATCGCTGGTGTATTGCAAGTCGTCCGCAATATTTCGTTGGACGGTCTGGCTCCACTTCTCGGCCACAGCACCGTAGTACTCATGGAAGCTGTTAACAGCGTACAAGCGCTTCTCCTCGTCAGCAATGTCGAGCATGCAGTCGACTTCCCCGCCAAAACTTGTCACTGAGGCGTCGGTCCATTGGCTTAACAGTGCCTTCAGGCGCACAGAAAGTAGGGAATAGACCTCATGCACCAATGTAGATTCAGCTTCATTATTGATTTTGATTCAGATTCACCTTCACTATTGAGAGCACTTCGTTCGAGTTTTTTTTTAAGAATCTGAGCTTAACAAGCAGGTCATGCAGATAAAGGAATCGAATATAGGAAACGAATATCGAACACAATCGAATAAGATTGTGAATGTAGGCCACATTTTGATAAGACCAGCATTGTAGGCCGACACGAAGATCAGCTAACAAGAGAAATCATCGAGTCCTACCAGATTGTTTCATCGAAAGACAAATGCGCTAGCACAGCTTCCATAACACTGACAAAGACAGAACTGAAATTCTTATCCAATAACTAGTTTTTGCCTTCCTAAAGTGCCTTTTTTAAGCGGGTGTTTGAACTGGCATCCTCCACTTTTTAGTTTTAGTTTTTATTGTATTTGCTTGTGCTCCCCCCCTTTCCCTCTTTTCTTACGTTCGCAGTGTACCGTCCCGGGCGTCACAGTGAAAATAAACGAGTTGATAGTAGCGCAGTGTCCCGTCCACTTCGTTCGTCCTTGTTCCTTAGCGCTTACTCAAACGTTCAATCTTTAGTGAAGTGACGTCAGAGAAGGGCGAATGAAATTCTGGGAAAATAACATATCCGGGAAAAAGGCCTGAAGTGGAGTGGCAGGGAAGGTGAAGTGTTTGACCTTGGTTCGACTACTGTGGTGGGGAGAGGTCTTGTTTTCATTAGTCCAAAGCGACTCACAAAGGGAGTCCAAAGCGACTCCCTTTGTGAAGCTTGGGACGTAAGTGGAACAAAAGTGAGAAACATAAAATAGAACAGGAAAAGTTTTTCGAGTATGCCAGGGAAAGATAAGGGTAGTCTGGTTTTCACAGGCGGCGGTCCCTGAATTCGGGGTTTTTTTTCGGAATAAATCCGAATTCCCAAAATTT
The DNA here is from genome assembly GCA_013339765.2 of Haemaphysalis longicornis. Classification (NCBI taxonomy): domain Eukaryota; kingdom Metazoa; phylum Arthropoda; class Arachnida; order Ixodida; family Ixodidae; genus Haemaphysalis; species Haemaphysalis longicornis. Next base: position 126,599,185 of record CM023455.1, read on the forward strand.
TTATAGGCGAGTGTCTTTCGGATTTTATCGGATTTATCCGAAAACGCAGAACCCTAGCTATGCCCTAGAACACGAGGCGACGCCAGACGCAACGCGAGTGTTTATGTTTCGGGTTTTCACTCTCTCGCGTGTACGCGCCTTGGACGAGAGTCGCCCTACGTTTGTTGCAACGCGTCCGACGTTTCTCCCCGTGCTCCCTCTGTCCTGATGCAACTGTAAACCTCAGTTTTCCTCAAGTACTAAACACTTGGAATTCTCAAAAACAGAGTTTCTCCTATTCGATCTTCATTCGAGCCACGACGTAGCCGACATACCCTCATTTCGGCCTTTTTCCGTCTATGATTATCTGTAACTCTAAATTGTAAAAACTCTGGTTGATTCCTCTGTCATAGGAATCGGCAAAACACGAAAGTGAAATGTGCAGCGAAATCTGCAGCTGAGCATGATTTGAGGGTCGGCGGCTGTCTTGTGGGTGTGCTTGGCGACTGACGATCCCTGCTGGCGGATCGCTTCGGCAAAGGTGTACTGGCGTCATTTCCGTGACGGATATGACGTCAGTGAAAATCTTGGTGCCATCCCGGCATAAAACACTTTCGTGTTAAATATAAAACCCGAAAACGAACAACCCGAAGTATAACGTACTCTTTAGTACTGAAGGTTGCTTCCCGCAAGAAGCCCCTGTGTGCAGGGGTGCACCCTTTGCAGGCCGCTTGCTTCGTTGTACTGGGCGTCACTTCCGTGACGGATATGACGTTTGTGAAATCATCGTGAATCCCGGAATAAAAACACTTTCGTGTTAAAACAAAAATTAAGGTATTGTTTGGGCGCAGACTATCTTTTCTATTTTTCTACTAGCCGGGTATAACACCCCCCGGAAAAAATTTCTCGCTACGCCTCTCACTACTACTACTTGTTAATTTTCTTGAATTAACTTTCCCTCAAATCGTTTTCTTATAGGAGAAAGCAATTTATAGGAGACAGCGAAAACAAATTGTTTAATTATTGTCTTGGGTCCGCACAAAACTGACAAATGCGCCAGGGCGGCGCCGTTCTTTTCGCACACATACGTTTTCTCGCGATCCGCTCAGGTCTCTCACCACACACGCACAAGCACACGCTGACGCTCAACGCTCGACTGCCTGGGCACAGTTCGCTCGCGCCACGGACAGGCGTGGAGCCAGACCACTTGAGCTGCCGGTGCAGGATTGTTGGCGCCGCGCGGTCGGTCATGAACACGGCAACACGTGACGGCGAGGCAACGAGACGACCGTGGGAGCACGTTCGCTGAGTCCGAAATATAAGCGATATGTAAACAGAGTCCGAAATGTAAGCACAACATGACGGTAAAATAAAATACACAACAAAACGGCAAGACAACGGAGCGGGGACAAATAGTTCGTCTGTATATGTACTTCTACTACTACAATTGAGTGAGCCAAGCAGAAAAAAAACGTTACGAAAGTAAAATTGCAACTAAAATAAGAAGACCTAACAAAACTAACAAAAGGCGAACATTTCGTGCGAAGCTTTGAAGCGTCATAAGGCCCCTCGCGTGGTTACATTATTTCAACAAACATTTTCGTGGACGCTTTTAAAAGGTTCATGAAGACAAATACACGTTATTCGAAAGATTTGCTGTTTTATAGTACTTGCCCCCATCGCTTGTCCAGCAGAAAACGATACTTTATTCACTGAGAAATTAAACAATTTAAGCCAAAGTTTTGATTCTCCTGCTGTGTTTCGTGACGTCTGCGATGATGCATCCAGAGAAGGTACTGAATGTGAACGTTAGTATGCTGACCAGGGTATGCTGACCAAGTATGCTGACAAAACTTGCACTTTGTCTTCATTGCCCCTAGTAAATACGGGGCCTCAATGATTTCACGAGCTTGTCCAATTAACAAAGCGCGTGCTTGCTTGCCAGAGTGCCGAAATAGTCTCAGAAAAGGAAAAAATTAAGTGCCCTTCCACTCTGTGAAGAAGGAAGACCTGCAAAGCTGGACCGCAGTCCCACGGAGTGCACGAACCAAAACATGTTTCTATGTTAATTTGCCATTGAGCATACTTCCGAGGAGGAAACTTGGAAGGACTGGAGAATTACTCTAGTGCACATAGGGCTGCCTGTTTCCATCCCGCGTCGGCAGGCACCTTACTGTCTGAGTAAACACACCAAACCACTGCGCTCGACCAAAGGACGACAGATGTGCCGTTTGACGTCCAAGTTTAATCCTCCCGCCAGCACAATGGTCATGCCATCAGTGAAGAGCTGAAGCATATAGCTACTTAGAAAAAACAGCGGGCAAAAAACGATACGACAGGGAGTAAAGACAAACACTGCGCTGAACTGCCAACTGAGGTTTGTTTAGAAGAACAATGAATATATACTAGAATCAAAAACAAGGGGGAGAGAAGGAAATCCATAACACAAAGACACAAAAAAATGGAAGTTGATTGTGGAAATGAAAGATTGTGGAAATGAAGTGTTTGTCTTTACTCCCTGTCGTATCGTTTTTTGGTGCTGTTTTTTCTAAGTGGCATCATGCACCAACTAACCCGTCTCAGTTCACTTGTGCATATAGCTACGTGTGCACGCCTACCCCCTTTCCATTTCCCACCCTTGCACGCATCAACCGGCAATCGGTGATGTGCGCATGCCTAAAGATACTGGCGAAAGTGTCGTTCTGAAAGCCATTCAAGCTAAACAAGAAATATTGGCTCAGGCAACGCCGCCTGTATTACCATTGCCTGACGCGTCGCGCGCTTTTCAATGGGAAGGGTAGGTACGCTTAGTTCAGGCACTGATCCGCTATGTGGCGCGTGCCGGCGGACATCTCGCCTTACGTCACTGCTCGCGAGTCGCGAACCCTGCACCAACTTCTACGACGTGTGTCTGTCAGCTTGCCTGTTGGGCTTCAAGGGCCGTTTCGCTTACATCTTAGCCGTGACGGGGCGCTAGTTCTGTGGCGCACTGGGGATCTCGTTCAACGTGTCGCTCGCTTCATACTTGCTGCATTTTTCCAAAGATAAAGACGGAGGCGGACTGAAATAGTCTAAGAACATTCTGATTGTCGGGTAGACATATAGCTAACAGAAAAACGATATTTTCGGATGGGGCAGCCATTATTTTACTGATATTTTTCTTTCTGGACTATTTAGAGAAGAAAAAAATTGCGTGCGACGTTTTTGTTCAGGCGCTCACTTCTACTTTCCATAATATCACGTGCTTGTAAACTTCAGAAAATTATAGGAAACAAAAGGATAAGCAGCTGCGATCCCACCACGCTTGTCCGGGCGCTTCTACAGTTCAGTCCCTCAATTTTAGAAGTGAGTACCGATGCGGAGTGCGAACAGGGGGGTCAAAAACAATACCTAAATGCGGAGGGATAGAGGGGGATGCCCCCCTCAGAAAATTCAGGGCCTGTGATCCGAGTAGATAAGCGCGCAAGCCGGCATCAGCCTGCGGCAGCGCAAGGGATTTTGCTTCGTGACAAAGGAAGTTTTATCAGTGACAGACCAAGACAGACAGGCATGGTGAAAAACCAAGAAGGCATAAGGCGCCGCCTCGGGAACGCTAAACAAACTTTCCACTATTTTGCATAGTTTCTGAGAAGCGGCGCTGGCTGGCGACACGAAGCACGCTGGAAGGCTACGGAGCGGGAAGGGTAGGAGAGAGCAACAGGAGAGTGGCTGTTTGGCCATTTTTTCGCTCACGCGTTAGGCACTGTTTATACAGGCGGCGTTGGCTCAGGTCGGCGATCCAGGCGGGCAAGTTGCTGTCTATGCTGGAGGGATTTGCAGCTAACTCGGCGATCTGGAACTTGCGGCGGCAACGGCGGCGGCAGCGGGCCTTTCACGTGCGGCCGACGCTTCCTTCAATTCCGCCCCTCTTCCTATAGCAAATAACCCGCGTCCGTTCCATAGCGAGTTAAGACCTGGAAGGACTCGCGCTTTATTCCATCGGTCAAACATGTCCGTTACCTCAATCGTGCCGCAGGCATCTTACTGGCACTGTAACGCCACTGACGCAAACCCGAAACGCTCCACCACGGAGGTCAACTGGACAGGTTGCATGGAGCCGTGAGATTTCCATGTTAAATCTCCCACCAGGACGAAGGGCGTATCGTTGGTACGGTCATGAAGACTAGCTGCGTGTCCACTCCCCCTCCTTCCACCCCCAAAACGTGCACGCTTAAAAACCGGCAACCAGTGATTAGCCGGTGCTTAGCCGCGAAATACACCGGCGAAAATGTCGTTCGGAAAGCCTTTCAATCTAAGAACAATTATGAGCTCACTCTGGCGTTCCAAGCGGGAAAGTTGCTCTCTGGCAGCCAACGGTAGCGAAACGTTCGGCGACAGTGGCTACATCGTTTTGACGCCCATTCGCGCTTCTGTTGATTATCCGCAATCATCGGGTAAAGGCGCTACTGCCGTTATCAGCCATGGGCGCAACTTATGAATGACGTAGCGGTGGTGGCGATGGGATAACAGTTCTGAAAAGGGGTCGGCGGTGGGGAGGGGTGAGCATAGAATCGGCGCCGAGTAAATCGGCGCGAGTAAATCGGCTACACTGGAATGAGACTGGGGGGACATATACTGCTTTGCAGTAAAAAAGCGGACAAAGACATCCGCGTCTCGGGTGGGATCCCAACCCACGACCTCCAGAATACCGCTGTGATGCCATAAGGACTAGACTACTGAGGAGGATGGGCTCTCTTCCACTTTCTTGGGTACGTATTTGTTTCAACGTAATTGCATGCTGCACTTGAGGATGGTAGCTAGCGCCGCTCGGACAACTTGGGGCGCGTTATGCCTCTGCTGGCGCATACCCGAAAGTTTGCGATCGCTGCGCCGCCTGCCGCCGCTTCTCCGCGGAGTTGACGGGGCTAGCGTTGTGCGGCCCATAGGGGCTCATGTAGTGTTTTGGTTCTCTTTCGCTTCTTGTTGCCCTTCCAAGCGCTAAAAAAATTGTTACGGTGACGTCTGTAAGTAAACAGTACGTTTTGGGCACTCCAAAAGCCGCTGCGTCTTGGTAGGGTGCTCAAACATCAACAATAGCTATCCGGGAACGCGGCTCTGCGTCGTTCTCGGCCGCTGTTACGGGCGTCGGCGACGGCAGCAGCATACCACCACTGTCGCCTCCGAATACGTCCGGCACAATTGAATTTTATTGGCGCCTCGTTTAAACCTGATACTGGCACAGTGAGAGGTGTGTTTTGTTTTGTAGCGCGGACAACGAATGCGGCCTCATTACGAATATATGCGTCGTAGAAAAATATATTTCGGGGATGCGATTACTCAATACCTGATAATAACTTGTGCATTTTATAAGAATGTAAGCCAGGCGAAAATGTTAAGTATATTTCAATGCTCTGCGTCGTGAAAGATTTGCACTCATGCCTTATACCAATTAAGGACCAAGAAAAGTGAATTAAACCACTGAAAAATTAATGGTCTGCAAGTCCGGAAGAAACAAAATAGCTCGTATAGAAATGCAAAAAAAAAAAAAACCCTCAGTGCCGCTTCTGAAATGCTAAAAACGTTCGTATAAACTTAAGCCGTGTAGGACTTACAAGACCAACTAGTGTGCGAAATGCACTGCTATTTCGCGAGACATGGGGAGGGGGGAGGGGAGGGGGACGCTTACGTATCGTTGAGTACGATTGCGGAGCGAAATCAAGGAAAGAACGTTTTAGTAATCACACATGCTACTCGATCACGTCACTCTAGTTTTTAGACTTCAACTAACAGCTGATCCCTCGGCGAACGCATTTTTTGAGGTATACAAGTTCAAAACTGATAAAGGTGTCGTTAGAAGAGTGGGATATCTGACAAGGCCTTCTGATTTCCGTTTGTGCTAGATTCTGCAGGCTATCTGCGTCATATGACTATGCTTCCAAGAAACGTTTAGTCGCGATCGGGCGCTACTGTAGAAGCCCTTCTCCGGCCTGCTCGCGGAGGATATATGTAACATATAGGAATGTTTGCGGGCGCTCAGCTCACAAGACGCCCCAGGAATATTTTTTAGGGGCGAAGCTCCTAAAGCCATGGGTCTGTCCATCCCTTGTGTCTCGTGGTACGTGACCGCCGCATGCTTTCGGAGATGTCGCAAAGTGGGCCGCGTTGCACGCGTAAGAACCGGCTGCAACCGGCAGCGCAAACTCGGCACCGGGAGCGCGAGCTTGTCTGTGTTCGCCAACGGAGGCGCCAGCGCACGTGCACTGCGAGGGGGAGATCACGCAAGAGATCACGCCACGAACGCAGGCAGTCGTTCTCGGAGATCGAGCGAGACGCAAGGACCTTTGCTCGTTTCCTCTCGTCTTGTTCGGGCACAAGTTCGCCCTAAATAAAAGTTCTTTCTTTACCGTTAATTGTGTCCCATCCTACGTGACAAATTGTGGTGGAGGTGCGGGGTAGTCCTCGATGGCGCGGGGTCTTTCACCAGGTCTGGGCTTGGGGGCATTGACTCCGAAAATAAAAGTTGATTTGTACAATGTACGCACACAGTCTTACGTCTTTCTTAATGATGTAATGGGCGAACTTTCACGGGAGAGTTACGGTTACCGATGATCTCCCCCTCTCGAGCTTCGCCCCAGTTATCATCATGCATTCCGTGGATATGGCGAGATTTTTTTTGTCGTGCGGTGAGCCCGGGTATAATTTTGGATACTTATTTTCGTACTTATACTCGTATTTCGTATTTTACTTATTTTTTATTTTTTTATTTTTTATTATTACTTATTACTTATTACGTACTTAGTACTTATTACTTGTTTCGTACTTATTACTTATTACTTATTCGTACTTATTTTCGTACTTAATTTTCGTACTTATTTCGTAGAATGTTCGTGAAATTTATGTCCAGGGTAGTGATCAATATCTGAGGTATGATATTGGCAAGCATAACTGGCGTTCTGTCAGGTATAAGCGCTGCACTAGGTTATATAAGCGCACAAGACTGATTTACATCGTAGTGTATAGCCATGTCATGACCATCTGGGGATATGATGCTTACGGAGACACTGTTAGTAAATTTCAGGGCAGTGGAATCACAATCATCTCCATATGCATATCCTGCTTTCGCGACGCCGACCTGTGACGCACACTGGCGCTTGTACAGACCGCATTTACGAGACTAAGATCGCGTCACACACATTTACACTCTCGTAAACACACCACATTTGCGAACAGAGTGACTGCTCCACATAAATATGTATTTCCAACGCCTACAAACGGTAAATCTCATTCGTGAACGGGCCCCGAAAGCAACGGTGACAGTGGGGAGCGGGCCGGCGACTCCCGCGGCTGCTTTCGAAACAGGCCGCTAGGGGGATTTCAGTGGCGCCCCTACAGGCCGCGCTCGAGGCGTATATGCAGAGCAGCAAGAGACATACCCACAGAGGAGCCCGTACCCGCAGTGGGTACCGAACAGCGCTCTACAAGCTTGGCACATGTGATGCACCAAGCAATCAACGAATTACTCAGCCACTTACTTAGAGCGCTGGGAGGGTCGACCACACGAAATCTGTGGCAGCACTACAAACACTGCGTGCGACATCAGAAGCCTACTAGAGTGCTACATGCCCACAAAAGCATTAGCGCTTTGGGGGGAGTGGACGCACTTTAGAGAGAGAGAGAGAGAGAGAAAATGACTTTATTGTGAAATAAATATCCTGCGGAGGTGGGTTCAAGTGCGACGCAGGGCACCCCCACCCCGACTATACTGTCGTCCTCGCGACGATGCCTCGGCCCGGGCTTCCGCGCGGGCGGCGCCACAAAGGTCTCCGGGGGTCACCCCCCGTTCCCCTCGCCTGCGCCTCCCTGCGCTTCTGCCGGCCTCGAGCCGCCTCGAGCCGCTGGATTGTCCTTCGCTGTGTTTCGTACTCGTGAGAGTTCATCGAGTCCGTGGCTTCCAAGCTCGAATGGATGCTGGGTTTGGCACAATATCCCGCGGTTGACGCAGCCACACCATCTGTTCATACTTTTGAAACTACGACTAATAGCTCTGATTGCAGAGAATGGGTGCTGGACCCCTATTCGCTGTCGCTAATCTGTGCCTTCGTCTAGTTCCGAAAAGAACAGGAGGGGCAAGACCACGACTAGGCCAAAAGCACAGGTGTGCCAAAAGTGCGATGAAAGTAACGCCCTCCTATACACAAATGTGATCCGCATCATTTTTTATTCGCTAGAAGACTGGTAGTGCGCGGTAGGGGATGTTGATCACATGCGCCAACGTTAGGGTGAAGTACTTCAGAGTTGAGATCACAACCGGAAATGAGGGTCTCGAGCTTCCAGGGCAATACGAGAGCTCGCCGCCAGTCGAAAACTAGCCATTAAACTACAAGATGTGCCGCGTGGTCACGAAGGTGTTCAGAGGTAAGGCAGTCGACGAATGCATTCGCCGCACGCCTTATCGTGACCTGTGCGTCGTGAGATGCGCAGAGTATGTTCAACACCAGCCGGGTTTGCCTCGCGGGGATCTGTCCTCAGCGTCCACATTGACCTCAGCTGACAGACAGCTTCGGCGGGGTGGGTCACGATGTGGAGAGAAGCACGAAGTAGTTCCGGGAGGTGACGCAGGATTGAGAAGACAACGGTGTTGACTCTCATGCCCCATACACGCAAGAGCTCGAGCTTCTTGCAGGCTCGCAGTACGCCAAGCGAATCGTCCGGAAGCTTGCTTACGTCGATGTGGACGTGCCGCAGTGTCTTCCTGAAGCTCAACATCAGCTGCGTGAATGGCTCCGTGCCCATGACCAGACCGGGAACTTCGAAATGTTCGAGTAACGGTGGCGTGCGGAATTGCCGGTTTCGCAACCATTCTCCACAATTGTGGATCACGCGCAGCGACCTGAGTCGCAGGAAGCCTTGAAGCGCGTGGGCCATGCTGACGTCGCTTTCGTTCCACACCGAGCCGATTTTTAGCGATGCGACGCTCGGGCAGCTGTTTGACACTTGAATTAATCCGGCCGTCGAGATCACACTCACCGATAAACGACGAAGGTGGACCAGCCCCTTGATACAAGTCCAGCTTTTGCTGCGAGAAATTTGCTGCAAGTTAAGCTCGCGACATTCAAGTCGAGGGCAGCTGCAACATATTTGGCGCAGAATATCGTCGTGAATCTGCAGGTGATCCGAGGTCGCGAGTCTCTTGAGATGACGAAGCGTTTCCAGCCTGCGGACATCGTTCGCGGCCAGCCTGTACCGGCCCCAGAGCACGATGGTTCCGAGGGACTCGCAATGTTCAAGAATGACCGATATGGCTTGACGCGAAATCCCACTGCCGGGTATTATAAGGTACTTCAAGACCCGAAATCCAGTTGACGCCGAAGCTATAATGTCCCAGTCGATGACTGCCGTGGTGATTTGCAGGCTGTGCAACATGTTGGCGCACTCGAGGGTTTTCCTCACTCGCTGCGGGTGGGCCATGGGTTGATGCAAAGTAAGCCATGGATCGATGCAAAGCACGGTGAACAAGGACGGGTCCAAAGCCAGCTGCATCCATCGCCGGGAAACCCGGATGATTTCCTCAACGATTTTCTTAGGTAGATATGAAAATATCATGAGAATCATATCCGGAGGCAAGTCATCGAATTCCATGGCGAATTCCTAACAACGCAGCGTGCGTGCAGGTTCTTTTTCTTCCTCTGCGTCTTCTGACGGGGACAACGTTTGCCACGAGAATTACCAATATTACGCTCGTGTTAATGACGCTGACGATGGCGCTGCTTGTTTATTTTTCAAAGAACAGAGAACAAAGCCAAGAAACGCCAGGGAGAGAGGTGTACTGGAAAGCTGCGGAAGGACCTTTTCTGACTCCGGCCGTTACTCACCGCGTAGTCCGTAGGCAAGAAAATTGTCAGAAAAAAATTTAGAAGTCATGAGCCATCCCACTCCGTGTGGATGATCAACGAAGTTTTTTAGTGCACGATTTAGAGGTGGTACAGAATTTACGAGAAGGGTGCGCAAGACACGCCCAGTTACAGCTGTTATGTGCTGAGTATTCGCAAAAATGTCGGCTTTGCGGCAAGGAGATTTTACGCAAAAATGCGCGGAAGCCTAGCCTATGTCTGTGCTGCCCTCTGGACACGCCTTGGACGCATTCGGGGCGTGTTCCACGCTCGGGCGCAAGTCTTGATCTCCTTTCATGAGTGAAAACGCGTGCGTTTTCGTAACGGGAAGCGCGTTTTTCCTCACTTACGCGTACACACACGCAGGTAAATCGACGACGACGACGACGGCGACGATAATGATGATGGTCATGATGCTTTTGTGGGTATTCGCAACAAGGTAAATGTAACTGGTAGCGAAGCTTCGGGCGAAAAGCAGTTCAGAACCTATTGCCAGCGACATCAACACCAAGTTCCAGAAGGTATGGGAATTGGCGATTGAAGCGTACCTAGGTGTGGGAGGAAACAACACACTAATAACAAAAACCCAAGTTTTATTCAACAATAAAACAATATTTATATTTAGGAACGATATTTATTTCTGAATGGCATTATTTAGAACCGTGTGCAAAGAAGGTATGAAAATGTTATTAATTCTCAAAACCTATTTTGTAGCGTGTTCTGAAGAATGGCACATGCCATTGCTCTGTGATGCAGTCCTTGTAGGGTTTGGTGGGGCGTACGCGCCCGGTTCCCGGTTTGCCACCCACTGCAATCACGGTAAACTGCTTGATTTTATACAGCAGCGGAAGACATGATACAGAATAAAGCTTTCAGAGAAAATGAAAGATGTTTCCAGCAACACCGAGGCGAATCATACGACAGTATGCTTAGAGCCATGAAGAGAAAATACAACTTCATTTAATTTGAAAGAACTAGGATTTAGTATCTCACTCAGCTCCATTAGAGCCACTAAAGATGTTTTTTAACGAAAAAAAAAGCAAGAAGTATTTAAAAACTTTCAAATTTTGCGCCACAGTGACGTGTTATGAGCAAGAATGACGTCATACGGGCCAACAATAAAATATAATTTTCAGTGTGTTAACTGCACGTTAGCATTCAAGTGATGCGGTCAAATGGAACTAGATGCCCCATTACAGACGTCCAGTCATGTGTCGTCGCGACAGGTCAGTTAAGCCCCAACCACATGGAGCGATTTTGCAAGCGACTTGGGGAGCGACGCGACTAGCGACGAACTACTTTTCGCCGCGCACCAAGTCGCTCATCGAATGGCTCGGTTCTGGGCCGCCAGAAACAGTCGCTCGCCTCCCGGAAGTGGCCTCAGCGACTAGCCAATAGGAGAGCCCCTACGTAAGCACGCAACCTCCGGTTTTGGAAGAGAACGGGGGGAAGATTTTGTGACTGCACGCGCGTTATCGATAGTAAAGAAGTGAGAATCGCCCGTGGTGGGCCCGGGGAGGACGCCCGATGTAGAAGTATTGAGCGAGGATGCGCCCCTCGCAGGGGTCATGACAGATTGCAATAGTTTCCAAGTGGCATAGCATCAAATTGCCATGAACAAACATTTTGACCAGCTGGCGCTTGTTCTGCTGACGCGACGTGGTAATTCTGTATCAAGGGATGCTGCTGCCATTGATCAAAAAGTTGGTCTCGGTCTAGTGCCAATGTTTGGGAAAAAGGGCTTGTGTATATCGAATCTTGACATTTTCGACATTTGCTAGCAATCTCGTGCTTTCGACCTTTAATTCCGCCGAAGCAGTCTTCCAATAATTCGTTTTATCTGCAACCCCCAACTATAATTAATTACGGTTGGACTGCAGTAGCTTTATATTTATTCAAAGCCCGTGAATAAGAGCGTTATTTGCTCTAATAAAATACCAGGAATGGTCTGAATGGCATATTCGCAGTATATCTGTAAAATAGCGCTTCGCGGTGTTCTGGGGAGAGTAGTCAAATACACAAAAATCTGAAGTTTCGAGGAGTATGCAAAAAGCTGCGCATCGTTCACGGGCGTACAGTCAAATAGAAGCCCACAATATGCTTAATAGCCCACAATATGCTTAATAGAAATGGCACCCTGCACGGGCTGTTTTTAAGGCCCGGTTCCGGTTGAGCCCGACCCGGGGCCCGTCACACTTATTCCGGGCATAGCCTGGCCCGGCCCGTCGTCTTAATCCCAGGCCCGCGGCCGGTAATTTATTTTAGGCCCAAGAATTGCCCGCATGCATGGGCCTGACCAAGCCCGGCCTTAGACGCTGAATAAAATTTATTACTGTTGGTTGTCTTCGCAGCGGGCAACCAGACGGAGCATCTATAGTCTGTACAACACGTCATGGATTGAAGGCGAAAATCCGGAGTTACTAAATAGCGCACAGATGTACTTTTTCTTCCACTGTCTTCAGTTCGTGTCACATCGGGGTAATGATAGCTAGTATTCTTAATTAAATCAGAGACATCATCATCATTTTGATGACCAGATTCTTGGCAACGGAACATGGTTGTCTCGGACACACGTTGGTATGCTGAAATTTTTGGCGCCGCGTTTTAATCCACGAGTATGTACGTGCATTGAAATGTTTAGCCTGTAGTGGTTGCTCAGCGGTTTTGTTTCCCTTACCTGCGAGTTCGATTCGCGGCCACGGCTGCCGCATTTCATCGGGTGCTGCATGTAAAAACCGTGCACAGTAGACATAGAACGAGTTCCAGGTTGTCCGAATTAATCTCTTCCGTGCTACATGCATTCCCTTGTAATCGTATCTTCGGTATGTTATGCCCCAACATGTAAAATGTTGATGCAGTACATGAAATACAATTACAGGAACTATCAGACCTACAAAACACGTTTTTAGAACAATGCATAGAACTAACGTCAAGAGGAGCGTTGAAATAAACTCATAACATCCCTTCTATTGCTTTTTTCTGCAATTCACATAGGAAATATTAACAGCCAGGCCCATAAATTCAAGCCCGGCCCAGGCCCGTGGCATTAAGCCCGGGCCCGCCGATAAACCGCTTTCGGGCCAGCCCGGGCCCAGCAGTGCTCTACACTGCAGCATCATGCCGCATCATGATGCGGTATTCCCGTCTGAATAACTGGCATGCACACTTCAGCAATATATATGCTTTGATCGAATTGGGTTAAGACCGCAACATTTTAAAAATCATTATTTCGTAGAGAACGTGCTGGAAAGCCAGTGTAAAATGAAAAATATAGCCAGATTCCTAGATTTGCTTCATTGGCGGTGCAATGAAATGCCCCGGTGTCATTAATAAGATGTAGCAAAAGTTCATGCAGCACTGCCCATGTTTTTTTTTATTTCATTGCATTTTACGTCGAGAGAGTTAAGGGTGAATAGGAAAAAGAAATAGTGGAAACTGGTACTCCAACGCTTGTCCCTATCACCTCCGTTCGTCTGTAGTTCTATTTTCCGCGTTGGAAGTACTTCGCTGAAAAAAAAGAAAAAAAAAAGGGGCACGCTTCTGCCGCAAAGCCTCTAAAAGCTCCTTTTAATTTATTCTAACATGTTTTTTTTTTCTACCCCGCTGTCGCTTTGGCGTTCCTGGTAACATAAAAATCGGGCGAAACGCGAAAAAGCGCGGCCCGCGCGATGCCGCGCGCCTTGGCGAACGCAGTCGGCAAGAATCCACTTCGCCCGCTGCGCCCTCTATTCAACCCGTGACGTCAGTGCGCGCGCGTTTTGAAAGGGGTTTGCTATGAATGCGTGATATCGTCTGCCTTGTCTCACGCAGTTTTTTTGCCGTCACTGGAGTCTGTTATAAGCATATTAAGTCCAAAAATCACGAACGGCTCACGCCATGTTCAAATATTCCCAGTAACGCCCTACTTGCGCCGCGCGGAGAAACATCCGGCTACGGTGATAAGGCACAGCTGCAACTTCGGGTGCCGTTCTTAAGTTGCCACCGAGTATAGTATGCACCTTTTACATTTTCTTAGCCATCGGCTGCGTAAAATACTATAATCAGCGGTACCGCAGAGACACCGCCGAGAGAAAACCTTCAGTTTCACTGGTCGTCCCTTATATCGCGTTGCTTTTTAGTGCTGCGAATTTACTTGTTTCGTTTCATTAGTGAGCAAGACAGAGACAATTTAGAAGTATATTTCTGACGCCATATTTCTGCTCTCTTCAAGCATTTTACGAACGGCTATTTTTAAATAGGGCCCCAAAGGAATGGGATGATAAAAAAGAAAGGGAAGTGACGGGAGGCAAGCCGCTTCATGTGCTACAGAATGCTCTATAGGCCAGTCTCAGCAAGAAAGTCCAACAGCCTCTTGTGACGAGGACCATGCGTCCACGGGTGAATATCGGGCGGACGTTCTGGCGATATCCGGGGCTACCACGTGCCGGGTTCGGGCTGCTTGGATTCCTGGACATGCCCCAGGAGGTGGTCCAGTGTCACTTCCGCAGCGGAAGCGGGTTTTCCAGCTGTAAAAGACATACCTGAGTGCGGTTCATAAAAAAAAAAAAAATGGCAGCATCCATCTCCACTCCGTGGATGATGGCGAGGGTGCGGAGTACGGGGACTCGAAGTGACATACAAGTTGCTCCCCAAGTGACATCCGGTTTGCGCACCGACCGTGATTCGATTTGAGCTGCGAGTTGCACCTCGATTATTCCCTAAATGAAACTGCAACTCACGGCTCAAATCGAATTTCGCTTGACTTTCGCTGGATGGTCGTGTGCGCGCGGATGGACGCGTACGGACATTGGGAGGTCCTAAGCTACTCCGCACCGTTGCAGGCGAGGGAGTAAGCCGTTTGTCTCTCGGGTACTAATTCACGATCCTAGCCCAATGCGTAAGACGACTGACACTAACTCTGTCTGGTCTACCAGACCCAGGATCGAATCCTGCCGGTGCCTGTGTGATTTTTTGCGCTTGTAAATGCTATGCGCACGGACGCGGACGGACATTCTGCGGTCCTAAGGTACTCCGCACCTAAAAATTGTTAAATTACGATACCTGCAGCAGTAACTTAACGACACTACTGCTGTCCGTAAGCAACCGGCAGTCTACGGGAAGACATCTTGAGCTGCCTCTGTATGTGTTGCTCGTTCATGCGCTGCTTCCCCAGCGTGAACCCACCTCAATCTCATTCTAGACACGGCTGCTTTGAGGTGGCTCCATTTGGCAGCACCCTTTCACTTAAAGGGGCACTGACACAAAAATTTTGCATCTTGTTTTTTTTTTTGTTGCGATAAGTAGCTAGTGACCTACTTATCACCTGTAGAAACCTCATTTGCTTCAGCGTGCAACCGTTGTTTAATTAGAGGCATTTTCAATGCGGCCAGTCGCAGTTTCGGTTTCACCGGGTGCCGCGAAACGATGGATTTTGTGTGAACAAAGCTGACCACGTGACCGTCGGAGGGATATCACAGAGCAAAGCTGCCGTAGCCCTCTCGAATCCGTGTCGCCGGCAGTTTCTGCCAATGCCCCCACGTACTGATCTCGTGAGCCGCTTAATTAAAAAGCGACCGTGGACGTGACGCAGGCGCTGCGACTGCAAATGCTGCCGCGGCTAGAGAACGACGCGCACTGGGAGCAGCCGGGTGGTCTGCCTACAGGTCCGTCTACAGATGTGTTCGCCTTAGCACTGCGGCGGATATTCGATTGCCGCTCTCGTAAGCGGTGCAGATGACAATTTTTAATGCAACCCGCCATCGCATCATTAACTCCTTTCTCATATAAACTGCCGTGGTTGGGACTTCGGTGCAATTTCGTGCAGCTGTAACAAGCTATCACTCGAGCTACCGGCGCCGGCCTGGACCACTTCGCGGTCGTGGCCGCCGCCTGCACAGCGACCGTGCGGCTCGCTCAGTGGGCTTTTCGTGTCTCCGGCGCGTTTTCGCGTCAAATGTAAATCAAAAGTAATAGAAACAGAGTGCCTGAAATCGCTGTAGAACTTTGGTCGCGGCAAGCTGCCCGATGAGCTGACGAATTCACGGCGCCTCCGCCGCCAACGATCGGGTCGTTCGTTCTCGAGAGCAGAAGCTCCGCCCTCCGGCCCTCCGATTGGAGCGGCGAGCCGGGCGAGCCGGCGAAAAGCGCCGGCAGTGCGGAAGCGGCAAACACAAACTTTTGACGTGTGTGGATGTTGTTTATTTAGAAAATACCCACGGGATGTCGATTGCGCGTGGTCCTCTGCTGGCTGCTCGGTTGCGTTTCTCACACTTTAAAATTGATTTTAAATATGTTCTAGGCTGTATTCGCCGCTGATATTTTGCAGGATGATGTATATATGTCCACACCAATCTATTTCCGAAGTTATCTCGCCTTCAAAATTTTATGTCAGTACCCCTTTAAGGGACAGACAACCGTTTTTTGTGGAGTGTATGTCCTCTAGCTCATATGAAAGCCAGCGTTTTATAAAGCGAGGTTAACCTGAAGGAATCCACAAACAAATGGTCGGAAACAATTTTAATTTCGCACTAAACTTTCTAAACTCTGAAAGGTGGCGGCATGTCCCTAGAAATACTTGCAAATCTTTCTAGGGACCATACCGTACGTATACAAACAACTCCGCCGGTTTTACGCGTGATTCGGAAACCGCACAAGGAAATAGGAAGGCTGCATTTTATTATTTTTTTTTAGCTGGAGACAACATACCTGCTTTCATCTCACGTAGCTAAAAGGGTTAATTACCACACACCTCACTAACATGGTTGCCAGCATTTGTTTTGGCAGCATACTTTCGCGTGGTATATCTAAAAAATTCCGCTTTCTAAAGCGTTCCAGAGCCCCGTCAGGAAAACCGTTTTGGTTCAAGGCGTTTTAAGTGGCGCCCTTTCATTTTGGATAGAAACCGTATAATCGACAAAAATCGGTGGTCTGTCCGCTTGAGACAACGCTACTCACTTGTGACTGCATTACGCTTAGTCTTTTGGATAGCGCCTGGATTACAGTGTTTGCCCACCTTCCTTGCTGCTGAATTCCTTGGTGGCCTGGATCAGTGTTGCACAAGTTACTTTTTTCTATTTTTCCAACAATTTTTTTCCCACAGAAAATCACTATCGGTGTTGACATTTCTCGATAAGTCAGGGTTAAGAAACACACTAGGCGAAATACAAAACTTTCCTGGAAATTACAATCTGCACGTAATATAGGATTTCGTAAATTCACGTTCAACTCAGCATGCACGTGTTTACACACACACACAATCACACGCACGCACGCACATACAAAGAGAAACCATTAAACGAAGCACTTAGTTAAGCTTTTAAATTTATTAAGTTAATTTAAATTAATTAAATTAATTAAGCTTCATACCGCCTCCCCAATGATATTTTTGTTTGCACTATGAAACGAGAGGTCTCCCTGTCGGATTTTTTCCATGGGACCTCCTTCTGTAAAACCCTGTTTTCGTAAAAACTGTACTGAACTACTTAATA
This sequence comes from Haemaphysalis longicornis, assembly GCA_013339765.2. Classification (NCBI taxonomy): domain Eukaryota; kingdom Metazoa; phylum Arthropoda; class Arachnida; order Ixodida; family Ixodidae; genus Haemaphysalis; species Haemaphysalis longicornis. The sequence continues at coordinate 126,616,499 of CM023455.1, forward strand.
AAACAATGTCAATGTCAAGACTATCCCTCTCGTTTATTAAATATTTGTTCAACAATAACTTCAAGCCAGCAGGGGCCGTAAAAGCAACAGCAATGAAATTGCTAGAATACAAATGTCCCCTCTTAAGCCTACATAACTGCGAAAAGAGGTATGCCTACTTTGCGAGAAAAGGTGTGGTTGGGACTCTGCATTATCAACTGAATGCACCGGTAGCCCACAAGGCCCTGACAAGCACCTTTGTCCGTGCCAACGCGAGATGCAAAAACAGTTACATTGCAAAGCGTATTTTCAACTGCGCGTGACCATGCCGTTTCCTGCCATCCAGACAATACTATCAGAAGAGGTAACCAATAAAGAAATTATCAGTATCTAAATGTTTTTGACAGGCCAGAGAACAATAGGTGGCTTCTCGTCCCGTCCTGAGCCAACCATTCCACACACAATCGTACTCCAAATTGTGAGCCATACATGAAAATATGGAGTGCGATCGTCAAGTAAATTAGGATGATTACAACGCCCTGTTGCTGAGTTGCTTGCTTTTGAGCATTGCGTTGCCGAGTGTCTGACGTCGCGAAACAATCAATTTTCTTTGCATGTTTTCGTTCTCTCCGGTAATGTGATTAACAAACTCGGTCAGTTGCCCTTGTTAGGCCTGCATTTAGGCTTAGAGTGATCCTGCAGCACAGGCCGACTACTCGGCATGCATTTTTGGGGTATACAGTTCATTGTCCAAACAATCTCCTTCGCACGAATTATAAAAATCCGTTAAGACAACTAGCACTATTTTACAATCAATGAAATGTATGTGGATGCGTGGCATGCTACTTGGTATTGATGCCCTTCGGTAAATATATAGTTATAATTGGTATGGTGCTGAGTGTAGTCATAAAATGTATTGCTGTCAGTTTTGTCTCGCTCGTTAATGTAATATTTCACTTGTGACGTGAGTAGCCTTTGTATAAATCTTGTCATTTCACAATGTATGTGCCCTTCCTGCAATAATCCCTAACTGGGATTGGCAGTATAAATAAATAAATAAATAAATAAATAAATAAATAAATAAATAAATAAATTGACGGTTCGGTCACCGAGTCTTCGTATGCTGGGAAGGAACTAATTCAGTGTTTCAAGATTGCTCACGCGACGTTGTATGCCGAAGCAGAACTGGTTGGTTCTGCTTGGCATGACTTCGTGTAGCGCCAAAAAAACGACAGAGGACACAGGGAGGCGACGCCGGGCACAAGGGCTTGTGCCTCTTGTCGGCGGCCCTGTCCTTCCTGCGTGCGTCCGTTGTTGTCCGCAGCCGCTCTCCCCCTCTCCTCTCCGATAGCGAACACTCTCTCGCGAGGGGCATTGGATTGGATTCGATTGGCTTGGATTGGATTAAAGTGGATTGTGTTGGATTGTGTTGCGTCATAGCCGCGGAACTCTCTCCGCGGTCTCCTCTCCTTCGGGCGCGCTGCGCATATAACCGGTGTCCCGCTCTCCGGCGGCCTTTCGGTCGACGGTTGCTCTCCGCTTGCGCTTGAACCACCCGCAGCGTCGCATCACACCAGGGTTCCCGCTAGGGGAGGTGGGCGTAATTTTTTTTGGCGCTACACGAAGTCATGATTACGCTACTAACTAGCCCAAACCCAAACTCTGATAAGCTATCTTACGAGAAGCGTTGCGCAGCATTTCCCGGGAAATGCCGCAGCAGCGGACCATCCTTTGTTACTGCAAATCAGCACTGTTACGTTGCTTGGAGGCTGCTTAGCTTGGCAGCCCACAATTGCACAAACAAGTGTAGACGAACGACTTGCCCCCCTCTCGTTCTTGCGTTTTCTTGTGCATTTTATTTTACCGCCAGTGCTGTGCTTATATTTCGGACCTCTGTTCCCCTTACACCGAGCTGGCGAACGTGCTCCGACGGCCGTCTTATAGCTCGCCGTCACGTGTGCCGTGTTCATGACCAACCGAGCGGCGCCAAGACATCCTGCGCCGGCAACTCAAGTGGTCTGGCTCCGGGGCGCGAGACGGACTGTGCCCTGCAGGGCAGTCGAGCGTTTAAGCGTCAGCGCTAGTGTGCGTGTGTGGTGAGAGACCTTAGCGGATCGCGAGAAAACGTACGTGAGCGAAAAGAACGGCGCCGCCCAGGCGCATTTGTCAGTTTTGTACGAACCCAAGACAATAATTAAAGCTTTTTGTTTTGCCTTCTCATGCAAATTGTACGGATGATATTATTCGACCGGTCGCCTTCAAGCAAGAAAACTACCTGAATGAAAGTTAATTCAAGAAAGTTAACACAAGATTAAGTGGTGCCGTAAAGAAATCGCCGGGAAATGCCTGGGGGTTTGCCACAGCTCCACGTTTCTTTTTAATATTTATTTTATTTGTTTGAAGTTTGCGATTACGTTGGTAACATGACGAATCAGTCTTTTTAATGAACTGAACTTTTATTTTGCATTCATGGCCGCTTTAATGTTACGTAACCCCAACACCAAGTACCACTACGCGCTAAGCAACATCGTATACATCAAGCATCGTTCGGGTACCAGCTAACGATGTTAGACCGAACACCTGTTCGGTGCATACTCCCATTTCCTCCTTTTGTTGCACCAGCAGTTCAGGTGGTGATACGACCTTTTTACCATAACCCTTTTTCCGTCAGCCACATGGGTGCCTAACAGCCAATGGACACGTCAGGCCGGCACATACGGCAGCAAGTCACGATCCGACAAGTCCAGTCTGGCAGGGCCGTAGCCAGAAATTTTTTTCGGTTGTTGGGGGGGGGGGGGGGGTATGGATTTTGGAAGGGGGTAGTTTTCCCGAAAGCAACAGTAAGTATTGATTACGTGCTGCCTGGAAAAAGATTTCGGGAGGGGTTCGAACCCCCAAACCCCCCCTCTGGGTACGGCCCTGCAGTCTGGCACACTCTTAACCCCCTTTCTGCGGCGTTTCCGTAGTCCCCGAAACACAGGTTCATCCCTTCACAGCTTGGGCTCGTGTGATACGTGCCTAGTTCGAGCGGACCTGGAGCATCTGCACTGGGCCTATCCGCTCTACTAAGTGCCCCGAACTCGAGACCTGGCCACTCTGTGGCTCCTCGAGGTATGCCCAACCTCCCTGCGAGCTTGGGCCTTCCAGCACTCAGCAGCGACCTCCGTCGTAATTTGGCGGGCACTGGCCGAGTTTCTTATGGATCCATGCATCTGCTCCGCCCACTGCTGCAGGCTCTTCGCCCTCGGACATACCGCCTGAGGGGCTCATCAGAAGACTTCCTCAGAGCTTGTCCGGTGTTTTCCTCCCCTTTGCCCCGTTATTCGTGCGCTGTGAAGATGAATTCCTCAGCGGACATTGGCGCCGTAGGCCCTCCTATCCACTGCCCAGGACCCCGTTTCCCCCTTTTCGACCCCCTCAAGTTTTCTTTTTAAACTTCCAGCAATCTGCGGTGCCGCAGACGAAGTGTGTCAGTAAAACCGGAAGCCAGAAAGACCATGAAAGACGCCGCCGCCAGTCAATTTGTGAGGACAGGGCATGGTGCGGGTGGCAGCGAGGGAACATGTTTACTTGCTGGATCGCAGGTGTTTGCTGCAGATAAGAAAGAGTAATTTTAAGCACTGCTAAACATTCGGAAATGTTTCTAGACGAAATATAAGAGCTCAAGACGTACGGCGTACCTCTTAATCAGCAAACAAGCAACGTACCTGGGAGACCTGAAAAGCAGCGTGAAAGATGATGAGATGATTCTTTTAGACATTGCGGAGAAGTATAGTTTTCCCGTGCTAGATGCTCCCTAATCATACCACTCGGTAAACAGGCAAGCCACGGTACACCCCTTCGTGGCATACTATTGTTCAGAAGAAACTGGGCCCATTGTGTAAAATCACATGCCGTGAATGTCTTGACCACGCGACAGGGGAACTCTTCAAGGTGATGGGTTAATGGTTCTGAAACACGCATTTTTCGCTACCCGGAAAATTCGCTATTTTTCCGTCGGTGTATCGATGTCAGTACAAGAGCAAGTGCGATTTTGTACATTTGTGCTAAAACGACTTCAACTTCTCGGCCGAGTGCAACTTTTTTTGTTTTTTTCAACGTCAAATGGAAAGAGCGCTTGGTACAGGGTTGGCAGCAGTCGCAGCCTCGTGAAATGATTGGCAGTCAAGGCCAGTCTTCAGAGAGCTTACCAAGGGAAGACACTTACACTTACCAACCAGATTTTAACAGCAGGGTTGTTTAAGGTTTTAGTTTCGCCGTCCAGCATTACCAGAAACAACATGCCGAGCGCACGTCAGCGCGCGCCTCGTGAGGAGCTCGCAGCGACGTCCAGCTCGACCTTCGAGAACACTCTGCCCAGCGTTCGTGGCGTGCTCTCTTGCGTGCTCTTGTCCTCACCAGTTTACGTGCGCCCGCGCCTCAAGTGGGGAGCACAGACGCCGAGTTCGCGAAGCCGGCTCCACTTTGGGAGAGACGTGAAAGCCTGAGGACAAAAAAAATCCGGGCCTGCCAGTCATGGAGAACTTTCAGCGGCAAGTTGGAAAACCCATGTTTGGTGCAACATCCGGGTCTCCGACGAAGGGAAAGGGGCCGCCAGCTCAGCTGTTTCTCCAGCCTTGCACCCCTGGTGCAAGCTGCGCCAATTTTTGACATCGGCAAAATGAAAAAGAATATGAAACGTATTTCCGTGCTGCCTAGACTTTCCAAGTGGCAAAGCAACAACGTTGGTGACCTCGGTGAAAACTGCAGCCCCCTAAATACACCAAAGCCGGCCTGGCGACTTGTGTTCTACTAATTTTTTTGCTTCAGAAGGCCCCTTTACAATAAAAAATAAAAAAGTTTAGCCGCGGCAAGAAAAAATGGGTCTTTCTAGTCGGTGTGCATCTGGCTGCACGAACGCAGCGTCGCGTAAGTGATATAAGAGCTTGTATAAATTAAGAATACATGGGTGTGAGCAAGGCACGTAATGCGAAGGCAAGATAACCGTAGGTCATTAAGGGTGACAGAGTGGATCCCTAGAGAGGGCAAGCGTTGCAGGGGACGGCAGAAAGTTAGATGGGCTGATGAGATCAAGAAGTTTGCGGGGATAAATTGGTCACAGTTGGCACAGGACCGGGGTAATTGGAGATCTATGGGAGAGACATTTGCAATGCAGTGGGAGTAGATAGGCGGGTGATGATGATGATAACTGATAATCTGTCGACGCCCCCACTCCCCCCGAAATCCAGTACCAGCCAGCCGCACTTATGTAAAGCAGCTAGCCACGCGATAACACAACCCCCGCGTGGGCGCCGCATTCTCAGGACTGCCGCGAGGGAACGTCGCTGCAGTGAAGCGGACTTACGGCCCGCCGACTGTGGCCAGGGGGGGGGGGCACGCAATATAACAAATATTTTCTCGCTTGAAACAACAAGTACTCCGATTACACTTTCAGACATAAATATCCTTTGTACAATATCCTTTCAATGAGCCCAAGTTTGTATTTTTACATGAACCACCACCCACTGTAATAAGCACCTGAACATGAGCAATATTGTAAATTTTTCAATGTTAATGTTTCAATGTTAATTTGTTCAGTGCTCCGAAACTACTCGCTTCCCGAATCCAATATTCTCCCCCTAACTTACCGCCAACAATATAAACAAACTATGCAGCTGCATTGCCTCTAAAAAATTTGTAACAGCGGTAAAGAATGCCTAATGAAGCTCAAAAACGCCGCATAGATTCCGGCAGAGCATATTTTGAGACGCACTAGCAGCTTGCTAATGCGTTGTAGCAAGAAAACGCGGTTCTTCTTCAACCAACTGGAATTTAATTTACCGCGCTGCGTGCAATATTTTATTAGTATGCCGATTTTTTCACCACCTAGGTTTAGCTCAGAGCCACGATATTTAAATTGCTGTGAGGGAGCAAATATTGCTTTCCTCCAAAAATTGGTTAGAAAAACGAATAGTGTAGTGACAGGATTGACCATGATTTTTTTCATAGTGTAATCGGAGATGGTCGAGCCCACCGTCTGAGGCTTTTGGTGTGGAATGACCCTGACCTTTGCCAGCTGTGCAGCAGCACTATGTGTGGAGTTGGCGATTCCTGCGGCCTAACACAGGCTGGAAGGAGCAGAAAAATTTTCATTTCACTTCTCATTACCTGCGAACCATTTAACCAAAGAATGCCGTTTTCGCTGGCCAGTCACAGCTTGGTCCCAACAGTGCCAACCAATTTTGTGCCCAAGTGCAATGCAAACCCTTAAGCCCATTTTAGAAGCTTGATTATGTGTGTCCTGCCAACTCTATTTTAACCGAGACATGTGTAATATGTTCCTCTATCACTCCTGCAAAATATTGAAAAAAGTGGAAAGAACACTGGTGCTCCATTTTAATTTTACCTACGCACCCTTCACCTTACTGCGAAGTAAAGTTTGACATCCACCTGAATGCAGCCATACGGCTACAAAGGAAAGCTATACAGCTTTCTCAGAAACTTCGCAGTTGAAGAAAAATTCGTCCTGGTCCAGGATTTTTCTTCAACTGCGAAGTTTCTGAGAAAACTGTATAGCTTTCCTTTGTAGCCGTATGGCTGCATTCAGGTGGATGTCAAACTTTACTTCGCAGAAACTTACTCCACCTTGGGGATTTCCCTGAATCTGGTCGATTAACCCTTCACCTTAGCTTACTACAGAAAAACAAGCTTTAAGGTCTGCTTTTTTGTAGTACTGACAGAGGGAGCCAGTTCTTTTACATCATAAAACAAAAACAAAGATGGGGAAAAAACCGCTACATTCTGTAATCAGCGCAATCTATTATAGTTTTGCTAATTACACGTGAGAGTGGTGAAAATCACCATTTGGTTGAAATCAATTACCTATTTAAAAGTAGCTGATACACACTTTCGCTGTGTAAGATAAAGATCAGCATGTCCAATCTTCTTCGGTTGCATAAACAAAATGCAAAAAGTCAATATTTTGCATTTATGTCTGCACTAGCATCTATAAATGGAACGGTCATCGATCCCCTGACAATGTTATCAAAGCACACGTGTACGTGTAAAGGTCCCGCCCGCTGCCACTACTTCGGAAAAAGAAGCAGACAGACGAAGACGAACAATATGCATCCAGGGACAGGCAGCTCGGTGACAGTCGACGACTGCTGATAAGATAAGTGCAGTTTTCGTTCCCACAAGCACATGACCAGATAACGATACCGTTTGTGCTCTACAATATGGCAAACAACTGACTTCCAAGAAATACCTTTTCTGCTTCTCCGACAACTTGTGGGCAGCATTCTGTTCATTGCGACATGGTTGAAGTGCTAAAAAATGGACAGACCCAAGAAAGATGACAGGACAGGCGCTAACCATCAACTGGCTTTATTGCCATGACGTACAACGATATGATGTGCCATGCCATGCAACGATATGCCATGACGTGCACGCCTCATCTCCGTATCTTTCTTCTTTCTTTTCCTATGTATATTGTTGAACATCATGGCAATAAAACTGCAGTGATCCCTCGTTAACTCGAAGTCCTAAAATCCGCTAAAAAATTTCGAGATAAGCGGAGTTTCGTGTTAAAGGGGGGCAATACATGCTGCCCATGGGAGGCATGGTGAAAAAAAAGCTTCGACTTAACCGATAGTTCGAGATATCCAAGTACGAGTTAACGAGAGATTGCTGTATTTGAAAGTTAGTGCCTGTCCTGTCATTCTTCTTGTGTATGTCTATTTTTTAGTGCTTCAACAATGTTGCACAGTTCACACCAACTCACCCAGCAGCAAATTCTTCTTAAGAATCCTGTTCAGTTCTCAAGCAGCAATGCTGTGCTCGCAGGCATTACAGCACATACACATCTTCTCAAAAACCTATTTATTCAAAACGGTAAGTAAAGATAAAATAACTTAACAATCCAACAAACCTTCACTATCATCACACACTCTGCTCTTTCACTAGGCTGACTGACAAATTAAAATGTGAGCAGTTCTTTTCACTTGCGAACAAGCCACTGTCTTGGCACGCCACTTTTAGTTCACCCCTACCGCGTTCACCCGGTGACCATCACGAATGGTTCCAGCTGTTCTTCTGGCGGTAGTTTCTTGTTCAGTTCGTCCAACTGTTCCACAGTTTTGGCCAGCATGCTCTCTGTGTTCTGGAGGAGGTTGGAGAGTTCGTGCACTTTCAGCAGCTGCTCCACGTATTTGCCGAACTTCTTCTGCCGTTCGGTCATCATTGTGTTGAGGGTAGAGACCGCATAGTCCACCTGCAACACACAAGGGCTACTTGTCACAACACAGGAACGCCAACTTGTCAGCTCAGCAAGTCGTGCACCAAATTATATGTCACATACAAACTTTTCTATGCTACACTGATAACATCCGTGAAACAATATTGATCAGCACAGCTAAATATACATTGAAAAAAAAAAAAAAAACCTTTCAATTGAAGGTTTGGATGAAACAGAACGGCAGGTTTCTAAACTGCCCAGGAAATGTAGATGTGAGCGTAATTATATATACCACTTAAATGTTGGAGATGTTCTTTTTTGGGGAGGTGGGAGGGGGGTGTTAGCGACTTTTGGGCTATGAGGCACACTGTAGTCGAGGGTTCTGAATTAATTTTGGATACCTGGGGATATTTATTATGCACAAAATCTCAGCTCATGGGCATTTTCGCTTTTAACCTCCATCTCTCATCTCATTTCAGCATGTATACATGCGTATGTATACATGCTGAAATGAAGCTTAAGCAAATGCTAATTTTTTGCTTATTTGTAATGGCCTCAGCACTTCCTAGGCTCTCCCATACCAGCCCTAGATTCTCTGGGAAGCCTTGGTGCTCAATTCAAACTGAAGGGGCCACATAAAAAAAAAACAAGCATCAGTTATTGCCCCAAACAGTTTCAGCATGTTAGACACTTTTAATCCAAAAGTCCTACTCATGCCACCATAATTTCTTGCATGAAAAGAGCTAATTTTTTTTTACAGTGTTTATAGCATTTTTGGGGACTCATTTTATTTGGCCTAAAGTTGCAAGTTAGATTGAGCATAGGTCTATTGTAGCTCTTAGATTCACGCCAATTCAGGTGTACTTTCAGGACAATGTTATGGCAAGCCACATCAAGCGCCAGTCAGAACCAAACCCAACTACAGTAAAGAACATACACAGCCAATCACAGCCCGTGCCAAATTAGAGCAACTGTCCAACCGAAAGGCACGTGTCATTTTCAGTGGACTAAACATTAGATATATATAGGGCTCTGTGCACTAATGACCGCTATCGAAGATTTGTGGGCTGCAAAGACTAGCTTCCCACCAATGCACACCTGGGGTATGCAAGCAGAAACAAGTAGAAGGAAGTTGTGCCTCCACAAAGGTTCCTCCCAACCCTGTGAAACACTTCACTGCATGCTCTCCTGTCAGTAAACTGATTCAGTGACCCCAAATAAGCCGGTCTATTGGCCACCATCTTGACGGATAGACTTGTCTCGGCTATCACCTTTCTCACTGTGTGCACTACAAGCTCGTGTGTTCTCAGTATCTACATCTGCCGAGATGCATTTGCAGTGGTGGAAGCAGCATTCCGCATTTCAGAGCAAGTCCTGGGGCAGCAAAAAATGCTAGTTTGGAACAGTTATGGTAGTGTTTGGAGCAGGTGCCAGAACATGTGTCGCTTTCAGGTTAAAACGTCACTGGCACCATCCAGGGATGTCACTCGCAATTACTATGAACCGTTCTGCATAAAATATAATTAAGAGGAACTACTCTTGCTAAAATACTTATATGGATGCGTGGTTAGGATGCACTGCTTACAATTTATATAGCACTGGCACAAACAGAGAAGTAGGTGAAACCAACCTTTTTAAAAACCCCCTTCAATGCTCATTTACACACACAAAAAAAATCCCGGGCCGCCTCCACTAACGTGAAACCTGGGGAGGGGTGAAGCATGCAGTGTATAAGTGTATTCTTGGTGCCTTGGCATTTTTTGCCGACGGAGATGAAACCGTCGGAGTGGGTAGGGGTATACAGTTTAGCTGTAAGTCTCTCTTGTCTTTGAAGCACGAAGCTCTCTAGCGCGAGGGGTAAACGGGTGTCCCGGTGGTTTTCTAGTACGCATTACGTTCTGGCGCGAGGTGTAAATGAGTTTCGCGCTGTTTTAGTACCGTGACTACTTGAGACAATGATTATGACAAGAGGAGACGCCAACAGCCCCAGCCCCTAAAAAAAAAGGTACGCTCACACAATGCGAGTTCCTTCAATCAATGTACAAGGCTGAATAGATGCAGAAAGCTGATGAAGAAATCAGAATTGAGAGTTGCTTTTAAAATAGACTGAGCAATTACAAGTTCAGAGCATGTTCTGCACATTTGAAAGCGCCTAGATTAACTGAATGAGATAGTTGGGAGTCAGCACATGCCCTATCAGTTTCATGTGCCTGCATGTTTACCATGCTATTGTTAAACGAAGCACAATGTTGTTATCTCAAAGCGCAAGAGATGCTAACCACTGCTTATTCTGAAGATAAAGGCATCACAAAGGCCTCATAGATGTGGTGATCAGAGTCAAGCATTACACTGCAAGATAAAAATCGCATGCTTGCAGACCCAAACAAATCTGGTCCAAGCATGAAATTAGGCTCTGAGGACACGACTCCCACCTTGGAAACTCATAATTCGGAAAGAAACAAAAGTGCTCTCGAAATGCGTGCGTACGACAACAATGTCCTAGACCTATGATCGGCCCGAAGAGCCGAGGCAACCAGTGTGCCACGAAGGCTGGTTTATCTACGACCTTTTGAGTGGCTGATAAAAACCTGTCTGCGACTTCACTCTGAAGTGGGAGGATACAAGATGGCTGCTATCATTCCACCTGTGACTGGCCGCCTTTTGAGTATTATTTGTTTTTCCAATTTTCAAACTTTTTCACGGGCAAGTGTAAGTTATTTTTTTTAATTGTGGACCACACGAAAGAAATGTGTGCGTGAAAAGTGCCATAGACAGACACCACAAAATGGGCAGAAAATAGTTTGGATCGGCACATAACAAGATCCCCAAATTTAACGTGCTAAAATATAGAAAAGGAAAGTCCCGGTAATATATAAGAGTATTAGCAATTCTTTGCGTGATTAGAAGGCTATGTAGAAGGTGTGCCACATACACCATGTGATGTTCATGGAGATGAAATTTGCGGGGAACACTGTAAAAACTGGGAATTAACAGCAGCCATGAATGCTGTAACACATACACGTACGTATTCATATTTCGTCAATACCATACAGCTCCCTTGTGTTCTGTTTTTATTTTGCTTGCCGGGCATGCCCATCTTCAAGGGGACATTTGTTTTTCATTGCTTTCTCAAACATGATTTGAGTGTAACAGAGGCAGAGTTGTGCCAAGAAGGGCAATTTGGCACCGCATTTAGCAAGATTTTTGCCTTGCCAACGTCTGGTGCTATTGACATAGAACTTGCGTCACTCATTTTGCATAAAACAAGAACGAATTACAGAAACAAGACATTGAAATTACGGCACAGTAGGAAATATGAAACTGTTGACTGCACGCAGAAAATGGAAAACAAAAATCTGGCTGCAATACAAGTCAAATATACTTTAAACTGTGAATACCTTCAGTTTAATATATAGAGAGGTTTCAAGTGTGACATTTAAAAAAACAAAATTGTTGAACTCGGGACGTTCTTTTACACACTCTCTAAGCTTACCCATGTTCAATAAAAGAAGTTGCACGTTACACCACAAGGCTATCAGCGAGAGATGGCAAAACAATACAAAAAAAAAAAAAAAAACCTGGTGGACACTGAAACAGCGAAATGCAAGTTGCCCAAAATGTTTGCAAATAGAGACTTCCGGGTCAGCTATGATCCGTAGGTGCTTGCTGAGAACACTAGTGGCTAGTGTGGACTCGTAACTCACTGCTGAAACAGCCAACCAACAATAAAGGTTATATTGACAACTAGGTTAGCCGGCGCAAATTTGCAGAAAAGGAAATCCAGCACAAAAACACACCACACACAAAGAGAACAGTACAGGATGAATGCTGGATGGAGCGTGTAATAAATTTCTATCAGTGGGTTTACTACGTACTATGTAGTACTAGTAGTACTATTGCTAGTACTAACAGTAGCAGTGCTACTTGCAATAGTAGTAGTACTAGTAGTAGTCGTACTAGTAATAGTAGTACTGGTATAGTAGTACTACTACTACTAGTACTGAGTGAACTATGTTTTTATCAATGGGATTACGTTTGTTCAAACACGCACCTCTTCCTGCCTCATTGATACTACTGTTAAAAACCGAGCCGTTTCAGCTCACCAATTTTACGTGGAAATAGCATTCCTCTTTGGCTAACCATAGTTCTGTGCGTGTTTTATGCACGCGAGGTTTACTGCGCAGCTTCGGTGTTGTGTGGGGAAGCCAACCCAAGAAAGCATGACTCGTTGAAGATTGATGATTGCAAGTTTCTTGCGGCAAAACCAATGTTTGCTACCCCCCATTTTCGACCGATTAAAAACTGTGAATACTCTGAAAAGTAAGAGTGCACCGTGACTTGAGTGAAATGGCAAATGCTATTTGTGACGCAGTCAAAGTTTCCAATACTCGCCCACTTCCAGCTAAAACCAAAGGTGAACCCCTAAGCTGTCTGGGAACAGCCGATCGCCAGAGATTTGCTGTAGCTTCGCCTTCGCAGCTTTGTCAGTTTCGGTAGTAAATTTAGCCTTGCCTGATGTGACACTGCTTGCTTTCATGCAAAAAAATTGCCCACATATCCGCTCACTTCGCTGCAAATGTCGAAAAACGATAGTCTTTTGGTGCCCCTGCCACATAAATGCCTCCCTTCTCTCCCAGCCCCCCTCACCCTCTCCTTCTACGATAAACATGGTGAGGTTTGCTCAAGTCAATTCAATTTTGCCACATTCCACTGCTTGCGTGCCATCTATTTGAACCTTTCATTACTGCTGAACTTGGAATGCTGCCTCGTGGTTTAGACTCGGGCCCGAGCTCTTTTTGTATTTTTGGGTCAAAACATTGTTTTCAAAGCATATACAGTAAAAGCTCGTTAATTCGGACTCGGTTAATTCGAACTTCCGATTAATTTGAACCCACGCCCCCGTCCCGGCACAGCCATGTATATCTCAATGGGGGAAAAGTACCGATAATTTGAACGCATCGGTATCCAGGACAGTTAATTCGAACTATGATCCCCCAGTTTCCATCACTCCTGGCAATAGTCGGCCCAGAGTGGTTACAATGTATTGCAAATCCAAACCAAACCAAATTTGCTGGAGATGCAAAACAATGAAACAGAAAAGAGCGTGGCGGGCGCGCCACGCTCCTGCAACAGCTTATTTTGCTTCTACAGAGTGCGCCGCGCCACTGGTGCCAGTGCTCCGGCACATGCCATTGTTATTTACGAAACACTATTTACAAAATCACCTGCCACAAACGTGCTGTAGCGCTAATTCGCGATAACGAGTCCAGAGGTGGCTTTTTTGAGTTCTGCCCGCGCAGTGTGGCGCAATTTCCATTCATTCTAGCGCCCGCCCGCTAATTCGAAATCCGCTTAATTCGAACAATTTTACAGTCCCCTTCGAGTTAGAATTAACGAGCTTTTACTGTATTTATTATTTTCTATCAAATATCAAGGTAAAATCTATGCCTGGTACCAGATATGTATTGATGTCTTGACAAATATGTCTAGTGTTTTCTTTTTTTGTGCAATGCAACTATGAAAAATGCTTCCAGATTTAGTCCTTTGGAAAGGTTCTGCCCATATGCACTTCTTGATTCAGAATTCTTTTATCTTTTGGCAGGGTGGCTGAATGAGGGACAGCCAGATAGACAGACCAAAGTTTTTGGGTTAAAATAGTCCAAGAGAGACCGTATTGTTTTTAAAACAAGCAAGTTGTTGCTACCATACCATGACACGTGCAAATATGGCGGATCTTGGGGCAGTAAGTGTTGCTTCCATGAATTTTTACCCTACACAACACTGTTATTTTATTAAAAATATGTTAGTACAGAACAAACAAAATACAGGACAGATTGACAGTACTGGTGCTTAGTCTTCTCCGTACCTCCTGTGTTTTGTTTGTTCTGCACTATCATAGTTTTTGAACCCTACGAACCAACTAACCCAGCGAAACACAGGCATTATGAAACACTGTCATTGTCAGAGCCCACAGCAGCCCATGCTTTGCAAGTACAGTTGAACCTCGTTATAAGAGACATGAGTGTAAGATACAAATAGGTATAAGAGACAATATTCACCCACATGGTTGGCTGCCCTATCTTTCCCATTAAATTGACCTCTTTAATAACAGACATCGAATCTAGAAGACAGTTGGTTATAAGGGACAAGTCATCCTTGAAGTTTAATCAGTAATCTCGCTTGTAACACACATTTTAACTTCAGATGCAGTGCCACCAGTCACTAATTAGAGTTGCTTCCATTCTGGAAACACAGGTGGACGACAGACGCCTGCAGTCGCTATTATTATAACTTCAGCAAACACAAAGTGGTTCAGTCAGCTATGAAATGACGATGAGAAGCCCTGCCAATAGAAATGCAACTTACAGAAGTGATTGAAGCTCACTGCCATCCATTGGATGGAGCGTGATCGCACATGCGGGCTCTCCCACTCGCGTAGCTCCCAATCAAGAAGCATCACAGATGTTGGGTCCTGCAAGCGTAATGAATAGCCTGAGCACACAGCGGAAGAAGCTGTGCTCTCTGGCTATTCATTAGGCTTGTGAACTCAACATCTACAATTCATCTTCCACAAACATCGGAAAGGAAAAAAAAGCTTGTAGAATCGGTTGTAAAAAACAGTGTAAATACAGTCATGAAGCAAACAAAGATTCAGAACTGTTTCATAAATTCTGGGGGCCAAACATAAATTAGAATGAATCTTTTGCAACATGCTGTAGTGTTCTTTTGAGCTTATTTTAGTCATACAATGCCAACATTGAACTAGGGTCTGATTAGTAAGTGAGAACATGGTTCCCTGCTTACAAGGGACATCTCATATAAGAGACAGAAACTGCTCCCCGGTACGTGTCTCTTATAAAGGGGTTCAACTGTATCCTGAGAAGAGACCTCAAAGGTGTCAGGGAACATCAACTAAAACTCCATCTATCATGGTTGTTCAGAGTTTTAATCAGCACATACTGTCAGCCACAATTAATGACATGGACAGCGTGATAAGCAGTAACTTGGTGTGAACCACAGGAGTCAATATGATTCCGGGCATCATCAGTCGTCATGCTGACTGTTTGTCGCAGATGCGAATTTGTGCCTTGTGCCTTGTCGCAGATGTGAATTTGCGCCTCTTTTGTGGCGCAAAAGAACAATGGGCCAACACCTTCGCTGGCCCCTATATTACAGGGGGGTCTAGCTAGCCTAGCTGCATCTGTTGCACCTCTATGTGGCTTTCTGCACCTAAGACCACTGCACCACAGCTGTGTATCGTACGGTGAACTGATGGCTCGGACATTTACGCTTTCGGAAAATCAGTGCGCGACAGAACAGCCCAAACAGGTCATTCTGAAGGTTGGTGCTCTTGCGACGTGTTCTAAGAATGTTTTTTAGGATTCCATGCGTCACCTACATACCAAGGAAAGTTCATTCATTTTAGCAGCGAAGCTGTTTAGCAAATCGTAATTTGCAACTTTCAGCGGCAAAGGTGGCGCCACGAGAAATACAATATGGCCGTTCGAGAGACTATAAAGCTGAACGGAGTGTATGCGCTGTATGCTAGGTGTTCACAGAGTGGCGTGCCACCGGTTCACGGTAGCGACGCATGACTAACGCCAATATGATGGATGAAAGGAAACGCTGCCCTGCAGAAGGTGAAAAGTTTGCGACGCGGGGTGCTACATATGTTGCTGACTGAAAGTCAGCAGTGGCCAGGCTTGCGCCGTGATTTTTCCCCTTTACTGCAACTGAGTGCTGCTGCCTGCTTTTTTTTCGCACACTCCGTAAAATGTCGCTGCTTCTTTGCGTTGTTGTTTATTATTTCGAGGCCCAATGTTTCTGATAGCGGCTACGCTTTATCTATATGTTGGTGCAGTGGTTTGACGACAAGAAATTCCGGGGAGTGTGCCATCCAGACTGTCTGTCTTGCCCGTGCGATGACAGCGCATAGCATCGTGTGTTTACTTCGCGTCGACCCCGCCACGGAGGCAGGCGTCGCGATATTGCGGTGCTTTTCTCGGCACCTGCCTTCATGGCAGAATCGACGCGACTACGGCAGTTCGCGACGACTATGGTACCATATATTGTACTAAGCTTTCTCTGCATGAGCACGACGCCTGCCCTCATGACGGGTTCAACGTTACGACTGCAGCTTGCGACTACTACGGTAACTTTGTGATGTCCTTAGAACGCGTGACGACTACGGTGCCGTCTCATGACGCCTGCCTTTGCGACGTGGCCCACGCGAAAATGGCAGTGTGCGGCGACTGCAGCAACATTTCACGGTGCCAACCTTCGTGGTGGGATCGACGAAACGACCGTAGCTTGCGGCGAGACAACTAGCGATTCGCTTTCAGGGTGCAACAATTATAATTGTAACATTACGATACACTTTTAAAACACGAATACGCCACTTTCACCGCGCCTCCCTTTGTGGCGGGTCGATGCGATGCAGCGCGACGACTACGGCAAGCTTTCTCAACGCCTGCGAACATAGCGTAGCCTTTTTTTTTGTGTGCGTGATAGGCTTTCCAGTTTGAATCCTATAAGAAACCATTCCTTCTCGAGGCGACATCAACCAGAAACGGGCGGGGGTTTGTCTTTCTGCAGCACAGCGGTACGCAGCACTTTTACAATCATGGACTGTCCGCACGCGCAACATTTGTGCTTCTTGTGTTCCTGTGTCTCACGCCTGTTTTTATGCTTTTCTCGCTAAACAAGATCGTGGACCACCAACAACTAGCCTGAACCCACACTCAACTAAACGTAAACTGCGTAAACGCATGCGAGAGAAGAACCGATGTTTGGGTGCGCGTTTGCAGCCGACACAGCGGCGCATAATCTTTCGACTGGTTCCGGCGGCCACCGCGTGGCGGCGCCACTGTTGGTGAAAGTTGCGAATTTTTCGTGTCCGCAGTTAAAAATACCAAGAAAATGCTGAGCATGGCCACTTAGGAAGATTAACCAAAAAAACAAAAAAAAGAAATACAGCATTTGCTGTAATTGTGGCAACACTTGCTTGGAACGAGAAAGCCTGGTCATAGCGTACGCCCCTCCAAGGTAATGTCCATTGATTATCACTTCCAAAAACATGAAGGAAGCTCACACTTGTGGCAAGAATGATGGAGTAAATGTCGTTGCGGCAGCGAAGAAGAAGCAAATCGGCTGCAATCGTGGACTTAAACCGCCCTGATGATTGTGAAGGTTGCGTACAACTTCGCTACCTTCAAGTCTTGCGCGTTAGTGTGAGCTTCCCTTATTTTTTTGTTTTCGAGCTTTGCTTAAGACAAGCAGTGCCTCAGGCAGCGTGTACGCTGCCTGTTCTTGGCCTCTTTGCGTCGCCTGGAGACAGTGCGTACGCATGATTTAATGTCGAGAGAGAGAGAGGAAAAAAAAAAAAAAAGAAAAAAGCAAAGCATGAATAAGTAAAATAAACAGCAAAAAAGAAAAAAATATAAAAAGCCAAAGACAAAAATTATTGCAATAAAAATATCGGGATGATGTCCTCTACGTAGGCTACTGTTTGGTTGCCTTTTTCAAAAACCCAGTGAAGTCGTGAAACGGTTCATCGTCAGTGTGAGAGTACACACAGCAGAAACGCATGGTTAGTGCATACAGCTTGCGAGTAGTGGCACCAAATAATTATTGGTAGCTGTTGTTTTATGAAAGTCAGAGCTAGTGGCCTTGCACCAGCCTTGCAAACCGCAGCTTCGGGAGACCGCAACAAAAAAATACATTCACCGAGTCCTGTCGCTTAGAGCAAACTCCTTTTTTTGAGTTCGACGAGCAGCAATACAGACGTGTGAGTGGCGCATCTCGCGGCGAAGGCACGATGCCAAGTGCGGGCATGGCAAGCATCTCTGTTTTGCCACGGCTACAAGGTGCAATATAATTGATCGAGCTATAAATTGGCTGCCAGCCACTTAAAGTATCACCAAAAGAAGTGTATGCTACTGGCGTTAGCTGAAGGAGCAGCTCTGGGTATGCAACGCTTGGAAGACCTCATTTCACAGCCGCTGCTCTGTGCACCTGTGCTGCTGCACAAAGTGGCGACTTTTGTCTGCAAGCGTCGTGCGGCGTCTCTACAAATGGATACCCCAAGATGCTTGCTGGCCGCCTGCACAGACTGGCTCTTGCTATAATATGCACATGAGTGCCCCATGCTTTGCGCTCACTTCATGATGACATGGTCTTGTGAGTGTTTAAGAAGTGCTGCATAAGCAATTCCCGGGCCTGCACCAAAGACGAATTGCTGTGTGGGCGACAGCCAGCGAGAAATTGTTGTCCACATCATTTCAGACAACCCTAACGAGTAATATGAGACGAAACAAGTTATGGCGTCAATAAAATGATGCTGTGTACCGAATTATTTTTTTTTTGCATTTTTCGGCTACAAGGTAAGGGGGTCGACCTATATTCCAGCTCAACCTATATTCTGCACTATATGGTAGTAGAGCCCGCTGAGTTTTCAAGTCCTCTTAAGGAGTCCAAGAAGACAAAATACACCTTCCTTTAGTCTAAAAAAACTAACGTTCGGCAACTCAGTCAACTCGTTCCAGCCCCCAAAAATGTATTTTTAGCCTAAATAAGCCACGGAAAACTCAAACACTTTCAAATTTCAGGCTATATGATGTCAGCAGTAATGGAATAGAAGAACACTAAAAACCAAGTTATTACAGTGTTAACTGCATGCTGCATTTAAGTAATAAAGTCGAACCTGGATAAAATTCAAAATACCCGCTGTCTAATAACAACACTGGTTGAAATGCGAAGTTGTTTTGGGTGCAAAAATAAAGAAACGTAGTGCAAAAGACAAAGCCACTGCAATCAGTCAGAGAATCAGTGACCAAAGTGCAAACCATTTGAGAGTCAAAGTCCAAGTGTCGACGATCAAAGCACAAACTGCCTGCGAGTCGAGTCCAAACTCAGATGATAGCAAACACATCCCCCACAAGAAAGATGAGCCCCCCCCCCCCCAAGTGTCGACCAAGTTGGGATGGCACAATCAGACAGACGTTGGCTTCATTACACAAAGGACCCAGGTTCAATCACGGCCATGGGACGCGTTTTTTCTAGTGTCATCATCATCAGACGAGCAGCCAGACGTCTAATGATGATCACACAACCTAAAAATGGCAATCACAAAATCTGCAGCAGCTGTAAAAGCAGCATGCAGGAAACAAACTGGAAAACTAATAAAATGAAGGAACTAATTGCAAAACGTAAGTATCAAGTACGGGGGTCGAGTTCAGTCAGTAGAGCTATCTAAATTGATTAACAGAAGTAAAACGAATGACATTCGTGAATCTAACATGGCTGTGAGCGAGGAAACGCTGCAAATCAGAGGAAGCTTGAAGGCTAGCCATCGGCAGAGACAGAACGTATGCACTCAGACACGAGCAGGATAGTATTATGCACAACATGAATGAGGCAATAAAGGCAGCAGAATGATTCTACGTCAGACTGTATGCCTGCGATGTTAGACTAGGGAAAACCACTGACAGTACAAGCTCAACTTGCGGAGTCCCACTAGTAATTAAAGAGGAAGAAGGAAAGGCTCTCAAAGGCATGAAAAGAGAACAGCTGCAGGTGACGACAGCATAACCGGGTATCTTTTGAAGGAGAGAGGAGATATTGTACTGGGAAAGCTTGCTGTACTATTTTTTGAATGAATGAAGACTCAAAATGTGCCCAATAGCCTGGGAAAGCGCCAACATTATTACTTTCATTCATAAGAAGGGAGACCCCAAGGACCTCAAGAATTACACACCCATCAGCCTACGCTCAGTTGTTTACAAGTTGTTTACCAAGGTTATAGTTAGCCGCATAGGTGACAGCCTGGATTCCCAATAACCCAGAGAGCAGGCTGGGTTTAGGAAAGGGTACTCAACCATGGATCACATCCATGTCGTCGTCAATCGAGTGATAGGAAAAATCCGCAGAGTAAACTAAACCCCTTTACATGGTATTTATAGATTATTAAAGTGTTTTATTCCATACTCAACGCAGCCATTTTAGAAGCCCTAAAAGACCAGGGAATAGAGGAAACCTACATAAGACTACTAGAAGACATATATAAGGGATGCACAGGCAGGATAACCCTTGACGAGCAAAGCGATAAATTTCCGATCTGAAATGGAGTAAAACAGGGAGATGCCATCTCGCCAAAACTATTCACACCATGTCTGCAGCGGGTATTTGGAAAGCTTGAGTGGGAAAACAGAGGATTAAGGATGAACGGAGAATAATTGAAGCATTCGAGGTTTGATGATGATGATCATAATCAAAATCATGTGCAATTCAATTGTGTAAAGTTGGCTTTCCTGGTGTACACTTTGGTTATGACACCGCCATTAGTGAAACCAAAAAACGCTTCGCTTTAATATCGAATGATTGCTTATATCGAAGTCTAAATCCCTTGGAAATCCCACAAGAAGGTATAACGCTCTTGTACGCGCCTATTGAATTCCTGTTCACTGACGCAAATGTACATGCCTATTATTCACTGATGCAAATATACTGCTATTGTATGCGTATACTGAGCTTCAGTTCACCGGCACATTCATATATCGAACGCTGCGCCGCATGTGGGCCCCTGCAAGAGCGCTTCTCCTGATGGGGTCGAGGCGATGATGACGACGACTTCTTGTGCACTTGGTTACAGGAAAGCTGGGAAGGCGGTATCGGTGAAGTAGCTTGTGCGGCCTTTGACACCTGCTCTTCCTGCTCGCTGCACTAACACGGGGATAGCCGCATGGAAACGAGAATGTGGGGATTGATTGGGCGCGAAAATCAAAAAGGCGGAGAAACCGACCGGAGGCACTGTGACCCAGCGGCATCTCTACTGGAGCAGCGAGACCGGTGTGGTGTGCTGTGTGTTTGTTTTGTTCAGGGCACCGTGTCTTTAAAGCCATAGCCGTGAAAAAATGGCACTACAGTAAAAGCTTGTAAATTCGAATTACTGACGCCCGGTCCCGGCACAGCCCAGTATATTTAAATGGGGAAAAATTCTTGAAAATTCGAACGTGTCGGAATCCAGAACGGTTAATTAGAACTGGGATCCCCTGGTTTCCATCGATCTTCGTAGAAGAAGTGAGCCCTAGAGTGATTACAACTAGAGAGTTTTGCATATCGTTACCGTGTTTGCATTACCGTTTAGCAGGTTTGCGGAGTCGACTGCGCACGCGCGACGAGTTACCGCGAACGGTAACTTACCGGCCACAACCTTACTGTCGCCACGGCGCTTCCTGAGCAAACGCAGTGCACCTCTTGTCTTGATTGCAGCAAACGCAGCGCACTTGGCGCTTGATGCTTGGTACAGCCAGTAAAACTATTCTTAGTTGATGTTGTTTATTACATTTTTCTCGCTAAATGGTGCTCAGGAGTTCGACAGACAACTATTTCTTTCTGGATGGATAAGCAAAATGGCCGCCCCTACTCATGCTAAGCCTCGTGCGCCTCAAATAGTTCAGATAAGTTTCTGAGCATGCAAAGCCGCTTTTACGTCTCCAAAATTGTGTCGGCAAGGTAGTGTAGGTATTGAGGCGATAATTTCAACATATTTACCATTTCATGCCGAAATACTGAGTGCGGGCGTAAATTCTAGTTTACCTTGATTCCCGCTGTACTCAGTAGATGGCACCACCGATATCACTTTTCTTTTTTAAAGCTATACAGGTAATGGTTACAGTAGTCTTAAAACTAATAATGTTATTGTGAATGCTTCACCCGAAAAGTGAAACATTCAATGTACTTTAAACAAAGCAGGTAGCTGTGAGCAACAAAATTATGCGTGATTTGTTTCGATGCTAGTGCATTAGATATCGCTGTGTGTCTCACGGCAGCCGTAACCAGAATACGCAAACCGTGTGCTAAAACGCGTTTTAATACCGTTTTCATCAACTGTAAACGGAAACTCCGGCTTCCGGTAGCACGGTAAACGGCAACGCAAAACACGGTAACGATATGCTAAAACTGTTTAATGTGTTGCATATCCAAACAAACCAAATTACTCGAGATGCATGCAAGCAGTGTCGAGGCTGAATGTTGCAGCATGTTATTTCTCAGCAGATAAGAAATCCGACGCTGCGCTGGAGCACTTCTGCAAGTTCCAAGCGATTCTCGGAGTCGTGACAGAAGAAACGCTACAAACGCATATTACTGATTACCTTTATTTTGATTTCCTCGGCCCTGCTTAGCAAATAAACTTGTTTTCGCGCGCAGACAGCGTGATTAATTCGACATTACGGCTGACTGCTCAGGTGAACGCAATGAAAGTGACTGTTCCGGGCGTATAAACTGACTGATCCATTAATTTCGTTTGCTGTTTGACCTCCATGAACATCATTTACGAAATTGCCTGTCACAAACGTGTAGTAGCGCCTAATTTGCGAAAACGAGTCCACAGGTGGCCTCCTTGTATTCTGCCCGCGCAATGTGGCGCGATGTCCATTCATTATAGAGCCCACCCGCTAATTCGAACTCCGCTTATTCGAACATTCGTCCCCAATCACCTACCAGAGCTGAAGTAGCGTCAGCACTCAGTGTAATTCGCCGCCATGGTGGTGCACTGGACGGCACCAGAATTTCTCATTTGAAAAGCGTTAGTAAGCTTGAAGCCAGTTTGGTGAACTCCACGACGCAGAATAAGAAAGCAAAGCTCACGGAATTTTTCCAGGCTAAATAAAGTGTGGTGTTAGGGCCGAGTAATGACGGCCGGATCCCAACCATGAGGCAGAGATAATTAGAAGGATAAGAATGAGGTGGAGTGCATTCGGCAGACATTCTCTGATAGTGAATGGCAGCCTACCATTGTCCCTGAAGAAGAAAGTGTGTGACAGCTGCAGCTTACCGGTGCTTACCGGGCAGAGACTTGCAAACTCACTAAGAGGGCTCAACTTAAACTGAGGACGACTCAGAGAACAATGGAACGGAAGATGATAGGTGTAACATTAACTCTTTCGTGACCGCACCTATTCAAAATCGTTCAATTTGAACAATACTTTGGGAGCGGCCTTTTCATAGCGTTCCAGGCTTTGCTCGAACAAGTAAAGCTGTTTGTGAGTTTGATCAGAAAATGGCCTTTCAAAATCAGTTTGTTTTCATTTTTTGCAACAAAAACGTGATATTTGACACACGTTTGAATCACCTGGGTGTGGAAAAGGAGCGTGGCCAGCGCGCGCCACTACTACCAACAAAGAATGCGTGCCACTTGTAATTACTCTGCACAGTATAACGATTTTCAATCGTCAGGGTTTGCAATCTGACAGTAATAATCCCAGAAATCGGCTGAAAATGTCAAGCAGTGCCTGTTTGCAAAGCTACTTTATGATTTTAGGCAGTTTTTATTGCCTTTGTGGCAAGTTGTTCTAAGTTTGTGTGGTAGTTCTTACCCTAGGACCATTCGCAAACAGTTTACAACAGTTTCGGTTTCGGTTTCTGCATCGCGAAATTCATATTGATCGCCACTGGTACGCAGTTACCCAACTTCAAGGGCTACCTGCCATGGCGCCTTGAGCGTCCGCGACTGATCCTCAAACAAAGCACGCCGCTCCTGATTTCCCCCTACCCTAACCCAGATTTCTGCGATAAGAACTCAGATGCAAATCACAAGATCACACCCAGTCACCAGATATCTGTTCCGACGCGGACAGTGCTTCAACCGGCCTTACACACTGACAGCTGTGCGTCCTTCCAGTTTTGTTTCCATACCAGGGGTAGCTCTGAGTGTCTAGTGTTGCTACTAAGGTTGAACTGTCTATTCGGACGGAGTCTCCCATAAGTTTTGGACTGTTTTATTTGAAAAAATGTTAGGGTGGCGCTGCAAACGGAGGAGGCTCGTTGTGCTTATCTTTTATTATCGCGCAACTGCTACTCGGCCAAAGATCGTAGGGCACAATTCTAAGCGCATCGTACCTCATTTTGCAAGCAAGGCTATATGATTTCGAGTAGAAGATGATAAATAAAAGCTCATTCTTATGTTTTGAAGATAACTGACCGTGAATGTCAACAAGCATCAACCACGGCGTTCTGTTTTCAACTATCATGCATGTTTTTTTTCCGCATCGTGTGCTTGTCCCAAATATTGTGCTCGCTGTAAATGCAAAGTCAGTCATTGACAAGATGTTTTACGTTATGTGGGGGCAAATTGGTGCCTCTGATAATGTCAAATCGCAGATTTAGTCCAGGGAACCACCCGAAATTGCACATTTTGAATTGGAGGTTGGGCTTCACTGCATGACACGAGCACCGTGCATGCTAACATTTTTTTTATATCTGGACAAATTGTTCCGCGAAAGTCTACATTTTTTCTAGGGCGTGTTTTTAAATGTTTCCCTACAAAATGCATATTCTAATTTTTGAGCCCCCAACACTGGATTGTCAAACTTGAAAAAAAGGTTTGACCTACAATCATGTAAATACGGTATTTTATGTTTCGATTACCGGATACATGAACTATTTCGAGATACCCTTGGGAGTTTCAATATAGCCAAGTTTGACTGTACAATTAAACGGAACTACAGGCATCACCACAATCACAAAGTCGTGCTTCTAGCCACTATTTGTACAAACCACCCCCTGTGACGTGGATAAGGACCCAGCCAGAAAGTGCTGGTCAGCTACCTTATCTTCGCTCCAATTTCCGTAATATCCATCTTAACTGGTGGAAGCTTGCATTATACTGGCACCATCGTTATAAGGTAAGTGGGGTGTTTTGAATGAACCAAACTTGTATTTTGTTTTTCACGGTCCCCCTACAAGGAAGAACGCATGCCCGCAGCAGATTTTATGAGAAGCCGAATTACGTGGTATACTATCGGGGTATTGAAGAAGAAAGTATATGACAGCTGCCTCTTACCCTTAACCGGGTCTTCACCTACGGGGCAGAAACTTGAAGCTCACTAAGAGGGTTCAACTTAAATTGAGAACGACTCAGCGGGCAATGGAGCGAGATTATAGGTGTAACCATTGAGGGACAAGAAGAGAGCGGAGTGGGGGTCAGGGAACAAACGCGTGTTAAGGACATACTAGTAGAAATTAAGAAGAAGTGGACGTGGGCAGGGCAATGTAATTCGGAGGCCAAGATACCGTTGGTCATTCAGGGTAACAGAATGGATCCCTAGAGACGGCAAGCGTGGCAGGGGGGCGGCAGAAAGTTAGATGGCAGATGAGATCAAGAAGTTTGCGTGGATAAATTGGTCCCAGTTAGCACAGGACCGGGGTAATTGGAGATCTATGGGAGATGCCTTTGCCCTGCAGTGGGCGCAGCTAGGCTGGTGGTGGTGATGATCATGATGACTATCGGAGTTTGGAACGAAGCGTACGCTCTCATGAGGCCACAGAAAGGTAAACAGAGACGACGTACCTCCCGAATTCGTGCAGCAGCGCATTCTGCTCACAGCTGACCACCTCAGCGCACTGCCTGAGGTGCTCCTGGTACCGAGAAGCCAGGCGGTTCACTGCACGATGGTCAAGTTTTTCCCCAACGTCCGAATCGCAGATGATGGGGGCTGTGAAGGCTTCCCTTGAGGATGGGGAAGAACTGCGGTATGGACTGCAGGAAAAAGCAGGGCCACATTTAGATAAGATTGAAATGGGTTTTTCCAACTGTCTGTTTAAAAAGTCTTTGCTACTTTAGAAATGTGTTTAGTGAGAGAAAAGAGACAGCAATATCTCTAATACACTTGGGACACACTGACGTGTGCCATAATTCAGCTTCCAATACCCATCCCAAATGTGTGTTGCTTCGTTAAAGCTGACTGGCTTTAGCTCCACTTTAAACGTAAAATTATGGGCATTTTGGCAAATTTTCCAACTCAAACGATGATTTCCAGCTCAAGTATCCAGCACCCTATAAAGTATAAAAAAAACAACAATAAATGGCCTCCAACGAAAAACAGCCAGAATAGAACATGCAAAGGGCATGTATATACATCTGACTACAACTCGAAAACTAGAAAACTTGAAAGAAATATTCCTCAGAGTTCTTCATGCATGATATACACGTGCTAGCACATGTGGGAGTGGCAAACCACTTAATTAAAGCACAGTTACTAATGGCTAAGCTGGTTCACAAATGCCTTAACCCTTATCACTGTTGGTGTTTCTGGCTGTGACCACCCCCAGTGTTGGCTTGGTTTCCGGGAATATCAGGGAAGAGCATAGTGATTTACTTGACTATGGTAGCATCCGTAACGTAACGCGTCGAAAGGAAACAGCGTGGGTGATGAAATCGCCTTTTCTTCCAGATATTTTTCAGCTTGCTGTGCACGCTTCTGGTATGAGGACTTGGGTTTGCTATGAATGCGTGATATCGTCTGCCTTGTCTCACGCAGTTTGTTGTCGTCACTGGAGTCGTTATAAGCATATAAGTCCAGAAAATCACGGGACGGCTCACGCCATGTTCCAAAATATTCCCAGTAACGCCCCTACTTGCGCCGCGCGGAGAAACAATCCGGCTACGTGATAAGGCACAGCGGCAAATTCCGGTGCCGTTCATTAAGTTGTCACCGAGTATAGGAACCCATTGCGGATGGCACAACAATCCTTGCACCCGTATCGCACGCGTGCCACCTGGTCACACTCATCTCGACAGAGTACAAGCGTGCACAGCAACGAAGCGCCCCAGCAATGAAGGGTGGCTGCGGTGACTTCGTACTCTTGAATAACCGCCGAAGAGAGCTACCGAGAGAAAATACGAGCTACTAGAAAGGTTGGAAAGATGGCGCAAACAGTCCAGGTGCGCCAGCGTTGCACTATGGCGTGAATTTTCGAACGCACAAGGGAAAAACACACCGGTACGTCAGTGACACTGCCTGAAGGGAAATGCAAAAACATACCAGTACGTCAGCGACAGTGAGTGGGTTAAACTTGCTGCTACTTGAGCCACAGGCACTTCTGTGTCTAGCATTTCAGCTGTATCAGCAAGACTACGAACTGGCAACTGTTGGCAACTCTGCCTTTTATTTCCCTTTCTCTTAGTAGTAGTTTGCCATGCTTTACCGTGAATTTTCGTGGTTATATATTGTATTCTATGAGAGATTCCACAGTCATTCTATATTCAGTAAGTTTCAACTCTGTTTCAATGTTAACTTTTAATCCAATGCTGAAGCAATATAAGGCCCATTGTGTGAAAAAAAATTAAAGCCATTCCACTCAATGCGAAAGCTGTTGGAAGTGCAGAGCAGTGATTCGCCATAATGGGCTGTAGCGCAGTTATCCGCTCATTGCTACCACCCAATGCTATTCGAATTTCCCGCCTTTACAGTGCTCGCACGCCCCCTGCCTGAAACTGCACCAGCGGGAGTTCTGTTCTCTTTGTGCTTTCTTTCTCCTCCCGCATGTGCCGGGCGTTGCACTGCCACTTTTTGTCGCTTACTATCATAAAAACCCAACCCAACGAGCGTTCCTAACTAAATGAACGTCGGCGCTGCCGGCTAATTACGTATATTTTGCCTCAAATGGACCTGCAGTTTCCTTTGCGCTAAACAACGGGGAGATGTATGACAAGCGCCAGCAGTT
Source organism: Haemaphysalis longicornis (assembly GCA_013339765.2). Taxonomy (NCBI): domain Eukaryota; kingdom Metazoa; phylum Arthropoda; class Arachnida; order Ixodida; family Ixodidae; genus Haemaphysalis; species Haemaphysalis longicornis. Next base: position 126,644,199 of record CM023455.1, read on the forward strand.
CATGAGTTTCGAACGCTTATGACCAAAAGCACTTGGCTGACGAAGCCACTTGGTTACACCACAACCACAGTATGCCGTGTGGCTCTACTTGGGTCCAGTGAGCCAGCTACGGCGACAAGGCAAACCCCTAAAGTGCTGTGCACTTAAAAGCTGGCGTCAGGCCTTGGCATCTGGTACAGAAAAACAGCTCTAGAGATAGCTTGCACTGTGGAAGGCCATGAACTTATCTGCTGCTCTTATCTCCAGCAGCACTGAGAAGGCTAAGAGTGATGCACCAGAAAGGGCAGTGGCGGTACCATATCTTCATGTAAAAGCTTTTCAAAAAAAAAAAAAAAAAACCATAACGACCACGCTACGAGGCAATGAAAAGCCACAATCACTCAGGTGCAAAACTGGAAGGGGCACTCGGCGGCATTCTGTCGGCATTTATGCTTTCGCATTACTAACTCATAACAAGAGCTTACCGCATTTGCACGATCCTAACACACACCTTTTTTTGCTAAAATTAGCCTCAATTTAGCGTGCGCATCACAATCAGATAAAAAAACTGAATCAGACTCAAAGCGTCCAGCAGCATTGCCATGGACCTGAACTCCTTCCAATGTGCAACTCAATCCAATCCCAAACCACCCGTCAACATCGCGTGAACTTAGCTGCAATCCAATCTTCAATGGGCATTCATTCCATTTCATTTCATTCCTTAAGAAATTATGGAGGCAGTTAACACAGCAATCACTTTCGGTATTCCAGACGAGTTTTAATGTCAGCAGGAGCTGGATAATTAACCTTATGAAGCACAAGCGATACTTGCTGCCACAGCTGTGTACGCAAAAAAAAAAAAAAAATGACTTCTGCCAGGTACGTAGGCCACGTTTTTCTGCATGGTAGAATCTGCGTGAAATTATTTTTCCGAATTTTCCCATGTAAACGTAACCTTGCGCGTTACATATCGGGGGCGCGTTAGAAATTGAGCAAATATGGTAGGTGTCCCCAAATTTTTTTTGCACGAACTGCGTGCGTTTCGGTTCTTGTCGTTTTTTTTGTGCAATCGGTTACCTTCTGCTTACTCCAATGAACCACAATTGTTGACATTGACAAATGGAACAGTGAATATAGAGATAACCGTACTCAAAATTCTCTCACCTGGAGTTTGATGACGTCCTCGTCGTTCTCTGGCGCCTGTGCTTCCACGCTCCCTTCCTTCACCACCACGATGCTGTGACCTGAAGTGCCCGCGTATGAGTGAGGGCGCGGCTTTGGCGAAGGGCGTGGCGAGTTACGCAAAGCCGTGCCGGACTCTTGCTTCCCAGCTTCGGGGACTCTTTAGAGTAGCGCGACGCCGAGATTGCCAGCAGGGAGGGAGAAGAGGTCAAGCGTGAGGAAGAGAAAAGAGTAGCGAGAGGAAAGTTAGTAGAGGAAAGAAAGATGTAAGTTGCAAAGAAGGATGCCTGAAAGTTGGACGAGAAAGCACGCTAAAGCTAAAAGCCAATGACAAGGAATACAGTTCAGTGAGCCATAGAGTTTCTTAGTACGTATACTAGATAGGAAACTGGCACCTGGCAATCCATGTCATGGTGGGGGTTTATGGGAAGACCCCCGCTTTTGGCTTGAGCTTGGCATGACAATTGGATACTTAAGCAGTTTTGGGGATTTGCTCTCTTCACTAGGCATTAAAGGGACCCTGCAACACTCTTCATGCAGTGCAAGTAAACCAGCGTGACGTTTAGATTACACTGCCAGGAATACCCGAGCCAATATTACACGTGCACGTGAAGCGGTAAGCGCGCAAATCGCCGTGAAAGACGCGGAAAAACCAACTGCTCTCTCTTCAATTCTCCTTATTATGCACCCCTGGCATGGCTCTTCTCTGCGACGTCAATCGGGCCATGGCTGTCCTGGCTGTCCTATTGGCTGTTGCTGGTCAACTTCGCGGCTAAATTCTGGCATTTCCCGTGACGATCAGCCGTCGTGGCGCTGTGTAGGAACCTCTTCTATGTCTGAACATGTCCGCATACTTTTGGTGTTTCTGTTGTCTTGAGTGGGCGCGGAGTTTGAGTGACGAACTAAATATTCCCCTTACAATGAGCCCACTCAACAACAAATGTTTAGTGCTTCAAAAACGCCCTACCAGCCTGAGCACTTGCTTGCAAGCAGGCTGCCATGCCTGCTTTTTTCGCGGCACCAGACCGGAAATAGACCCGTCCACGTTGCGGGGAAAAGGACAAAACTCCCCGGCATGTGACATATCGAAGGCCGCCGAACAGAACGCCGCACGCCGCCCCCCTCTCCGGGAGAGAGCGCGTAGCTTTCGCCGCGTTGTCCGCGTTGAGTTGAGAGGGAACATTTATGCGCGATTTTTCATCGCGCGTAGTTTCGGTGATAGTGAACGGATTTTCATAATTCTTGCAGGAGGAGATTGCTGGGACAATAGACTTTACCCTAAAATACACTCCGAGTAGTCGATGGTAAGTGTTGCAGGGTCCCTTTACACGCCTACGAGCTACGAGGAAGCCAAAATCCTCCTGTTCTGTGGTAGCCAAGTTTGGTGAAAAGGCAGGAGGCAGTGTGTGATCGTACCTGATATTGTTCATGCTGCAGTTGAAGGACGCATGGCTAAGCGGGTAATATGCTGCTGCAAAAGTTCTAGCTAACAAAAAAAAAAAATACTTTGACGAAGACAACATACGACAGATACGGGCGCCTGCATTTGTCCAATCTTCTCTTCATTTGCGACTGTTTAACGCCACGTTTTCTTTTTCTTCAAGTATGAACCAACTTGCTCAGCAACAAGTTTTGTCAAACTGTAGTTGACAGTTGGTGCACCGGTTTACCACGAAGACGACGTTCGCTCACAAAGCTTTCCAAACACTTCAAACAACATATCATCTGAAATAATAGTAAAATTAACAAAATAAGAGTCCCTAATGAGTTTTCCACAAGATATTGACATTGTGTTGTTAACTACCAGCTAGGCCTGCAGAATAGTAGGCCCAACCGTTCCTGCAAAAATACGCTTTACTTCTTTTTTACTTAGGCTTTCAAACAGCCTGTTTTATTTCCACTTATACAAAACACACACCGTTCTTGCGTTTTTAGTGACACTTGCGTTCGATACACGGCCACTAAAGCGTTTCAATCCAAGCCAATGACGAAACTAAGGTGAGCGCATGATGTAATGGCGGCTCATGACGACACAGACGGCCTTGATGTGAGCCATGTAGACGCTAACGCCAGATTCCCCTCTAGTGTACACTGTAAGAAACTCTATGAAGCGAGGAAAGCGATTTCAAACCTGTGAGGTGGATTGCTATCGAGTTGCATTGACTAAAATGAATAAGCATCATAGAAAAGCACTCTGTGCTATTCGAGGTGGAGCCAAGGAGAACTTTTAAACCAGTTTCATCAACAATGCAATCTGCAGGGCTGTGTAGTGCAGGTGAATCAGCATTGTGACGATAACGCAGTGGATCCATCTTATTCACCAGTCTTGAAGAGCCTACAGACATTCTAAGGGCTTCCCTCTGACACAAAGTGCCATAAGAATAATGACAGAGGCAAAACAAAACTTTTGTTGCTCCACATTTTCAGCTCTAAAAATTAACAAAGTTTGTTTATGCATATTGTTCTAAACAGGTTTACGTTGTCGCCTCTTTCGTTCAGGGAGACATCTTAAAACCTTGAACATTGATTGATTGATTGATTCTGGGGTTTAACGCGCCGACGCAACGCAGGCGATGAGGCGCGCCGTAGTGGAGGGCTCCGGATTAATTTTGACCACCTGGGGATCTTTATCGTGCGCCGAAATCTCGTACACACGGGCGTTTTTGCTTTTCGCCTCCATCAGAAAAGCGGCCGCCGCGGCCGGGAATCGAACCCGCGACCTCGTGCTCAGCAAACCTTGAACATGTCAACAGCTTTACACTAATGCATTAAGAGCACATTCTGCATGCTTCAACTATGGTGAAAAAAGATCGAAGTCGACTGCCTTGATGTTCAAACGACATGTGAAATGGCCATTTAGCACTACAGTCGGACCTCGCAATTGCGAACACTGATATAGCGAACTAAATACGAAGTCTGTTTGGTCACGCTTTATTTCAATGACACCTATTTTTTCTATAACGAAACCACAACCTTGAGAGCTGCATGATAACGGCTATAATGAAGAAATATTTGGTTTCCTCAAAACTCGACAGCTAGCATATTAAAAGCAAAATTAAAAAAAAAAAAAAGGAACAGAAGAGTGAGACAAAACAACAATTTTTCAGTAGCTTGAGAAACTGCACAAGTAGAAAAGGCCCTTTATTGCATGGACACTCTGAAAAACTTCATTCCGCTCAGACTGTGAAAAGCCACAAGGCGAAGGCCACGTCCTCCTTCAAGTAAACAAGAACGAAGGCCCGTTTTGCGGAACGAGCTTTGTTCTGTTGTAATTTTTACAATTTCACGTTTCGGTCTGTTTAGTTTGAAATGCCACAAGGAGACAGATAAGGATTACCTAATTTATAGTGGGCTCAAAGTCTAGAACAATGCGTTTTTTATTGAGGATTGTTGCGCAAGCCAGATTGCCGATTTATTAGAGCCGAATTTTACCTCTACGTTTACAATGAATATCGGATATAACGAGCAAATTTACTGCCGAGGTTTGAGGTTCGACTGTACCACCGAATGCCTGGCCACGTTTGGCCTCCTACGTAGATCTCGTTATTAACTACGGTACGGTGTCCGGACTGTTATCACAATATCCGTAACGACGTACTACAATTCGTGCTCGCCTTATCAGAAGGAATAAGACTTCTCTTAAAAGTAAATTGCCAGTTCTCTCGAATTGCACTGCCCAACCAAAGCTGACATTTTGGATTGCCCACAATGCATTATATCGGGGCGAGAATAAGCCATATTTTTACTTCTGATTAGCTGTTCTCACACACCAGACGCTAAACTTAAACAGCACTATGCTAACTGGCACTGCTTGCACACAAAATCAGCGTATGCCCAGCTATAAAACCTTCATGCGCACGCAAAATAAAATTTCGGTGCGATAGACCGAATTTATCTACGGTGCAATACACTGATATTATTTAGGAAGTGGGTGCATTGTGACCGGCATTTTAGCCCGTACGGATGTCCTGACAGCACTGTCTCCTGATTGGTTGAACACGCTAGCGCTGTCAGGTGTGGTTGTGCGGTGCAGTGTTTGCGCATCTGGTTATTGATCCGAAAGGCGCTGATTCTATTGCACCTCGTTCAGACTTTTTCTCATTTTTGTTAACTTATTTTCTCGTGCATTTCTTTTTAACTTATTCATGGTGGTTGTTTTTTGCTTTTTTTTTTCTTCAGAAACTTGGTACAACGTAATACAGGTCTCCAGCTCCGTTCTGTTGCAGCACTGCGTCTGGAGTTCTACTCATTCAACCTTTGCCTTTACAGGTTGGGCTGGGTTAGATCTTCGATTAAGATACATGAAAATAAAGCATACACGAAAACAATACAGCAGCGCGGCTGCTGTATTGTATTGTATTGGTTGGCTGCCGGCACAATATCCACATCTTATTAGTAGAGCTACACGCGGACATCGAGGAACCTGATTCCTTGTTCTTGTTCCGAGAACGATCAGGGTCATTATCGTTTGCTTGTAATGGTTCATTTCATTTAATTTCAATTATTGCATCCTTAAAGGCCCAAGAGCATTAAATAAGGGGTAAAGGGGCGACAAATACTCAGTGACAGTGTACAATTTGATGGAGACATACAGTACACATTATACAATAGTAAACGCGCGTAATAATAACGAACAACAAAACAATAAACGAACACTTTTACTGGGGATTAGATTCAGGAACAGGAACTATTTGGTAAGATTAATTATACTGTGCGGTGATGCACTATCGCTGTAGTGTTAGGTTATTGACGGTAATCAAGTGGGTTTCCAGTTTTTGCCGGAATGATGACCGGAGCAGTGCTGAAGCAGGCTAGCTTGCCCTTAGCATGAGCACGCCACAACACAGTGTAAGTGAAATACCTACAATCTAGCTGTGCCCTGATGCGGCGACTTTGACACCCAAAGCTACAAAAACATTCACTAAACAAAAGAAGGCGTTGCCGAGCGCGTACCTCCGATCGGGTTGTTGACGGTCGACGACACGTACGGAACATCGGAATCTGAGCTGATGGAAGGGCGCGGCGAGGACGCTTTCGTGTGCCGACCTTTGCCCACTTTCAAGGAACCGCCACTCGAGTGACTGCTCTGCTCCAGGCCCATCCTCTGTGAAACAAAAACAGCACTCGGATACAAAGGCAACGAAACGAAGGAATGGGCCGACGCGCAGGTGCGCGGGTCGGGTTTTCTTTTAACGCTTCGATTTAAAGAACTTTTCAGGCAAAGATCACGTTCTTTAAGGCTTTAGAAAAGGTTTATGATACGTACCTTGAGCTAATGGTGCTACAAATCACCAAAACAATGTCTTCAACTGAAGGGCGCAGCAGCAGCCTCAACAAACACACTATCCGCTTGGGGGCTGCCATTTTTTGTTTTTTCACTGTGGCCAGGTGCAAGAAGTTTTTGTAAAGACTACGCCAACAAAACTAAAGGCCACCCAAATACCGTTTTTTTTGACCTTGTTTCTCTGGATATTGCCACTATTTTCTAGGCTATAATTTTATTTCTCACAATAACTTTTTCAAAATATAAATAGGCTGAAAAGCTTGAAGTTAAAACCGATACCGCAACTGTCGCGCTGTTCAGGTCAATAAACAACGAGGTACCAGTGGCATTGCCTCCCGTCCGATTTTCGGACTTCCGGACTATAATAATAATACTCTTTTATTTGTGGGAAAAGTTGCCCTGGAAGGGCCACGCCACAGATATACAAGAACGGCTGTGCGTCCAGCTAGCCTGCCACCTAGGTTCAAGCCAACGTTATTCGAACTGGGTACAGTGTAGTAAGAAGGTAAGGTGTTGCCGTGCGGGGAAAACGGAAAACCAAAGCGGAGCGAGGGTCCTTTTTGCGACGAAAAAATGAATGGAGCACAAGATGGCACAAGCGTCACAAAGAGAACTTCTGTTGCAGCGAGCACCACCTATAAGTTTTTAAACAAGCTAAGCAATTATTGAAGGCTTTTTAAAAATATATAGGAAATAAAAAGAAGTCTTTTTGATGCGACTGCATCTCATTCACTCGCCTTGTCCCTCCAACGGCGTTGTTGTTGTCCGTCCACACCCCTCCCCATTCTCCTCGCCGCGCGAGCGACGTGGACACCCCCTCCCCCCGCCCGCTCACCCCTCTCCTTCTTCCGATAGCGAACACTCTCTCGCGAGGGTCATTGGATTGGTTCGATTGATTGCTTGGCTTGGATGTTTTGGATGGATTTAAAGTGGATTGTGTTGGAATTTGTGTCGTCATAGCCGCGCCACGTTGCGTCATAGCCGCGGCAGGGGGTTCACGGCACGTTTCACGCGATGGGACAATCAACCTAACGGAAACAACAACAGAACTCCCTATGCGTCGCATCTACACAGGGGTTCCCGCGAGGGGAGGTGGGAGTAATTTTTTTTATGATTGATAGCAAGGATTAATTTAACAATCAAAGCTTCTAAAACCAACTTGTAAGCAGCGGCCGCCAGGTGCACTGCTTACATGAGTTTCTCAGCAGAAATTTTCAGCGCTAAAGGAACTCCACTAATAGGTCCCGAATGACACATCTTTCACCCAGGGCGGGTGATGCCGGAGCAAATTTTTTTAAGTGGCACTTTAGGGGCTCGCCTTGTCGTCGTCAATCATTGTAGCTCGCTGTAACGCTCGATGTCAAGCGACTGCCGGAATCCGGCGGCGCAGCGAGATGACAGACCTAGGGCCACTAAACAAGCTACGCTTGTTTATAGCATCCTCGATAAACCGAGGCCAAATCTGCCGCATCGCGCTTTTTAGATGCAAAGCATCTCTTGCTCGGGGCTATGTCCGTTGCCCTTCCGGCGTCCGTCCGCACCTCTCCTCCCCTCCACGCCAGCTGTGATAACGTCACTCTCTCCCCTCCTCCTCTCCACACACCCTGTGTGCGCTGCTCCTCCTCTCGCCCTCTCCACGCCAGCTGTGATAAACGTCAACTCTCTTCCTCTCCCCAACACCTGTGCGCGCTGCTCCTCCTCTACCCCTTCCACCTCGCCACTTCAGATTAAAACCAAGGTCCACGCCGCTGCTCCCTTCAGTTGCTGCTTCGGCTGCGCCGTCCGATGAGCTGACACTGGACGCCAACGATTCGGGCAGTCACCCGCCGCGGTGGCTCAGTGGATAATGCCTTTGCGCTGTGAGCACGAGGTGGCGGGTTCGATTCCGGCCCGGCGGCCCGCTTTCTGATGGAGGCGGAAAAGCAACAAAATTACACCATCTTCCCACGTGCGAACCCTGTGGAGATGCAAAGCACCGCGAGTTTGCGCGGCTTTGCATCTCCTCAGGGTTCCCACGTGGCAAGATGGTGTAATTTTTATGAACCCAAAGACCACATTGAAAAGACGAAGTTTAGACACACCTTCATTGCAGCGATGGTTAAGAAAGCAGCGGAAGAGAGTCAGGGTCGTGAACTGCTATTTTTAGCTCATGGAGGAAAGGCTCGTTCGGCCATCACGCAGTGGTGACGACCCTACTTCATAACTGTTGCCGTAACTGTTGAAACCGCATAGCGTCAGATTTGAAATCCCAAGGATCCGAAGCATTCATGGGTTTAAATGCGGTTGTTAATTTTGTAAACAAATTTTGAGCTTGGAAGTAAGCTTATGGTTATTTTTAAAGTTCAACGTGTGACGTCTACAGCATTCAAGCGTGCGCAGCACCACAGCAAAATTATCGCTTAAAGGTGCCTATAGTGAAAAAACAAACTGTGGCTGATTTCCTCTGTCATAGAATCGGTAAAACACGAAAGTGAAATGTGCAGCGAAATCTGCAGCTGAGCATATGATTTGCGGGTTGGCGGCTGTCTTGTGGGTGTGCTTGGCGAGCGACGTCCTGCTGGGGGGTCACTTCGGCAAAGGAGTACTCGCGTCATTTCCGTGACGCATTGTGACGTCAGTGAAATTCTTGGTGTATCCCGGCATAAAACACTTTCGTGTTAAAATATAAAACCTGAAAACGAACAGCCCTAAGTATAACGTACTCTTTAGTTCTAAAGGTTGCTTCCCCACTAGAGGACCCTGTGTGCAGGGATGCACCCTTTACAGGCCGCTTGCTTTGTTGCACTGGCGTCATTTCCGTGACGGATATGACGTCAGTGAATCTTTGTGTACTCCGGAATAAAAAACTTTCGTGTTAAAAATACTGAAAGAATTTCATATTATCCAACCCACGTCGTCACCACTTATGTTACAGGTGATTGGGTATAAAACATTAGACATCGTGGCTTTCCAGTGTTTCAGGTCTACCTGTCTTGCATAAAAGAACAGCACGCGGAAATTCTCAGCCACTCATTGCTTCGGCTTCTTGTGCGATACCGTTATTCATCTAATAAAAAATCCCTGGTAATGCTGAGAGTGTTATTATATGAGCCTAAGTGGTGGCTGCTAAGGGGAAATCTGTGTGAAAAGACTTTTCATTTTTAGGCTAGCAGTGCTTCGACTTGCTGCACGAAGGCTTTTGCTGGCTAGCTTGTTCATTGTTGCTTTGCAAGTTGCTATGCAGAATAGTTAGTGCCAGTAAGTGGGACATACGAACAGATACATATACGATGTGATACTGTCTTGCATTTCAGGTCTACTGTTCTGTCAAGTGTGTTAAAACAAATTTTATTTGCGGTGTGTTGAAGTCACCTTTATCTTAGTCGCTGTCTGCACGAATAAATTCTACCATGGTAGCGGCATAATATGTATATGTTTTGCAGGTTGTAGCGAATTGGTAAGAGTTCTTTTTTTAAATTGCGCAAAGCATGCGGCAGCGTGACAAATAATAAATTGCACAATACGAACGCTGCTTCGCAGTTTTCAATAAACCTAATGCAATTTCGTTGTATGGTTTACATTTGCGAGGGGAAACACGTGTTCCAGAAAACGCAGTCGTTATGGGAGCAACATTTGTGGAAGCAGTTAGTTGATAAATAATGACCCTGCATTGAGAGACGGGGTATGTATTTCACAGTTCGGGATAATAGATGAATGCGTCTAAATTCATTTCCAGACCAAACGAACTTTTTTTCGCGGTTAAATTTCACGAATGTTGCATTTGTGGTCTGTCACCTTTAGCACCGAGTTGGTCCAGATGTGGGGCTTGCGGTACATGCTTCGGTAGCTGTACTTCGAAGTTTGGGCTGAGTGCTAAATAGAAAACACAAATAAAAAAATGGTGGGAACGGACGCGCAACAAAACACCACATCAAGGTAGGTAATGAAATGCTTTAACAAGGAGGTGATTATTTTGGAGAAGTTATCAGTGAATTGCTAAATCATGAGGAATGAATTTAGCGCCGGATTCCATGGACTGAGCTAGCTGCATTTTGGAAATGCGCGGAAATAGGATTTATTTAACCTAAAACTCTAGAACAACGAAGGCGCGGAAAAGCGTGAGCCTTCGGTAGGCATGTGTGGCGACGTCGTGCGGCGATGATAGTTGAGCAGTAAACTATCCTCTGTTACTAGAGAGACTGGTGTACAACCAGTGTGGTATTCAGGTGATGATATAAGAGGCGGAAACTTGGTGTCTTACTAAGTATCCCTTCTCCATCACATTCACCCGTCAGAATTCCCCTCTCCCGAATGTCCCCTTTGTGGTGCGTATGCATCACTCACCCATTGCATGTGGGAATGCCCTCAAGACCCATTCCCCTCAATCACCAGCAGCGAGCAGTGGGAGGAGGCGCTGGGCAGCTCCGACCTAGCCACCCAGGAGCTCTTGGTTGAGCGAGCTGCTTTAGTCGCCACCAGCCTGGTGGCCACCCCGTCTCCTTAACCCATCTGTTCATAATAAAGTTCTCTCTCTCTCTCTCTCTCTCTCTCTCTCTCTCTCTCTCTCTCTCTCTCTCAGTCTCTCCTCTCCTCTCTCTCTCAAAACAAAGGTTATGCCGGCCCAAGGGCCCATGGAAAAAGAATGCTTTCGTTTGTAAGGATCGCGACTACTTGCACGCCAACCCCCTTCGGCCTAACTTTCAATCACGGCCGGCGCTGCCCAGCGCTCCTCGCTCGCGCGACGGGAGCACGCCACAACCGGAGGATTTGTTGTCGCAGGGGTGGAGTGGAGCGTTAAACCCTACAATCAATAAGTGTCCCTTCCCGCAGCCCTTCTTGCATTCTATCCCTTTTCCCCTCTGCCCTATCGGAGAAAACTTCTTCATCAGCACTAGCGGCACCAAATGGCGAGGTCTGGTGGGATTGTCCGCCCATGACGAGAGGACGCTCTCTTGTCTTGGGGATGCGGTAGCGCGCGGACGTTTCGGCGCACTGTGCTTAGTGACTCGAAGACGGCGATCATGCATTACGCTACAAACTGTGTCTCCCCCAGGGTTGTGAGGGTGTGCGGGGCCTATACCCCCCAGAACGACACCAGTGCTTAAGATGGTTTCCGGCACACGTGGGTCCCAGTGGAATCACGCGATGGACACGGCAACCGCAATGAGGAGGCGGACCGGGCAGCGCACGCGCTCACCAGCCGCGGCGCTCCTGAGAGTCCAAGCCCCGATTTGCGACGCAAGTGCCTGAAGAAACGGAGGCCACTCACTGCATATAGAGACCATTCTCGAGTGGTACCGCATCATCGCCGAACTTTCCCACCACCACACCTAACCTAACTAGACAAGAAAGCAGTGATTTATAGACAATTACAGACTTGTTCATTAATGACTCAGTGGTAGCCAAACACATCTGCCCAGAGGTGTATGTTAGTGATATGTGTACACTATGCAACAGAGAGAGAGCCACCATGACCCATATCCTATGGGATTGTGAAAATCACCCGCAAGAAGCCAGAAAAAACTACAATTCCGCCAAGATTCATGGACGCCATGAAGAATGGAAACCACGAAGACCCAACTCCAGGCTGTCCAGCTGGCAATGGCTGGCCTCGAACGCCAACGGCCTGCAAGCGCCGCCTCACGGAGGTTGTGTGAGCAGGCCTGGCAGGGGCTCAGCTATTGCGACCGTACTAGCCGCGTCTTCACAGCAGGCTCTAATAAAGGTTGTTTCTCTATCTGTCTTTCGGCGCGCTGGTCAGGACCGTGGGGTACGCGCCACAAAAGGACTCGTCCGGGCGAGCTCGGAGACTGCACCCGCGCTCGCACGCGCGGCGCCCCGCTGCTCCGGTATTCAAATCGGCTGAGTGGAAACCACCTCCGATCTCTAGCGTTGTTTAGTGCCTCGCTACCCAATGTTACCGTTATTGCCTTACGATTAGACTGTATGCAGTGTATTTGATTGCACGTTGGCATAAATGCTGCAATTGGTGTTTTGCCCTTGTCGCCCCTGCCTTTGTCTGTCTCTGCAATTAACGGACCCGTCTGCAGCCGGCGCTCGCAAAGCATGTTTGCTGAGTGCGGATGGCTGCGGGGTGGGAAATGACCAGTGTGTGAAATGTAGAATCCCACAAGTTATATCACTTATGCATGAGAAAACTGCTTTGTGGATTAAGAAGTCCTTGCTCAAGGTAAGTAAAAAAGCGGGATTGGGCCCGTAATTTAATGCGACATGGCGAATAACCGGTGGACAATTTGTTTACGGAGGGTCTACCAGGGGACGGCCAACGAAGCAGAAGAAGACAAAGGCCCGACGAATGAACGAAGTACGAAAAATTCGCGGGCACAGAATGGGCTGCGAATGATGATGACAGTCGACAAGTTGTGCTCCTTTCTTTCTATCCCGTACTTCCAACTGTCCTCGATCCTTTATCACCACTTTTTCTCTCTCTTTCGTTCCTCTATTCTCATCGCTGTCAAAGAGCCTCCTTCTCATGTCTTCAGTCCCCCTCCTTATATTCCCTACAAACGCACTGCTTTCCCTCCCCACATTTCCTTTTGATCCTTACCTCTCTGCCTCCTTCCGATTGATTTTCCCCTTATCATCGCCCGACTTCTCGCTCCATTGCATACTCTATCTTTCTTTCTTTTAAGTGCTAATGCACTTCTTAAGCGACCCTGAACCTGCGTCCACCGGCGATGTCCGCGCACGTGGAGATGGGCGCGCGCAGCCTGGCCGCTGACATGGCACATACCCACGTGGGGGATTGGCCAGGAATCTCCTCGTCTTTCTTGGCAACGGGGGGAGATGGGCGCGCGCTGCCTGGCCGCTGACATGGCACATACCCACGTGGGGGATTGGCCAGGAATCGGGCGTGAGAAGGGCTAATGCACCTGCTTAAAGGAGTACTGACACGAAATTTCAAAGCTGAGATCCGCTCTAGCAATCAAGTACAACGACAACACAAATAGGTGTCTGTGAATAAATGCATCTTTCTTTCTTTGTAGTTGTGTGTGTGTGTGTGTGATCTCTCTTTCGCGAACATTACCGAACCGCGCAAATTCAACTTTTCTTTCTTTCCATATTCCTCCGTCGTTACCCTCTCCTCTCTCCGACTCTTCCGCGTTCAGTCCCGTCGGCATCGCGAATTCTTCGCCCCCTCTCTCCCACTGATTATTCCCCACTCCAATCGCACTCGTCCCCTCAACTCCCACATCCAATTCCAGTCCTCCCGTTAATGTCCCTTCCCACCCGCCGCGGTGGCTCAGTGGCTAAGGCGCTGCGCTGCTGAGCACGAGGTCGTGGGTTCGATTCCCGGCCGCGGCGCCCACTTTTCTGAAGGAGGCGAAAAAGAAAAACGCCCGTGTGTACGAGATTTCGGCGCACGATAAAGATCCCCAGGTGGTCAAAATTAATCCGGAGCCCTCCACTGCGGCGCGTCTCATCGCCTGCGTTGCGTCGGCGCGTTAAACCCTACAATCAATAAATGTCCCTTCCCGCAGCCCTTCTTGCTTTCTATCCCCATTCTCTTTCCTTTTTCTTCTGACTCAATACCCCACTCTCGCTCACACTCGACCCCTCTAATATTTTCCCACCATCATCAATCACCTACCCATCAACGTCAGGTGGGTCAGGACTCAGTACCGAAGCACTGAACAGACATATCAGTCAGATTTCAGACTGATTCGAGTGAAGGATAAATAGGATAAATACACAAACTGAACATTAGTCTCGTAAGCGGCAGGTAGCAGGTTAGAGCCCTAGGCCGCTTGATTCCCATGGGCTTCAAAAGCGTCCCCGCACCTCAGCTGGTGTAGCACGTGGGAATCAACGCTTGGAGCTCTACCACAAGCAATCATGGGGGCCATGTGCGAGGTTCTCCAACACTTTTGGGTGGGCTCTAGCACTGCTGGGTACCTACCAGTCATAAATGGCGCCACTGGGCACTCAACAGCGCACCCTGTCCTGCCAAGGGAAGAAGGGCTTGGAAAATCTCTACCACAGCGGCGCAGAGGTTTCCCAATTCTTTTTGAGCGGGGTCTGGAGCCGCTGGGCACCCACCAGAATAAAAATGGGTACAGGCATTCCCCATACGAGGGATCTTGGGTGCTGGAAACTGGTCCACCACGTCGGCTTGTACCATGGGTACGCGAATGTGGGATGTACTTCGGTACCGCTGCGGCACAAACCAGTACATTGTACAAGCGCTTCCTCCACAGGGGATCTAGTGCTTGGGACGTTAGCCGACCTTCTCGGGAAATGCTTCAGTGGAAGGGGTCGTAACCTTTAATCGCAGCGATGGCTCAGAGGTACAGCACTGACCGCATATGCGGAAGGTATTGGTCTTCCGTCCACGTACCGCGAAGCACCCACCGGATGACTCACTCGCATTGGGCGCTGGTGTGAGTGACGTCATGATGACGTCACTCGGAGCGGAGGGCGCGCAGGGCGGCGGCAGCGCGCGCTCGCCGACAGGATCCCGCCGTGAGCGAAAGAGAGGCCGAAGCATCTCGTCTACAAAGTCGCGCTTAAACCGCGCGTCGGCAGCTTCGGGCTGAGCTCGCTTGATGCGTTTTGCAGCCGCCTCGCGAGCTCTCACTGCATCGGGGTTTGCCTGCCCATACGAGCGCTTGCTTGCAGCCTCACGAACCCTACAACAACAACAACAAACGAACAAGAGCAAAATAAAAGAACAAAATAAAAGTTGATTTGTACAATGTACGCACACAGTCTTACGTCTTTCTTAATGATGTAATGGGCGAACTTTCACGGGAGAGTTACGGTTACCGATGATCTCCCCCTCTCGAGCTTCGCCCCACTTATCATCATTCATTCCGTGGATATGGCGTGATTTTTTTAATGGGTGCAGACGTCCCTGGTCAATTGCTAACCCTTGGGAGAGGAATTCACGCCGGGAAAGCTGACCTTACACTTTCGAGGTGCCCATGACCCTTGTCGATCTGGCGGGCCCTGGCCTTCCACAACACAGCATTGGCGGGGGGTGAAAGAGTCTGCAGCTGATCTGCCACAGGCGGTTACTAAGTTGAGCATCCACCATGGCTGTGAAAGTAGCCATGTGAATTCAAGTGCTTTGATGGCGCCGCCACCTTCGGTAAAATAGGTACAAGCGACTCGCCGACTTGGCACTCGGCCCTTGTGCGAGTGTTTGGGAAGTTTACTCGGCTTGTACGAGAAAATTTCCCTGCGGAATATAGCCGCTGGAGAGAGAGAGAGGAGAGAGAGGAGAGAAGAGAGAGAGAGAGAGAGAGAGAGAGAGAGAGAGGAGAGAGAGAGAGAGAGAGAGAGAGAGAGAGAGAGAGAAGGCTCTTTATTATAGAAGAGGAAGCCGAGATTTTAGGAGGGGTAAGAAAAGGCCCCATAGATTACATGGCAGAAGAAAGAAGAAGAAAGAGAAATAAAAGAAGACCGAAAAATGAAAAAAAAAATGACGTTCAGTTTGTGAGTAGTGGGATTAAAAAGTGTGTCTTCTAAACTCTAAATCACTGCAATCACGCCAATCTCGTCCAGATAGTCTAACAACGCCTCCAGTACTTTGCCTTGAGCTGGTGGAGATGGTCATGGACGAAGTACTTTCAGGGTCATTGGTCCTGGGCTGAGGGGCTCTAGTTTCTGCACCAGACTGCATCTGGCGTGTATGTATGCGGAGCATTCCAGCAGCAAATGCTCCCCGGTTTCCGGGGACCCGCAGTTGCCGCAGTAAGGGTTTGTGGTGACACCAAGTCGAAAAAGGTATGACTTCGTAAGCACTGCGTTGAGACTAAGTCGGTGGCATAACGTCTCTAATCGGCGCGAAAGTACCTCTGGCAGCAATTCTCGTAGTTGGCCCAGGAAAATAGTCATTAAAAATTATGATCGAATTGTACAAGCAACTCCCTTCTGTGTTCCTTTGCCAAATGTAATTCTTGGTCTATAATATTTGAACATACGGAGGGGAAGCTTTACTTCAATGATCAATTCATTGGCGAGCACGCCCGCTCTGCTGTACTTGCTGACTGAAATTCGAAACAGCGCCGAAAAGACGGGACAAAGAAACGACGACACAAGGCGCTGTCTAACAACTGGTTGGTTTATTGCGCGGGTTGCGAAATATACCCAGAAAAGAAGGCGAGAAGGAACACGATAAAAAAGAAGGAAGCACGAAAAAGAGCACGGAAAAAAGAAGTGCATCGAACATTGCACACAAAATACAAGATTGATACACGTTCATTGATTAAATGGTAGGAAACGCTGATATGAGACGTGGCCAGAGGCGCGAGGCAAGCAAGACATCCTCTTTTTCGTGCTCTTTTTCGTGCTTCCTTCTTTTTTATCGCGTTCCTTCTCGCCTTCTTTTCTGGGTATATTTCGCAACCCGCGCAATAAACCAACCAGTTGTTAGTCAGCGCCTCGTGTCATCGTTTCCTCGTCCCATCTTTTCGCGCTGTTTCAAATTTCAGTATGCACCACCAACTAGCCCAAACCACCGTTTAACGCTGTACTTGGTGTTGTCTGCTTTGTGAAGCATGTTATCCCAGTCTCTATGCGAAGCAACGGAGGAACGCTGAACTGACGTTTCGTTTCGCGAAAGAAGAGGGAGGGAGTTGCATCCTCTGACGCACATCTCTCTTATCAAACGGACGTGTTTCCATGGAGGCAATCAGAACCGCTACGCCTTGCTCGGTACTCGCCGTTAGCCGGCACCGCCGATTATGAGACTTGCTCGCGCTCGTTCCACCTTCTAGTGAAAAAAAAAGGAACTCGAAAGTCATGCGAAGGCTCGTCATCAGGTGCAAAGATAGTTACGAGCTACCCCACTGGAAAACCTTCTAAAGATTACATGGACTCAAACGGAGAAAAGGTGGGTGAGTGACGTAAAAACGTTGTGAAAATGTGTCGAAGGGTTTTGTACTTTATCTCCCAAACGGGGCAGCACGCCTTTGCCGCAATTAAGTGCTACGCCCTATGTTTTTTCGCCTTTTTCAGCAGACTTGTGTAATCCCTACAGCAAACGCAAGGCAGTATTGTGGGCGTTATTTTCCCCGAATTCTTGAAATATTGATATGAACGAGACTTTCTAGTAGAAGTTGCGGTTCGTTAGTGAAGTGAACCACCCGGTTTCCAGCGAGAGTGTTGCAGAAATTTTGAGCGTTCCGAAGCGCGGCTAACACGTGGTAATGAAATAACGCCACACAGTATAAAAAAAGGGAGTTTCATTGCTGCCATCAAGGCAAAGAGCCCCCTCTTACTAGTGTTCTGCTTGTAAGCATGAGCATATTCATCGGATTGCTCGCGCCTATATGGATAAAGGTGCTGAGAAAAAGTATAGAAAAACTCGTCCGTCATACAGGTTCAGCATTAACGGGTCTGGTTGAAACGCGGTTTCGTCTGAACTGATCCTGTCTTAACGGGACCCTGTTCCATAATCGTCTTTGATATGACCCGTTAGACAGGATTTCTTGGTAGGGAAGGGAATCTACAGGACGAAGTCCAAATAATCCGGATTTCCAAACTAGCGACCGTCCAATTGACGAGCATTTACGGACAGTGGCTAGATAAGAGAAAGCATAGATAGGGTAAATTCTTAAACTCTGCTGGTGGAAATCAAATGTGGTAAACTCTTACACTATGCTGGTGGAAATCAAATGTGGTAAATTCTTACACTCCGCTGGTGGAAATAAAATATGGTAAATTCTTACACTCTGCTGGTGGAAATCAAATATGGTAAATTCTTGCACTCTGCTGGTGGAAATCAAATTGTTGAGAATCTACTGGTCAGGCTCGCCGGGTGGCTGATGGGTCTCAGAATCATACAATTATCGCACGTCAACAATCAGCCGTAAACTGAAATATTAAGAAATCTTACTGCCGAGGGTGCCATGCAGTCACTCAGTACTCGATTAGAATTAGAAACTAAGCAATCGAGCGCCAGTTCCTTGATAGTTTTAACCTTATGATATGTAATATTTGAATTTGTAACCCTTCTTTTGCAAGTGATTGAATATGTCTGTGCGTCAATGTGTGTTAGAATATACCATAGTCATTGCTGCTAGTGGAGCCACGGAGACAGAAATGTTTGCATTTTGTTTTTCTTATGCGAATGTCTTGAGAAATATAATTGTTTAGCGCATATTTACGTAATTAAAACAGCATATATTATGTCTTATTTTGGCAGGATTAGCGCACCACGGGGTTGAAAAAGGCTGCAAACGTCATGGGGTCCGTGGTGCAGTATAGGGACCTCCCTGGAGGACCAACAAAGCTGAGACTCTTCATTGAGCTGAACCGCTTGTGTCTTTGCACAAATTGCGGCATGCTCTCTATGTCCATGATGCAAGACCAGAACGAGCACATGTTCTGCGAGACATGTTTGGTGGAGAGAAGTGTGAAATATTGTAGCGAACACATCTACTGCAAATATGAGAAAAAAGAAGTCTCCATCTTCGAGGTAAAATGCTCTAACCCTTACTGTCAACTCCGAATGTGTTTTTGATTTTTAGGCTGCATATGAATATATTGTGCATTAATTTATTGTATCTTAGCAGGTAAACAAAAAAGAAATTTTGCGTTATTTTATGGGACATTGAAATAAATGTAGAACACAGTATGACAAGAGGGCATAGACTGTGACATGCTGCTACGTTTAGCGATATTTCAAATGACCCTGCCGTTGTTATACCAAATTTAATTTTACTTGATCGTGGTTCCTGCTCTGCTTTGGCAGTGGTAACACCCAAGGCAGTGGCAGTGGTGACTGGTATGCACTCACGTTAGTTCCAATGCATCTTGGCGCCTTGCAGGTGTATTTGACTGGGAACGGAAGTTTTTTTTTGTATTGGCCCTTTAGTATTTCCCCTAACGACCCTATAAGTATTGACCTTATCACTGGAAGAACAGAAAACGAGTAAAAAAAGTGATGTCCTTATCCTGAAGGCGGTAAATGGTTTCGCATTTCAAGGAGCTTCATCTGAATGGGCCATAGAGGATTGTTCTCCGATTCCACGAAACATATGCCATTGTTTGTTAACATAACTCGACTTTGACACTTAAAAGAACAGCATGCAGTATTCATGTACAGGTGCAGTCAAAAGTAAACGGAGCATGGGTTGGAAGATTTAAGACAATTTGTCCGCGATGGCCAAGCCAGCAATTAGGGTGACTTTTTAGGAAAGTCCGTCTGAGATAAAATCAGTCCGCTTAAACGCAATTAGTGCTGGGAGCCACACAGATGAGAAATTATCCTAAATTCACGAACCCGTCCTCCGTTTACCTTTGATTGCACCTCTACCTACTGGATCACTGTTGGAGAACTGTCTAGAAAACTGGTTTTTGCCCATCTGGCCTACAGACCTCTGTTTCGTGACATCCATAGAGCACAGGGCAGAAACAACTAGCATGACGACATAAAAAGTATTGAAAACGAAGTGGAAGGAACCCTCAGCGTAAGAGCCTCTAAGCTGGTAACCTCAGTTTCGCTATTCACACCGGCTTATTTGCGAGTAGGTTATTCTGACCTCCCACCAGATGGACCACATGGGCGAGAATATGCGCTATCGATCAGAAGAAGAGGGACAGACAGGGCGCGTGTGAAGAGTGATGACGTAAAGCCGAGCTGGTAGCGGTGGCGAGGCCTTCGCAAAGCTGCTTGACGATATGACCGGAAAGCGGCTGCCGCCTGAAGCGACAGCCGACAAGCGTCCCAAGTTAGAATGGAATGTGCCGCGAGTGCAGGGCCTAGTAGGTGGCAAAGATGGTGGAATGGGAATAACATGCATATACCGGTTGAAGGGAGATGAGCGACAGGCAGCCAATGCCCCTGCTAAAGCGAGCAAACGAGAATACTTAGACGGTTTATAAAGCAAGCACGGTTGGCACAGTGTGACAGAATCGTGCGAGAAACGCTGTATTGCAGCGCTAAAGCAGGAGCCAGGCGTGTGCGCAGGCCTGAGCCTCAGTTAT
The DNA here is from genome assembly GCA_013339765.2 of Haemaphysalis longicornis. Classification (NCBI taxonomy): domain Eukaryota; kingdom Metazoa; phylum Arthropoda; class Arachnida; order Ixodida; family Ixodidae; genus Haemaphysalis; species Haemaphysalis longicornis. The sequence goes on from CM023455.1 coordinate 126,664,579, forward strand.
CGAAATGAGAGAGTGAGATGCCCATGTATTCGTAAATATCTACCGATGAATCTTCCAATTATTTGTTCCTTTACATTTATCCTTACTTTTTCTATACATTCACTGTTTTTGCTATTTTGCTGATTTCTTGGCCCCCTGTATCCTCCCCTCTCATTTCTTGACCCGACCTTCGTCATGTTTTTGTTTCGCCCGTACAGTACTATCTATACACCACCGAGCGGGAACCATAACATATGCAAATAATGATCGTCAATCAATCAATCAATCAATCAATCAATCAATCAATCAATCAATCAAATCAATCAATCAATCAATCAATCAATCAATCAATCGATTGATCGATTGATCAATTGATCGATCGATCGATCGATCGATCTAAATACACTAAGTGCAAACCCGCTAGGACTAACATACTAACGTAGCCGCTACATTTCGCACAGAATAAGCGCGCTACTGGTACAACTGGACTTAGTTTCTTGTAATAGTTCACGAACTCTGGACAAAAACACAATATAAAAATTTGCACTTGCACTACCAGCTCTAGGTGTTTAAAAAGGCAGGGCTCAAGGGTAGAACCCGTTGCCAAGGCTCACTTCAAAGGCCTGGGTTTTTTCCGACACGTTCTTGTTAATGCTGATATGTCGGTTTTAATGAAGGAACCTGGAAGCAACAAACCAAGTTTTCCCAAGTCACTAAGACGACGCGGGTTCTGTGGTTTAGTATTGGGAGCAACAGTAGTTGAATTCATTCAAATGGGAATAAAAAACAAGTACGTGCGCGCTTTCGTCGAGCTGTTGTGACGCCTTGCCTGCCACAACTGTAGTCTGTAGCCCTTCACAACAAGGCGCGTCACAGGGCACGTGCTTGTTCATGCATTGAACCAAATATCCGTCATCCGTTGCTTTCACCGGTCCGGACATTAATTTTGTATTCAGGGAGAGAAGTTTCGGCACATGTCAGTGTGGTGGTTGGAAGGGAATTTTGCGTAATGTCTGTGTGCTATATAACTTGACCGCATACGCACTTCGAATCTTCGTTATTGTATTGCGCATCACTAATTTCTCTGAGGCGATAACCAACACTTGTTATTCTTGTAACTCCTATAATAATCAATCGTTTGACATTATAGAGATTTGTGCCACTTCACTTTTTTTCCAGATGTATGATGCCTACGACTTAATCACAGCGATTCGGGACCTATACGTGTTTTGTCCGAACCCAAAATGCAAAATTCATGTTCTCCTGCAGGATCTGAAGGTAACAAGCTTGATAGAGCGCTTTTAATGCGTTATGTCACTCCTAGGGGAGCCAGTGCACTGAAATTGATGTTATTCGAAATATTATTCACGAAAGTAACCTTGCAATAGCATTTATACACTGTTAGGGTTGCCCAGCGTCCGTGCATATAAGAGTAAACGACGGAATGCTTATCAGGTTGTTACTAATTCCCTCAATGGATTTATAGGAACCATAAACGTTATGGAAGTGTGATGAAAGAAGAGAATCCTGCGATTTTTTCAAAAGTCATTGCTGTTGTGCAAATATAGAGTATAAGATGAGGAATAAATTTTGCTTTAAATTTTAAAACACACCGTCATAGACGTGTGACTACGCCAAAATGTGGGAGCAAAGGCATGTTAAAGTAAATTTTGAAAATTATCTCACTACGTTACCAGACTGACGTCCAGAACTTGCAGACAACGTCCTTTTTTCGGCGAATCGATTGGATTGGATTGGAAAACGTTTATTGAGCATAAAAGTGGGTGGCTTTCTTACTCCAGATAGCCGCGAGCTAGCGGAGCTGCTTGGGCGCGAGCGATGAGGCGTTCTTGGTCCTCGGACCGTGGGCTCGCCAGCTCTCTCTCCCACTGCTCAGGGGATGGGGAAGGGAGGGGGTTTGGCGCGCAGGGGCATTCCCAGACTAGTGGTAGGTGGTGTTCGGGACGGAGCAAGAGGGGAAGTTGTAGGGGTAAGTGGAGGGAGAGATGTAGTGGAGTATCGTGGTGTTGCAGAACGTGTTGGTCTGCAGTCGACGCCAAATGCGAGCCGCCTGTGTGCTGAGGGATGGGTGAGGAGGAGGGTGTTGAAGCCGCAGTTGGCGATAATGATATAAGATTTCAGTGTATCGGGGAGGGACCGGGGATAGATGGAGGGTTCGGAAAGGTCCTCTTCCGTCGACGAAAACGCCCGGAATGTAAGAGTGGGGGCAGCGGCGTGTACCGCCTCGTTTCCCTCGAGGGAAGATTGGCCTGGTGTCCACACAATCTGGATGTGGGGGGGGGGGGGGGGGGGGGGGGGGGGGGGGGAGGGAGGGGGAGGGGGGGGGACCCTTGATTGAGGATAGTATCTACAGCGCTGAGGGAGAGATGCGGCCTGTACAGTAGTTGCAGCAAGCCTGTTGTGAATCTGTGAGGATTGCCACGTAGTTAGAGGAAGCCGTAGTCGCTGCTAGAGCGATGGCTGTCTCTTCAGCCATCGTGGTGCTTGCGTGTAAAAGACTAAGGGAGGTAACATTGACCGATTTGAAGTCGACGACAATCAGCGCGTGAGCAGGGCGGGATGTATATGGAGCGACGTCCGTCTAAGGGTGTCCGCTTTGTTGTGGTATTCGGCTCGGAGGCGGGTGACGCGGGCCTGTCTTCTGCCTTGATTGAAGGAAGGGTGCATGTGTTTGGGGATGGGAGACACGACGATATGAGCGCGGAGTGACGGAGGGATACGCTGGGGGGTGTCTAAAGGCAGAGGAGTTGCGTAGCCTAGTTTATGCATTAGCGTACGGCCCGTAGGGGTGAGGGCAAGGCGAGTGAGTTGCTGGACCCTCTGTGCTTCGAGGAGCTCAGAAAGGGAACTGTAGATACCTAATTGCAGAAGGCGGGCAGTAGGCGTGAAGGCAGAGAGGCCGAGGGCGATTTTTTCCTGATACGATTTCCTGATAATTCAATTCAATTTATTCAATTCAATTCAATTTGTTAGGGCGTCTGATTTGGCATGTTTTTTTGGTTTGAGGTTGACGTAGGGGTACCATATGTAATGCGGCTGATCAGTAGGGCTTGAACAAGACGGCAGGTGTCTGGTTCTTTTCGGCCATGGTGATGGGTGCAGATTCTTCTGATGAGATGTGTGAGCTGGGTGACTGTGACATGAAGTTGTGGGAGAATCGCCGCCCCAGAGCCATCTGCGTGGAACGTCATACCAAGTATACGGACTGATGGCACTTGGGGAACGGGCGTGGAATAAATCATGACTGACGAGTCCGGAGTGGGGTTTGGAGGTCGGCCTCGGGTGCGGGTTCGAAGAACTAGGAGTGCAGATTTATGTGGTGCACATGTCAGACCACGCTGTTGCAGCTACCTGCGTTTGCAATCAACGGCTTTCTGGAGAATGTCTTGTTGATCTCCGGGGGATCCTGCGTTAGTCCAGAACGTGAGGTCATCCGCATACAAAGCGTGCTGAAGGTGCGAGTCGAGACGCGTTTTTTAACGGAAAAAGCTCGTTCGAATGTGCCGCTTTGCTCCCACTATTTGCTCCCCCGATTCGCAGACGTTGACTATAAGCGAGGGTCAGTCCTCAGGCTAAATCAAGCAGATTGCTAGTATGTTGAACGTACGCAATGTGTGCAGGAAGAAGCAAGAAACAGGGGCTAACCGCAAGATCGGTGTAGGCGGAGGACGATGAAGCACGTATTCAGCTCTAGAATGCAAAATCTTCTTACGTAAGCTTCTATTATTCAGGTACAAATGCTGTAAGGAAAAAAAAATACCAACTCCTCCTCTGACACCTCTTCCCCTCAACCCGTCCAATACTGTCTTTTTCGCGCACTCACAAGAAACCAAAGACGCAGATAGAGGAAATTCGAACGTGCACGTGCATGCAACAGGTAAGACGAGCAAATCATCGCAGTTATCAAGCTTGACATTTTGTGCCAACAGATTACTGTTCATCCACATGGCATCTCGTTACTTTGATATTATCAGGGTGTTAGGTAAGTTAAAATAATGAAGCCACTAAGTACAGAACCTAAAAATGATCGTCAATTAGACGGTTGCCAGATGTATGTAAAAAAAAGAACACACAGAAACCTGTGGCGGTAATTTGAACACGGCGACAACATTCGCGTCTCGCCCGGTATCCTTGCCACACCTTCCCGATACCTATACTGCGGTGCGATCGGTGATGTGAATAGAACATTGCGTTCTCTGTTGCACTGACCGATGTACCGACCTTATGAACTTGGAATCGCTTTACTGTTCTCAGTTGACTGTCATTTGCCATGAATTTTCAGCACACAGTGAAGCAGTAAAATTTAAAACAGATGACTGTTATGAGAGCATATAAACTGTCCCAGAAGTGGTTCTAAATGGGGCTGTGCTGCAAGCATTTTAAAATAAACTACCCTGCCCTTCTCTGCAACGACTCCTGTAGAGCAGTGGCCAGTTGGATCTCGTGCAGTGCCATGGATAACAAGCACCACAATTTATAAACACAGTCATACGCGACAGGGCTGACGGTGCTCGAAGAAATGGTTGTAATTTACCTAAACAGATTGCACCACGTTTGAACACTAAAGAAAACATATAGCCATGTTGTTAGTACACTAACAGTCTCAATAGTTTGCTCAATTCGAACAAGCGAAATTACACATGTTCAAAACACTTCAAGGGGCCAAGAAGACAAAATGAAGCTTGGTTCATTCAAAAATTGCCTCGTTAGAATCATGGTGACACCACTTTTAACGTAAACTTCGCTCAAATAAGCTCTATAATTAGGAAAAAAGGGAATGACCATGTGACCCACTAGCTTATTTCCAGCAACAGAATCTATGATGTCATACCAGCGAGCCCTGCTATTAGCGGATGCCGGAAAAGGCAAACGCAAATTAGACAGCAGTTGTAAGCTTGCCGAACGAGCTATTTGCGCTTAAATATAGGGCACATTCTTTTTATATCAGTAATAATGGTGGAACAGACAGTTGAAGTTACGAAAGCACACGTAAACACTATGTGCCGCATAGTTTCTGTTTCTTTTCCGCAGACCACGCATACTCCATCATTTTGTGAATACTTCCCCACAAAGCTCTTAGTTCGCAAGCAACCTGCTCTAGTCTTAAAAAGCAAAGCACTGCCCTGGAAATTGTCGTAGAAATTTTCCTTTCTGATGTCCAATTTCTCAGCCCTGTACATCTCTAACGACGTTTTTGCTTCCATTTTTCCACTCCATGTATTTGTTTCTATCTGCCTTGCCTCTTTTTTGGTTACCTTGGCTGTTTTGGATTCTCAACTGTTACTTCCGTATTTCATGGTTAGCCTTCTAGTCTTCCTTAACCACTGCTTGTCTACGCTTTTCAAGTATAGGTACCTAAAAACCTTAGCTGTCCACCTACGTTGATCCATTGCTCTCAACATCCTCTCAAAACATATTTTACTCTTCGCTTCTCGAACTTCAAATGACGCCCAGCCCATATCTCCCTGCACTGCTTCGTTAGTTGTTTTTCCATGCGCGCCTAAGGACAAACGGCCTACCGTTCTCTGGTTCACTTCAAGGCCTGATAGAACGTCTGATTTTAGGCAGAGTACAGCATTCGCAAATTTGAGACATGAAACCATTACTCCTTTCCACATTCCTCCCACTACTTCATATCTGTTACACGTCCACATAGCTGTATGCTTCATTATAGCTGCGTTTCGCTTTCCCTTACCCTTAAGTTGCTCCTCGTAAGTAGTTATCCCCTTCGTTTACCCACACTCGCAAGTATTTATATGCCTTCACTCTAGGTAATTCGCCATGCTGGATAGACACTGCGTAGGTGGTAGTGTCATTGAAAACTATTATTCCCGATTTTTCTGCGCTAATATTTAACCCAAGGTCAGTGGCTTCCTGGCCGCTAATATTTATGTGCCGTTGCATATCGGTCTGGTTATCAGCTAAAAGAACATTCTCGTCTGCTTATAACATTCCCGGAATGCAGTGTTGTATCACCTCGCCTTGCATCACATGCGTTAGGTTGAACCCTGCTTGACTTTCTTCCAATTTCTTTTCCAACCCTGCCATGTAAAGCATAAATAGTATTGGGCTCAAAGGGCATCCCTGTTTCAGTCCCCCATGGGTGTTGACCTGCTGGGCGCATTTCTGTCCTTCCCATGTAAGGTGCACTCTATTGTCTTTATAGATTGCAATAAGGAACTGTATTAACTCGTCATCTAATCCCTGGAGTTTTAGCGTTCTCCACAGCAGTTCTCTGTTTACGTTGTCATATGCCCCTTTAATGTCGAAGAACGTAATCCGTAATGGTCTGTTCTGCGCTTTCGCAATTTCAATGCATTGCGTTAGCACGAAAAAATTATCATCCAATCGCCTGTCTGGACTAAAGGAATTCTGAAGTTCCTCAAGGATTTCATTTTCTTCCATCCATGCTTCAATTTCTGATTTTATCGCCTGCATTACGAATCTACACACCACTCAAACGTCGTTCAAACGCACGTTTTGGCGCGGGAATCGAAATTTCGGCTTAAATTATTTAATTTCGCCGTGAATAAAGCATCGTTTGCTTCCGGACAGGCGTTCGGGGCACTATAGAACACGAAAACTTTCGGATAAAACAAACTTGTATTTTGTCTTCATGGCCACTTTCAGCGCCATTCTTAAACCCTTAAATTCTTAAAACCTAAGTATCCCTGCCGTCTTGGGGGCCATCGAAAAGCATCGCCATAGTGACTGCCAGGTGAAGCCATGAGGGCAATTTTAACCTGGTAGTCGCAGACGTAAACGGCAGGGTGGCGATGTACCTATTTATTAGGCGTGGTGTTTCACTGGAAAGGTAAGGCAGCAGGGTTACTCGGACGGCGGGTCTCCGCGAAGATGGCTGACTGACTTGGGCACGCGAGAGCAAGATGCTGATGCGGTAACACTGTCGTCTTCAGTCCAAAGGGCTGCCTACATAGCACGTACCTTCAACAGTGGGATTTCACGATGCCAAAATTCCCTGCGGTACTTGCTCCAAGAAGGAGATCGCCCTGGTATCTACGCGACAGTATTATTGTTATAACAGAGGGTGCGTTCCAATTTCCCCTTTAGACGGCTTCGTTGCCGTCTTCGCGGACAGCCCGTCATGTTAAGCACCATCCCGATTCGAACGAATCAATCAACGAACGCTGCTTCGAGGAGACGGCATCAAAGCCAGCAACGATGCAGGCTACCTTCCTGTCTAAACTAATAAGTCACGCCAGCGCCACCTTTTTGCGTACTTATGTTGCAACAAAAGCCCTTGTTTTTTTATCGAAATATGTAGCATAATTTACGACTGGTGAAGATGACTTTGTTTATTTTTAGATAACGTAATGTTTGTAATAACAACGGTAATAATAGTTACGAAGTCGGCGGCTTGCGTTTTTCAACATGTCTGCTACGAGACTGTCGTCTGCGCTGGTGTTGCCTTTGGCACCGCGGCGCCGTTCCAATTTTATTCCTGTAGACGTCTAGTTAGACTGCTTCGTAGGCTGTCTACCAAGCTGTCCGCGAATTGGAATGCAGCCAGTGTTTCAACCTGAATATGGGGATTTCTTGCAGCCACAGACAACTTTAAGCTTGTTCATGCATCCGGCCAAGCGAAAACAAAAGGAGTCTCCGGGGTACGTGACGGCACGCTCGTTCTCGCGCAGCTGGTGTAGACTCTAGCGCGAGATTTTCCCCAGAATGAAACTTTATTTTGGTAAGAGCTCCAGAAAACGCACTTAAAGGAGCCATGAAGACAAAACAGAAGTTTGCGTTATCGAAAGATTTCGTCTTTTATAGTTCCCCAGCACTTGTCCGAATGCAATCGATGCTTTATTCACTGAGAGAGTAATTAATGTAGGTTAAAATTTTGATTTTCTCGCTAAATCATTCCTTCTCCTGATCTGAAATGACATCATAGGGCCTTGTTTACCGTTAGTGAACCTAGATGGCGCCACCCCACCACGGCAAACCGTTTTCTGCCTTTGGTTTGTTTGTGAACGTATTTGTACCTGGCTTGTTTTGTTCATGGAGAACAATCGTTTCGTGAAACATGGTGCTCGCTCGACAAATACGGTCACGTAAGACATCGTCGCTTGCGTCAATCGGCTAGTGTCGTCTGAAACTACCCGAAAGCCCCGCAGTCCTGTGAAGCTAAACCAAGCATAGTGCGCGCAGTACCAACAGCAGTACGCATCGGTACTTCTATGTTTACGTGTGCTTTCGTAACTTCCACTGTTTGTCCCACCATTCTTAGGGTTTTAAAAAGAATGTGCCCTAAATTTAAGCTTAAATAGCTAGTTCGGCAAGCTTATACGCTCTGCCTAATTTGCGTTTGCTTTTGCAGTCCTCCGCCATTCGAAGAGCTGTCCGGTATGACATCATATGTTCTGTTGCGGGAAATGAGCTAGTGTGTCGCATGGCCATTCCCTTTTTTCCTAATTATGTAGCCTATTTGAGCGAAGATTACGTTAAAAGTGGTGTCTGCATGATTCTAACGAGGCAATCTTTTGAATGAACCAAACTTGCGTTTTCTCTTAATGGCTCCTTTAAGGCTCTTCATCGCGGCTACAAGTTTCGCGACCACGAACAAACTGCAAAGTTTGTTGGCGGCTGCAATTAGAATTCGAAAGCATTATTTATCTTGGCAGGCCGGAAGTCCGGCACACCTGGCTTGCAGACGATACACTAAATTGCCGACGCATGGCATACAAATTGACGAGAAGGCCGCTGCAAGCCCGCTGCAACGCTTGCCTTCTCTAGGGATCCACTGAGTTACCCTTAATGACCAATGGTTATCTTGCCTTCGCATTAGATGCCCTGCCCACGTTCATTTCTTCTTCATAATTTCTACTAATATCTCCTTAACACGCGTTTGTTCTCTGACCCACTCCGCTCTCTTCTTGTCCCTTAAAGTTACACCTATCATCTTCCGTTCCATTGCCCGCTGAGTCGTTCTCAATTTAAGTCCAACTCTCTTAGTGAGCCTCCAAGTTTCTGCCCCGTAGGTGAGTACCGGTAAGATGCAGCTGTCATACAATTTCTTCTTCAGCGACAATGGTAGGCTGCCATTCATTATCTGAGAATGTCTGCTGTATGCTAGTATATACTAATACTAATATATACTAGAGAGAAATCTGGCGCCACTGTCCAGGTGAGCTGCGTGTCAGCGATCGTTCCACCATGCACCGGGGAGGCACATTGTCCTTGGCATGGCTCATGAACAAGCTGAAAAGTTGCCTGTGGCTTTAAAAAAGCAGCAGGAAAAAAGTAAGGAAACATTTAAATATTGTCAATTATATTTCGTTCTAAAAGGATTTATTTGTCAAGAATTATACAGAAGCTTCAAGATGGACGAACAAGAAAACAATGTTACAATCGTCGTTGATTTTGGCTTCAAGTGCCAAAAGAAGCCATGTGCGTAGCCAAGTCATGTAAGCTAGGAACATGGCTCGCTACTATGGCGGCACCACCGACGGAACGCGACTGCAGCAACATATTTCCCTCTAGTAGATCTTATTGTAGGAAACTCTATGGCTGACACAACTAAAAATTCAAGTGTCCATCATTCTAGGGTCCTATAGGTGGTATTCGTTGAAAAGTTTAGCTGTCAATTTCTTCGCTTGGCAACACTAGAAACGGCCACAGACATGGCCGACATAGAGTTTCTCACATATTGAGAAACTTTATGATGCCCGATGCGCCACGGACATTACGCGGGTTTGGCCACTGCGCCCGCGCGCCGAAGAAAAAAACAACACCGGCGTGCGTCGTCTGCTCCGTTTCAACCCGATTCTCAACAGTGGCGTCAACAGAGATGTTATTAATCGCACTCACATTGGACTCGACACAATACTTTGCGTTCGGGGAAGTAGAGTATGTAACGTGCAACACAGTCATGTGTTTCTTAGCACGGACAAGTACAGCCATCCCGCAGAGCCCGACGTAACGAGTGACGGCGCTCCCACACGGTTGCCTGCATGCGTGCCTCGCCAGTGAATACAAGCAATAAGGGAAAAGGGTTCGGTTCAAGGTGTTTTAAGTGATGTCCTTTCATTTGGAATAGAAACTATATGCTCCACAAAAATCAGTTGTCTGTTGTCCATTTATGGGTTATTAATGCAAAACATTAATTCCAATTGACCACCGGAGTCGGTTTGCATCCACCCCGCGTCCTCAACGGGCTGCTTCGGCAGCCAATCGACGCAATTTGCTTCACATCCCCGTTCTACCTTGCGTTTTCTGACGGCTTAGATCTGTTTCCTACGCGCTGCGCCGCTGTTCGTACCCTCTGGCTGGTGCCGAGATAAGCGCCTGCCATCGAATGCCTCGCGCTTTGTAACGCATCGCGCTTCAAAGACCCGTGGAAGCTCGGAACTTTTTAAGTGAGGAGCTCAAAAAATGCATGGAAGCCTAGTTTATTACAGCTGCACTGTACAGAAGTGACTTCAGGATGGATCCCACACCTGCACCCGCGCTCTCAGCGGCCGATACCGAAACTGTCGTGTATAGCACTGCAAATCGGCACTGCAAATCGTCGAGGGAGTCAGTTGGGCTGTCTTTATTCATGCTTGCTAATCCATGCGCTATCAGAGAGGCATCAGAGAAAAATAACAGAACGATACAAGTTTGTTGTCAGTAGTCCTGTAAATGAGACGTGCTTTGTGGCTGCTATTTTGCCAAATGTTGATGCGTTACAGTGAATGGTAAGTTGGGCCATTGAGCTCAGTTGAATATCTGAAATCTAATAATTTATTTCAGGAACACTACATTCAATGCAAGCAAACCGTAACGTGTTCGGACTGCGAACGAGAGGTCGAGCCTAAGGAATGGTGGAAGCATGAATGTTGCCACGGACGAGGTGCCTGCCAAACGCCAGCCAAGGTTGATGAATACATGCCATTTCTTTATCTGAATACAAAGCCCCCCCCCCCCCCCCCCCCCCCTTCCCCCATTAAAGCCTGTTGAAACCGCGAGCTTCAAAGTTTCGGGGTTTGTCATGTCTGTCTCCTTGCGTGCTCGTAGATGCACGATTAGTTTGTTTTTGGAAATAAACAAGACAGGCGTTTTTTTCAGGGGCTAGCATGAAGGAATGCTACATGAGAAACTATCGGAAAATCATTACAGATGCGTTTTCCAATGCTCTTTTTTAGGTCGCAATTTGAAAATGTTGCACTTTTTTTAAAAACGTTTGGACGACACCTTTGGTATTTGAGTGTGAAATAATAAAAAAAAAACGGCAGAATATTTTGTCTGCGTATAGTTTTGGATAACCGTTTAACCGATGGACAACGATCAAGCACAATATAATTATTACGGGACGTCTGTTAAAGGTCAAATACCTCCTGGACCAGGGAAACTAAGTTTGCTGGCGCTACGTACCATGCGTTTAAATTTACGATAGTTTAAATTTCCCCTGTAAGTAAAACTTCCTTTGACAATCTACTGAAACGTTTTGATCAGGCTCGAATCTTTTGAACTGGTGCGATGTTTTGATTCAAGTAAGGAGCAGGAGATTTTCGCACGTTTAATTGCCGAAGAGCTTTAACTTGGCTTTTGGGCAGTTACTCGTACGGAGACACCTTCATGGATGTTTTAATGTGGTTATTGTTTGAAATACAATTAAACACAAAAGGTTTCTGCATAATTTACTCATTTCCTGCTGATCATAATTACAGAAAGCAAGAAATACAGTACTTGCACCCTCTGTGTGGGTAATATTCCGCAAATGTACCACGCGGATTTTGGTATTTGAATATACTCGAGGAGAGACCGCGAAACTTGATTATGACGTCTTTTTTTCAGGAAGGCCCACAGAGGGAAGTTAGACTCAAGCCAGCCCTTCTGCCGCAGAAGTCTGAGTCAGCACAGGCGAGGAGCAACCAGAATTACGGAGAAACTTCTCGCTCCGTGTATCGTTCAAATGATCTCCCGCAAGCGCAGGCAAGTGCAGTTTTTGGCGTATGAATGATCGGTGTTCAGAGTTACAAAAATATATGGAAATGGAAAAATAGCCATTGATGTTTCTCTGGTGTTGTTATGGTGAAAAAATTAAACATGAAGACTTTGTGCAGTGGTTTCTTGATTTCTGTTGATTGCAATGGCATAAAGCAAGATTTCTAAGACGGGCTTCTTCTGTGTAGGTAATAACCCGGAAACGTAGCCGTGAATTTAGGTTTTCAAGGCGAAACCTAATAAGAGCCCCATTGTGCGGACAAGCGGCGCTGTTGTGTGATGCAGAAAATGGCTTGAGAGCAAAAAGCACTTACAGGAATGTTGAAACGTGCGCAAAAGTGCGTATGTTGATTAATTACGATGTGGAAGGTGTTTGAGAATAAAACTGGGCTTACAGTAATCCAGCGTTAATTCGAAGTTTTAAAATACACAGAAAATGTCGAGATAAGCGGAGTTGCGAGTTAACGGAAATGCAAAAAAAAAAAAAAAATGTGGCCACGTCACTACTGTAAGAGATAGTGCTTGTAGCAAATTCGCCACTGCGCAGGGGAGCTTTTATAATAAAGACAAAATAATTCGCATGAAAAACAAACTTTTATTATTGCGGAGAAAAATCTACGCGATGCTCGCCTGTTTCACCTTAAAATCTTGTCCCAGAAAAGCGTTCTCGAGGTACTCAATGCACCGCATAAATCGTAAGTCACCACTACTACATTATACCTTGCTGCGAGGCAGGAGCAGAACGTTTCTTGTTTCGGCCACTCATTCAATGCAAGGCACTTGACACAACACGACACGAACACTTTCCCCAACTCTACATACAACAGATTCCACTCCACCCATTGTTGTTTTTAGGCGACGATGCTATGGTCCCTGTCAAATGCGTTTTTAAGCATTTGTCGGATGTCAAGTTGTTATACCTCATTTCCTATCATGTGTAATCAAAACTGGCCCTATACACCAGCCACCACCATTGCCTTAAATTGTTTTTACTGTTGGCCTCATTGAGCGATTGCAGTCTTTAAATCTTCCCCCTTATACATAACCAGTGATTTGGCGCTTTCTGCCCCAGTTGGCCTTGCGCCATAAAAATCCAACCGTCATCATCATCATGTTTCGGCCATGGTAGACACTTCTCGAGGCTCCACGTCGTCCGCATGATCAGCTGCGTTAGGGTGGCTAGAATGGGAAGGTGTGATGACCGCGGAGCCTTTCCCGCGGAGCGGGTGTTCCCCCGGCGCGTGCCTGCTGCTAGGGCAAAACAGAGCGCTGTTGTCAGGGGCGCCGTCAGCGTTTCCGCGGGGGAAAGCCAGTCCAGCGGCCAGCCTCTGTATCAGCGCCTGGGCGTGGACTAGTCGCTGATTGATTGTTGGGTTTAACGCGCCGACGCAACGGAGGCGATGAGGTGCGCCGTAGTGGAGGGCTCCGGATTAATTTTGACCACCTGGGGATATTTAACGTGCGCCGAAATCTCGTACACACGGGCGTTTTTGTTTTTCGCTTCCATCAGAAAAGGGGCCGCGGCGGCCAGGAGTCGAACCCGCGACCTTGCTCAGCAGCGCAACGCCTTAGCCACTCAGCCACCGGTACGAATAGTCGCTGTGTGTTTTGCTGCAGATTATTGCATATTTCGTGTATGACTGCACTGCTGTGCGGTGGCGAATATGCCTGCTACTTCAAAGAAAAAACTCAGAGATGGTGCTTCGTGCTAGGGTGCAATTTCGGATAGAAACCTTGTTCGGAAAAAGTGTCCCTCTTTCGTGCACCCGCGTGTCAAGACCTGATTTTGAAGCGGTCGCGTGCTATTCCGAAGGCCGACAAGATGCCTCAGGACAATTGGGCTGTTTGCGCAAAGCGCTTTGACGCGACATGAATAGTTCTAGCATGTCATACAGTTAAAACCCGATCTAACGCAGCCACCGAAAACCGCGTATATCGTTAAATCGGGAACTTCGTAAAATCGGGACTGTCATTTCACAAGCAGTTGATTTCATAAATTCTATGTCTAAAGGGAGTCGTATCCCAGCAGCTACCATGAGATTGTAATTGTGGCGGCTACAGCGCTCGCTTGACGATAATTAAGCGATGCACTATAAGTGCACGGTGAAAATAGTAAGCCAGCTGGGGCTTGCCTTGAAGTCATCGCACCCCAGCAGTCACGCGAAACAGCGCTTTCTGCTGTACCACCTCCCCGCTGAGCGGACCATTCTTGACTCTCATATCCTGGAACCACGCAAACAGGTCTTCCTCCAGTTTCTCGTGCAGGATATACGTGTCCTTGAGGTTATTTTTCTTCGACGCAATTCCAGAAGAATTGGCATGGATGATGGCGTCATTTCCCTTCAAGATTGTGGGAAGCGTGCTGGCCAGGACGCCAAGCACCACAGGATTGTTGAGTAATTTATCACGTAAAGTTTCTGTGAAAACGAATGCCTCTTTTTTTTCTGACGTGGCGCAATCATCTTCGTGGAGTTCTGTCCGAACACATTCGAAATTTCTCATTATTAGATATGTCTATTGCTCGAAATTCTTCGTTAAATCGGGAGGTGGCGGGGAATGTATTTCGTTAGTTCGAGTTCGTAAAAGCATTAATCAGAATTGGTTCGTTAGATCGAGTTTTGAATGTACTATTTTACCGTGACTAAATCTAGTACGTGGTACAACTACAAACAATGCTCCTCCACAGCTTAAGCAGCAGCGCTTATTGTGTGCTAAACATCGTTCACTTTTATTTGCATTTTGATTACAAAACAAGCGAGAGCAAAGGCAAAAAAAAAAACCAAAGTCTTGCCGTAACGTGAAAGAAGCAGCAGAACTGAACTGCATTCCGCTCCACGCAATAATGTTTGCTCGGCTAGGAACATGTTGCATCTTTTTGTTTAGTTTTCGAACTACATTGGAAACGAAATGACTCCAGGACGTTGCATTAGAACGTATGCCACAATTTCATGTTGATTTGGCTGGTGTAAACGAAGTTATCTACCTTCGTACGTAATTACGTCCACCACCACAACCAACAAAAAATACGAGTGGCAAGAATAAACTTGCCGCGTGATCCGAGCAATTAATATAGCGCTCACCTCGAAGAAAAAAAAAACAATATTTCACATAAACTCTGCAAAAAGCCCTGTACCCCACATAAGCCCCCGCTCAGCGGCTTTAATGTGGCATTTCTCAAACGCCTGCTTGATTTCTGGCAGCTTAAAACGCGGATGTATTTAGCCGTGTCGCAAACCCCATGTTAGCGGTAGCGCAACACAAACCTTGCCTTGTCTAAGGAACTGCGGTATTAGCTACAATTTCCAGAGCTCAGTAACACGTCCCCGCCGGGTCGTGGCAGAGACGCGTAGCACGGAGAACGACCAGAACGGCTGCGCGAGCTGACGGCGCCCCTGACGACAGCGCCGCCGCGCGGCATTCACGCGAACGGGGGCCAGCTTTTCCTGGCCGGTCATCACACCTTCCCATTCTAGCCACTCTAGCTGCGTCATCCACAGCTATCTCTATGACGTAGGCGTCGGAAAGAATTCCGGTAACGTGGGCATCGGCTTCGCCCCGCGTAAATTTGCCGTAGACGACCGCGCTCGGCGAGTAGCGGGAGCTTAGCGTTCGAACGAAGGCCTTATCAGCTGCCTGCAGCGGACTTTGCCTTGTGTCCTCTCTGTCAACATTTCGAGATACCTGGAGTCCCCGTTTTGAGATAAAGTGGGGCAAATACATAGCACATATGGGAGGTAGATGCACTGAGAGAAAAAAGTTTCGACTCAGCCGATTTTTCGAGATATCCCAGTTCGAGTTAAAGGGGCCCTGAAAGGCATTTTGAGCACACTAAATGAACTAGCGCAACCGTTAGATTGGGTCGGCAACGTCCTCTGTGCCAAGTATTACTCTTTTACGCGCAGCGGAAAGCTCACACTTTTGTTGCAAAGTTTGTCGTTTTTTTCTCACCCTTTCCTTCGTGTTTTTGGACGCAGCCATCTTCACATGTCTACATCATCGATTCCCAGATGTTCGTCATGAGCTAGACATCCTGCTATTGGGCGGCTTTTTCACGCACTTCCGGCAAAGAGATGAGTCGTCTGCTCAGCGTCGGCTCGCCGGCTGATCTGCCAGCGGAGTGCCGGAGTGCTTGGGCATTTTACGACAAACGAAACAAGTGTAAAACAAACGCTTAACCGTTTGTATTGAATGCAACACGGCCATAACACGACATGGATATTCTCTTACCTGAGTACGTTCCATAAAGAAAGCGTTCAAGCCCCGTGGCACTTCTTTCGTGCAATCGCAGAGAACGCCCTGAGCCGAATGCCCGGGTTTGACGCATACATTTTATTCAGCTTCAAAACAATCCAGAGATGCGTTTCTAACGAATACAACGTCACAACATGCGTTGAAAGTCTGAACCCCGATTGACAGAGGATGGGTTGCCTCCTGCCCGTCGTAAATTCGGTACTCACCTCGCGCGCGGTTTGCGGGGACAAACAGCAAGTCACTTACCTCTGGCGCACAAGCCGATGGCTTTTAGCCACGCACACTGCACATACCCCATGCGAGGTTGAGTCGTACGTCGCTCGAGAAAGATTATCCAGACCATGGGAACAACTATCCACCCGCAGAAGCACAACGTCGCATTTCATCGCGAAACAAAGGCGTCCACAACACACACACCATCGCCTCCTGTAATGCCAAACGCATCTCGCACTTCCCAATAGGAGTGGGTGGTACGCCTGCAGTGCCCACATGTCGCGAGGTGGGGCCCCAAGCTGAACCGGGATCACGCAACCGTAACTGACTTCTGGAGCGGTTTGTGCCTTGTTGCCAAGGCAATCGATGTTTTGAGATTGTCAAAGAAATGGCGCTCGCTCCAGCGCTAGAAAGCTCAGAGCCGCGGCGGAGAATGTTTTGCCAACGTTGCCGCTCTCCACTACGCGTCGCCCCAAGCTGAACTGGTCACATGATTGAAGCGTTTTGTGCACGGGTTCTGTATCGGTTCAAAATGTCTTTTTCACATTGCGCCGGCAGGAATTACCACCGCCGCAAAATAAGACCCGGCACCACCGGGGCCACATCTGATACGGCGCTTTTTGGATAAACAGTGCGCGGTGCATCAAGGGAACGAGCGCACGACCCTCCCCGTGCGGCTGCGAGTTCGCCGCCGATAAAAAGTCATGTGCCGCCAGCAACGTACACCGCGAAAGGGCAAGGCCAGGCCGCCGCATACATGCGGCCAGATTTTTCGTTCGCTTTTCCAGCCTTGAGCGGAGTGCGTGCGGGATTCATGGTGTCAACAAAGCTTGCCCGTAGCAGACGACGGTCTGAGCAGCGCAACAGCGGAAGTACGTCACCGCTGCGGAGCGCAGCATCATGGGAGGCAAGGCTCTCGCGCCGTCAACAGCGGAGAGTAAGTCGAAAGGAGGAGGAAACTCGGAGCGACGATAATGCGCGGTTTTAGATTTACGATTTCTCAGCTAATACTCATCGCTTTAACAAAATTCTTGCGGGAGGAGATTGCAAATACATTGCTTTATTTGGGTGCATGTACATCCATGCATCGGCGGAAGGTATTTCAGGACCCCTTGAATAAGGGGTTTCTGTGTTTGATTTCGTGTGGGGGTGGAAACCGGGGTTCCCGAGTAGAAGCCCAGTGCGTTCCACCATAATACATCAGCACGTTTCGAGCGGCGGAACCAAATTTAGCCTAACGCTTGAGGTGCTGGCGTCAAACCGCATGACAGGTGAACGTGACGCTCGTGAGTAGAACAGGTACGCCCCGCCATGGCGAATTTTGATTCTGGGGAAGCTGTAACGCGAAACGTCACTAGCCTCCTGTGAAAGTAATTCGCGCCAAACGATAAAGAGGCGAGAGCAACATAGAGATGCAAAGACGATGTGGTAGTAACGAAGTGTATGGTGAGTACTAGGGAAGCATTATAGAGTTTTAGCAGTACGTATGCTCCGTTCGTTACGTTCGTTACGTTGCTACCGGGTTTACCGGGACCCGACTGCGCATGTGCCATTTGTTCCGTACGCGGCCGGCGTCTCTCCCGGCGCTTTGCTTCCGTGTTACCGTATCCGGAGCCCGCAACCGGCTTGCTCGGGTGTTGGAAACTTTAGGCTTAGCGTCCTGGCGAATATTTGATCGCCGCTATCTGTGCAACTGCGAATGACACTCCATAACACAACGTTTCACCTCACTATCATCCCTTTCTCGCATGTGAAACTTTATTTGAGCTACAACTGCCGTGAGCGATCGGGGACCGAGACATCTGCGTAGCCTGTTTCGATGCTTCCGCGCAGGTATCGCCATCTCTCGGGCGCTCGCCGCACCGCGGCATCCACGGCCGGTCATCGCGGCAGATATATCTGATCGCCGCTTTTAAAATAAGCCCGAGAACAATCCCTAGCACAATTTTTCACCACACTAACACCTACTTTCTCGCAGGTGGAACTTCGTTTTAGTGATCAGACTGATTCGGAAGAGCAGCGACAAGCGGTTGCTACCGTTACCGTGGTCTGCGCTGGTTCGAGCCGCTGAGTAGCTGGCAGGCGCGACCGGCGTGTGCGCGGACTGTTTCCGATGCAGAAAACGCTTCACGGTTGCCAGCTTTATCCATTTCTTGCGTACAAACGCGCGGAATCTACAAGTTCAGCTCAGCGATCGTCGTAGTTGACCATGGAGCAAAAACAGTGGGCGGAGCGGCGCCGACGAGGCATCGCACCACCCGCATCGGGCCATGTGTTTCAAATTCACGCGTACGACTAGTCGTGGTGACAGTCGTAACGATCAGTCGCATACGAATCGCGTGTACCAATCGTACATGTGTCTAGCGCTTCAATCGGGCAAGGCCAAGGCCATTCCTCGGCGTGGACGGCGCGACCATGTCGTCACCTGCGCTCGCTCTGGTGCCGTCGCCGCCACCGCAGCCCCTGCCTCACAATGCGTCCGGCCGAGCGCGATTTATTTTAGATTTGCAATGCTTTAGGGGAAACTGCGTTCTTTATTTACGTATTTTTAGCGTGTGGATTTTTGCAACAACTCGGCTAATCAGCCGTCACACGGAACGAGCGGTACGACGCTACGGAGTGCTAAAACACGTTTTCCGTCTCACTACACGGAAAGAGCCCGGTACGTGCGCGCGCATGCGCAGTCGGGTTCCGGTAAACCCGGTAGCAACGTAACGAACGTAACGAACGGAGCATACGTACTGCTAAAACTCTCTATTAAGGCGTTCGCATTCAAAGCACGTAAGCAGATTCAAGCGCCTCGAGGAATTCTTTTTAATGTGCTTAAGAACGCGCCCCAATTCTCATTCTGACGCCTTGTTTTTCAGGGAGCCATACCGAAACAAGCTCGGCCCAGTGATGCTCCTTCTTTACCAAAGCAGTCTCAACCAGTTCAGATGGACAGCAACCAGAACAGTAGACAGACTTTCAGGCCCTTTTATTCTTTAAGCCAGCTTCAGCAAGCCCAGGCAAGTAGAGCTGACGCAGCTGCGAACTCCACATAATCCTCAACAGTGGTGCAGTGTGGCCCAAACTGTGTCATGCTATGGGCCAAGCAGGGCTGTAAAGAAGCCATAGATATTCAGCAGTTTCTTGCAGCTGCCGTGTCTCAACGCTTGTTCAATTGTGTGTTTAATGGAAAGACATATTTTCGACGTTCGCCAGCTGCCATTTACCGGTAAAAGAAACGAGAAGATCATTTGCAAGACAGAAATCACCCTGACAATGAATAAGTGGCTCGGCACATCAGCAGCTTATTGCGTAAACAAAATGGTGGAAATTTCGACACAAGGTTAATATAAATTCAATATTGCCCGAGTTTATTGCTCATGCCTGGAAATTTCACTATTTTTTTCCAATTACCACCCACGCCCGTGGCTAGCAATACATGTAATGAGGGATTCGGCAGTTTAGATATGTTGTCGCCAAAATTTTGGGCGCACAGTCTGAACGGATCGCTGGCGCTGGAGTGCGAGTCTGCTTTTTGAAGAATGGGCTCAGACGCTGGCGCAACTCGGTACGTCACTTGCCCTGCGCGATAAAGTTGCACCGATAAGGGGCTTGCTTTTCATCCCGCGAAAGCATCTGGCTCCAAGGTGTTCAAGATAGCGCACAAGCACAAGTACTGCCTGAGTCCTCCAACGCTTTTCAAAAGCATTGAAGGACTCTGGTACCGCTTTGCATAAAGAAGCTTGTGGAATCGCCGCGGCTTTGAGATGTCGAAGAGAGCAACACTCATATTTGCGAAAAGCGAGAGCTAGGTACTATGAAACACTTCGATGCACACGGGGGTGGTAACTTAAAACTCGTTCAAGTGTTGAACTCAATTCTCTTCGTCCGCCGATACTCCTGGATTTTTTGTAGTCCTATGTGACGCAACAGCTGCCATATTGTGGCTCCACACCAGCTTCATTCCAAATGCATGCTGCAGTAGAAGCATTTTATAGCCACTTTCTAGGGCAGCAGAAGAACAAAAAAATCAAAGGTTGAAAATACAATAATTTGCGTGTGCGCAGTTCACCGAGAGGCTAGTTATAAGTACGACTGCAACACAAACAACTTCTGCAATTGTTCTTTATGTTCGACGACTAATCTGTTTCCAATAAGGGCATACGTATCAACTGGCCACGTCATCACAATTGGTGCTGTGTCCTTTGCGTGGAACAAATTTCGGAGTACCTTTCTGATCTTTCGATGGGGCGGCTTGTAACGGGAAGAAGAAAAGCGAACGTAAAAATCGGTAGTATGGCCACGTGGGGAGCACAACGTGATAAATGGCACCGGAGTAAGGGCGCTTAACAGTAAAGAAGAGTTAGCGAAAAGAAGGAGATAGGAATGAAAACGAGGAGGCACTCTAACCCCTTTGTAGGCACCATAGTAGTTCGTGTAGTGTGGCGCGTCGTTCAGGAAATATCGAAGGGCTTTTTGGCGCCTTCTGTGGAGTTGACGATAAGGACAGATGCCTTCAGGCTGACGCAGCTGTTAACTTTCCTAAGAGACTTGCTACCTCATTTTCCACGGGCTTAAACACCATCGTAAAGTTTTACAAACACATAGAGATGCTCACAACGGCCTACTTTGATAATGTTTTCAATATGGGACATGTATTGAAATAACGCGTTGGCTAAGGCGTTGTGCTGCTGAGTCCAAGAACGCGGGCCCGATCCCCACCGCTGTGGTTGCTTTTCTGATGGAGGCGAAAAGCGACAACTCCGGGTTGTCGAGATTTCAATGCACGTTAAATAACCCCAGGTTGTAAAAATTAATCCACAACCCTATACTACAGCGCGCATGATAGCAAGCTGCAGGTGTAGATATGGCGCGTCAAAACCCATAATTAATTCAGTCAAATAAAAGTAAACAGCTTTAATTGCGATTTAAAATAGCGTGTTGTGACACGATTACATCACATCGTAAAGTGCAAATTAGTTTCCCTGAAAATGTCACCGAGCTCATCAGATCTCAAAACCAATTTTCCATCTGATCGAGCCAGAATTGGGCAACTGAGGAAGTTTCCTCTGTGTATTGTCGATATAGGACGGGGAGGAAACATGCCCACGATCAATCCGTGAGGATGCAGTTAGGCTACCGTGAGCAAGAAAATGTGGATTGGCGGTACCAACTATATGTAAAACCAGTGTTTAGCGTTTTTGAACGCATCGGTCCCAGTCCGCTACCACGACAACGACGACACTCGGCTATGCGCGCGTTCGTGCAGCTCTGAGTGCCCCTAACTATATCCAGCAGAGCTCGCGTGTTTGATGGCCTAAGTATGAAGCAGCATTCGGGAAGTTATCGCTTACCTCCAACAGATCATTGGCGAATCCAGATCAACATCTCACACAGGCACTTTCGCAACAATAAAGTTTGGCCATTTCAACTCTTTTGAGATGCTAAATAATATCCCACTGTCAGGTTCGAAGACAATAATAAATAGAAGAAGAAGCTGGAAACGAGTCTAATTTATGTAATACCAAAAAAAACCCAAATAAGTGCACACACAACAGACAGAGATACACTAAAAAATAGGAGGGAACAATATAAACCTAGCGAATAATGTAGAAACTAATGCGGCAGAGTAAACAGTAAAGAGTTCAAGCGAACGGGGAACAGTCAAAGTCTGGGACTTCGCTTTGTCCATGCCTTGGCGTCCGTGCGCACAGTGTTGCGCATGCGCGAGGAGCATTGGATTGGATTGAATTGGATTAGATTGGATTTGGATTGGATTGGATTGGATTGGCGGACGATGACGCTCATCACACACCAATACACAACTTGCGTCCCAGTGCTTCGCACCCTCGGCATCGTTAACGGCGTGGAGATGGTGCGATTTTTTTTACGGGATCGCTTCTCTGCAGCCGGTCGCTGTCGCTAGACACTTCCGATTGGCCCGCGGCCGGCTCAAGCTCGTGCCGTCTCGAACGCTCGCCGCCGTAGCCAGGCACTGACCTTGGAGCCGCGTGCCTTGCGTCTCCTTCGTCGCCTTACGGCGCTTCATTTATGCTGTTGCGATTTCTTCTCATCCCACCCACCCGTCGGCAACGACATCCTGTCGATTTCTTTACAGCTGTGATTATCGAAAAACTGGGGTTCCTATCAAATAAAGAAAAAGCTACAAACCCTTATTGTTTAAAATTTTTCCTTTGTACTTTTACAGCGGAGCTGCTATTGATGGCGGGATGTTTGAGTGGCACCTCCTGGCTCTGACGTCAGCTTAGGGACTCACGCCGCTGTCGTCTGCTACACTCCGTTTGTGAGGGACAGCAGTGCCTGTGCTGGAAATCGCCCGCTTTGATGCTTTGGTGCATTAAAACGCCCACTTCCAGTAAATCAGTTATATTTGCGAGCTTCTGATACTTCTGAATAATTTCAAGCTGTATCCCGCACAAGTTTGCAACGCACGAGGAGAGAACTTTCTTCAGAGCATCGGTCAGATGATCTTGTGTAACTCGTCCTTTCTAGCTTATTTGCGACGTTCAGTGCTCAGAGCTCCTCGATAAGTATTCAAAACGCGCAGGCTTTCCTTAAGTATTTTTGCGATGCATTTATGCTGACTCAGCCCTCAAATGCTACGCACCAAGAAGCGCTCCCCTAAACGCGCATCGCACAGCAGGAAATAAAGATGCCGCCTTCTGTTTTTTCGTTGTTGTTGACCTGTATCAGATTAATGTTTTTGTGTGCCCAACGCATTGATTTTCCTGCACCGTCACAAACGTCTTATGAGGAGGTTTGGGGATGTTTGGAAGGCTCACAAAGATCGTGGGAATATTTTCTTCAGGCTGTAAGGCATACAGTACCTTCTTCAGAAATTGGCTTTCCTTATGACTGCGTGGAAGAATGTGCATATCCGCAGCGTACGTTGTTTATTCACATGCAAATGCAAATGCAATGAGAAGTCCTGTGCTACGCCACCGCGAAACGGCGCAGGCAAGGTTGTCGAGAGTACTCGAAGGTGGCTTTTGTGCACCGAATTTCTATGGTAACGATTGTTTTCACAACGAACTTACTCTCAAAGTGAACAGTTATGACATGATTACGGTGTTGACGGTTTGATAAGCTCGCCAACGAACGCATTACATAGTATATGTGCCGGTTTTCAGTAAACAAGAATCGAAACCGATGAATATGTCCAAGCTGCTCTTTATGTACAGTTCAGCGCAAAAATTGACAGGGACTAGTAAAGACACAACACAAGATCGCTACTACAGCTGAAGTTTATTACAAAGACACTCGCTTATAAACACGTTAAGAATAGGTAAAACTGAACTAAAAAGAAAAGAACAAAAAAGGAAGTGAAGGGTACTGAACTGTATACGTAATGAAATACCAACTAGACCAGTCAATCACGTTAGTAAATCATAGCTCTTTATTGCTTTGCAGCCCTTCCAGGCGCAAAGAACAAATCCTGGCCTAGTCGGGATGGCGTTCTATGAATTGAAGAAAATTACTCTCACTCTCTTGTCCTGGAAAGAGGACCCCGCCCACTAACCAGCTCGATTTTACTGTTGAAAATAAAGTTTTATCCTCCTCCTCTTCTTGAGTGTAGTTTTACTATAACGCATATCTGAAATATTAGAAGATATGGCTGCTGAAATGTGCCGAAATATCCCTGTAGGTCTAAACAAACATATTGTTACTGTATTCTTGCCGTAGACGTGACTCATTTTGCTCAATAAACCTCCATACTGGTTAGAAGCCTGGTATAAAACAAGCGCGCCCCTGTACACACGGTGGGTTATTTGGAACTAAACCTACATTTTTTGCGGCCCATAGTGCATGTGGGCCAAATTTCATGCCATGACAACGTAAAGTGATGTGATACAATCTTACGAGCGTTCGGCAATGTTGCAAAAACTGTTTTACCTTACACACGATTACCGGGAATCGTAACGACTTGTGCCAAAGCCGACAGCACCGAAGGCCTGGAATTTGTTTTGGTCTTGCATTTTCGCTGCTCTCGGTTATTTTTAACAGCTGGTTGTTCCCTTTGTTCGGAAGATTGCTGAATACAGCAGCTGACACCTAACTCCGATTCTTCGTGATCCGCACAAAGCCGGATTCGCAAGCTATGGGGTGACGCCGGCAATATTTCTTCCGGAGCAGTAGCCAAAACTATACCTTAAAGCACGCCTTGAGCTAGTGTATGAGGTTTTTAGTCTTTCATTATAATAAATAGTTACGCACATAAAATCTGGTGCGGACAATCATCAAAAGTCAACCGAGCGTAAATAAACAGCAGGGAGAGTGAGCCCGAGTGAAGCAGACGACAAATGCGCAATCCCTAAGACGACGTCACGGAGACGCGCTTCGCAGCGCTGCCCGTGGTGGCTTTCACCGGCAATAGGCTACATACTGACCGAAACCGCGTGCGTCGTCAGAAATTTCCTCGACAAATTTGACGGCAAAGCCAATGTTCTTGTGAATACTTCGTAGCTCTCAATTTAATGTACGTATAATTTACAGGTTCAGTATGGAAGGCAGGAAAGCAAAAAAAAATTATGAACGCCACTTATGTCAGGCCAGTACGAGCCTGCGGAACGCTTTAGTTGAAGCGTTCAATTTTTATAATAATCTAATATTTTGAGCTCACTTCTTAGCACGCAGCGTTAACGGTCTGCGTCGCAGAAAAAGCCGGAGTCGTCGGTCGCATTGACTACGAGCAAAAAAATGGCTGCGGCTTAGCTCCGCTAACCTTGGATATGCAAAGAAAAAGCTTGGCTTACTCTGGTTGAGTCTTGGTTTCGCTTGGTTAACCTTCTATTTAGCTTTATTGCCGCCCATGTCTCAAGCCGTTCGGTTCCGTGCAACGCTCACAGGAGGAGGCCGGGCGAACGCGGCGTTCATTCATGGCGAACGCAAGGTTCCTCTTCGCCGGGTGCAAGCCGAGTCACGTTGCCCGAAACGACACAGCGCCGGATGCTTGGGAGGCTGCGGGGGTGGTTGGCTGCCTCAGCCGCAGCGGCGGTGGCGACCGCTGTCGGCGCCCGCAGGCGCCAACAGCGGCCCCGGCGAATCACGCGATGCGCTTCGAGGGGTGTGTCGCCGGGGGTGTGTCTCCGGTGAAAAGATCACCTTGCGCATCCTCCTCGAAATCGCTGGACGAAAGTAGTAAAGCTTTGCTTTAAAAATCGGCGCGAGACAAATAGGGTGGCTCGATTCACGCCCGTACGGCGGCGCTGGCATCGAAGCACCCCAGAGAAAAAAAATCCACAGCGCCATCTTGCGGCGGCCACTTCCGGGATCGTAAGTCGGTGCCGCAACAGATGGAGAGCGAGCAGGAGCGGAAATTGTTCACTGCTCGCGCGCGCCGCTAGTACAACAAGCGAATGAAAATTGGCTAATTTACTAGTCGTTGATAATCGCGGACAGCCCACGGACTTCTTTCGGATTAAGGGTCCTCGAGTAAAGTGAGCGTTGAATCGCGTCCCGGGCAGCCAGCGAATAGTCCGGGACTGATAACCGAGGAGGCCCAATTCGATGCGAACGGGACCTGATCAGGCTATTGCAATTCACACTTAAAGGGACCCTGCAACACTTTCCATAAGCGTTTTAACTCTTTCATTCGCGCCTGGAAGCATTGTTGAAGCTACAGTTATCGCCAGCATTGAGCGGCACTGCGTGATTGGCTAGTCGCAGCAGATACGCCTTCCGTTTCTGCTTTGTTGTTGCGACTTTACCTTTTAAGTTGCTATCGAAGAGCGTTCATTGGCGTTTAAAAGGAAAATCAGCCAACAACCGCTACACGGCCTGAATGACGTAACTGGAGCGGTCGAAGAACGCCAATATCAGGAAAGAGAGAAAATTTTTTTGAACGAGTTTCTAAGTTATCTGATGGGCATAGATCAGTAATTTTTGGCTGAGGTGCTTTGCGACCCCCTAATCTAAGTATTGAGTGTGTTGGGTGACTACGTTCTGCAAGCATTTAGGATTTCAAAAAAAAAGAAAAAAAAACGTTGAAAAAAGTGTTGCAGTGTCCCATTAAAGCAGAAGCACCAAAGACTTCTAGTTTCTTTTTCAAATAAAAGCTATGTAACGTTTAGATTCTTTTTGTCGATATTTTTTTCAGGGGTGTCCGCAAAGACCCACTATTCCTGGTGAAGACAAGATCGCGCTTTGCCCGTACTGCAACAGGAAAGCAAAAGAAAGAAACCTTTCACGTCACATGTATATATGTTTAAAAGTACCACTACCTTGCATTTACTGTGACGAGGAGATCACCAGGGGAGAAATGGAGGTAAGAAATTTTATATAAAAAGGGCTAAAATGTTTTCAAAATATTTTCATTCCGTTACGCTTTGTTAAGTAAAGCATTCTGGATTTCATGTAATCTAAAGAACTTGTATCGATTAAAATCGATTTTTTTTGTTGTCCAGCATGCAATTTGTTCTGTTTCGTGTTCATGCCGATAAAAATGTGTTTTAAAGATTTCATTACAAAAGCTGAAAACGTCTCTATAGGTGTTATTCTGGTGATGCAGTCTATAGAAACATCGAAAACGAATGCTTCTTATTCGACAGATTTCACCCTTTAATTTGTAAAGGCAGTGACATATGTATGTTCCAATGTTTGTTTCAATTGTATCGGAGTGTGAAAGAACATGATTTCCCACCGAGACATCCTAAAATAATTTGTAATGCCATAAAATCTTTCCGGTAAAATTTAAGCACGTAATGACTGTCAATAAGCAGTAACTAGAGGCTCCAGTAGATGGCACGCGAGAAGTGGAGCGCGGAAGTGTATCCTATGACATATGCAGTGAAACGAGCAGATACGCGCCCAATTTCTTGTGCTGTTATTTCGCCTGTGTTTAACGCCACCTTCATCCCACACAAAGTAATGTTCTGTAGGTTTTTTGATGTTTTTGATTTAACAGCATGACGGTGCTGGATCAGATTTATTTGTAACGTTTGGCTGGTTGAGTTTCAGATATTTTTAAAGCAGGGAAAAGGCAAGTGCAGTCTGTCAAAACCCTGTTGCGGGGTATAATCGGAACTTAAATATGAGTGGCAGTCGAAGAAAGCTGTCTATTTAAATTAATAAGGCTTGCGAAATGACATTGTTAGCACCCAGATTGAAGGAGATTACTTTAGCCAGCACTGCATGCCTTCATGACTGTGCAGTTCGATACGTCTGAAAGCGCTGTGTCGCCTCTAGTACGCGTTAAAGCGCAGTATAAAACGAAGGGCGAAGCGAGTGCACAGCTAGCAGAGCCGTGTAGGTGGGAAAAGAAGATTGTATGGGAACGATGGTAGTAAATGCCGAGGAAGCTAAAAATCTGTGGTTGACTCCTTTGTCATACGAATCGGGAAAACACGAAAGTGAAATGTGCAGCAAAATCTGCAGTTGAGCATGATTTGCGGGTCGGCGGCTGTCTTGTGCGTGAGCTTGGCGAGCGACATCCTGCTGGCGGGTCGCTTCGGCAAAGGTGTACTGGCGTCATTTCCGTGACAGATATGACGTCAGTGAAATCTTGGGTATCGCTGCATAAAACACTTTCGTGTTAAAATACAAAACCTGAAAACGAACAACCCTAATACCGTACTGTTTAGTACTAAAGGTTGCTCCCCCGCAATAAGACCCTGTGTGCAGGTGTGCACCCTTTACGGGACGCTTGCTTCGTTATACTGGCGTCACTTCCGTGACGGATATGACGTCAGCGATATCTTTGTGTATGGGGAAATAAAAGACTTTCATGTTAATAACGAAACGGGGGACATGCAGTAAATGCCGCGTCTCACGGCGCACAGGCGGCCAAAAAGAGCGAAATTGGGCTTGTTACAGTACGGGGATTATTCTCGTAAACCACGTGCGAGGGATGTGGAGTTGCGGGCTTCTGAAGCCAGAGCGACACACGTGCGTGGACGATTCTCATGTACGCAAAGCAGGGAAATACCATGCTAACGCATTCCTTAAGAACCAACAATGGACACTGAAATAATTTATTTCTACCTCCGTTACGCCTCAAAACTCTTCGTTTTCCTTTCAGTCTCACTTTGGCCGGTGTAAAAAAAATCCTGACAACATTCGGGAACAAGTGCCGGTGAAGAGTAAAGAGGTGAGCTACTGAAATGTGCGTCAATCGTACCTACTTCTCGAATCGCTCGAGCCAATATAATATCGCGAAAAAGAAGAGCTTTTAAGCGCGCTATTGTCAATTTCTCTGCTGTGGTGGGGAGGTAGCGGCGGTTTTAAGCACATTAACGACAGAAGCGAAAAATTGCCCTGGAGTAAACATAAATGACAACCTGTTCAAGATGCAACACACTGAGAAGTAATTTTGCAGTGAAAAAAATTCCCCGCATTTCCCCGAGGGGAAGAATGTGAAAGTGCGAATGCACGAGTTGAATTTGCGCGGTTCGGTAATATTCGCGAAAGAGAGATCACACACACACACACAACTACAAAGAAAGAAAGATGCATTTATTCACAGACACCTATTTGTGTTGTCGTTGTACTTGATTGCTAGAGCGGATCTCAGCTTTGAAATTTCGTGTCTGTACTCCTTTAAGCGGGTGCATTAGCCCTTCTCACGCCCGATTCCTGGCCAATCCCCCACGTGGGTATGTGCCATGTCAGCGGCCAGGCAGCGCGCGCCCATCTCCCCCCGTTGCCAAGGAAGACGAGGAGATTCCTGGCCAATCCCCCACGTGGGTATGCTATGCGGACATCGCCGGTGGACGCAGGTTCAGGGTCGCTTAAGAAGTGCATCGCACTTAATAAGTTGGACGGTATTTTCTCTTTTATGTATCACAGGTACACGTCGTCGAGGAATCAAGTTGATGTGCATCGATAGATTGCACTTTGTTTTATTCAAATATAGCACAGGGGCGGCAGACATTATTTATCAAAGCGAAATATGGCAGCAGCATAAGAACGGGTTTCGCAGATTCATACTCTTACGTATTGCGAGCTATACAAACGTATTGAGAACCAGCGCGACGTCTTTATGGGCCATCACACGTTTTCACTATAAGCTGTCACTTGTAACGACCAGTTATAATTTAAGAGATCGCTACTCCTCACTTCGGAATCCATTGTACTAAATAAAACGTTACTTCGAAGGAGACTCAAAAACATAAGGAATCCGAGGACCGAGATAATACTGGGGAGCATTTTCGTGTTCCAGAGTAAGTATTCTGAACTTTAAACCATCTATATAAAGTACTTGCATAGTTAAAGTATAGTAAAACCTCACTATATCCATACTAACTGTACTTCCTTATAGCAATCTTGATAGTCTTCCTCTTCAAACGCTTATTCCTTTTGCTGTCAGGGAGTAGCCGTTGATACGGCATTATCCCTTCCGAGAAAAAAAAAAAGGGGTGGGGGAGGTGTATAGAGATATTTCCTAAAGGCGCCATGAAGGCAAAACTCAATTTTAAGGTATTCAAGGAATACCTCGTTGGAACGGCACTGACAGCGTTTTCAAAGTAAACGTTGCTAAAAAAGCAATATAATAAAGAAAACAGAGAACGGGCATACGACTGACGAGCTATACTTTCCTTCAGTGAACTGATAGCGTAATATTGGCAGCTTGCTGGTGTTGGCTGAGGTTTACAAAATCCAAATCAATTTAAATAAGGAATATATTCGCACTTATATTTAGTACATATTCCTTTTATAGCAGTAAGAATGCTGTTTAAGCAATGAAAGTTAGGAACGTACGCGTAAGCATAGAAAGAGTGCGGACGGCACTATGCCGCCGACGCTGACTAACAAAGCTGTGGGGTGAGTTGGGCTTGTCTGACACCATATTCGCTTACTAGCATAAATGACAGTGCCACAAACGAGACCCTGTTTGTCGAGCCATACTAAATGTTTCAGGAAACAATTACTATCATCCGTAACCAAAATGTGGCACGTACAAGTGCGCTCAAAAGCAGACTGATTGCGAACAGCTGTCCTTAAGCGGTATCGTTGCTCCATCGAGGAAAGCGGACAGTAACCAATGGTACGCTTTTCAGATAGCGGTAGCCTCAGCCAACATACTAATTTTCTTATTAGGTACCTGCCAATAATAAGTATATTGTGATGCAGCTTGAGAAATAAAATATTGGCTTAATTTTATTTATTTGTCAAGAAATAAACCATCGTTTACTATGGGGAAAGCGCTGACCGCACTATAAAACACAAAATATTTTGAATATTGCAGACATATTTTCCTTTATGGCCCATTTAAGAAGAGCGCAGGGTAGCTGGAACCATACGTTAGGGAGGATACAGGCCGTTGTCCCCGCGTTTTATGGTTTATTGATTGTGCTGTGATCAAACAGTATGCTTCGCCGAACCAGCAGTGGATAGGAGGTGTTCGAGTACCATGTTGTTGAACGAAAATTCCTGAACCTTTACCTCCGTCAAAAGCACGGTAAATACAACAAAGCGTACACAGTACATTGCTTGTAACATTAGCTATGTAGGATGTTTTGGAATCTCACAAGAACGCACTGGCATGGAACAGAAAGAGAACGACAACAGGCAGCTAATTAAGCTCATTCCACAGGCGCCAATCACTTTGGGGGCACGCCCATCTCAAGCATTCCGCAGGGAAACGAGTATCTACGCAGATGTCGCACCACCAAGAATGCCTGCAGCAAGAAGCACAGGCACTGGCGCAAGGTCCCCCGCAGTGGTAAGATGATGTTCGACCTGACCCAACAATCTTGCTAGCCTGATGTGGCATAAATAGTTCTTAACGAAGCTTACCTCATGGTCCTCTGTTCTCGACTTTTCTTAGCACCTAGCAGTCACGAGAAAGCAACAGAGTTCATTCGTGTGGTAGAACACCTAGCAATTAATAATTGAAGTTTACGCTTGGGGTGTCTTAGCAGCCCACTGTATACAAACCTTAATCCAACCAACAAATAATCACTGGAATCACGGCTCAATGGTTCTTTGCGATGAAAAAGAAGTGCAGCATTGGATCAGTCCTTAGAAAGGAAGAGCCAAATTTTTGTGCGGAACATCTGCGCCGAAAATGAAATGTTGCACTCGCACGCCCAAAAAGTTAAAGATGCCTTTATAGAGTTTTTGTGCTGACAAAACAAATAAACATTTAAAATGACAAAGCAGCAGCCTTGACTAGCAATATTCAAGCTCCCATTCCTTCAAGTCAAGCACTCATGTACAGAGCGTATTTCAAAGCACCTGCTGACCTAGGAGATGCGGCTCAACCGCTCGTCAAACAAAATCGCAATCTGATGCCAGACTGCATTTACATAAGGTGTCTAACAATGTCTATCTATCAAGTGTAACAAAACGAAAAGTTTTTGCCACGTTAACATGGTTTCCTAATGATCAACGCTCGATTTTTGCCAACAAAAACTTATTTTATTTACATTTTATTTTTTCCAACGTTGTAGAACCAGACGACCACAGAGGGCGATGCCGAGAACACGAGATTTTCACCAAACGGTACGAGGGAAATAGAAGTGAGAAAAGTGCCGATTCTCCAGAGGGCCTTTTCTAAAGGACCATTGCCTTGCGTGTATTGCGGGAAGGTGTTCACCAAGGAAGGAATCGAGGTAAACAAGTGTGAAAAGAAAACGCCGCTTTCTTTGAAGCACTACGCCATGTTGGTTAAATGGTCTGAAATCTTCGAATGCACCTGTTGAAATTTTGTTGATTTAAATAGCATGAAAGAGCAATAGTGCTAAAATTTGACATCAGAAGAAAGGATGTACAGACACGTCCTTCCTCCCAGACATCCACCATAGGGTCTCATTTTGCCACCCCTATTTTTAAGTTGCGCTGCTTCAACTAGCCTAACCGCGTATGTTATTGATTGAACTACTTTTGTTTTTCATCATACGTGGTTACCCACGGGCACAAACGGCTAACGTTGAAATAGTATGCCATCTGGTTTTATTTATTGCGACTTCCTTGAAAATCTATTGCACGATTTTGTGCACGGTTCAGAGAAAAAATTGAGGCAGCTCACATTACGCCGACAACCGTTAGTGTACGTACAAACTGTTGAACGCCGTGCATTAAATAACAACGAGTTTGCCAATGGGATGTCTACAGTCATAGACAAATGAAACCCGATCTTGAAAAAATAAACCGGAGGACACAAATACCCGATTTTTTCCCCATGAAAGTCAAATTGGCGCGTGGGCTAATTACAGTAACGGAGTTGGGAAATGTGGCTTTCCAAATAGACCAATAGCGCGTCATTATATGAACTCCAGGAAGAAATTTTTTTAAATTTTGCGTCTTCTGGTTCATATTCTCGTGCTCGCATCTCATTTGTCAATGACTGCATCTTCATCCGCTTTTCTGAAGTATGGTAGTCATACTGTGAGACATCGGCAGAGATGCGGAAAAAGTGTTTCGGGCCTCTTTCATGTCATTTTCACTTGATGAGGAAAACGGTATGTACATTTTATACACGCATGGACAAGCGTATTTCTGCGTTATGTCGAGGGTACGCGGTGGGCTTCGTGTGGGAATTTGTTCACGTATGGTACATGTAGACTTCATTTGCCGAATTTGCTGACGTCTCTTCAGGTGGTAACGACCACATTTGTTATCGCATTGATATTTAATAATACGTTTCACGGAAAGCAAAAACAGCGCCGGAACTGTGACCTGACTGCCTCTTTTTTCTTCTTTCTTTTCCTTTTAACATTTCGTTTGAATTTCAGACTCATTTCGAAGCGTGTAAACAAAATCTTGACAACGCTCACAAGGAGGAGTATCGAAGGTGCCATGAGGTAAGCCTGCCAATTACAGTTTTGTAGTTTTATCAAATACCCTGTACGAAAATACCCTCTTTAAAAAGAAAACGTGCTTTGCGTCTTCAGTTTAAGAAGTTACGTAGTAATGGAGCGTAGGAAACGCTTTTACCGGTGCTGGGTCGGACGCATGTTCAGGAATGGGCACCAGGTGCAAAAATGAAGTATTTGCAAGTGTGTAAGGTTTGGCCTCGATCCTGAGCTTTCGTGCGTAGCCCACCTTTGTCATTACAATAACCGGTATATAAACAGCGTGTACTTCCTGTTTGTGACGTACGGTGGAGGAACTTGGGTTCTCACTGAACACGTTGAAACAAAACTTGGATCAGCTTAATGAGCCATGGGAAAGACAGATGTAAGGGCAACGCTTAAGGGAAGGAAGTAACAGCGGGGGTCACCGAACAAACTCAGATAGAAAATAATCGAGTGAACAAAACAGGAACTGGTTGGGCAGCCCATGCATTGTGGATGCAGGACAACAATCGAACCATTCGCTTGCAGAATGGCTACATGAAAGGAGACAAGCACACACCAAGTACTCGGTTAAAAGGTGTACTCATCAAATTTTAGGGCAGAAATGAACTGGGCAAGCTCACGACAAAGGTGTCTGGCAATCTTTGGGAGACGCCTTGATGCCGCAGAGGACGGAAACAGTCCGACAATGATAAGCATGTCGGACCTTTGTCGGACGGTTGACTGGTAATGATGTCGGACTGTTGATAGTGATGTCGGACTGAAAGCAAACCTACATTGTAATCGTCTCTTCCATGACGATCAGCCATTAAAGGGAAGCTGAAGCACTTTCCAAAAAAATTGAGTTAGATTAACAGTTATATAGTTTCTTGCGCGTTGATTCCGAATATCACATTGAAATTTATCGTACATGAGTCCAAGTGGCATTTTATCTTGCAAAAAGCGCGGCCCCGTTTGAAAGACGCGCGCTTATCGTCTTTTGACGCCCCTGATTGGTTGCGCCCGTCATGACGTCAAAGGAGGACACCGTTCGGCCGCGCGGGTTGTCGGAAGCATTGCGAACGATCGCACGGTTGCCTTTGGGGCAATTTAGCTTGCAGTTTAATTTTCGCACATGACTGGATGTTTGTTTTATAATTTCCCGTGCTGTTGGTTCAATTATCTTGGAGCTTAAATTTGCTTTACACGACAGAGAACCCCAAAGCAGTGACTGTGACGTCGACTAGTGGGTTCAATCAAAATATTTTTGAATTAGGCACCAGCATAGGGGGATTTTATACCTTATGTTAATATTAGTACTGCCTTAACTGTTTATTATTATACATAAAACCATTTATGCCGAAGATTAATGGGCGTTTATAAACAATCTACCAGCGAAAGCACGTACGTGCACTGCGCGAAAAAATAGCGTTCATGCGCTGTAACGTATATGCGAGACACATCTTGCCGGTACACGCATAAACCAACAAGCAGACTCTGCTTCCCGCATTTTCTTTGTTCGTTGTCGCCCGCCCCAGCCCCGTTACTCATCCCCGTACACAGACCCACAGGCGCGCGCCATTTCGGCAGCGGCGCTACAGCGCCTCCGCGATTGCTAGCTGCACTTCGATGAGTGCCGTCTTACTGCTTCGCATGCATTTATTCTGAAAAGACTGCAGCATACTAGTGCCTGCTCAGCATTATTGGCTGTAGTAGGGCTTGATTTTCGCTTGTGCGTTGCGCATTCTGCTACAATATTACGGCCACCTCGTTATAATTAACAGACCAGTCGGACAAGGCAGTTGCGTTGTAGTTACGTTACTTAGGTAACAATCACCAAACGTTTGGGATAATGAATCGTTGGCCTGTTTCAGCATTTCTAGATTTAAGCATTTACCGCGCTACTCGGACAGAGGCCGTATATTTACTCTTCGCTCCTAATTTTTTTTTAGTATCATCATTATATATATCACCGACTATCATTGGAGCACACTTGAGGTTCAGTGATAACAAGTACTTGCCAGGTTATAATATGCAGCCACAAGGAATCTTGGGCAAAAAATTAGGCCCCCGCAGTCAACACAACTTATGGCACGTGGTGGTTCGGAGTCGTGTTTTTTTTTTATTCCAGACAAAAATCACCTTATCGTGACATGTATATACTTGCAAAATAAGTAATCTGGTTGTCTTGGTTCTTTTACTTTGTAGGAAGACTGTTTACCACTTAGCCGGGACAGAACTTCTATCAGGATTGGCCCCTTGTTTTAGTTTCGCCAAAAAAACTGTTTTTTTGAACACTGCCCTGAGCCCATAGGGAAAGAAAACCGACGCGTTTAACGAAACAAGTATTTCCTGAACAAATGTGACTTGGTTTCTGGAATGGAACGAAACATCCCCGGCCAAAGTACAGCAGTATTCCCCATCCTTCCTAAATCTAGAATCTGATGTGAACATTCACGTCCGTCGCATCAAAAAAAAAAAAAAAAAAAAAAAAAACGCATTGGAGCGGTTTACAAAGTATTTAACGTAGTGTAGTATATTCTCTGTCATCAAGCACAGCCACCTCGGCTGTCGCTTCCGTATGTTATCAAGCATCCCGGCGTGGCATTATTCTGCTTAGGAATACGGCATGATAACGTATGCCTCGTTTGGCGTCGTTGCATACTTTTTGAACACGAAAATTGTACAAATGAGTGCTATCAACCACAACAACAACAACAAGTATCATTCACAAGGAAACACGGCGAAAAGAGCATGGCCGAGGCGGCAGAATCCGGCCGGAAGTCCAGGTATGACGTTTTTCAGCCGGTTTTCGCCCGCGCTCTTCGGCCTTCCGGCATCGCGCGGCGAGATGGGGGCGGGGCATCGGGCCACTTTTGTTTGCTCATTGCGTCGCTTCTATTGCATGTATTGCGAAAATATTTCGTACACATGAACTATTCAATGTGTACTTACTGCTAGTCAACTTTTCTTTTAATTCTAAAACCGCTTCACCTTCCCTTTAAGAGGAGATGTGGCTTTCTTGTGTCTTTCTAAAAAACGTTTTTTTTCATACGTCCAACACTGAAGGGGACCAGAAGAGCTAGGGAGGGAAGAATATTAAACCTATTTATCCCCGTAACTAACGATGTATTATGAGGTATAGCAAAGCTGTGTGCAGGTCCTTTTGGAAATTCGTTGGGCGAAAGGATGTCAGGGACAGAAGCAACATTGTATCAGTTCAAAACAGCGTGCTGAATGCGGCTGGCCTATCGAAACAAAATGGTTGGCCACGCTCTTTGTGCACATCCTAATGGTTGCAGAGTGGTGTCGAACAGGATGGTCCAACCCAGTATGGCGAAAGCTATCTTCAAAGCTACCGATCAACGTTCTATGACAAAATTGATGGTGTAAACTGCGTGTTCTTGGCTGTGCATCCGTAACCGCGACATGGCGCTCACCATTAGGTGACGTCATGGAGCAGTGCAAGTATCGGTAACCACGGTAATTTCAAACACTATGGGAAGAGATCAAGGCTGCAAGGTTGGTGCTGCAACAAGCATTCATTACTGGTGCCAGGGCTGATTCAAATACATACACGTGACAACCGGAAGGGACGCCACAGCCGAAGGTGGCGTAAGTGATAATGCATCCTTCTATTACTAGAGTAGCAGACGCACTTGCGCCAGGATCGGTTTCTAAGAACTAGAATGCCTCGATTCATGAGAGGAACTTATTATTGGCCAGTGGAAGTGGCTGGATCCGCAGTCCAGGACTCCATTGGTGCGATCCACCGTTATCGCCTTTTCAGCGAGTCAAGTCTGCTGACTAGGTACAGAGTTGGCGTGTCCTGTCTCCCACTGCTCTACACTATGATTAGGGCTCGGGATCGAGGGCTGGGTGCAACTGCTGGTGTCAGGTTTTAAGGTGTAATGCAGCTGAGATGTCGCAGTGTTCAAACGAGAGAGTCCTATTTTGCGTATTGGATAGCGCGTGTTTGTTTGGAGTTGTCAGAGGGTGATGTTTTGCAGTTGCAGTCACTATCCGGAAGATTAAAGGAACTTGTCCTTTTTTAACGGGTTAGTCGTGTGAGTATGTACTGTTGGGCGATGTGCATGACCAGGGGGGGCTGGTCATCTGTTCCTCTACGGCACGGCCTGGCGTTTCTGACTACTTTTTAGAAGGCGGCGTAATCATAATCACGCGTCACGAGAAAGCATAAATTCTCCTTAGGAAGCAAGTGCTGCAGGAACAAACGAAGAGGAAGACAAGAAGGTAACAGACACCCCTGTCTGTGTCGCTGTTTGTTCGCGCGATATTTTTCTCAAAGGCAATGAAGAAACGATCGAGCAACCAAGCCTTGTTAAGACGAAAATGTTATTTTTGTCCTTAGAAGGACAGTTTGGCCGGATAAGTCAGCTATGTGAAAAGACTCAACCTTCGTTTACCGCCTTTTTTTCGCAGGAAACGTTGCCAGGAGCAACTGCTCAAGTAGGATGCCCTCGCACGAAGGGCGCGTTGACGTCCTGTCTAGATCCCGAGCTACGTGAAGTTCCAGAAGACAGCCGTGTATGGCTTCAGTGTTTGTCTTCTGGAAACGTGTTTGCAGCATTTGCTGCCTTTGAGCAGTCATGCTCCGGAAAGAACCTTAGTGAAGCAGCTATGTATACCCAATTTGTCTTTGCTTTGGTCGACAGCAAACTTTTTGAACTGGTGACAGACATTTTAGAGCATCCGTGCCAGACACAGCCACTCGACTGCCTCATGGTGGCGCTGTTTGCTAGAGTGTCTCTCCCGCGGAAGATGTGGGCGAAGAGAATACAGGAGGTCACCTGGAATGACGTCTTGAAGTACCTGCCTTCAGTACTCGCTTCCCGCGTCCAAAAAAATAATGCAATGTCTTATTTGCAGAACTACCCAGTTTTTTTGGATGAGCGTGGAAGCAGCCGTGCCATCTATAGGTTTTTTGGTGCAAACAGGAATTCGCCAGAGGCTTTACAGTCCTGCAATTCTACAAACCCAGCTGCTCAAGCAAACAATGTTATAAATGCACCTGGATTTCCAAGACCGACCGGAAACATGTGATGTGTTTTGAATGTAAGTCTTTCTGACTCACCTCGTTATCACTAAGGAAAAGTATTACAGAATAGCAGTGTGAAACATTTTTTCGAATTTTTTTCCCTGAGGTTCATTCCACACAGCCGGTTCTGCATTCCGCATTGAGTTAAGTTAGCCAGAAGCCCAGCGGTCATTCTGTTAGTGCCGGAACGCCTCCTGAGTCCTAAACGACTATTGAGTTTAAGTGATTCAATTGGCGTAAAATACAGTAAATCCTCGTCAATTTGCCCCATTTATTCGAAAATTCGACTAATTCGGTGTTCCTTCTCCCTCCCTTATAAAGTGTACTTTGCGCAAACCTTCGTTATTTTGCGGAAATTTAAGCTCGCATAGCTGCATTCGGACCAGCACCCTTTCGGAAACGCGTAACGCCCGTTTTACATGGTGCGTTTTTCGTCTGCGAATTCAGTGGAACAAACATTCGCACTTGCGAAGCTCACAATGCCTGGAAATGTCGTCTACATGGCCTACGAACATCGCGATTTTCGCATTTCAGAGGCACAATGTTTGCAGACCGAATTAAGTCTGTCGCGAGCAAAGCTTGTTGGGATTTAAAAAAAAATATATTTTATTTTACTGTCAGGGCACGTTGTTCCAGACTGCTTTGCAGTAGATCTGAGTTTATATGTTGTTTCATACAACAATCGCCAATTATTTATCAACATAGCTCACATAACAGAAAGACAAACACAGCGAGCAACCCTGGCTTCGCTTGTTGTGCGTGTCTAGCTCACCTCAGTTTACCTTGGACGGTTCTTCTTGGGTTCTCCTGTACTTCATCCCTTCTGTGATGTCCTCCACTTGCGCGGATACCTATAAAGCATTCGCTTAAAACTGACACGCGACATTGTGTTGTGAACGCACGTGAGTTTGTTTTGGTGCGCCCGCGCTTATGCTGCGTTTACACAAGCAACGCCATCTGGTTGCTAAGCGTGCAGATGGCGATGCCGTGAAGTTCACCAAGCTGTGTTCCTATTGGCCGCAAGTCCGGCCCCTCTACGCCGCACGAGCGTCGTTCTCGGGGGATGCTCGACCGTTCCAAACATTTGGAACTTTTCCGCAGCAACGAAGAAAGGTCGTTTTGCCGCACGAACGGCGACGCATCTGCGAATTCGTAGGGAAAATCGCACCACGTAGAACGGGCTTAACCAGAAAAGCGCCGTCCTTCGCTCACCTGCTCTCTCCCCTTTTCAGTGGGGAGGATGCGAGCGTACATCACGACCAGTAAACAGCTCACCTGCCCCCCCTCCAAATTTCAGCTATCCTCTAAGTTCAGCTTTCCGACTACGTTGCCATTCATGATGGCGTCGTTCTGAGCACGAGGTCGCGGGTTCGATTCCCGGCCGCGGCGGCCGCTTTTCTGATGGAGGCGAAAAGCAAAGACGCCCGTGTGTACCAGATTTCGGCGCACGTTAAAGATCGCCAGGTGGTCAAAATTAATCCGGAGCCCTCCACTACCGCGCGCCTCATCGCCTGCATTGCGTCGGCGCGTTAAACCCTACAATCAATCAATCAATCAATCAATCAATCAATCAATCAATCAATCAATCAATCAATCAATCAATCAATCAATCAATCAATCAATCAATCAATCAATCAATCAATCAATTAATGATGTCGTTGTTGTCAACGGCAGTTAAGCGATGATGAAATCATGAACAATGCCCTCGGTGCGGCAAAGTAGGTGTCCAAAGAAAATGACCCGTGAGATATCGTACTCATGGAGAGTCACACTGCATAAGAAGCTACGATTGCATTCGCTATTCCGGAAGAATTCTGCTATGATGCTTCATGCAATACTCTTGCTCAGCACAGATAGTCGCGTGCCTCATCTTTACGCCGAGATATCCACCAAAATACAAACTTACATTATGGACTTGTCAAAGTAAATGAACGCAAAAAAGAACTATAAATGCTGTATTTGTCCAAAATCCGGCATTCGGATAATTCGTACGTTTTTTTCTACTCCCTAGAGACCCGAACTCACGGGTTTGCACTATATAACGCGGTTATAGAATATCCTTCTTCTCTGATAGGCGATTGAATAGTACGACAAGATACAAAAAGCGCTGTTGGCAACACAAACCAAAATGTGTCTTCCTTGCCAAGGAGGTATACTGACCATTCCCAAGCCCACGGAACAGCTTGCCAACAGATGTACAAAGATGCAATGTTTGCTATTAGCGCTGCGCACATATTGGCACACTTTACGGGCTTTCATAGATAGAGTTTGATGCACTGAGTTCTTACTGATGGAAGCAAATTGATTTTTATTGGTAGTTTTAATTAAAGAATCTTGCGATAGAAATGTCACATGTGAAATTTAGCGTTGACTTCTATGAAGTATATTTTTCGAGTAAGTGGCAGATGCACTTAATACAAACCACCACATGATGCTAGCCGCATCTAAATGTTGTTGGACCAGAGGTGGACAACCTCATGATATCAAATTCAACTGAAATGGACTCCAAACCTTAGTGGGAAAGGTGAGATTCAGGTGCGCTTAATGGCTACTACTTTCTGCGTGAGCGAGAGCTGAGGTTGTTAACTTGTCTACGGATTGATTGATTGATTCATTCATTCATTGCACGGTTGAACACGCCGACGCTACACAGGTGATGAGGCGCACCGTAGTGGAGGGCTCCGGATTAATTTTGACCCCCTGGGGATGTTTAACATGCGCCGAAATCTCGAACACACGGGCGTTTTTGCTTTTCGCCTCTATCAGAAAAGCGGCCGCCGCGGCGGGAAATCGAACCGGCGTCCTCGGGCACAGCAGCACAACGCCTCGACCAGTACAAAGTTGTTGACTGTGGTATCCGATCCAAGATTAAAGTAAGGCCGATGAGCTATAGCTTGGTTTTAGTAGTGTACGGCAATCGAACCTACCCGAACCTGTATGGTCATCACGCGGGCACAACCAAAGTCGAACGCAGTACAAAACATGATTTCAACTTGAAGCTTACACGTTTTACCTCCGGAATATAAATTTTAGAGCCGATTAGACAATAATAATCTCCATTTTAAAATATAAGCGAGATTTCAACCTCAAAGTTATATGTCCCATCGCTTGTATATGCATTTTGAGTAGTTATCAATAAGCACATTTTGAAGATCAGTAGAGTAAAAATAATGGTGTGTGCGCGTACTTATTTACCTTTCTAAGGGCTAGCCGGCCTGAACGCTCAGTAGAAAGAAAATTTGCTAATACCTTTCACCTAAACAATTTGTCGCCAGTATGTCATGTGCCAAAAAGCTTCGCTGGTAGCCCACCTTCACAAAGTGGAATGTCTCATTAGTAATTTTTACGCAACATTCTCTGTTTTGTACAAAAGTCTTTATCACTTTATTATTTATGCGTAGCGAAAAAAGGCTGCGTGTTAGAAGGTTGCATGCATGATGGAACTCAAATAGTGTTCCTCATAAAAACATGACGCCTGAAACACCCTGCTTTGGTAGGCTTTAAATCTGTACTTTGAAGTACGTGCTTTAAAGTACGTACTTGAAAGTATGTGCTTTAATATAAGCATACAATATGTAAACTCCCTTCAACACGGTCCCCAAAGGTTTAAACAACGTCCTACTATTTTTTGATTCTCAGAAATGTATTCCACAAGCGTGTGATTATGTCTCAAGAAGAACTTGAAGGAGCCATGAAGACGAAATACAAGTTTGTTTTATTCGAAAAATTTCGTGTTTTACAGCAAATGATGCCCTTTTCACCGAGAAATTAATCAATTTTGGTTAAAATTTTGATTCTCCCGCCACATCGTGTCTTTTGGGGACGTTTACGATTAAGTCATAACGGCGCGTATACAAAAGACCTTTCACTACGCCATTCGAATATGCAGCCTCGCTTGCCATCAAACCACCCAGGTGGCACTAACATACTCAGCAATCCGCCGTTGCTTTGTTTTTTACCGTATTTACACCTGGCTTGTTTTTGTTGCGGTAGAAAGTAATTGCTTCGTGGAACATGGGGTATGCTTGACACACATGGTCACGTAAGGCAACGTCACTTATACCAGTCGGCCAGACAACTCCAAAGCGTCAGACTGCTGTGCAGCTAAAACAAGCATAGTGCGCCCTGTGTCAACAGCAGCGCGCATCGGTACTTCTATGCTTACGTGTATTTTCGTAACTTTAGTTGTTTACCGCACCATTCTTACTGCTGTAAAATGGATATGCATTACATTTAGGCGCAAATAGCTGGTTCGGCAAGCTATAAGCTCTGCGTAATTTGCGTTTGCTTTTGCCGGCCTCCGTTAATCACCGAGCAGGCTGGTAGGGCATCATAGGTTCTGTTGCGGGAAATGAGCGAGTGTTTCACGTGGCCATTCCCTTTTTTCCCAATTATATAGCTTATCTGAGCGAAGTTTACGTTAACAGGGGTGTCAGTACGATTCTAACGAGGCAATCTTTTGAATGAACCAAACTCGTGTTTTGTCTTCATGGCTCCTTTAAGACCAGCCAGAAAACAAATTAACTAGCAGTTGCTTAACAAAAAAAGCTTTTCTTTGTGACAATTTTGTTATTGATTACTGACAGTGCTTACTGAGTATTTTATCTTTCCCAGTATAACTTTCTTTGTTGAACTAATCATTTTCGTTAATTTCAGGAACACCATTTGAATTGAAACGACTTCCCAGAGAAAGGCTACCGTCGTTGAATCCCAGTGGAAAAACCTTATATCAAAATGTTGCGAAGGTTGACGTTGAGATCGCCGAGGGAGAAAAATCACCCAAAGAAAGCACCCAAAGAATGATCCCAAGAACTTATGTTGAAGAACTAACACTCCATTTGGTAGAAACACTCAATAAACCGATAAAGAGCCTCAAGTGAGCAGTTGCGACTAGCGATAGAACAAGCACGTTTCGTATGTAGGCTGTCCATTGTGAAGAGAAAGCCGTCATCTGTGGACGAGCAGGAATTAACCATATGAACAAAATGCATTGCTTAAAAACTTTACCAAATTTATGAACTGGAGAGCGGTAAGAAAATCACGTTTTGATTGCTGCAGAGGGACATTTGAATTAAGAAACAAATCAAGACGTTTTTCACCATGCACGAAGAGTACACTGGTTTGGGGGAGCTAGTCAGCTGCTGCCCAACCACTCGTAGGTAGGTTGGAGGATTAAGCGTAAGGTTAGCGGTTCCATGGTAGCCCCATACTTCGCGATATGTGGTGCCTGCTACCGGGCGGTAGTGACAAGCGGCAGATATTGTACGGAGTGCATACGGTGCAGCAGGATTTTATGGAGGAAGAAGTGTTTTTGATCGCCACAAAAGTGGTTCCTAAAATTTTGAGATACCGCGAACTGTGATAGAATTATGTTGCAAATGTGGAGTAAGGTTGGCATTCAGTTAGCGCTGTCATCGTGTCCTGGGGACTGGGTCGACGCCAGTCAGGACGGGGAGCGGCGCGTGTTGTCTCATTTTTTTATGGAGCTCGTGAAGTAGTGACCAGGCGATGTGATGAAGTTCGGGTAGCATTTTTGCTTGTGGGAGAAGGCTGAGTGCTGATTGTGGGGTGCAGACATTTCGGCATAGCTCCTTGAGGTGGTCTGAGCTCGCTGGCTAGAGAGATGGCAGTCTCGTCAACCATACGCGTGGATACGGCTGTTCTGTGACTTGTGTGTTTACAACGCAGAAAAGAAAAGAAAAGACAGCGTAGACAGCACAAAGCTCTGGTATAGGAAGCCCTGGAAATGAAATAAATGCGCTGTGTGTGGGAATCATGGAGAAAGAAAATCTTGAGAGATTTCATGGCCACTCTTTTTTGAAGCCGAAAACACCATTACAAGAGGGCCCCCTTTTGCCCTCATTGCGGGCACAGCCTCCGCCTCCTCCGCTTTTATTCACTGTTAAGATCGTCTTACGCCTGCTCGTATTAACCATTGGATGTCGGTTGGGCCGCGCTGTGATGTAGGGAGTTGG
The DNA here is from genome assembly GCA_013339765.2 of Haemaphysalis longicornis. Lineage (NCBI taxonomy): Eukaryota > Metazoa > Arthropoda > Arachnida > Ixodida > Ixodidae > Haemaphysalis > Haemaphysalis longicornis. Next base: position 126,708,744 of record CM023455.1, read on the forward strand.
TTGGCCGGCCTTGCCTCGCTGTTTTAACGACTCCATTGCTATTGGTATCAGGTGGCTGTGAGAATCCTCGCAATGCGATGGAAGGCTAGGAACGTCTTTAAAGTTAAAGTTCTTACAGCGTTATAAAAGAGTTTAACATTAGGATCCGAAAAGGAAGCCTCTCAGTTTTTCTTTTCTCTATGTTGGTGGTAAAGAAGGCCTGTGACAGGGCTGGTCATCAATTCTCAAGAATAAAAACCCTGCTAATGCCCCGATATCAAGCGTCAGATTTTTTTCTTGAGTGAATATTCCACACCACAAGATTGGCAGGATTTATTGGTAGTTTTTAATTTTGTTTGCGGCCACATACCTAACAGCATGTGAATTTAAACAGTTAAGAAACAAGTGTTCATAGCCCTTTTATTACCTACAAAATAAATGCATTCACGCTTACGGTATATCAACCATAAATGGACACGCAGAATCCTCTAAAAAATTTGCTGCAGTCACTAAATTTTTAGATATAGGCCCAAGTAGTAAACAGGACAACAACCACTGCTAAAAACTGCACAAACCAGTGCCAATAAAAACTGCACATACAATATGATTATATTGATTGAAGATTTTAAAGTGTGCCATAAAAAAGTCACTTTTAGGAGATGGCTAAATATTACAATGAGGCAAGGAACCAATCATTGAAACTCTCTGTTTTACAATACGCATGTAGAGAACAGAAAACGCTGCATTGGGATCTTTGTTCGTAACAACATTTAAGGTGATTTTAAAGATACTTTCGACAACAGTGATGGCCATCCTAATGTTATGAAAGGCCAATAATCTTCCAGAGATTAGCTAAGGATAACTCTGCACGCTTTAAGGACAATTAACAGCGCCTGCTGGTTGCGTACGAGTTTTTTCAGTGTCGTTTAGAAAAAGAGCCAGCGCATTTTTTTATTTGACACTCATCAGCTACCAAGAACTGTGCCTCGCATGCTGCAGGCCACGCAATGCAGCGGCCTCTCTAAATGTAATGTGAGCTGCGTATTACAGCAGACACGAAGTTCTTTTTGTTGCTGGCTTCCCGGCACCTTTACGACAATGCCGTTCTAAACGCAGCTAAATAATTGTGGGTTTAGTGGTTCATTTCAGCTCACAAACTGCAGTCTTTGTTTCGCTGTAAAATTTTTTCTTCCAGGTCGTGTCATACAGAGCAGAAGAACAAAATAAGCATGCATTTTAGAAACATCCGAAGCCGTTAGCTTTCTGGAGGGCAACAAATTTGCGTATTTGTTTTACTGAAAGTTACAAAACTATTACCTAAAGAAATGACAAAGGTAAAAACGACATATGGCTGTCCTTTGAAAGAAATTTTCCGGAGTGTAGGTACAATGTTCTCGTGTATAAAACGAAATTTTGCTGCAGGTAAATGTGGCACCATATCTAAAAATTACAAAAAAAACACTTATTCTAAGTTTAGTAATTCATTATGAGTGGTAATGTACGCACATTTTTCAAGAGCAATAAAGATTCGAAGCTGAATAATATTCATGGAACACCATGTAACGTTAAAAAGACAATGCAACATAATTAAACAAAGCTGTTGAGCAAGTTGGTGCATTATGATTAAAACATAGAGCGCGACTTGGACAAAGACACTGAAGAAGGACGACGGGACACACGCTTGCCCCGACGGGACACGCGCTTGTCCCGTCGTTCTTCTTTAGTGTCGTTGTCCAACTCGCGTTATATTTTAAATGCAGAGCATTTCAGTAACTCACGATGCCACCCGCGTTGACGTCCGTAGTCCGCACCGTCGTTGTCCCTACTATATAAAAAAGAAAATACTATCTGGCGCCAGGTTTCGATCCCTGTACCCTGCGGGCGGAACGCAATGTACATGGTGCTGTAACCACTGCGCCACAAAGCCGACACAGAATGGGACGCTACTAACGCGCCTTATATCGTTGACTCATTCAAATTACTGCTGACGAGCGCTCTCTCATCAGCAGTTGCCACAAGTGCAACAACATTAACGTAACGCAAACTACTCAACGTCGTGCGCCCCCGGAAATGCTCTGCATTTGATCGTGCCCCTCGCGAGGGGGATGTTTATACAGGAACTCCTACTTCTAGCGGACTCCTGGCGCCCTCTTTCTGCCACTGTAGAGACTATGAGGCGGTCTTCAAGGGCGCCAAATTTGAATTCTACAAAATCGATTTTCTGGTTTTGACCTTCCATTTTTCATGACGCTTACTAGCCCCGGTTTTAGAGCATGTGTTATTTCTTTCTACTGGAGGCGCACAATCCTTGGCCTGAAATAAAAATCAATGTACGAAATGCTCCAGACCTGACAACGTTGACCTGTCTTTGCTTTTCCTTCTCTCGCGGTGCCCTCTCCCTCCCCCCTTGAATTAGATCCCGCGTATACGGCACTGGGAATATGTCTCATTCTGGTGTAGACGTTTGTGAATTATTGGTTTTAAGCTCAGCTTATATGGCTAGGGTTCCATGTTTTCAATCACAATGCAACATGCTTGCTTTTCGACGCGCCAGTATTCAAGCGTTCGGATTGGCGGCATCCGGATAGCGGCACGGTGTAGAAGTGTGAAAGTGCTGCTCTGTTTATCTGCCAAGTTTGGAACATAACTGTATAACTAACTATCTTCGTGGGGGTTAAACGCAAGCAATCATGTTAGCGTCGCTCCTATGCAGGCTCATACTAGCGACGCAGGCACGCAGAAACCGCCATAGTTTCCATACAATGCGATTCAAATTTCACCCTCAGCTCAAAAGGAAGCTGTTGCACAAACTCGTGGAAGCGAAGCCGCTCACTCCGACGCTGCTTCATTGCAGACATGTGCCTTCTGAACAGGGATATGAGGAGACATTCGTACGCATGGATTGTCGGTGGGCACGCCAGTATGTCTTCAACCGCTTCCTGAACTTGAGGTGCAAGTGAGCGCGCCATGATCAAATATTTTTGACGGTTTCCACAGACTCCGCTGGTGTAGAAGTAGCTTTCCAGCTCCCTGAACCAGGCCACGATATTTTCACGCGGCACGCTGAGGGCAGGCAATACCGGAATACCGCTGTCGTGCGGTAAGCCTTCCTGTGTGGGAAGCCTCTCCTCGTGAGGCTTGGGTGTTTCAGTTTCGTCCAGTGCTTTTGCGGAGGGCCAGTTCCACATGTTCTGGAAACGGGTCGATCTGGAGGCTGAGTATCTCCAGTTGTCCTCGGATTGCGCAGACTGCAGGAAAATGCGCAGAGTACTGGGTTAAATTAAGCTGCATATAATTACTACGCGATACTAGTGCAAACGCATCGCACAAACTTTCTACTCTCGGCTCTGTTTCAAAGCCAGTAAACGAAGCAAACGGAAGGAATGCATTCTGACTACAGTACACTCCCGCTATGGCGAATTGTAAGGGACCGGTCAAAGTTGTTCGTATTGTCAGAAATTTGTAATAAAGTAATAATTTTGTTACAAACGTGTTTACACGATAACAGGCACCACCATAACTGTTACGTGTTCCCGGTAATTTATGCTCGGAAATAATTTGAGTACACTGCGATGACGAACAGTAAGGAGTCCTTTGGGAAATATGTTCTCGGTGTGAAGTTACGTTATCGCACTGGATCACAATGTAGAATTGGTATGTTAACAAATTTCAAAATGAATACCAACACATTTAGCTGCCTCCACCTTCAGTCCGTAAGAATCAGTTGTTTTGACTCCGTCCAATGCCCTGGAGAAGATGCAGGTACACCTGTTCTTTCGGCGGGTAGTTTCCGTGGGCGAGTTGCTCCTCCGGTTATGGGAATGAGCAGGCTGAAAGGGAAGTTGTAATCACTACTGGATTAAATTAAGACGTGCATTTATAGCACGTTTGGTCATCGCGAGTGCGCAGTCATAGTTTGAACTGTCGGTTCTATTTAGTTCTTCCTTAGCATGGTTACGATAGCACACAGAGGGCCCAAAGTCACAAACTGTAGAGAGACTTCCTGTTAAAACAAAGATGTTTAAAATGATATATGTACGGAAATTAATGAAGAGAAGAAGCTAGAACAAAGATTAGACATCATCATCATCATCATAACCAGCCTACCTACGCCCACTGCAGGGCAAAGGCCTCTCCCATTATTCTCCAATTAGCCCGGATTATATATCATGAGGAGTCAAAAAGCATACTGATAATTCCTAACACACTGACCTTACGACAACCTATCGCAACCATTACGAGTTCCATACAGGCATTTCAGAGACAGGGAACGGGACTGTGAGGCCATTTTTTTGTGCGGCAGATGTGCAGATATTGGAACTGTCACAAATCAATTTGGCGTACTGTGCAACAAGAGCTGGCATATGTCATTTTATACATTTCTTTATGGTGGGTACTAGAGTAATCTGATTAACTAATAATTTAGCACTGAAACTTTGCATGCATATCATAGAAAATTATTATTTAACAAACTTCGCTGGCCCTACCTTCGGCCCTTGGTAGTTCATTGTTTTCTCTTTGACTGAAAGGTTTGGAGGGCGAGTAGGCAGACTTGTTCTTTAGGAGGGTTGTCTTGATGGGTGAGCAACTCCGCTTTCTCGGCGACTCGGAAGACTGCACGCACAATTGGTGTCATTAGTAGGTTTAATTATTACGTGCACTTATACTATGCGAGGCGTGTGGAGAAGCATCAGGAATGGTTTTATAGTCTCGGCTAAATTTCGAACCCTAATTTATAGGACACATTCAAGGAAGCAAAAGCATACAAACATCTTTTTTAAATGCAGAGCATTTCAATAACTCACGATGTCACCCGAGTTGTCCCGTCGTAGTCCGCACCGTCGTTGTCCGCACCCCTCCCCCTACACTATATAAAAGAAAATACTATCCGGCGCCAGGTTTCGATCCCTCGACCCTGCGGGCGGAACGCAATGTACATGGTGCTCTACCCACTGCGCCACAGAGCCTACACAGAATGGGACGCTATGAACGCGCCTTATATCGTTGACTCATTCAAATTACTGCTGACGAGCGCTCTCTCGTCAGCAGTTGCCACAAGTGCAGCAACATTAACGTAACGCAAACTACATAACGTCGTGCGCCCCCCGGAAATGCTCTGCAATTGATCGTGCCCCTCGCGAGGGAGATGTTTGACGCTACCTCTTGCAAGACCGAGTGCAACCGCCGAAAACAAGGTCCCACGAGCGGCGCGCGCGCCGTGGACTGGTGGCGCTATCTGTCAGCTGCGACGCGAACTACCATCAAGGCAGTCAGAAAACCGAACGCACGAAATACAAACTGGGCTTTTAACAAAAGAACTTTTAGCGTAAGCTACACTGGCTGAGGTTGAGCAGTTTACCGTGGACCTTGAAGGGCCGTGCTGCGCAAGTGCGGGGAGCCTTTGATTGGATTGGATTTGAATTGAATTGAATTATTGGATTGTATTGGGTTGGATTGAAAATCCAAACCTATTGGAGTGCGGGTGTGTAAAGAATATGGTCTGCACATTCGCCGGTCTGCGCATTCCAGAGGAGGGGCGTCATAGCCGCGGCAGACGCACTGGCGCCGGCGCGTGCTCAGCTGCGAGCCTCCGGTGCGTAGTAGCCAAGTCTGACACTGCGCCGGAGTAGCTTGATAGCCGTTTCGCGTGGCTCCTGGAGAGCCGCGCTGCGCATGCGCAAGGATCAGTGACTGGACTGGACTGAACTGGACTGGATTGGATTCGCTTGGACTGGACTGGACTGGATTGGATTGGAATGGATTGGAAATCGTTCTAGAAGCAGTAAGCATGATAATCAGCTAATCCTAGACAACCAGGAAACCTAAGAATAACGAGCTGAACCTTAGCTCACGCTACGTATATCCTAGCATAGCCGAGCTAAGCCACTGCTAATGTATTTGTGCCGCCCATGCATTTTCAAGATAGCAAGCGCCACTACAGGCCTATTTTCTTTCTGCGCGTACGCAGAGGCGTCATAATGCTTGCAATACTTGTTTTTAGTTTAGGGCGGTCATGAATTCCTACCGGAACTTTCGGTGTGATAACGGCCCTGTTTTCAGAGGGAAGTTGTCAAACAAGCTTAAACTTTTGCACTCGATTCTCATCAATTTTGCAGAAGACAATTACGATTGCATATAGTTACCTTCACAGGCTCCGCTTGGGAGTTCGCTGTTTTGCCTTCGTCCAGTGCCATCCTTGGGAAGTAGGTCAACTTGTTCTTGTGCAGGCTAGTTGTGATAGGGGATCTTCTCCGCGTGTTCTTGGAATGGGTAGAGTATAGGAAAACTTTTAGTCACATCAGGGTAAACTAATGTTTGCAATTAGAATACGCGCAGCCTGCGGGAATGCACCAGGAATAGCGATCGGTTTATTTATATCGCCAATGAATAGGCAATACTTTAAAAAGTATAGTCATTGTAACTCTTACATACTCAGGGGCAACGTTATTTGGCAAAGAAGACATGGCTACAGAGACGGCTCTCTGGGTTGCTGCGCCAAAGTAGTGCCCAATAAAATAATCTCGTCTGCACTTGCGGCGCAACGGATGCGTATTTGCTACGCGTTTTTTCTTCGCATTATATTCGGGGTTGAGCGCGCTGAACCGCGATCACCATGCATGCAGGCTCGTTGGCATCTCCTGCAATACGCGTCGCCCTGTCCGGTTGCGCACAGGGGGTGTTAAATCCCTGAAACGGCATGCGTCGCGTGAGAAAGGCGATGTGGGTAGCGCGTTGCTAACGCGGGGTTCATGGGGCAGTAACGAGTAGAAAAAATTTACACCATCTTCCCGCGAGGGGATCCATGGGGTAGATGCGACGCATAGGGGGTTTCCGTTGCGTTTCCGTTATGTTTGCGTGTGCATTCTTGTTGTGTGTCCATATTTTACGCAGCATGTTCACCCCCGATGCGTCGCATCAACCCCATGGTTCCCCTCGCGGGAAGATGGTGTAAATTTTTTATCGGGGTGGCTGGTGCTTGTTACGGTTGCGCCGACCATCACGATAGCAGGCCTGTTAGTCTCCATTCAAATCATCGGTGGTCATCGGAGGATGTCATCGGCGGAGCGGCGGCGGAACGACTGAGCGGAGCAGCGCAGTTACCGCGTTTATATGCAGCGGAATGAGAGAGAGCAGCGCATAGCAGCACATGTGCATGTGTTAACCGAGCGCAAGCTGCGCGCAAGCTACGCGCTAACCCACACCCACGCACAGCTGGCACGGTGACGGAGCGAGCGCCGGCGAGCGCTAACACGCAGATGGCGCTGCGGTGAGAGCGGTGCTAGCGCGCAGCTGGCGCGGCGAGGAGAATGGGGAAGGGATGCGGACTACGCCGGACGACGCCGGAGGGACAAGGCGAGTGAAAGAGATACGTCGGATCTAAAAAATGTTGTAACATTGAGTTCGAAACAGTAGTTCGCTGAGTCGGGTCTGCTCTGCTTTCAGCATTATGTATGTATGTATGTATGTATGTATGTATGTATGTATGTATGTATGTATGTATGTATGTATGTATGTATGTATGTATACACACACACACACACACACACACATACACACACACACATATATATATATATATATATACACTTCAGCACTCTTTTACATGTGCGTGTGGACAGAGAAAAGTGCGCTGCAATGCACCCAGTTTAAAAGAAATTATACGTCATCCATGTACTCTACTTGTTACTCCGATGAAGACGGTCCTCCGGTCGAAACGTTACTAAACCTTCTTGGTTATTTTTTTTTTTGAGACGTTCGTCGGACTATACTTTTTGATATTTTTTTCTGGACCATTAGAAAATTTTCTTCCTCGACCATGTGTGTATATATATTTATATATATAGGTCTCCTAACTGGCTCCCACAGATAGTGGCGCCAGATTTCTCTCTAGTATATATTAGTTTGGAACTATATATGGTTTAGGGTACCAGGGCTTACATGGAAATAACGGGGCACACGCGCTCGCCGAGCAGTTCTTAACTGGGTACCTGACCCGCTCCTTCCAGCCGTAAGTGACACATAGCCCCCTTCCAGCTTGCGTGCATACTTCGAGCCATTTCGTATCACGACACACGGTGCAATGGGCATTGCATCGTGTATTCTTCTTTTGTCTTCGTCTCTTTTTTTTGCGCAGTGAACGTTTAGTAATGCTTTTGCACTTTCTTGACGGCTGACTGGGATGTCAAGTCTAATCGAACTGCACTGAGGCCATCAATCAGGATGCCAGATGAAAAGATGAGCAGTGGCTTAGCTAGGCTATGCCAGGATATACGTAGCGTGAGCTAAGGTTCTGCAATCCAATCTAATACAACCCAATCCAATCCAATCCAGTCCAGTCCAGTCCACTTCAGCGCAGTCCGTTCCAGCACAGTCCAGTGCAGTAACTGCTCCTCGCGCATGCGCAGCACGGCTCTCTAGGAGCCAGGCGAAACGGCTATCAGGCGGCTCCGGCGCACCGTCAGACTTGGCTACTGTGCAACGGAGGCGCACAGCTGGGCTCGCGCCGGCGCCAGTGCGTCTGCCGCGGCTATTACGTCACTTCTCTGGAATGCGCAGACTGGCGAATGTGCAGACCCCATCTAATACAATCTAATTTAATCCAATTCAATCCAATCAAATCCACATCCAGTCCAATATAATCCAATCCTATGCTCCTCGCACTTGCGCAGCACGGCCCTTCAGGATACACGCGAAACTGCTCAAGCTCGGCCAGTGTAGCTTCTATTACAAAAATACAACTTCACGCACACGAGCAGGAAAGGGGGAATTGTGCAGTGCTTGGACGACGAAGAACTTTGTCCTTTCCGGGGCCAGTTTAAATGCACACGCCTGGAAAAGTGTTGAAGTATATTCGTCGCGGCTTGCAGCTAACTGATTACGAACTCCAACGGCTAGTGGTTAACGCTTTTTGTATAGATTGTGATTTCATTCGCGCGATGCAAAGCGGGACGCTGTGCCGAGCCCAAGCTGTAGAGGCACCCTCACCATAAAAGCGCTGAAAAGTGCGAGTCCGAGGATCGACTACTGTGGTAACCCTATGCAAAGAAATAGTTTGTTAATGAAATTGGAAATGGTCGAGAAAGTGATTAAAACGAAGCCTTTTTGACCTTTATGATTACGGTTTTGTAACCACAATGCACTGCAAAAAGCCAAATTTCCACAATAGGAGGGCACGCGATGACGATAAGAATAAAAAATGCTTCCCGCTGTTGGAGTCGAACCTGGATCCCCCGCGGTATGAAGCCGACGTCTATCCGGTTGCGCTATCATCGCATTTCCTTTGGGTTCATTGCGCGCGGGTTGGCTCTGCACTTTGGCCGTGTTGGAGTAGACTTTGGCTTTGGACTTTTGCACTTTGGATTTTGAACGACTTTGTCGTGAAGGATTCGTTCGTTGTCGTTTGAGTTTGGACTTTGACTGTGAGGTGGTTTGCACTTTGATCGAGGATGCTTTAAACTTTGATTGCAACGGCTTGGACTTCGGCACTGGGCCCTTTGATTTCTGCGCGCGAAAAAGCTTCGCGTTTCAACCATCATCATCGTTAGACAGAGGGGCTTCTGGTTTTTTTACATCCTCAAGTAGTAGTAGTAGTAGTAGTAGTAGTAGCAGTAGTAACTTTATTTTGCCCAAAAGTTGGGGTGATTGCACCACTGAGCTGTTCACTCAGTCATCTAGACAGCGGGGCTCCCGGTGTTTTTGGGAGCTCGGTGTCTTCAGCCAACTTGGCGAGGGCTTCTTGCACGGCAGCCTCCCACTCTGTTAAGGATGATATGTTATGAAGGATGTGATGATTTCTTCTACGTGATGCGGGTATTAATGGACATGACCGAATGATGTGGTGAAGTGATGCTCGTTCCGCAGAACAAAAGGGGCAAGCGTCCTTATATTCGCCAGGATATATGATGGACATGAGATGTGGAGTGGGGAATGATAATGTTTGGAGCTGCCTGAGAAGGGCTGAATGCCTTCGACTGAGCAATAGATGCGGTGGTGGAAAAACTGCCCGATCCTGGCGGAAATGGTCAAAGATATCGCCGAAAGTATGGAGGCGGTCTTTATATCCGAAAGGTTGCGGGATATCTTCAGGGGTCCTGCGAGGCTCTCGGCGACCATTTCTCGAGCAGTCTCATTGGCTCTCTCATTTCCCATCAGGCCAGAATGTGCCGGTGACCAGATGATGCGGAAGGTCCGGCTATGAGGTGTGGGCCCTTGCGACACGGTTGCCAAGGTTCTAGGTGATACCCTGCCGCTTAAAAAATTTAGTACGGCCGATTTAGAATTGGTTATAATGTTAAGATACGGAGACCGGCTGTGGGCTATGGCTAGACTGATTGCCATTTCCTCTGCCTCTGGGCAGGAAGTGCAGCTTACAGATGCTGTAGCGATGGGGCTCCCCTTGGAGCCGACCACCGCTTTTAGCGATGCGTTCCTGTATTGATATGGGGCGGCATCGGTATATACCACAGGAGACCCCGGTGGGTGTTGTTTGGCAAGGGCCTTCGCTCTTGACTCACGGCGTTCCTTATTGTGAATGGGGTGCATTCGCCTAGGCGTTGGGGACACTCTGATGACATTCCTCAGAGGAGGCGGAATGGCGACTAGTCGCGTGTAGTGTGGTGTTTGAGGTACCAGGCAAAAAGACCTCAGGATGCACCAACCGGCAGAGCTGCGAGAGAGCCTTTCTAGCTGTGTGGTTCGCTGTGGCTCTATAAGTTCGGAGAAGGTATTGTGTATCCCGAGGTGCAGTAGGTTTGCAGTTTATGTGTGTTGGGAGAGGCCGAGCGCTCGCTTGTGGGCCGTACGGATGAGGCTATCAACTTTCTCCTACTCCGTCTTCCACAAGGTGAGAAACGGCAATGAGTATGTAACGCGCGAGATGACGAAGGCCTGCACCATCTTTATGAGGTTGGACTCCTTGATGCCCTTGTGCCTCGTCGAAAGCTTGGAGATGAGTCGGGTGGTTTGATATACTTCCTTTCATATCCCCCCAGTGCATCTGTATGCCGGCCATTAGCATTTAGGCGGAGCCTCAAAACCTTTATGGAGTGAACTGTGGAAATGTTGGCCCGTGAGGATGTGGTTACAATAAATATCGGTGGGTTTTTATGAATTGGTTTGTAGATGAAAAGCTCCGATTTTTGGGGGGAACACGATAAGCCGCGCCCGGCTGCGTACTCCTCAACGGTTTGGGTTGCCCGTTGCAGGGCTTCCTGGATTTGGCTGTCGCAGCCTCGAGCCATCCACAGGGGGATGTCGTCTGCATAGATGGAATGATGTAGGTAGGGTATGTCTGAGAGTAGGGCTGGAAGGTCCCTCATGGCGAGGTTAAACAAGAAAGGTGACAGTACCGATCCTTCGGGCGTTCCTAGGCTACCCAGTTTAATGGGGTCCGAGTGGATGTTTCCGAAATGAAGGGTGAGTATACGAGATGAGAGGAACGATTTAATGTAGTTGTACGTGTGCTCTCCAAAGCCATTCTTGTTCACCATCTGTAGTATGGCCGAGTGTCGCACAGTGTCGAAGGCTTTGGAGATATCTAAACCGAGGATAACCTTAGTTGTGTGCTTTGGTGCGTATGCCGAATCCAAAGTGTGATGTTGTAATTGCAACATAAGATGCTGAGTGCATAGACGAGGGCGAAATCCTAGCATTGTGTCAGGGAACAGCTGAGTCTCTTCGGCGTGTTCCGTGAGTCGGGTCAAAACAACATGCTCTAGTAGTTTCCCTAGGCACGATGTTAGGGATATGGGTCTCAGATTATCGATGTGTGGCGGTTTCCCAGGCTTTGGAATGAGTATGGTCTTGGCCGTTTTCTCAAGTGTGGCTTCATTAATATCATTATATATGACACGACATTTTTCGTCTCGTCGACTAATATCATAGATGGTTGCATACAAGGCAATCATTGTGTCGATTTGGTTAGTTTGCAAATTTTTGGAGTGGCTTCTCAGTGAAAGTGACACAGCCGCGATTCCCTTTCAGGGACAAACGCAACACGTGGTCTTCGTCTTTTGGGCACGTCGGGAATCGCAGTCGGCATACCACAGGTAAGCACAAAAATTAAAGCTGTTCCACTCAATGTGAAAGCTGTCGGAAGTGCAGAGCAGTGATTCGACATAATGGGCTGTGCCGCCGTTATCCGCTCACTGCTTCCACCCCACACAATTCAAATTTCCCGCCTTCGCAGTGCTCGCGCGCCCCCTGTCTGAAACTGCGCCAGCGGGAGTTCAGTTCTTTTTGTGCTTGCTTTAACTGCGTAGGATGGAGCTGTTTTGCGTCATTTTGAATGCGCCATTATTTTCTTGCGCGGGTGGAGCCTTTCCGCGGCCTTTCGAACGCGCCAATTTCTTGTTGCGCGTGGAGCCTTTCTGCGTCATTTGGAACGCGCCAATTTTTTTTTCTTGCTTGGCCGCTTTTTCCGCTTACGTAAAAACCAACCCAACGAGCGTTGCTAACTAAATGAACGCGCGCGATGCCAGTTAATTACGTATAATTTGCTTCAAATGTACCTTCAGTTTTCTTTGAGCTAAACAACGGGGAGACGTAGGACAAGCGCCAGCGGTTCACGAGTTTCGAACGCTTATGACTATATAAACAGCTTGGCTTTTGAAGCCTGTGGGGTACGCCGCGATTACAGCGCTACAACCTACGCCCCGTTGCTCTATGGAAGTCCTGCGAGTGAGCTACGACGAGCGTGCGCGTAAATTGCTCTTTACGTAATAGAACCACAAACTTGGGACATCTACCCGAGACAAATATGCACTAGGAATTCGTCTTTTTGGTGCGTTCTGAGCCACAGTCGGCAGTCTACGACAGGTTAAAATTCAACCACAAATTCAACCACAAACTTGAGATATCTACCCGAGGAAAACAGTCACGTGGGTTTCGTCTTTTTGGCACGTTGTAAACCACAGTGGCCCGCTTACGTCCGGTAAGCGAAAATTGCTCCATAAACTTGAGATATCGACAGAGGACAAATATACACCTGGACTTCGTTCTAGTACGTTTTAAGCCACAGTCGGCTGTCGACCGCTGGTAAGAATACGTTGAATTCTGAAGGTGAGACATTTACCCGTGATCTTCACCTTTTCTGTACGTTTTGAAGCTTGTCAGAAGTCATAGGTAAGCATACACTGAACGACAAAGTTGAGACATCTAACCAGTTTGTGAAAGAGGTGATTTTTTTGCAATGCCGCTTCTGTGAGGCTCCGGGAACGCTTTACCATATTGTATGGGGCTGTGATAAAAACCCCAACCTACCCCCCTGCCCTTCCCCTCCCCTGAGAACTGGGAGAGAGCACTGTACAGCTCGGACCATGACGACCAGCTTTCGCTGGTGAAGAGAGCCCAAGAAGCCGGACGGTCTCAAGGGGTCCTGGAATAAAATCCCCTTCCCCAAGGCGAACTGCTTCTTAAAGACGTTTATTCCTCCTCCTCATCTGTCATGTTCATCGCATTATCATGGGGCCCTAAAATATCTCATCGCTTTAACACAGGCTTCACACAAACATCTCACATGCTCATACTCAGCGCTTCAGCTACTCACATGAAGTAGAGGGTAAGGTTGCACTTTTGTTTTATCATATACGTGGCCCGCACGGCCTTGAAGTTGAAGTTAAAATGTCGTTCTTGCCTCGAAGACATTGAACGCATAATATTGCGGCAAATGTTACTGTCCATTCAGTGGCGGCATTTTTTAAAGCGCTGGGTCCAGTATGGATACAAACACTGTTGTTTAATGAATACTTAACGGTCTGGCGTTTTCATACTTCTTTGACGATGTGCTCAACAGCCCACTCACCTAAAATGTCAAAATGGTGTAGAAAAGGAAAGGGGAGGATAGCAAAGATGCGATGTACTCGAATTACCTTTATTACGCCCGTGTTGTGTCTGCATGTATCCGGCTTGTGCCTTATGACAAACTTGAGCTGTTATCTTCGAAGTCCAGTAACACGATCCTTTACTTTGTAGGAAGACGACTGCTACATTACACAGATCAGAGTTTATGCCCTTTACTTTTAATTGGGCCTAAACTGTTCAAAAATAAGAGCAGGGTTTTTCGTCTCGGGAGAAAACGTGGGTGAATTCGTGCTTGTCGAGCGGCGAAGCATGTTTAACAATGAAACGGTTCTTACATGCAGACTTTGCCCAAGACATGCGGACACACACAACAGCTTTCTCAAATACCCTACCTTCGACTAAGTTTGTACGCGGACGATATTACCCTTTGGACTTCTGAAGGAAGCGATGCCCACATTGAAGAAACACTTCAAACCGTTGCAAACATGGTCCTCGCTGGCGCGACTCAAGCAGGACTCAGTTGTTCCACAGCGAAATACCAGCTACTTATTCTCCCCCCGCCTAGCGGTAAACCCCCCAGACCTCCTACCATCGCTGTAAGTCTCGGCCAGAGCAAAATTCCTGCGCTGCCCCGGATAAAGGTACTAGGGCTCTCGAAACAACAAAATCGTGTGAATTCTCAATACCTTTCTCAACTAAACGCCCAAATCCCTCAAACCACTGGCCTTCTGCGACGCATCGCTCCCCGGCATCAGAGCCTCAAGGAGGCAGAACGCCTACGCTTCATTCAAGCTTTCATTCATCATCATCACCGGCCAATCAACTCCCACTGCAAGGCAAAGGCCTCTCCCATTATTCTCCAACTACCCCGGTCCTGTGCTAACTGCGACCAATTTATCCCCGCAAACTTCTTGATCTTTCATTATCAGTCGCCTTACCTTCTCCCTCCCGTGCAGAACTTGAAAAAGTAAACGGCCTGTTGCGTAAAGTCTACCGAGTAGCCCTGCAGGTACCTCACAGCACTGCCACGGCCTAACTAGAACAACTTGGCATCCACAATACCGCTGAGGAACTTATTGAGTCCCATCTAATGAATCAATACTCCCGTCTAGCATCATCCCCTGCGGGACTAACAATTCTCCACCGATTACACATCCCCATCCCCATCTTCACTTATTTTACCCACCCGATTCTACCCACCGGATTCTACGTATTCTACCCTTATTCTATCCACCCGTTTCCTCGAGACAATACCATTCGAGGCAATATCCTACGTCGCTCGTAGGGAACACGTCGCTCGTAAAACCACGTCGCTCGTAGGGAACAACGCGCCGTTACCTGGCAGAAAAATACCCCATCAAATCGACAACCCACTATGTGGATGCCGCTAGCTACCGAAACCACACAGCCCATGCCTTGGCGAGCGATACGGAACTTTGGCCGAGTGCGCATAGCAGCCAAAGCTTTCAAAATTCTTCTGCGCGATCCCCCCAAAACGCCCGTGGAGCTCGTGTGGACACCTGCCCACACCGGTTTAGGGGGTAACGAGGCGGCCCATGCATCAGCTCGAGATCTTACTGCCCGAGCAGGACCTTCTGTTACACCTAACCCCGGAGTGCAATCCACTCGAGATAGCCTTATTACGTACGCGGCTATCACCGCGCACTACCGCCTGCCTCTTCCGCCAGAAATACCCCCAGCCCACTCCTCACTTACTACAAAGGAAGAACGCTTGTGGCGGCTCCAAAAAACTAATACCCTTCCGTGCCGCACACACCTTTATCGCATATACCCCGATCAGTACTTATCACCCCTATGCCCCCACTGCGGAGATGTCGACACCATCTGTAACGCTATGTGGGCGTGCCCTCGAAACCCCTTCCACCTACCCCTCTGTTGATCAAATCAATGGGAGGTGGCGTGGGGCGGCCCTGACCCCGGGGTCCGGAAAGCTTTGGTGGAACGTGCTGCCGAAGTCACCGCTGGGATCCGTCCAGTGGTCACCACCCGCCCCTAAATTGCATACTGCAATAAAGTTTATTCCTGCTCCTCCGGCACTCGCTTGATTAATTGCAGTGTGTTACTACTGCTGCAAGTGCAGGCGGATTGGCACGCAGCCAACTACATGTCCAATTGTGTCTGGAGGGAAAAACAACTCTTTCTTCCACACCGACCCCTGAGCCCGCACGAGCTGGGGAAATAGTGTAGCGTGTCAGGTTCGGAGACAATAATAACTACAAAAAGAAACCGTAAACGACACTAGTTTATACATACCCAAAACCCAAACAAACTACACACAATGAGCTGAAGAACAACGGGTAACTAATGAAAAATGGGGAATTGCAACAAAGCAATATAGGAAACGGTCGAGAGTTCGAACAACCACGAAACAGTAAAAGCCGTGAAATGAAAAAAAAAGAGCAGTGGCTTAGCTCGGCTATTCCAGGATATACGTAGTGTGAGCTGAGGTTGAGCTGGTCATTCTTAGGTTTTCTGGTTGTCTAGGATTAGCTGATTAACATGCTTACTACTTCTAAAATGATTTCCAATCCAATCCAATTCAATCCAATCCAGTCCGATGTAATCCAGTCCAGTCCGGTCCAGTTCAGTCCAGTCCAGTCACTGCTCCTTGCGCATGCGCAGCACGGCTCTTCAGGAGCCACGCGAAACGGCTATCAAGTGGGTCCGGCGCACCGTCAGACTTGGCTAGTGCGCAACGGAGGCACGCGCCGGCGCCAGTGCATCTGCCGTCGATATGACGTCACTCCTCTGGAGTGCGCAGACCTGCGAATGTAGACCCAATTCTCTACACACCCGTGCTCCAATGGGATTGGATTTCCAATACAATCCAATTAAATCCAATTTAATCCAATCCAATCCAAATCCAATCCAATCCAATCCGATCTTATCCAATCCAATGCTCCTCGCGCTTGCGCAGTACGGCCCTTTATGGTCCACACGAAACTGCTCAACCTCGGCCAGTGTAGCTTACGCTACAAAAGTCACCACGTGTTCGCTGCTGTAGCGGGGTTGTCTCACACGTCCCAGAAGCAGCGCCGCGATGTTTCGGTGTTGCGAGGTCCAGGTGACGTGTTGTGGCCGCAGCAGTAGAGTGCGCTCCGAGCTCGCGTCACGTAGTAGCAGGCGCAGCTCTCTTGGGGCGTCGTGGTTACCAATGTCCGACGACCCGACTTGTTGTCGGAGCAGGCATCCTGGAGGTTGCAGTTGTGGAAGACCTCTTGGGGTACAGCACGTGTCCGGGGGCCCGACCGCCGTTCATCGCGGTCACGCTCCACCCTCCGACTCTCTCGGTGTTCTTCACGGGAACGCTTTTCTGGCGGTTTTCGGCGCTGGTGCCTTGCGATTGGCTGGCCCGCGAGTGTGGGGAGTGGCCCCGCAAGACGATGATGATGATGGTGCTCTCGAAGTGTTTAGAACGCACCCCAGAGCGTGCTTCTTGGTTGTCATCACCGTCGTCTTCTTTTAAATGCAGATCATTTCAGTAACTCACGATGTCACCCGCGTTGACGTCCGTAGTCCGCACCGCACCCCTCCCTACTATATAAAAAATACTATCCGGCGCCCGGTTTCGATCCCTCGACCCTGCGGGCGGAACGCAATGTACATGGTGCTCTACCACCTGCGCCACAAAGCCAACACAGAATGGGACGCTACGAACGCGCCTTATATCGTTGACTCATTCAAATTACTGCTGAGGAGCGCTCTCTCGTCAGCAGTTGCCACAAGTGCAACAACATTAACGTAACACAAACTACTTAACGTCGTGCGCCCCCGGAAATGCTCTGCATTTGATCGTGCCCCTCCCGAGGGGGATGTTTCACTGCGTCTTTTCTTGGTCGCGGGACCCGTGGCGCCATCTGGCGGAGGCGCGGCACCAACTCGTAGCACTTTCTTTGAAAAAGCGCCTCGAAAGCGCGGCAAATATGAACTAGGGATGACGCGCTTTCGCGGCAATCCGCCGACGCGGCTGCTTTGTGTACAGACTCGGCGGCGAGCGTCCCGGGATTCTGGTGCCGACCGAACCCCATTTTTTCACTTCACTTCATGACAAGCGTGCAGCAAATAGGTGCTCCGGGTGGTGCCCATGTACTTTAATGAGGGACTTAAAAACCAAGTGTTGTGTTGAAGGGGTTTAGCATAAAGGAGCTCGAGCAGCGAGTTCCGGGCAGCAGGGCGCGCGGAACCCGATGATGATTATTTGTTTATTTTAAAGACGATAGTCTTTCTTGGGCTACTTAAACTCAGAAATTTCGGTTTGTTTGTATGTCTCTCTGTCTGTCTATCTGTCCGTCTGTCTGTCTGTAACTCGATTCAGCCACCCGGCCAAAGTAAAATGCTTACCGTGCAATAGTCTCATATACTCACAGCCAAATGTAAACGTCTAAGCCCGGTTTATATATTCATACTTGTCAACTTTGTTGAACAAGAACATGACATTACGCAAATATCAGACAGACAATTAGTACATGAGGGATATTTTCAGTGTTCCTTTATTAAAAAATTCTGGATGCTTGGTTTTCCGATAGAAAATGATAGTCTACATATACTGCAGAAAACCGCCACCTGCTGTTCTGTTGCCCGCGCCACCTCCTTGCGATAAATGAGAAATCACGCGACAACAGCAAAGAAAGGTTCCACTAGCTAGGTTTCACGTTCTGCTTGGGACGCACGTGGAGCACGGCAACGTGGTTCTATAAACCTTGAAGTCGGCCGCCTCGATTCACGTGCGTCTCCGCCGTACTGCAGCGCTGGCATCGAGGAACCCCGCCTGTAGCAGGGGAACGCGGTAATTTCAAATCGCCTTGAGAAAACCTTTAGTGTGTTTACCTTGGAATGAGCGCGACGGAACAGAAACAGCATGAGAAGTGAGCGGGTAAGCAAAGAGGGGCATTTTCTTCGCAAATGTGTACAAAGACTATCGTCTTTTGATGACATTTGCAACAAAAGGAGCAGATACGCGCCCAATTTTTTCTTTCCTCGCCCTTATCGCTGTGCACCCGGATTCAAACGAGCCACAAAAGTCTTACTCGTCCCGGTAGCATGACGCCTGCGGAGTAGCTCGAGCTCATGCGCTACAGCGAAATTACGGCACACATAATAAAGCAGTCTACACAAAGAAAGCAGACTACGCTTGTGTGTATGACAAAACTGCTTTGGTCATTATCCTTGCGACTCACCAACTCGTCACAAGCGGAAGAAATGGCTATAACACTGCCCGTTACACGCACTGCCCAGTACCATCCTCACAGGCTATTAAGGGGCGCGTGATCGCTCATCCACGGCAGACTTCATTACCGCATTGAAATTTCCCCGACAACGGCCACCGAAGCGAAATGACACTCTTGTTTGTACACCCGTTCACTTCAGTGTTCGTGGGGACGTCGCCGGTGACAGCAGCGGCCAATACAGCTGGCCGGGCTTCAGGGAAGAATCAGCAGAGGATGGCCCAACCACTACTTACGTTCCAGGCTGTCATCGTACAGGTAGACTCCGCCTACCAGTCGAGCCACAGTTACCTCAACACAAAGCAGGATACAGTGCTCCGAAGACTTTGTACCAGTAATTTTTCATACATGACCCGCTTAAATACCTTTTGTACCCTTTAGAGTTCAATGCCCCTAAAGTGGGGAGAACCTGTCATTTGTAAACTCTTCGGCGCTAGCGTAGGGCTTGTGTGGCGCTGGAATGCACAAAGCAACAGAGATTTGAGCCATTTTCCAGCATGTCTTACTTAACCGCGAGGTGTAGGTCCATCAATGCAGCACAGCAACTGCTGCTATCGCCAACCACAGGTTGTAGCATTGGGAAATAGGGCAGGCGCGCTCTCACCTTGAGGGCCAACTATGGTAGGTGGATCGGGTGACGACGGAAGGCCAACTGGTGTCTCGGGGCTAGGGACACCACCCACCGCGCGCAATGTCGTTTCAGTAAAGGCATATTTCTTCTCCTTTTCGGCCCGTGTTTTCTCAAATCACATGCTCTAACTGCCCACCTTCAACTCAACTTTCCAATTCCGTAAATTTCTTTCAACTGCTGCCATCAATGTTCCCCCTGTACCCATTTACCTGTGTCGTGAAATGCCTACTGCAGCTCTCTTCACCGGAGGATACACTGACTTCAGAGCATCAGGCACCGATATACTGAAAGCTGAAGTTATGTCCACAATAAAGTTTGTTGCTGCAATTATTTCTACACTTAGGATGTTGTATTATCAATCCAAATGATTCTTCTGGCAAGTACATGATCATTCACCCACTCCTGCTGCCGCCGATTCTATTCGTTTTGTGACTGCAAATGCCCTTACGTAGGTCACAACACGTTTTGATCGTTATCATCAATATGACTCGGTTCTATGTAGTATTCCACTGTCTCTCATCCCCACTGCTTCACTCAGCAGAACCCGTATGCTATACCACCAGATAATCTCCAACCAATGACCCTGTTTACGAGGCGTACGTGCCTCAGCACGCACACGAGTATGCAGAAGAGCTATAGCGCGGAAAGTTGGGAAGGTTGGTACAAAAGAATAACGACACTGACAGACCACAAAACGCTCCCATGGAAAAGCCCACAATCAACTCCAGCTTTATTGCAAAAAATACCAAAGTATACTCTTGTGTAAAACTGCACACAACACAAAACGGGCACAAAAGCTCTCAAAAAGCATAGTAGAAACCTACAACAAAAGAGAGCAATGCTTTAGCTGAGATGCCCTTCAGATTATTTCATGTAAAGAAGTTGTGCTACCGTGTTTGGTAAGAACCCCTTTGGTTTTTACTCCAAGTAGCCCTGACATAACCGTGTACCTGTGACGATTATTAGCGGTGTGACAGAACGCCGAAATTGTCTACTACTCAAGGTGACAGAAATTGTTACAGGTCAGCAAAAATAGGATTCCACCCTCTTCACTGTTACTGCTGTGACAAGTGCACGACAAAGCAATTTTTAACGAGTAGCAGAAATCTTCAGGCGTCACTATTGCGCATTTTGCGATCAGCCATTTCAGGATCAGTGGTCTACACAGAACTTGCGCATGTATAAAAGAATGCTTCTCGTTGCGGGACTAATGCGCGTAAGCCTGGGTAGTATGCTTTCATCACTCGAGTGAGGCTTCTCTTCGCGCCATTTTCTATGAATGTGAGGTTTTATACTGGCTTTTAATAGTGTTACTTTCTAATATTTTAAAATCTGGTCTTCGAGCAGAAGATTATTTTTCAACGTTCTAGTTAGTGCTTCTCTCACTAGGGAACTAACGGGGGGACTGTGGGTTGCTGTTAGAGCGATTCAGAATATGATTTAGCTTCATCCTGACTATCAGCTGGGAAGCGGTCGATGCATAAAGCTTGTTCTTCCCCCAACTGCGAAGAATAAGTGTTATGGTGAGAAGCCGCCGGTGCTAGCGAAGTATGTTCGTCGCCGCTTTCAAGCACAGGGTCTGGAAACAAAAGCTTCGGCCCGTCATGTTCATTTTTGAATGGCGTCGTTCCACCTGGAAGTTGCTGCTGGCTTTTTGTATACGGGAAGATTTGTTCCTTCGCAGCTGATTTTGTGTAGCCTGCATGGAATGCATTATGTGGGCCAGAAAACCGTGGCATGGGCGTTGTCTTTTCAAATTTCATTATAAGGTTTCTAGCACTGAAGGGAGTAGGAAAGGCCGTTAATGCTGGACTTTGAGGCATTACAGTCGGAGTGACCGGTGCGGAGCGAGGCACAAGGCTCCTTGGAGGCACATTGAGTGTTCCATGCGCGCGTCCAACTAACGGTTCTTTCTTTGTTGAGTATGTTTTGTGCTCAGCGCTCTTGTTTCCCTGAGCAGGAAATACTTCTTCGACCGGTGGAACGACGGGAGCTGTGCCCCAAAGGTGGTCTGCTCGCATAGTATTTCCCGAAGCTGAAATACTGATGTCGGCCACAAGCGCCCCTAAAGCCTCACTGTCTTCAGAAGTGGAGTTTGCGGTATCATCTTCTTCAGACTGCAAGTTTTCCGTTGAGGATTCCCTGTCTTCCTTCACAGCACTGTGGCCTGCAGAAGCATTGGTGTGTTTATCTTCGGGAGAAGTTTCCGCATTAGTAGTATTACCCGGAAAATCGCATTCATCCAGGAAGCCGAGTAATGGCTCTTCGCTGAGACGAGTCTCACATTTAAGGCTGTTTGGATCTTGTTCTGGCGGAAGGCTGTTTTGGAGCGTCTTTAATGTTTGGTCCTCGTGCTTTGGGATGGCTTCGTTCTTTGTAGGTTGTGTTTCGCACCCACTGCTGTCATTTGCCTGAGCAGGTAGTCCTTGTTCGGGCAAGGAGGTGACATGAGATCCGTTAGAAAAGTCATCGGCTTGCGTACTACCTTCCGTAGCTGTGTTGTAATTGGTGTTAAGCACGTTCGAAAACTCTCTTGCTTCACAGGTCATGCTTGGCGTGTGGTAATTATCAGACTGTGTTGACGATTCCCCGTCTTCCCCTAAGACAGCATCATCCAAAGTACTGGCATTTTCTGCTTTGTGAGCTGTTCCTTTCTCGTCTGCAGTATCCAAGAAATGGTCCTCGCTGGAAATGGTAATATCGCTGGTAGAAGTCTGGCATTCACGGCTAATCGCTTCTGGAACTGAATGGCTTTCCACCGCAACACAACTGCTGCTTTCTTCCAAATTCTTCTCGCCACGAACAGGCTCACATTTGAAAGACACGCTCCCACTTGTGTTGTGAAAAATTATACTCCCTTCGTTCGATGACGGCTCCTCATCCAAGTGCGAAAGATTGCTTGGAAGATCCGCTTTGTTTGTGCCTGGTTGCAGCTGGTCCCTTATGGGAACTTGCTCGGTAGAGCTGATGCTTCGGTGAGACTGGGCGTCTGTATTTCTAGAACGAGCTTTGGCACTATTCTTGCGGCGCTTTTTTCTGGCTTGATGCTTGTCGGCATCGGAGTTTTCGACTTCATCTTTCGCCAGAGATTGCCCGGAGGTTCGTTTTTCGGCATGCAGATGAGGCCGGTTTTCTCCTTTAGGGGCTCCTCGGCCTGCACGCTTTCCCTAAAACGTACAAAAAATAGTGTGGATCTAAGATCAACAAACACATTAAAAAACAAACAAAAAACAAACAAGAATGTAAGCAAAGCGAAATAGCAGCAACAATAATTTCTTTTTAGCAGAACTACACAGTCGTTTTGTGGTTTGCCTGAAGGGACACTTCAGGCCTTATTACGAGAGCTAATTGGCAGCTGTTGAAATACTCGCAGAATTTTTAACCTCTCTTGTTAAGCTTCCACTGTACTAGCTGGTGTTTAGAATACAATATATACATATAGAAACTTTGACGTATGCCTTTGCAGAAAGTGCTTCACCACGTTTAAGCGTGCTTTCGTTTCAGTTGCGTAAAGCATGCGCAGCCAACTCTGCTGCGAATACACAGGAAAATGATTGATATATTAAACCGACATAAAGATTGCAAAAATCGCAAACTGATAAACATCTGTAACTACTAAGAAGTATTTTTTAGTCTTTAATGAGGAGATTATTTTAACAGGATGGCACTGCCACGGATAAACACTGGAAGGTACGAAAAAAGGTAATTTATCAATCTATAATTACGACACTACTGTAACACCGCGACTGATAAACACTGCTAAATACTTCAAACTTCTAACAGGATGTTCTAACAGGTGAATGTTCTAACAGGATGGCACTGGCGCCATTAAAATATTTCTTTGCAATGCCGGAAACCGAGGAAGTTGCTATCGGGAGTAGTGCTCCGCGCGCGGATGCATCACTTTTAAACTTAGATAACGCGCCGCGTCCCCTTCAGCGGAAACAAAAATTAATTGCGGCACTCCGTCTGTATAAACCACGCCACTAGTTGACAGAGGGATGCTAAATGCCACACAAGGGCTCTTTACCAAATAATGCCACAAAAAACCCTGACGAGGCTCAGTCGCTTATGAGTTTTGAATGCAGAAGCAATAACGCCCTATTAGACGCCGCTGAGGGTACCAAATGAGCGTACTTCCCTGCGCAGACGGCCCTTCATTGCTTATGACTGCAACGGGGCCGAATGATACGAGCAGAAACCGCCGCACAGCTGCCGTTGCTACCGCTACCACTACTCCACCCTCTTATTTTCACGTGGCCCTGCGTATGCTGAGGCCTGCGCCTTTCCATGTGACTATCCTGCACGCAAAGAAAATCCATTCATTTATTTTTGAAAAATAGTGAAGGACCAGTCGCTTTTCTGCTGCTGCGTAGGCCCTCGTAGTTCAATTCTCTTCACTAATCTACTCTCCGCCCTCTTGCCTCCAAATCTCTTCTAGCATTTCCCCAGCATACCCTACCTCCGTCCAGCAATTCGGGCCCTACCGGGACCGTCTAACGGCAAAAAGAACACGATCTCCCTCCTTCACCCGTCCTCCTTGTATTTCTCTACCCCCCGTCCACCCCACTTGTCTTTTCCTCTCCAATTCCACTCATTCCACAAACTCTCCTTTTTTCCTCGTTATTATCCAATTCTCCCGGACTCAACATTCCCATTCCGCTTTTCCTCCTCTGTTCCCGCCCAACAATCTCCATCCCGGAAGGGAAAAGGTTCGGGCGTGTTGGTTTATAGTCACACAGAAAACAAGTGCTGTAAAAAAAAAAAGAACATAGGACGAGGCGTGGACAGGACCAACGCCGCCTGTATAATCCTTGCCTATGGCGTGAGCGAAAAAATGGCCAAACAGCCACTCTCGTGTTGCTCTCTCCTACCCTTGCCCGGTCCGTATCCTTCCTACGTGCTTTCATGTCCGCCAGCCAGCGCCGATTCTGGGAAACTATGCAAAATAGTTGATAGCTTGTCCAGCGTTCATAACTGAATCATTTTCTCTCTCTTTGTTTTTACTCCCTCCCTTAGAACCGCGTTGCGGTACTCCAGATTAACGTGCGAGAAGAAAAGACGCCGTAAACATTTTAAGTGTGCGACGTGTTTGAAGTCACTAGCAGCAGAAGTTGGGTCCCGTACTGTGGACATCGTCAGCAACGTCAGTCATGAGAGTAGCACGCCGGGCGCTGCTCGAGCCGACAGCACCGGACGGCGCGACTTTTATGTTTCGTATTTGTTGTGTTTGGAGCGGCTCGATTCAGCCCGAGGCAGATAATTGTTCCTAATCGTTCGTTTTTGTCGGTTCTATCTAGCTTCTCTTTTATGGCGTTTATTGCTCCGGACAGAATTTATCGAACGTTTTGCGTTGGTGATGTTTTGCGCTGCATGCGGCGGCGCGAGATAGGGTTATTATTTTTGTTTAAGAGGCCAAACCTATTCTCACCAACGAACACCAGTTATGGTGCCAAATATTCCTTCCTCGACGCTCTTGAGGAGGAAAGCAAGTGCTCGCTTAAGGAGACCAGACGTTGCATCGTTGATGTATAAAGGTAAAGCTTCGATCAGGCTTCTTTGCTCAGTAACAGAGGTCCTGGTTACCGTGAACTGCTTGAACCCCCTGAGGGGTAACTGGATGGCCAATCAAACGTTCAATGCTGACTTCCTTTGAATTTCTGCGCTAAAACGGTTGCAACATTGCCGACTGGCGGGGTTTTGAGGCACAGGTACAGTGTACTAAAAGATACATTCGTCCCTTTTGCGATGAAAACAAAACTTGACCGCCGTCCCGCCCTCCACAAGAGGATGTCCAACAAAGCTGCTGCAACCCACCACAAATAGTGATGGAGGAGGGTAGGAAATGTTCGTCTTCTTCTCGGCGGGCTTGTCGCTTGCGCTCGGTTAGTGTCACCAGATAAGGGCGCAGAGTATCGGCACTCTTTTCTCCTATTGCTCCGTGCCTCCACGATGATCATTGGTCAGTTCGCATTACGAGAAATTTGTTTAACCTGCGGCGGTTCATGGGCGCGCCATTTTGTTGTTTATGTGATTTAGTCGGTCAGTTCTATTAGGCTTAGCTTTTCCTGCCTGCCCTGCGACTGCACGTAACTGACGTCGTTCCGAATTCGAATCAAAGATAATGCGTGAAACAGCATTCCAGCAGCAGAAATGTATCCAAGGATGCAGCAAATGCTGGATCCTGCCTAGCCCGACGCAGGCGCTCGGCGTCTTGGGCAAGAGCTCCTCAATATAGCGACACTAGTAGCGCCTAACCTTCAATGATAATCCACAAACACAATCTTTACCAAGAACACAAATGTGAGTGGGTTCCCCTTGTTCAAACACGCCTTATCATCCATATAGCGGTTTGAATGCTTGTTTTGTGGTTTCCTTAAACGAAGTCTGAGCCCTATGCTGCGTGCCTGATTAGCCTGACGCATGCGCTTGGCGTCTTAAGCCTTGGCGCCTTGATGTTTTTGCCCACGGAGATCGTTTTTGCCCACGGCGATGAAACCTTTGGGGGTAGAGGTATACAGCTTTGGTGCAAAAAATTGTAAGGAACGCAAGCGAACACCTGCTGCAGCCAGAGCCACCTAAAAGATTTTTATACATCACCACCATCAGCTTACTCAGGTCCACTGCAAGACGAATGCCTCTCCCATTGACCTCCAACCGCTCCTGTCCTGCGTTACTCTAGTTCACAGTTTACCCCCGAATTTTCGTATTTCATCCCTCTAGCGGATTACCGGCCTTCCCACTCTTCTCGACCCATCTCTTGGTGTCCACTCCGTTACCCTAATTGTACTCCGGTTGTCGGTTCGCCTCACTACACGACCAGCCCAAGCCCATTTCTTTTTAAATGCAGAGCATTTCAGTAACTCACGATGTCACCCGCGTTGACGTCCGTAGTCGTAGTCCGCACCCCCCCCCCCCCCTACACTATATATAAAAAAAACTATCCGGCGCCTGGTTTCAACCCCTCGACCCTGCGGGCGAACGCGATGTACATGGTGCTCTACCCACTGCGCCACAAAGCCGACACAGAATGGGAGGCTACGAACGTGCCTTATATCCTTGACTCATTCAAATTACTGCTGACGAGTGCTCTCTCGTCAGCAGCTGCCACAAGTGCAACAACATTTACGTAACGCAAACTACATGAAGGTGAAGCGGTTTTAGAATTAGAAGAGAGGTTGACTAGCAGCAAGTACACATTGAATAGTTCCCGTGTACGAAATATTTTCGCAATACATGCAATAGAAGCGGCGCAATGCGCAAACAAAAGTGGCGCGATGCCCCGCCCCCATCTCGCCGCGCGATGCCGGAAGACCGAAGAGCGCGGGCGAAAACCGGCTGAAAAACGTCATACCTGGACTTCCGGCCGGATCGGCCGCCTCTGCCATGCTTTTTTCGCCGTGTTTCCCTGTGAATGATACGTGTTGTTGTGGTTGATAGCACTTATTTGCACAATTTTCGTGTTCAAAAAGTATGCAATCACGCAAAACTAGGCATACGTTATCATGTCGTGTTCCTAAGCAGAATAATGCCCAGCCGGAATGCTTGATAACATACGGACGCGACAGCCGAGGCGGCTGTGCTTGATGGCAGAGAATATACTATACTGCGTTAAATACTTTGCAAACCGCTCCAATGCGTTTTTTTTTTGATGCGACGGACGTGAATGTTCACATTAGATTCTAGATTTAGGAAGGATGGGGAATACTGCTCTACTTTGGCCGGGGATGTTTCATTCCGTTCCAGAAACAAAGTCACATTTGTCCAGGAAATACCGGTTTCGTTAAACGCGTCGGTTTTCTTTCCCCATGGGCTGAGAACAGTGTTCAAAAACAATTTTTGGTGAAACTAAAAGAAGGGGCCAATCCTGATAGTTCTCTCCTAACTAAGAGGTGAAATCTGGTCCTACAAAGTAACAGAACCAAGACCACCGCATTACTTATTTTGCAAGTATACATGCCACGATAAGGTGATGTTTGTCTGGAATTTAAAAAACACCACTCCGAACCACCACCGTGCCATAATAATTTTGTGTTGACTGCGGGGGCAAAATTCTACACCCAAGATTCCGTGTGCCTGCATATTATAACCTGGAAAGCACTTGTCGCTGAACCTCAACTGTGCTCCAGTGATAGTCGGTGGTATATATAACGATGATACTAAAAAAATTAGGAGCGAAGAGTAAATATACGGCCTCTGTCGGACTAGCGCGGTAATTGCTTAAATCTAGAAATGCTGAAACAGGCCAACGATTCATTATCACAAACGATTGGTGATTGTTACCTAAAGTAACGTAACTACAACGTAACTGCCTTGTCCGACTGGCCTGTTAAGTATAACCAGGTGACCGTAATATCGTAGCAGAATGCGCAACGCACAAGCGAAAATCAAGCCCTACTACAGCCAATAATGCTGAGCAGGCACCAGTATGCTACAGTGATTTCAGAATAAATGCATGTCAAGCAGTAAGACGCCACTCATCGAAGTGCAGCCAGCGAACACGGAGGCGCCGTAGCGCCGCTGCCGAAATGGCGCGCGCGCGCGCGTGTGGGTCTGTGTATGGGGGTGAGTAACGGGGCTGGGCTGGGCGACAACGAACAAAGGAAATGCAGAAGCAGAGTCCGATTGTTGTTTTATGCGTGTACCGGCAACCTATGTCTCGCATATACGTTTACAGCGCATGAACGCTATTTTTTCGCGCAGTGCACGTACGTGCTTTTCGCTGGTACATTGTTTATAAAACACCGCTTAATCTTCGGCATAAATGGTTTTGTATATAGTAACAAACAGTTCAGGCGGTACCTAATATTAACATAAGGTATAGAAACCTCCATGCTGGTTGCCTAATTCAGAAACATTTTGACGGAACCCTCTAGCCGAGGCCACAGTCACTGCTTTGGGGTTCTCTGTCGTGTAAAGCAAATTTAAGCTCCGAGATAATTGAACCAACGACACGGGAAGTTATAAAATAAAGTTCCAGTCATGTGCGAACATTAAACTTCAAGCTAAATTGCCGAAAAGGAAACCGCGCGATCGTTTCCAATGCTTCCGACAACCCGCGCGGCTGATGGGTGTCCTCCTTTGACGTCATGACGGGCGCAACCAATCAGGGGCGTCAAAAGACGAAAAGCGCGCGTCTTTCAAACGGGACCGCGCGTTTTGCAAAATAAATGCCGGTTTTACTCATGTACAATAAAATTCAATGTGATATTCGGAATCAGCGCGCCAGAAACTATATAAATGTTAATCTAACTCAATTTTTTTGGAAAGCGCTTCAGCTTCCCTTTAACGTCGTGCACCCCCGGAAATGCTCTGCATTTGATCGTGCCCCTCGCGAGGGGGATGTTTCACTGCGACGCCATGCGAACAGTTTGCCATTAAAGTTTCCGCCCGCTCCGGTCGTTGTCGCCACGGTTCAAATTTAGACGAGGCGATGCGCTGGAACTCAGCTTCTTACAGGGAATTCCCTAGGAGGCGACGCGCGAAGCCACATCAAGCCTGCTCGCTGCAACAACAAATTCCCTAAATGTCCCTATCTTTTCTTCATTTGAACTATGATGTCGTCAACTCTAGTTTGTTCTCTGATCCAGGTACCTCGTTTCTTGCTCCTGATTGTTATTCCTAGCATTATTCGTTCCGTGGCCCGTTGAGCCGACCTACGTTTGCTTTCTAGTTGTTTAGTAAAGCGCCAAGTTTCGGCTCCATACGTCATAACCAGCAGTATGCACTGGTTGTAGTTTTTCTTTTGAGTGACAGAGGTAGCTTACTTTTCATTATTTGGGAGTGCTTACCGATTTCCCACCAACCCGTACCTATTCTGCACCGGATTTCTCTTTCGTGGTTGGGGTCAGCACTCACCATCTGTCCGAAGTAGTTGTATTCTTTTACTTCGAGCGTTTCGTTTCCTAAGCTGAAGAGGGTGTTTTTCGCATGCTTATTTTCCATTAATTTACATTTATTCATATTTATTTTTAGCCCCACGACCCTCCTTCGTGATTGCATTTCCTCAAGAATTGTTTCCAGGTGTTCTGCCGTCTCATTGAGCAAGACTATATCGTTCGCAAACCTTAAATGGCTCAAGTGTTCCCCGTTTATCCTTAATCCCATTTTTCCCCAGTCAAGCTTTCTAAGCACCCCCTCCAGAGATTATGTGAATAATTTTGGAGAGAAGGATGGTTTCTACCTGTCTTACTCCCTTCCGGATCAGGAATTCATCGCTGTGCCGGTGGAGGGTTCTCGTGCCGGTGCACTCTTTATATGTGTCGTTTAGAAGTTTTATGTAGGCCTCCTCTATTTCCTGGTCTTTTAGTGCGTCTAGTACGTCTGCGGTGAATACGAAATCAAAAGATGCCTTATAGTCTATAAATGCAATGTAAAAGGGATTGGTGTATTCTGCGAATTTTTATATCACTTGATTGAAAACATGAATTTGATCCACCTTTTTCTGAACCCAACCCGCTCTCTGGGTTGTTGAAAATCCAGACTGTCACCTACGCGGCTAAGTATGCCTTTCGGAAAAAGGTTGTACACAGGAGAGGGTAGGCTGATGGGTCTGTAATTCTTCAGGTTCTTGGGATCTCCCTTTTTATGAATGAGAATAAGGTTGGCGTCTTTCCTGCTATGAACACTTTTTGAGTCTTCAAGCATTCGGAAAATAAGCACCGCGAGTTTTTCCAGAACAATATCTCCTCCCTCCTTCAAAATATTTTCGGTTGTACAGCCGTCACCTGCAGCTTTTACTCTTTTCAAGACTGAGAGCCTTTCATATCTCCTCTAGTTACTACTTGGTCATCGGAAGTTAAGCTTGTACTCTCAGCAGTTTCCCCTCGCGCAGAATCGTTCTGCTACCTTTATTATCTCTTTCAGTTGTACCCTGCTCGTCTCTGAGTGCGTAAATCCACTCTTTGTCGATGGCTAGCTTTCTCTTAGTTGCTATCAAGATTCCCTCTTTTTGCAGTATTTCCTCGATGACTGCCATGTTGTATGCCCGAATGTCGTTTGTTCTAGTTCTGTTAATCAGTTTCGACAGCTCAGCTAGTTCAATATGACCTGCCCTACTTGACACTTTCAGGATCTTACGTTTGGCAATTAGTTTCCTTGTTTTTTGTAGTTAGCTTCCCAGCTTGTTCCCTACATGTTGCGTCTCCCACAGCTGCTGCTTATTCAGTGATTGCCGATGTTAGGTTGTCGTTTATCCTGTTTACACTGACCACCTCGTTCTGCTCGTTCAAAAGAGGTAATTTGGTTTGAAAAGTTATTTTAGATCTGGCTCTGACGGACCCCATGCGGGATTTTTTTTTGTTTTCACGAGTTTCCTCCTTTCTGTGCCGAGATTCAGCCTTAGCTTGCATCTAACCACCCTACGATCGGTTCTCCAAATCTTACTTAGCACCTTTACGTCTTGCAAAATGCCTGTGGTGTCACTTAAAACGAAGTCAGTTTCTTTTTTTGTTGTACGTTTCGTTTTTTGTTTTGTTATGGATTTTTATACCCTGGATTTTAAATTCTGGAGCTACTTAAGGTGTTCTGTAAATATTCATGCCATTAAATAAATGAATATTGCTATTTAATGTAATAGGTAAAGATAAATTTAACAAACAAAACTTGTGAAGCTGACTGGGGCGCAGCGGCTACCAAGAGCACCGCTCACAGTAGGAACTCTTCAGCGAACTTTTCACTGCAAAATGAACCCTTCCCCTCCCACCCTTCACCCCCGATCAGCCCCGGACGGGACACCTCTCTTTTCTAGTACACCATAGCACCGGTAACGCTCAGGCGTCGGGATTTTGAAACACCCGCTCAACTCTCGGCTCGATTGGAAAGTACGTAAGTAGCGACGCGTAAACGTTACTAAGAGAACAATAAAAGCAACGCGAGGCTCTCCCAAGGGTTCCTCATGCAGGTGAGGTTGAGATGTGCTTGAGTTTGAGCTCGGCCTCATGACGTCAAAAAGTATATTAGGTTGCGTACCTCTGGTTGCTAATGTCTCCGATGTGGCTTTGAATACATCTTACTCTGTACTCGCTGCGTCTTGCACATTACGTGACCAATCTTTTACATCACTAAATCTAAATTCCGAGTCAGGCATTTATCATTTTGGAGCTGTTTTTGATTTTACTTAGAACAGACAAGAGGAGTATGTCCTGTTTAGAAAACTGTGTTCCATCTCAATTTCTGAATGAAACGTTTGGTATCTGCTACCCGGAGCGGATCACTATTAGGGATATATGAGCTCGTCTTAAGTTGCTTGCTGATCCGTAGGCTTGGCTGGGGTAGGTGGAACCTCCTGGGCGAAATACAAGTGTCACTAGCTGTTGCTGATTTTGCTTTAATATATATCTTGTCATGAGGCTGAATCTTCCACAACGGCGGAAGATAAATCTATCACTATAAAATCACAGTGGTTATAGTGATAAATCTATCACTATAACCACTGTGGATAGTGATATAAAATATCACTATCCACAGTGGTACTTTTGCCAGTGTTACCGCACATTAAGAAGGCCCAAGTCATGTCTAGTGAAGATAACACGACATAAATGCAATAACGCGGTCATATTCAAACGACAACGAGAAGTATAATCCAATTTGAGTTTAAGGTTGTTATCTTACTATAACCAAGCTAAAAATGACAAGACGAGCCAGAAATGCTTACCTTTATGGCGCCAGATGCATCCACCCTGTCAGTGTCATTTGTAGCTACATCTGTGACTTCATTGGCTGGAGGGGCTTGGTGTGCAGAGTTACTGGAGTTTGAAGCCGTAGGTGGGTGCTCTTGGCCACTAGGAGAGGCTCTACATGCATTGCTGGTGCCAGGTCGTTGGAGAAAAACAGGGTACTTCTCCAAATATTCCATCACCTTCTCGTTTTGCAGTCGGGAAACGAGGACGGAAGGCAGGTACTTGAAGACGTCATTCCAGGTGACCTGGTCAGTGCTCTTTGTCCACACCTTTGGCGGGAGAGACGCCCTAGCCAACAGAGCGGCCATAAGGCAGTCGAGGGGCTTTGTTGGGCTTGCTTTCTCCAAGAGATCCTCCACCATTTCGTGACATTTTGTGTCGACAAAACGAGTGGTAAATTTGCCGTACATCAGATGTTCACTCATCTCCTCTCCAGAGAATGATTCTTCGAAGGCAGCAAATGCGGCCAAGTAGTCTCCAGAGGACAAGCACTGAAGCCATACCGGGGTGTCTGGTGGAGCTACACCTTGCTCTGGTCCTGGACACGAGTTTGACGCGCCCTTTGCGCGAGGAGTGCTGCATTTCGCAGTTGGATTTGGTGGAGTACCCTGTGACAAAAAACCCGTCAACGAAGGTTGAGCTTTCTACATATCTGTTTTGTGGAGCCAGTCACAGTAAAAACCAAATATAACGACGTTTTGCACTTTTGACAAGCCGCTAATGAAGCAAAGTATGATAAATGTGCCTCCCGAGGGGCAGCCGAGACACTTTTCGCCTTGATTTCCACGTAAACCACTCCAGTTGTCAAACAAGTCTCAGAAAGAAATCGTTGTTTATTACATTTCAGCTGGTTCTTAAGGAAACCCTAAAGAATGTAAACAGTCTACAATTACCTTACTTAACAAAAGACCAAGTTTGGAATTTTACCAGTCGAAGTACGCGCATTCTAACACAAAACGTGCGTTAGACACGGGTCGTTGCAACAGAACCACCCTCCTCATTGATTTGCTGATGTGGGCTTACTATACAAACCTACAAGCTATCCAGTTTGCAGCATTAAATTCAGCGTGTTGTCAGCAGTTTTAATCTGTACCAAGGGACTTTAAAAAGTTAGAATTAATCCCGAAATGAAGAAAACCAAATTCCGGTAACCCAGATTTTGTAAGAACGTTCTGGAAACCACTGGGGTACCTTTGGCGTAGTTCGCACGGCAACAAAGGCCTCATCGTAGGATTTTTTCTGCCGTCAATTAACAGAGTAACTGAACCCATGGGTTACGCTGAATGGACAAATTTATTTACACTGGTTATAATCCACAATGCAGTCACAAATGAGATATCGATGAGGAAACTTCACTGTCCCTTTTAGAAGGGTATTAAGTTTTTCTGGCGATTTGTTCAGGACGTCTGTTGCAACAAGATCTTATGAGTGGCAGTTGTTTAGGGAAAGTAAGGCGAAAACCTCTAGTGTCTGTGTAACGTGATGCTTTCATACAGATTTAACAAGCTACTGTTGCGATTATAGATGGCCCCACAGTAAAAGCTTAGAGCAGTGGAACTCAACGTGAAGGCTGTCAAGTTTCGGACCAGTGATTCGCTAGAGGGGCTGTGGCGCCCTTCTATCATCTTTGTGACTGCGCCTCATGCCTTTCAACTCCATGTATAACTCTTGTCTTGATAAATTTAACAGAGGCTTGTTTAATGCAATTCAATTTTCCCGCCATCGCAGTGCTCGCGCGCCTTCTCCTGGGGCAGCCTGCATCCGTTCCCTCATCTTCTGTTTCTTGTTGCGCCTGAACATCACGCGCGGGAGTTATGTCCTTTGTGTGCTTGATTTCATCTCGCACATTATAGAGCCCTTCTACGCCATTTTTAACGTGTGGTTTTTTTCTTCAGTGGCCGCGTCTCCTGTAACTACCGTAAAAACCAACTCAACGAGCATTTCTCACTAATGAACGAGGGGACTGTCGGTTAAGTATATAATTTGTCTCAAATGTGCCTAGTTTTTTTTTCACCAAATATTGGGGACACTTATGACCCGTGCCAGCGGTTCAGGAGTTTTAAATGGTACTGTCTATATAAACGTATTGTTCAAGTATCCTCCTAACGTTTAGCCGGAAGGCTGAATCGAAGCCTCTGTTTGTGTGCGTGACGCCCCATGACTGCAGTGGCTAGGTACCATGACCGCGGACGAGCTACGACGAAAAGCCGGACCCAAAGTGATCTGCATTTAATACGACTGCGTTGCGCCTATAGCGTGAAGGTTGATGTTCACTTCACTTCACTTCACTTTATTTCCTTAAAGACTCCCGAGGGGGTATTACATAAGGGGTGGGTTAACAAATAAAGTTTTTTTTTTATTGACAGGGGTTTTCATTGCGAAAGATGGGCAGACAGTTGGTCGAAAAATGTTGACGGACAGGAAATGGCCACGACGTCGTGGGGAAGATCATTCCAGTCGTTTGCAGTCCGTAAAAAAAAGGACAGAAAAAGTAGTCGTTCTAATACGTGGACGGGCAACTTGACGTGGATTACTAGTGCGGTGAGATATGCGGGCTGGTGGAATAATGTAGGGATGACGGAATGGGCTATGAAAAATTTTCTGAAACAGGCAGAGGCTGGAAATGCGACGGCGTACGTCAAGGTTTAAAAGAGCACATTCTTTTTTGAGGGATGACACACTAATATTATACGAATATGAAGAATGAATGAACCTAGTAGCACGGTTTTGAACTGCCTCAAGTGAGTCGATGAGATATGCTTGGTGTGGGTTCCAGATTGGAGACGCATATTCCAATTTAGAGCGGATAAGGGATTTGTAGGCCTGTAGCTTGACATTCTGGGGTGCGTGGCGAGGTGACGATTCAGAAAACCTAAGGATTTGTTGGCAGATGATATAATGTTGGTAACATGCAGAGCCAGTTAATTAAGATCATTGCATAGGGTGACACCGAGATACTTATATGATTGCACGTGTTCGAGGGCGACGTTAGCGATTGTGTAAGGGAACAAAGAGGGGTTGCGATGGCGGTGGAAAGAGACTGTTTTACATTTGTTGGGGTTAAGTTTCATAAGCCAGGTGTCACACCATTCCTGAACGTGGTTAAGGTAATCTTGAATAGCGGTTTGATCTGTCGGGATAGTGGTTGAGCGATAGATTACACAGTCATCAGCAAACAAACGGATACTAGGGGAGACATACGAAGCTAGGTCATTAATGTAAATTATGAAGAGAAGGGGACCGAGAACGGAGCCTTGTGGGACACCTGATGTTACTGGAATGGGGTTAGAGGGCACTTCATCGAGTGAAACAAACTGGGAGCGGTTAGATAGAAATTCCTCAATCCATGTTAAAATATCAGGGTGTATATTTAAAGATCTAAGTTTGATTAGCAGTCGCTTATAAGGTACCTTGTCGAACGCTTTCGAGAAATCCAGAAATATTACGTCAGTCGGCAGGTTAGTATCGAGACGTGTGTCCAGATCCTGGACAAAAAGGGTTTCGCAAGAGTAACCCTTACGGAACTCGTGCTGGGCAGGGTGGAAGAAGTTATCGGCGTCAAGAAAGGGAATGATTTGGGAGTAGATGACGTGTTCCATGGTTTTACAGGGTATGCTTGTAAGAGAGATTGGGCGATAATTTAGGGGGCTGCTTTGTTACCTCATTTGAAGACCGGAGTGACCTTCCCCACCTTCCAGTCGTCTGGTAAGCGGCCTGTGCGAAGTGACTGTGAGAATAACAATGACAAAATCACTGAAGGAATAGATTTCGTGTTTTTAAGAATTTTAGAATTGATTTCGTTCACACCTGCTGAAGAAGACAGTTTCAATTTTTCGATAACAGACAATACACCCGATGGAATAAATGTGATAGACGACATATTAGACAGGATACAGTTCGGTAACGCAGGAAACGGTATATGGGTTTCGTTGGTAAAAACAGATGAAAAGGCAACAGTGAACAGTTCAGGGCTGTCACCAGTATTCATATCATCGCCAGCTTCATTTTTCAATGTAACAGTGCGGGATTCCTGCGGGCTAATGATTTGCCAAAATTTTCTGGGGTTATTGGTTAGAATCTTGGGCAAGTCTGCGGGAAAAAACAGTGTTCCGCGCTGCGTATGGCTAGCAAATATGCTTTTTCGGCCGCGTAGTATTTATGCCAATTCTGAGCTACAGGTTTTATCTTCATAGTGAAAATTTAAAGCGCTAGCTCGAACCCTCACGTTGTTAGGTTTTATCTTGGCAGCCCGAAATAATCGTTTCTTCTTATTATCTAGTTTTTTCAGGGTTGCGCGAAATGTGGTTTTCGGTATGTACTTGCTTGCCAATTCCCCTATTTCGTTTTTGAAAATCGTCCAGTTGTCCTCTACTGATCTGTTCTAAAAGTCTGCTTCGAAGTACGGAAAAAAATTTAAAAGTTCGTTATTTATTGCCTCGTAGTTTCCTTTATCGTACAGACTGATAGTTTTAGGATGAGGCTTGCGGGACGACTGGTCAAAATTCAAGGCTGAGTGTATGACCTTGTGATCGCTGATTTCACGAAGGTATGTAAGTGAAGATAAACTGTCAAGGTGCGTTGTTAGTATCAAGTCTAGTATGTTGGCTGAGTTTGTCACGCGGGTTGGCTCCGATACCAGCTGGGTGAGATTAAAGTTCAAGCAGATATTTATGAATTCTTTTGTTTCAGTACTGCTCCCTGTCAAAGCGACTTGGTCTTTCCAGTCAATATCGGGACAGTTAAAATCGCCAAAAAGCAAAACACAGCGACTTGCTGGGACAATCTTTTTTCCGGCATCTTTGAAAACTGTAAAGCTCCTGGTTGGCATGGGCGTGCCTTGATGCCTGTTTGCCCAACGTCGGGCTTATGCTGATGTTATGAGGAGCTTCATTCAGCTGCACAAAATGAATTTATGTGAAAAACTAAGACACTAATGTCCACCTCTGCTTCCATCAAAAGCCAGTTAAAGGGGGAGGGTTGACTGTAACAACTTGTGCCAACTTTACAAGCCTGGCTTGCATTGTTACGTTAAGCTACACACCACACAGATCACACATGAAGTCAACACGAGGACAAGCAGAAAGCGTGATTGTATTCGGATTTTCCAGTACGAGAAACTCTTCTGTTGACGCTGTATCTAACCGAGTGTGAACTCTGTGTGAGGATGCAGTCCAGCGATCTGCTCAGCTCCTCAAGCTGCTCAACCGCTGTGACGTCGAGTGTCGTGACACATCCGCATTGCCTTCCGCTGTGTGCGGTGTTCGCTTCCTCCCTTCGGTCTCTCTTGCCCTACTGTTCTACGTTTGGGAAGTGTTACCTCCCCCCTTCTGCTGACAGATGTACACGTTCGTATTTTCTCTGACATGGGGTCTCTAATGCTAGGAATTGAAATATCGCACAACTGAAAAACATAAATGTTTGTGAAGTGTGCTTCCCCGAGAAAAACAACAAAATAATCCATGCACATGGTTGTAGCATGATGCACGTAGTTACCAAGCACAAATAACGCCTGCGCAACTCAGCTATCTTCAACAATTGACTGAGCGGAAAAACCAATGGTGATTTGTTTAGGGATTCGTTTTTTTGTTTGACGCGTATGCTGTTTGTGTCACTTCAGTCTTCGTTGGATTTTTAGCGCTGTTTTATTTCGGTAAATGGACTAATTTTAACACCATATTGGCTTACACCCTGCAGCTTGTGAATGGAAACAAGGTATCTACTAGAAGACGAGAAAGAAGCATTGATAAGTAGGATTTTTTCTGGTGGGCTAACACAAATTAAAAGAACCTATCTTTGGTATATAAATATGGCACCGTAGCAACTCCATCGTCATCGTCTTCATAAGCGCCATCATCATCAGCGGTACCTGGACTGCCGAGTGAGCTTTACCATGCTAGGGATGGCACCCAACTGCACGCTTGGGCAATCGCTCGTCATTGCCGTTGCCAAGAAACACCGAGGCGGCGACCTCTCTTGCTCCCCGGTTGGCAACACCACCGCCGCGTAAACCGATGGTGAGCATTTCCGCGACACCACCCCACTAACAGTCGACCACAACACTGCCCCCCCCCCCCCCCCCCCCCCCCCCCAATGACAGCCTACACGGCAGGCACTGTGGGCCACGATGAGACGCATCGACGCACCCACCCTCTGCCGTCAAGGCATTGTGTTCCCGTCTTGGTGAAGACACATCAGCAGCGCGACCTTTTCGAGCAGGACGTCCTCAGCTGAAACAAAATTGTGGACCCAACTGCCGTGCCCTGGAGCCACCTTCATTACAACCAGGACACATGCGGGCTGGTAGCCTCTGAACGGGCGAAGATGGGCATCCATGAACTACTGGCGCCAGAAATTTTGTCGTGTTCGTGTCGCACGCAGAATCTAGAATATCGCAGTCGTCCTCCGAACTATCCACCTCGTGCGCTGTCACCTGTTGCTTCGCTACAGGCGCTGGTTCTTCTGCTCCGAGCCGACCACGCCGCATTGGACCAGACAAACGTAATGGACTTTACGACCGACTTGTCGCTACCCATCAACTCGCTCCTTTCACTACAGTGCGGGAGTCAGCAGTTCAGCGGAGAGCTGTTTTCCCGCCCCATCGACAGCAACCCGTTCCGAGTTCGCAAGGCATTCACGACCCTTCTACGTGCTTCGTCTGCCTTCGCACATTATAAACAACGTCACTTCAAACCACCAAGAAGGTCAATGGCCCAATGGTCGCTCATCGTTAGACGAACATGGCGTCGACTGCGTCCCTCACTCGGCACATGCTGCCGTGCTCTGTGGGACGAACGGAGCCGCCCAACGTCCGCACACCGTCTTCACCCGGTTGTTTGGGCCACCTTGTAGCCCAGAGTGTTCACTCGAGATTTGTGGTACATCCCTCTCGCCTGTGTGCGCTTGTGAGAGCGTCTGCACCTCAGAACGCCCGTTGCCTCCTGTGACCGCTGCGCCACTCCCAGACATAACCATCTTTGGGAAACCTACGCCCTGGACGCCCTCAACAGACTGACCAGGACAGCTTAGTGTCACATCTTAGGCCCGCCCGGACATAGCTCGCGAATTACCTGTACATACCTGTACATAGTTTTTACTTTCTCGCAACAGATGCTATGCATGTCATTTTAACGCGCTACGTGCTTATAAGGGAGCTCTGTAGAGACACCATCGTCATCGGCTTCATCAGCGCCATCATCATCATCAGCGGTACCTGGACTGCCGCGTGAGTTTTGCCACATGAGGGAGATGGAGCATGACTGCACCTGGGTGGTCGCTTGTCTTCGGTGCTCCCAGTTCTGACCGGGCCTGCGCTTCAATAATTTTAGGAAGCCGCATCCGCTCCACCGAGCTAACGTCTGCTTCCTACAACCATGGAGTTTCATTCTAATTTATACTAAGCGGAAATCTGGCGTCACTGTCTATAAGGGAGCCGCGCTTCAGCGAGCGTCCCGTCATATAACGGGCAGGCACGTTCCACTTGTCCTTGGCATGGTTCATGAACCAGCTTGAAAGTTGGCTCTGGCCGCAAAAAAGCAACAATATTAGTGTAGTGGATTTATCAAACATTTAGAAATATAAAATTGAAACTCAAAAAATATTTATTCCTCGGAGAATACTTAGAGGCTTTGTGCAAGATGAACAAGAAAAAGATGTTACCCTTTTTTATTTTGGCTTCGAGACAAAACAAAAAGAACCTTGTGGCTAACCAAGCCATGTAGGCGAGGAACGTCGCTAGCTGCAACGGCGGCGCCATGACGGCCCTTGTTTGGAGCGCCAGATTTCCCTCTAGTATGGAACTCTATGCCTACAACACCTTCTCATAAACTGCAGTGAAACGTAAAGTTGAGCTAGTTGGATCTGGTTCATGTTTAATGCGCCGACACACCATACACAAGATGAGGAGATAAGGACAACAACATGCGCTCGTGTTGTCCTCTTCTTGTGTATCGCGTGTCTGCGCTTTGAACATGAACCTTATCATAAGATGCACGACCATTGAGTGATTCTTGTTTTCAGGTTTAGCAGTAGCCATTCAGGGTTCGCATGGTTGTGAGGAACGTTTCAGCATGCGGATGATATTTATAAACGTAGAAAGACATCATCGTACGATTTGCGCATGTTTACTTCTACATGTATCGACCTGCGCAGGTGTCAACGCCGACCAAAACCGCATCTTTGTAATTTACATCTGGGCACTTCAAGGTCCCTAAAAAAGTCTTGCATACACCCATGTGTGAAGATTTTATCTGTTGTAACGATTCCCAAATTAAGGTGAACTAAAAGTATTTGGTAAAAATTAGAGCACGACTAGGACAACGACAAATGTGGAGACGATGGGACAAGCGCTTGTCCCATCGTCTCCCAGTTTGTCGCTGCCCTAGTGGCGCTCTGAATATGCACAAACTTGCCCAATAGTGTATTCTACTGAGCTGGAAGTTATCTTAACTATTCCGGAGCTCTCCATTATGGCAATCCTCGTGGATAAGATTGAGCTCCAGTATGCAAAATCTTCAAAAAACAAAATGCCGGCTGTGTTTATTACGAACGTCAAATAAATCCTGCTCACTCCACATCGTGAGCAACTTCAACTTGAAAGTCCAATGCCTTCCCGCCGCATATTAATACCCAGTGGGGTTGTGATCACAGACACGCGTAAATGTACGATACAGATTTTTATTTTATAACTTTTGACCTTCAGCAAACTCTAAAAATTGGGCAGCTTTTCGCTATTATTATCCAAAGTCACGACCTCACGCACCATTTAAAAAACAATGACACCTATTCAAGTGTTGCTAAACGTAGGCAAAACAAATGTACAGTTGAACCTTGTTATAATGAACACCGATATAGCGTATTATCGGCTAGCTGTAGCGTAATAAAACCAATTTTGGTGGCCACAATTTATTTCAGTGACGTTTATTTTTTTATTACGCAACCGAAACCTCAAGACCCGTGCCCGACACCACCTATAACGAAGAAATGTTTCATAAAAGTTGATAAGCTACTTGGAAACGCTCCCGACGTCAACTATTGTGAAAGTAGAGAGAGAGAGAAAAAAAATTTATTTCTCCAGCAGAGGCTGATGTGTGGGCGTCGCCCCGTGGAAGGCGTCCCTAGTCCGGGATGCCTTGACTTCGGCTGGCCGTCCGTGCTCGGGTCACCAACTTAAGCTGGATATCCGGGTCCGGGCTGGCCAGGGAAGCCCTCCACTGCTCGAAGGTTGGGTTGGAAAGGGGGGGCAAGTCTGGAGTTCGTTGGCACTCCCATATGATGTGGTAGAGGGTGCCAGGCTGGGGACAGTAAGCGCAGAGGGAAGGTTGTTGGGTGGGGAAGATGAGGTGGAGGCGAGTAGGATGTGGATAGGTATTCGTTTGGAGCCGCCGCCAAGTTGTAGCGTCCTCTCTGGAGAGGCGCCAGTGTGGTGGTGGGAGACGACGGCGAGTTTGCCGGTAATGCGCGAGAATCTCCGTGTAGCCACTGAGTGGGTGGAGTTGATCGTGAGGGGGTAAACATTGGCCACCGTCGGCAATGGCTCGGTGTATCATATCGCGAGCCGCGGCGTGCGCCGCTTCATTGCCGGGGATGGCGGCGTGTCCAGGAGCCCAGACAATGCGGATGTCGGGGGTCGTTGAGCAGTTTTTGAGGATGTGAAGTGCTGATGAAGAAATTCGGCCAATTTGGTAATTTCGGCAGGCTGTCTGCGAGTCGGTGAGGATGGTTACTTGGTCAGGGCGGGAAATGGCGGCCAGGGCAATGGCTATTTCTTCGGCGACATCGATTGAGCTTGTGGTAGTAGTGGCGGCAGTGACGCATTGGCCAGTATGAGTAACCACGCAGGCTACGTGGGAAGCCATACGGCAAAACAACCTGCACCTCTGCAATTCTCCCGGCACAATCACCCGTATTGGCAACAGCGTATCTCGTGACTCTTCCCCGGACTTGACTATGACTTATAATGTCACAGACCCAATTTGGACGTGCCTCCCAGACACATTAGGGAGTGATCACCACATCATCAGCCTGCAGCTGCCTCACACAAAAGCTACAAAAGCTCGTCTTGGCACTGCACGCTTAACGGATTGGACACAATTTCGTCATGACACTCCTGCCGAATCTATTAATGACATCGAAGAATGGTCAGCTGCCATCCTGGACACAGCACGGAAGTGTACAAAGGAAATCCCGCTGACTCCTGACACCCCGGTGGTAGATGCTCACCTCGATCATCTTTGGGCTGCCCGCCGTGGTCTAATCAAGAGATGGAAAACTCGAAGGACCAATCGGCGACTCCGCATTCGTATTGCTAAGTTAACCAAGGAGGCTGCGGATTATGCCCAGCATCTTAGCCAGCAAAATTGGGCTCAATTTTGTACAAAGCTCCAAGGAACGCTAGGCACGCGGCGAACTTGGCATCTCCTCAGATCCCTAATGGGCAACAATGAAAGTAGAAAAGACCGTTTGGTTCGTGGACACTGGAAATCTGTGAAAATCATCAGTTCTGTGAAAATCCACCTGACGAAGATTGCATCCTACATAAAATAAGTAATAACGCCGGCCTGTTTTGTTTAGCACACATTGTTCTGTTGTAATTTCAGGTTCTTACGATCTGGTGTATTTAGTTTGAGATGCCACTAGG
Organism: Haemaphysalis longicornis; assembly: GCA_013339765.2. Lineage (NCBI taxonomy): Eukaryota > Metazoa > Arthropoda > Arachnida > Ixodida > Ixodidae > Haemaphysalis > Haemaphysalis longicornis. Next base: position 126,751,716 of record CM023455.1, read on the forward strand.
CGACAGGTAACGATTAACTCGTATAGAATGGGTTCGAAGCCTAGCATATAGTTTTTTTGTATGCTCTAGGCAGATTACCAATTTATTAAAGCCAGTTGTTACCTCTACGGTTACAACGAATATTGGATAGAACGAACTAATGTACTGTCCCAGCACTACTTCGTTGTAACGAGGTTCAACTGTATTATTTATTTGCGTAAAATCTCGCATTGAAGAGCGAGCAGTTAATACAACTCATTCCAAAAGTTATTTTTCTTCATTTGGTTTAGGAATTCTCCCAAAGTAGTAACATCACTCCCACTCCTTTCTCGGATCCTTTGGCAGTGGGAAAGCATGCGGCCAGCTCGAACCAAACCAACCAGCTTTTCTTGGTCAACCGCGCATGTTTATCCGCTATATCCAATATCCCAGTGACAAATGTACCAGAAAGTCATCAAACAGCCTGGGGTCTTGAAATAAGCGATTATACGCCTCCTACTCTTGCCATACTAACAACAACGGTTTACTGCTAAGAACCTCCCGATCTCTGAACGTCGGGTTCACAATGAAAGGAAATATTGTCTGCGAACTGATGATACTATTCGGGCTGCCGTAATTATGGGGACGTATACAAAGAGCGTGGCAGGGGGTGGCGCAACCTATTAGAAGGCAAACGTGGCAGGGGGCGGCAGAAACTTAGATGGGCAGATGAGATCAAGAGGTTTGTGGGGATAAAGTGGTCGCAGTTAGCACAGTACCGGGGTACACGTAGGTCAATGGGAGAGGCCTTTGCCCTGCAGAGGGCGTAGGCTGCTGCTGCTGATGATGATTACAACAAGAGATAGCATATTCGCCGCAAACGTGTATCATTGGTAATGTCCACGGATGCAGAGGCGTAATTCCCAAGTAGGTGGGCACTTAAACGGTAGTTGTCCCCGCGGGTATTAGGAACCCAGTTAAGAGCCTTTTGTCGCAGAAAAGCCGGTGTCGTCGGCAGCGTTGACCATAAGAGACAAATCAAGGTGCGCGATACCGGAACCGACTACCTTGCACTGTAATAAAATGTGTCTTTAAATTTTTCATGTATACGCACCCACTCCTCATATAACACCCCTTCAATGGGATATTTATGGGAATAAAATTAAATGCAATGAAATGAGCTCAGCTTCCATAAACACCTTCTCTGATGCCGGTTTTGAGGCTGACTGAACTACTGTACCCGTTGTCATAGGCACTGCGGCCTTTGAGGTTTTCTTTTGCAGCTGTGATCTTAATAGGAACGAAAATTGGCTTCGATAAACTCACGCCAATAGCTTGCGACAAAAACACAAATCCTTGAAATTTGTGCTTTGAAACCTTTGGAATACATGATATCCACATGAATTATTAGAGACGACCATGCAGAATATACAAGTTTATCGTGAGCAGAATGGTTTACATATTATTTCAGAATTTCACACTGCAATACAATATTGAAGGTTTGGGCGATATATGGAATGTGCTTCTCTATTGCCTTCTCGCTCGCGACCAGAACGGCAGCTTATTACACAGTTGTCATACTGCGGTGGCGCTTACACACCAAAATACTAAACGCTCATGCTACGGCTGGAGGCCAGTGGTAAAATTAATTCGCGTCGTCTACCCTTTTACCCGCCCCTGTGGGGAGATGTCACTAAAGGTATAGATTAACAATATCTAACTTCTGGGATACCCACCTTCTGATAAGGCTGATAGCTCACCCCTACCACAGGAACAAAATAAATTGAGCTACTTGGACGGGATTGATATTTCACAGTTAGAAAAATCAAAACACAAGGAAGTACAAGTGATTTGTCTTCCAGAAAGCGCTCGTGTTGTGTAATGGTTTGTGTTTAGTCTTTTTGCACCGTGAAGCATGACAGGCAATTTGATATCGACGAACACACTGTCAAGAGCTGACTTCGTGAAAAAATTGCTGCGGACAAAGAATGGGGATAGTTTTTTGAGCCGATGTCTGAGGATATGTGAAATGGCACCAAGCGAATACCGGCGGGGTTCCGTGAAGCCTCGATTTCAAGCGGATACGGTAGGAGACATTAGCGCCATGTTGAAAAAATGAAAGATGGTGTTTGTTGCGTGGGCGAAATGTGGTAATTATAAACACCCCCCGTGGCTTAAATGCGCAACGCTCTAACGTGCCCGTGCAGATCCATTCAGTTTGAGCGGGGCGGTCGTACGAGTATATGATATCTATCGTGATATCATATACCCGTAAGACTGCCCCGCCCATTTTGCCGTACTTTGCTTGGTGTACCCGTAAAACGCGCTACTGTAGTGCGTGATTTAGGTGTAATGGTGGACATGAAACTACTTTTCAACTCACACGTGATCCACCGGGCCAACTCCAGCCTCCGAACGCTTGGCGTGATTTCCCAGGCCATCAGTGCAGTGAATTCACCGACTGATCATGCTTTGTCTCCCTCTACCGCACCCGAATTTTACTGAAGCTTGACTGTGCCAGTGCAATTTGGAATGGTTTAAGCCCTTCGTCGTCCGTTCGACTAGAAACGGTTCAGAGCGCTTCACTAGAACCGTATTTTGTCGCCACGCACGAGTGAGGCATTATCGACATGGTGGGCTTCTCAAGCTCGGGAATCTTAATGAGCTATGTATTAGGTGCTGCAGGCGTGAGCTGGTTTTTGTTTTTAACTGTATTCATTCCAACTTTGACTGCCCTTTCCTTATAAGCTCGGTTTACCTGCGACTGCCAAGAAGACCACTGCGGCCGCATGGTTGCTTTTATGTTGGCAGAACACTGAGCCTGGAACCAGCTAAATGATGTCAACATGACTTAACATCCTGGTTTTATCTTCCATTGACACGTTTTTCAATGACATCGTTCGTTTTAAGCGTTTTTGGAAAATTTGACATTTTGAGTGCACATGTTGGGGAGAGGCCGTGCATGCACTTATCTCTCTGTTTCTGTGTCTGCTTCAAAAGCATCACCTTGGTTATGATTGTATAGCTTGATTAGTGTATCCTGTACACACGATCCCCGAGCTCTTGTTGTCCAGAAAACGTTTTTGCTTCTTCGATCACTCTCGCTCATTCTTTGTATATAGCTACATATGCATTTTATCCATGTTTGATATATTTCTCTTCCTATATGTTGTCATTTGTATGCCTTACCTTCATGCACCCAGTGCATCACCCGAGAAGACTCTTGCGCTGTTGGTGAGCACTTCAAATAAATCAATAAAATAAATAAAGAATAACTGTGCAGCGGCTCGGAAATTGTGACGGATGGTGGGTTTCTTGCTATGTTGTCATAAAGATCTGTTGATAGGCTATCCTACGTTTTCCTTGCTGGATTGAACCCCCTAAACGTAGCATTTAGCCGCCTATGTGAGGCACTTAAGCGAGAAATGAAATTTTTGATAGGGGGGAGAATCGCGAAAATTTCAAGCAGATCCAACAAACAGTGCCAACATTCGAAAGCGTGTGGTAGCTGATCTGCACTTCTTCATCGATATCAGAAAAAAAGCATAAATAGCAATTCCTCATAAAATGCACAAAACTGCGCTCAAGCTGCGCACAAAGCTGCGTACTGGAGCGCTGCGCATTCGGTAGGTCAGACAGTAGAGCTTACGGGGGACGCTCGCGATTACTGCAATAGTTATTGAATGCCTCGATGTGCAGTGCGACCACCGTTCGAGGAGCCCCTCCGCTGCTAATCCATTTAAGCCGCGTTGCTAATCAATTTAAGCGCGATACTGCGTGTGTAAATGGGCTGGTGTAACGGGTGCGTAACAGGATTAAAGGGGTGTGGCGAGTACATCAAGAAGACTGCTTACGTAGTGCTTGAAATAGTGCAAAGATTTCCATAAAATTGCTATTATTCTTAGTCTTTAACTGTACTAGAACGTCTACAGATATATTTCAGGCTTTTCGAGCTGCTATTGACAGATGCAACGCGTGGTAAAATTTAGCATGCAAGGACTGAGGCTTGGTCATGTTGGTTTGCGCTGTTCCCCTCCTTCAAATTTAGCAGACACAGGGCCACAGCTGTTGCTTTACTTCTAAAGGCAACTCCCCCCTTAAAGGTTCCATGACGATAAAGTACAACATTGTTCACTTTGAGAGAACAGACCTTTGATTACTCAATCAGCTTCATAGAAGCCACAAACGACATGTTTTAACCCCCCCCCCCCAAAAAAAAAAAATTACACGATTACAATTTTTCAGATTTCGCAGCACATGGACGAAAATTTGGGCACGAGTGACGTATTAGCACTGAATACTTTATTAGTGTGGCACGGCACGTTTTGATTTATTGATTCCTCAAAGGTCCCATTGGGACATTACATGAGACATTGGGACATTACATTCTTACTTAACTGATAAAATCAAACAGAGCCAGAGCCCCCCCCCCCCCGATTACTGAGTCATGTTTCTTGGGGGGTGACCTAGGTCGGGAGTAAGCCAATCGCAGAACTAAGATTATGTGGCTTCAGTCAAAACATCGCGGGAAAGGTGGACTAAGGAGTCCCCACTGCTTATATTGTTTTCTTTATTTTCAATTATTTGTTCGAAGTCTGCGATAAAATTGATATTATTGTAGGGACAAAGCAGGGTTTTTGTTGAACTAAACTTGTATTTGGCTTCATGGCATCTTTGATGCCCAAAATTTTAGTTTTGAGCTTAAAGGAGCCATGAAGACAAAATACAAGTTGGGTTTATTAGAAAGACTGCTTAGGCCCGATAACATGATGCCAATATCATCGCAATCTTTGAACAAATACGGAGATATTAAAGAAAACGTGTGAAGCAGTCGCGACCCCTGGCCAATTTCCCGCAACTTTTCTATGACGTCACGGAACCTTGTTTGTGCGATTGGCGGCCGCCTACTGACCTCCGCGACGACACATGACTGGACATCTGTAATGGGGCCTATAGTTCCATTTGACCGCATCACTTGAATGCTAACGTGTAGTTAACGCACTGAAAATTGTGTTTTATTTTTGGCCCGTATGACGTCATTCTTGCTCATAACACGTCACTGTGGCGCAATGTTTGAAAGTTTTTGAATACTTCTTGCTTGTTTTTCGTTAAAAAACATCTTTTGTGGCTGTAATGGAGCTGAGTGAGATACTGAATCCTAGTTCTTTCAGATTAAACGAAGTTGCATTTTCTCTTCATGGCTCCTTTAAGATTGTGACAACTTTTTTATGATCTGAAGGAACTTGTGACATTACAAATACAAAGTCAGAAAAAAATTGCTTCATTGGGACGGTCAAAATGATCCACTGTGCACTGGGAAACACTGGGCACTGGTTGCCCATATACCTATCAGGTGAACAAGAAAGCCACCTTGATCAGCATGATTTATGGTTCAAGTGAAGCCAATAATGTAGAGTTTGCATTGCTATAATTTGTAGTAACAACGAAATTGCATAATTTCGCTTACCCGTCTAAGACCCAGGCTCGATGCGAGTTGACACGCATAAAAAGAGGCTTTTTAAATGCGAATGCATTTCTTAGTCGGGGGTTTGTCGTGCGGTCTGTGCCGGCGTCCGCACGCAGGTGTTATCTCTCCGCGCTCCTCCTCGCCCCTAGCAACAGCTGTGGCGCGCTAGCAACCGGAGCAGGTGGTAGCTCGGGCGGGAGTAGCGGAGGGCAAGGGGAGAGGAGGAGCGCGCGCGGGCCGTGTGAGGGCGCTCGCATCGCGGAGCTCGGGCGGAGAATAGCGGAGAGTGGAGGAGAGGAGGAGCGCGCGCGGGCGTGTGAGGGCGCTCGCATCGCGGAGCTCGGCGGAGAGAGCTCGCGCGCGGGGCGGGCGTGTTGCGCTGATGAATGAATAAATGGTTACGTTCACACTCTCGTCTCTCTTCATTAATTACGCCAATAATAATAACTACTCGCAGCGCACTCATCGGTACACCCAATGCATTCGCATTTCCGCACGATCCCCTTCGTGGAGGTGGGGGGAGTTTTTTTGTTTCACACCGAAGCACTTGCTGCCCTCTCCAATTTTTGAAGGTCCGGAGACCTTCGTCTATCAACAGATGGTGATTAATGAAAAAAGAAAACCCCACAAAGTGCGAGACAAAATAAATATTGTTCGAGTTGTTGCTCCTGAGCAATATTGGGCATCAAAGGGTTGTGTCCTTGGATTGATAACACGCAACAAAGAGCCGCATGCAAGGCGTTGTTGCCCAGAACACGCTACCGATCAGTCTAAAACAGCGCGGTTAGAACATACTTAGCGTTCTATACGTCTGCTTCCCACGTCTCTGCGTTGCTTGAACAGTCTTATCCTTTTGTGCTTAGCCGGTTCTGTGTGTTTCGTAGCCACAGCTGTGGTTTCGGATATTTATCTCGGTAAAGTAACGGGGCTTGTGGCGTACAACCCGGGTTTATGAATCGGCTGGTACTCGCACTTTTTCTCTATGGCTGACTGCACTTGTTTTGAGGTGCCAACACTGATGGACGATGCTTTCCAAGTTTTGTGGCTTTGGAAGGCTCCGACCCACAGTGTCGAAGGGAAAGAAAACGCACCTTTGTAGTACTAACAAATTTTATTTCATTTTAATTAGACGAAAAGTGTAATAATTGTTTTTGTTCATACATTGTTGGGGAAGACCAGGAACACGTTTTCAAGAAATTTCGTGAAAAAAGAAAAGAGCAGCAAAACCAACTTGCAGTTCGCTTTAAACACCTCAACAATATGTTTCGTCCGATTCATTGCACAAACAGCACAAAATTTAGCATGTACATTTTAGAAAAGTGCCATGCAGTGACAACAGTGTACGGCAATAAGGCAACTTACAAACGTAATCTTATTGGTTCCGTGTTAGCTTAGAAGGAAACCTCTCAAAAACAGTTACCGGAGATATTTTTTCAGTGTCACAATGTAGATGGTTATTTTCTTCGTAGATTCCGAGCCAGGTAAAGGAAGGTGTCGGAAAGTACGTCAAAAAAGTCGCTAAAAAATGAAAACACGTAGAACAAAGTGCTAGCAGTAATATGCAGAATGGCATTGAATGCTGATATAGGAAAAGGAGGCACGCTGATTGGGGCTAGGTGGTCAGTCTCCTCGGGTTCAGCAGGGATTGCAACGGTACCCTTCTCACCGGTACGGGTTATGCGGCTTCTAGAAGATGCCTAAGGAGCACGGAAAAAGAAAGAAAAGAAGCAGTTTTTGTTCTTTTTTTCGTGTCCGCTAAACCTTGCTACAAAAGTTAAGGAAAATTACATTTGCTATAAGCGTCACTACGAAAATCGAAGCAAATTGCATTACTACCTCATCAGTAGCTCACTTAGCTTTGGGGGACCACATTTCGGAGTCGTGATCGATAAAAGAGTTAAAAACAACTGTCTTATGTCAATAACTAACCCTTCAAACTAGCGAACAGGTTTTTACTTTTTTTTTCTCAGAACCCCACATGCGCGGAGTTTTGTTAAACCAGCAGAAGAACCAAAGATTCTTGGTCAGTTCAAACCGGGGCTAGACGAAGTCTTTAGGCGAAGAAAGATGTGATTTGAAACGTGAGAACTTCAGAGTTTGCATAAGATTCTTCAAAGGGCAAGTATAAGAGGCTTATAATATTAATTGCGTCCCGCATGTCAAATATACTGATTTATGATATATTTTGCGATACTTGTTAATTTGTGCTTAAAATGTGCGAGTTTTAATGTAGTAGCAGTAGAAATACAAATACAAAATAAGGATATGATGCTACCTGAGGAGTGCTTTCCACCTACGAAAGATCTGGTAGAAATCTGGCGTTAGATAAGCATTCACATTCGGATAAATAATTAACCTAAAGAAAAAACGATAGGCCAAAGAGAGAAGTAAAAGAAAGAAAAAGAAACTTATTAGGCTAAAAGAAAGAAAGTGACACCATTGACTTTCATGTCAATGGAGAGATTATAAATATACTAATAGAGAGCAGAGCTTTCTGAAAGGGAGCTCACCCATTTTCTAGCATTAGAATTATCAAATTGCTATATAATGTGGGGTTCTAAGGAGGAAAAATAGATTCTCAGCTCTTTATTATTTAAATAAAGCGAAGCAAATGATGGCATAACAGTGACCGACACTTCTGATGTCACCTCACAAGGGCCACGGTTTTCCCACGTATAAAATGGTTTATTTTTGTACAAACAAAATTCTACCCAAACCCTCAGGGTTGAAAAGACAGAACTGACAAAGACGACACGCCCGGCTGTCAATATTTCTTGCCAACTGCTCTATAATGAAAAATAATTGAGAAGCCGCAGACGACGTAACGGGTGTGCCAACTTGGTAACCTTTATTACCCCTGCAAGTAATCATCGTATGGAGGATGCACAAGCCCTTCCTCCAAAATGATCTCCGGCAGCACTGCGAACGCTGACGAAATCCAAATTATCGAAGTTCGGAACTCCATAAAAACACCTTGGGCTTCAAAGTTACGTTTCGTGTTTTCTGGATTCCATCGGAAAAGCCGCCCAATAGCTCACATTCCACACTGCCGAGGAGCAAGACGTGCCCTTTTTACTTCGATAGGTTATTACATTCCATGTGTTGCCACTGTCGACTATATCTCGCGGCTCTATACTCTCTCTGTGACTACAACATTCGCGGCACTAGGAACATAAAAAGCAACACGAAGCGATGACTGTCTGGCAACATCCGTTCTTTTCACTCTTCGCATCTTTTTCTCGTGCTGCCATGTCGTACGCTGCGGCGGCATTGTAGCTGGCACAGGGCTGGCTCTGAATGCACTGAGCCTGACAGTTCTGGGAGCGTACCTGCAATCCGAGAAATTTCAAGCAGTCAGAAACACCACTGTAGAGCCAGCTGCAAAGCTCTCTCGCAAACGAACAAACTACCCCAATCAACGGCCTCACGCTAGGGGAGTGACATACAAGATCTGTGCTTCCTGAACGTATTCCTCCTTGTGCGGTTTCCATTTCTGTTTCACTTTTGTTCTGCCAAAAACAAACCCACTACAGGAACACTAACTTCTCGAACAGATTTAGGGGAAATCCCCAAGGTGGAGGAAGTTTCTCCGAAGGAAAGTTTGACATCCACCTCAATGCAGCCGATCAGCTACAAAAGAAAGCATTACAGCTTTCGTTTGTAATTCTGTACAAAAATTCGTCCTGGTCCAGAACGAATTTTCCTTCAACTACGAAGTTTCTGAGAAAGCTGTACAGCTTTCCGTTGTAGCCGATCGGTTGCATTAAGGTGGATGTCAAACTTTTCTTCGCAACACTGACTTCTATAGAGACCAGTTGCATCGAATCTAAATGCACCCCAAGTTCTCTGCAGCCCAGCTAATTGTATGGCTAGTTGGTCGTGAAATTACACTAGCGGTGTAGTGTTGCGTTTGAATACCAAAATCTATTCAAAGAATCGAGATCGTCTTTCAGGAGGCCGAAATGCGCCAGGGAAGGGAAACATCAGCACCGTAGGAAGGTTTTCAAAAAGGACGATGGGTCATACAATGGTCTAAATGCGCCTTGCAGCCGCGTGGGCTTAGACCTTCATTCTAGGTAATTATGGGGAACCACGCACCGGGCTCTAGTCACGGGGAAGAAGACTAAGAACGTAGAACGTGGCGGAATAAGTTCAAAACGCCGCGACCTGTGAATGCCTTTGAGAAGAAGGTAATGAAGGAAGTTGGGGCAGCGGCCCGACGGAAGGAACAGAAAAATTCCACAGAAAGCTCAAATGTTCAACGGCATATCAACAGAACGCCCAACTAGGCTTTTGCCTTCGCATTCTTAGAAAGGTCTTGGCATCAAGGTAATATTGAACAGCTTGAACTGTCTCGCGCCGTAGCTGGGAAAAACAAGTTGAATGCGCTGCTGCATTTTGAAGAGTACGCTAAAATGGGGATTTCTTGTTTGATTGTGGGGTTTAACGCCCAGAAGCTACAGCTGTACTATGAGATGCGCCGTAATGGAGTACTCCGGATTAGTTTCGACCAAGTGGGGATCTTTGACAGGCGGCAAAATTTTGACACATGGGCGTTTTTGATTTTCGCATCCATCAGAAAAACAGCTACCGTGATCGAGATAAAATCCGCGTTTTTGGACTCAGCAGCCGGAAGCCTTAAGCTCTGAGCCACCCCGGCGGGGCAAATAGAGATATCTTCATCTGAGGTTAAAGTAAGCAAATAGAGCGCACTGCCGATATTTTTTTCTCCCTCGTAGTTCGGTAGCCAGCACTGCCGAGCGGCCGAGTTGTGTGTTAATCGTCTTTTGTATCTATATCTTATGCAAGCAGCAAATGCTTGGAGGAAAGATGGGTTAGAAGAGGCCCTGACGTCATGCTTGTAAAGCCGCACCCGCCATGTTGAGGAGCCCACTGAGCCCAGCCCTCTTTCCTATTATCCTGCGCTGTTTTCGGTTTGATAACAGCTTCGCGGTATGGGCGGCTCGCAAAAGTGAAAGCAGACGACGGGAGCAGTGAGAGTCCTTACAGCACGGTGCATGGTCTATGTGAGCTACGTCTCAGCTGCGATTAATTTCACTTCACGTTGTATAAGTGGCCGCAGTGATTTGCATTATGCCCCACTGTTGAATGCCGCGTTGGCGGTCACACTCGGAAATCTTGCCGAAGCTTTCAACGCGCACCTTCTCACCGGCCGACTGAGAAAGATGAAAAACCATTGCGCGGAATCGACGAGATATCGCCGCAAGGGAACGGTAACTATGCTCACTGACCACAGAAATTATTAACCATAGGATGTTGCCTTCGAAGGAGCATACTACAAATGCAGGACATTCGAAATAATGCAACAATATTTCAGTGGAATGCTTGTGGACTCCAGAAGCGTCCCTCTGATTTCCGCCGTTTCGTGCAAGAGCATCGCTTCCCGGTGATCGCCATCTCGGAGTCGCGATTATCCCAAGATATCCGTCTCTCGTGCTACACTGTCTTACGATCGTCAACTGGAGTGGCGTTAACAAGGGTCCTTCTAGCTTTGTGTAACGACCTGGCCATCATAAAACATAGCATTCCACCCGACGCATCAAACGAATACGTGGCGGCTACAGTGCGAGGTAGTGGCTTGTCCTTTACTATTATTGCTGCCTATATACCACCTCGTGTCGCACTGGACCTACATCGACTTGAAGGCATTATTAATGCTACCCCAGCACCTCACATTCTCACGGGTGATTGTAACGCCCACCACCCTTCATGGGGAGGAAGAAAAGTGACAGCTAAAGGGCGGCGGCTTTCTGACTGTGCTCAACGGTACGCCATGTTTGCACTCAACACTGGAGAACCAACGTTTTTCCGTGGAACCGTGTCAAGCGCCCTTGACGTCACCATTGTGTCACCGCAACTTCTATCTAGAACGAGTTGGGTATCTGACATTGAAAGGCATGGCAGCGATCACGTTCCAGTTTACGTCACTGTGGATGGCTCACAGGGCAGTCGTTCTCAACGGACACTGCGTTGCTCTGACTGGATGTCTTTCCAATCCACAGTAGAGGAGAAAGTGGACTGTTCGTCATCCTATGACGACTTAGTACAAACACTTTTATCGGCCAGGACTGCCTGCACTAAGTATTTGAGGTTATAGAAAAGGTATACTACCGCCAATGCAGAGTTTGAAAGACTTCGTGCAGTGCGTCGGAGAGCCGAAAGAAGAGCGCGCCGGACGTGATCAACGAAGATATCCGAGATGCTAGAAGAGCACAGAAGGCCATTCAGAGGCACATGAACAAGTTGGCCAAGCGCGAGTGCACGTCTTTTTGCTCTAAGTTGGACCCCAGGAAGCCACTCTCGAGAATATGGCGCCTGATTCGAAGTCTCCGGGCACCACCGACACAACTTCACCCCTTCAACTTTGTTTCGCTAAGCACGAACATCAGTGACCTGGACGCTGCAAACGCCTTCTGCATAAAATTACCTCTTCGCCGACATCACACATAAGAACCTTGTTGCCCACAAGTGCGCCTGCCCTAGCCATAACATCACCCATGGATGAACCGTTCTCTATGGCAGAACTCGTCGCTGCGCTGACCTCTCTCAAGAAAGCTACGTCGCCTGGTCCGGACACTATCAGCTACACGACCCTTTCCCATTTGGGCGAAAATTGAAAGAAGTGCCTTTTAGGCATCTTCAATCGTTCTTGGGAAACTGGCCGACTAGAGCAAAAATGGAAGCACGGGCGTATTGTGGCTGTACTGAAGCCAGGCAAAATACCGACTTCCATTGAGTCCTACCCGTCATATTGCCCTCCTGAGCTGCGTCGGCAAGATTATGGAAAAATTGGTGCTCCATCGCCTAAACTGGGACTTGACCACTCGCAACGCATACCCGCCACAGATGTCTGGCTTCCGCAAGGGACGTAGTAGCATTGATAATGCCATGGCCCTTGCTAACAGCATAAAACAAGCCAAATCACAGCGCAACATTACAATCGCTGTGTTTCTTGACATCAAATCTGCGTACGACTGCGTGTACCATGAAGCTATAGACGGTATTCGTTGAAAAGTTTAGCGGTCAATTTCTTCGCTTAGCAACACTGGAAACGGCCACAGACATGGCCGATGCGCCACGGACACGGCGCAGCCTGGGCCACTGCGGCCTCACGCCGAAGAAACAAAAAGACACCGGCGTGCGTCACCTGCTCCGTTCCAATTCGATTCTGAACTGTGGCGCCAACAGAGATGTTATTAATCGCACTCACAGTGAACTCGACGCAATGCTTTGTGTCCGGCAAAGAGTTCGTAACGTGAAACACAGTCATGTGTTTCACAGTCGTGCTTAGCACGGACAAGTGCCGCGATCCCGCGGAGCCCGAAGTAACGAGTGACGGCGCAGCGTGGCCTTCGCGATCGGCTACCGGTGGCGCGCCGCCGGCAGTGAATCGCGGAGGCCACGGGCGCACTCACACAGTTGCATGGAGGGGAAGAGGGGTGCCTGATCTGCGGGCCGTGCGCGCAACGTCGCCTAGCAACAGACGCTTGGCCACAGATATGGCGGCGCACACTTGGTTGCCTGCATACATTCCACGCCATTGAATACCGAGGATACGCTCGGCCATGAGATCTTCGGGCCCCGGGGGTCGCATGTATGCATGGATCTCGGACTAATTAACCGATAGATGCGTCTACATGTCAGCGGACAGTGGTGACACACCGCTATACAGAGTGACCCGTGGTGTTCCCCAAGGTGGCGTCCTCAGTCCAACGCTCTTCAACATCACTATGATGGGCATAGAGAAGTGCTTACCGCAGTCAGTGGAAATATCTTTGTACGCGGATGACATCTGCATATGGAGTGCTGGACGCAACAGGCGGGAACTGCGTGCGAGACTACAACGGGCAATCAATTCCATTGCGGCCTTTCTAGGAACCCGAGGCCTAGATATATCAGCGGGCAAGTGCGCTGCCATCGCTTTCACGAAGCGTGATATATCAAATTATGGACTCACCGTTGCAGGCTGCACTATCCCCTATGTACCGCACCACAAATTTCTGGGTGTGACATTTGACAGGTCTCTGACTTGGTCAAAACACGTCCGCTATATAAAAGACAAGCTTGCGTCCTTCGTCAACATTTTCCGAATGTTATCTGGTAACGCCGGCGGATGCAACGTCCCGTCTCTCCTTCGGCTGTATGACGTCATGTGCGTAGGATTGTTACGCTACAGCTGTCCTGTTCTTCTCCCCCTCTCAAAGGGAAATGCGAGAGTCCTGCAAAGTATGCAAGCGCAGGTCCTGAGGGACTGCATAGGAGTTCCAAAGACCACATTCACGGTGGGAACTATGGTAGAGTGTCGACGACTGGCACCACTTGCTCTTGGCGCGCAGGAGCTCCTTCGCGCTCAACTACGATTTGTAGCACGGCAGCAAGGTCACCCATTAGCACTCAGCTCAGCCACTGAAGTGCGAGACCTTCTGCCTCTTCATTACCAGCACCCTTCTCCGTCGCTACAACCGCCTTGGATGTACCCGCATCTACAAATTACTACTGGAGTGCCAGGCATTACCCGCAAAAAGGATATAGCCACACCTGCCTTAAAGTTCTTCGCCTTGGAAGTGATCTTTCAAAAATACAGGGCCCACACCCATCTATACACGGATGGATCTGTGACAGCCAGCTCATCGGCTATAGGAATCTGGTTTCCGTCATCCTGTACCGCCTACAGCGCAACGCTTAGCCACAGGACGACGTCCATGGTCACCGAACTTGCCGCTCTGCGTGCTGCTTTCGCCTACATCATCGAGCAACCAGCACGTCAGTGGGCAATCTTCACGGATTCTCGGACAGCCGTTCAGTGTTTAAAACCGTACCCGAAAGATCAGCTTGCTTTCGACATCCATGCATTGCACTTACAAGCTCTAAATGCACACCATCATGTAGAGCTTCAGTGGATTCCTGCCCACTGCGGTATAACTGGGAACGTCAAGGCGGACACTGCGGCATCGATAGCGCATGATCTGCTCGGGCCAGTGATACCGATACCGTTCTCCAGAAAAGATGCTTCTGCCCTAGCGTCCAAGGCTGCCTGGAGATTTCAGCGATCTATGTGGGCTGTTGCGCCGCAACATTACGCGCCGCTTCATTCCATAGACCCGCACGGGACCTTTAGGATGCCTGACGGACTTTCCAAGCATGACGAAGTAGTTCTTCACCGCGTGCGGCTAAATGTCGCTTACAAAATTTATTTTCGATTCAAGATGAAGCAGGCCGCTTCGCCCTTCTGCACTCTTTGTGACGTGCGCGAGGACTTGAACCACGTATTATGTGAGTGTACGCGGCATAGAGCAGCTAGAACGTCCCTTCTAGTGTCCTTGGGTCGTCCGCTTTCTAGAGGACTAACTCTAAGTGACGTGCTAGGCCCTTGGTCGGATGCTAAATGAGCATCTCGGGCGACAAAAGCTTTATTGTCTTTCCTGCGAAGCACAGGACTTGACCAGACTCTTTAAACAGGACTCTCTTAATGAGCGCGTCATCTTCAACACAGTCATCAGCATCTGTTCATTGATTTCATTTTTTCATACATCTGGTGTAGCAAGCTAGGCGCCTTGGCCAGGCTAATTTCACCAGTATCATTAAATACTATTCTCTCTCTCTCTCTCTCTCTCTCTCTCTCTCTCTCTCTCTCTCTCTCTCTCCTCTCTCTCTCTCCTCTCTCTCTCTCTCTTTCTCTCTCATTGCAGTGGAAGAAACGCTGTGAAATCAGCTGTAGTGCAAATATTGCAGACGATGCTGACGCCGTAGCGACTGCGCTGCGTTGCCAGCGTAGCAAAGCAGCCACAGTCAAAGTGCCAAGTGCCGTAAAAAAGTTGTTCACAGCACGTAGCCAGATTTAGCCGCCGCAGCCGTAAAAAACTAGGCAACACTGTCTATGGGCTCATTAAAAATGACGTCATTTCCTTCACAATTTCTTAATGCATTGGCATGCTAGGGGCCTCTCATGAGTATTCTTTCCTCCATGACCAAACACCTAGAACATGGCTAAACGACATGGTGGGCGTTAGTGTCCCTAGATAAGGTTGTATAGTATCGCCACTTTCTTTTCTTGTTTTGTGCCGCGGCTGTGATCATTGGTCAGTTCGCATCACGTGACATTTTTTTACACTGGGACGGTTCATGGGCACCGCCATTTTGTTTGCTTATGCGCTTTCTGTCGGTCAGTTGTCGTAATCTGAGCTTGACCTCCCTGCTCTGCGGGTGCGCGCGACTAGCGTCGTTCTGAACGCTAATCAAAGTTAATGCGCTCCGCAGCATTTCAGTTGTAGGGCCCCTATTCCCAACGCCCTAGATTCATCGCGAACTATAAATTCGCGGAAGTCTTTCCCGATTGGATTCAAATTTTGGTCACGTGCTTTCGGCAGACAAAGCGGTTGTGCGTGCTTTCGTCCTATTGATGTTTCATGACGTTTACAAGCCCCAGTTTTAAAGTATGCCTTATTTCTCTCAACTGGAAGCGCAAAATTCTTGCCGGCAATGAAAAACTAGACGAAATGTAGCGGACATGATAATGTAGGCCTGTTTTTGCTGTTCAACAATACGGCTCGTATGTCACGCCCTCTCTGGGATTGGCTGAGGAGAGGTGGCGTAATTTACCACAGTTGGCAGGAACGCTTACGTCACATATTGGCAACATCAGCCTGCGTAAAAGTGACGTGATATTACGTAACAGCTTGCAAATGGCGGATCCTGTCGCTGTGAAATAGGGCAGAAAATTTCACCGACCCTCGACGCCGAGAAATTCCCGTGAATTTGAAGTAGGCGCAGTTTCGCATGACACGCGGTTTAAAGCTCTTTTCTAATGAAATAAATAATAGTTTTGACTGTTTCCAAGTTAGCGAACACGGAGCATACAAATGACGGTCCGTATTTTGTGTTTATGTTTGGCAATACCATTCAAATAATTTGTTTGGCATAACAGGCACATAAGAGGGCTGTAGAAGCCCCTCCATGAAAAAGAGAACTCAGCGCGTGGCATTTGCCAACACTGTGCTTAGTCAACGCCGCCTGTATTAACATTGCCTGACGCGTCGCGCGCTTTTCAATGGGAAGGGTAGGGACGCTTAGTTCAGGCACTGATCCGCTATGTGGCGCGTGCCGGCGGACATTTCGCCTTACGTCACTGCTCGCGAGTCGCGAACGCTGCACCCACTTCTACGACGTGTGTCTGTCAGCTTGCCTGTTGGGCTTCAAGGGCCGTTTAGCTTACATCTTAGCCGTGACGGGGCGCTAGTTCTGTGGCGCACTGGGGATCTCGTTCAACGTGTCGCTCGCTTCATACTTGCTGCATTTTTCCAAAGATAAAGAAGGAGGCGGACTGAAATAGTCTAAGAACATACTGATTGTCGGGTAGACATATAGCTAACAGAAAAACGATATTTTCGGATGGGGCAGCCATTATTTTACTGATATTTTTCTTCTGGAGTATTTAGAGAAGAAAAAATTGCGTGCACGTTTTTTGTTCAGGCGCTTACTTCTACGATTACTTTTCAATAATATCACGTGCTTGTAAACTTCAGAAAATTATAGGAAACAAAAGGATAAGCAGCTGCGATCCCGCCACGCTGTCCAGGCGCTTCTACAGTATAGTCCTCAATTTTAGAAGTGCGTACCGATGCGGAGTGTGAACAGCGGGGTCAAAACAATACCTAAATGCGGAGGGGATAGAGGTGGGATGCCGCACTCAGAAAATTTCAGGGCCTGTGACCCGAGTAGACAAGCGCGCAAAGCCGGCATCAGCCTGCGGCAGCGCAAGGGATTTTGCTTCGTGACAAAGGAAGTTTTATCAGTGACAGACCAAGACAGACAGGCATGGTGAAAAACAAGAAGGCGTAGGAGCGCCGCCTCGGGAACGCTAAACAAACTTTCCACTATTTTGCATAGTTTCCGAGAAGCGGCGCTGGCTGGCGGACACGAAAGCACGCTGGAAGGCTACGGAGCGGGGAAGGGTAGGAGAGAGCAACAGGAGAGTGGCTGTTTGGCCATTTTTCGCTCACGCGTTAGGCACTGTTTATACAGGCGGCGTTGGCCTAGTAAGCTGGTGGGTCACATGATCGACCTCAAGAAAAAAAAATAGCAAACAAAACTAACTGTTTTATTCATTACTGCGCTGATTGAGTTCGAGCTTGAATGAATGAATCGGCGGCATCAGTATGGTCTGCCGTTATTAAGCATAGTGTTTTGCTGTCCTTACCACGTCATACAACCGATGGTCACCCATTTGTTTCGGTGATCACCATATAAACTTGTAACATAACAGCAGACGATAGCGTGGCGGCGGTGACGGCCAGGAAGGTGATAACGCAATAAAGCTTGCATTGTAGCAGAGAGCTCAGCTATATTACTAAAAGCACTTGAAATAAATAAATATATGTGGTAAAAAATTTCGAGATCTTTAGCCGTACATCGGCTTTTTGCTAGCTCTTGGATCAACGGTACTTATGGCGTGGACGCCAATTTTACCCTGAAGAAATGTGTTTCTCTTGCCAACCTACATCTATCTTCAGTGGCTGCCTGGTCATTCGGGCATACAAGGCAATATTAGATCTGATGCAGCTGCCAGCGCAGGCCCCTTTATGAGCAGTACAACCCAGCTTCCTTTCTCCCGCGAGAACAGCAACGCTCTTATCCTCGCAAGTGGATGGACTGCCCAAATGTTGGAGTGACAGGACCCTCACCGCAGGTATCTACCACTGCAGGCTGCTGGCCCGCACTGCAACATCCGCTTTCCACGCGGCATCAACAAGCGGCGTGAAGGAGTGTTGCAGCGACTACGCCAGAATGTAGCATTAATTCGGAGTTTTAAGTTCAAGATAGGTTGGGACGATTCCCCTATGTGCCGGATTTGCGCTGTACGTGAGGCTGTAGATCACTTGCTGTGCGTGTGCACTCGATTCGCTGCTGCGCGGAAAACTGCAGCGAGCTCCCTCTCGTGTACGCCATGGAGGCAGTCTGGAACTTCATCATTTTCTTGGGCTCTGGGCCAATACTGTTGACAGCAAAAGTACAAAAGTTCTACAAAAGTTAAGTACAAAAGTGAACTAGACAAATTTCTCTAGATCACAGACACAGCAAGTGTGTCGCGATGTCAATTCTTTCGCACTGTGGCGTTCATCTATTTACTTTACGTGCGTTGGTGTCACTGGCGTTCATCTATTTATTTTTCTTGGGTTGGTGTTGTTACTTTTTTTTTTTCGTGTCGTTTACTTTTCATTTTGTTTCAGTGTTTACATTAACAATTCTCTTTTCAATTGTATTTTTATGTCCGGACTCTGCTGGCAGCATTTTCTTGTTTTTACTTTCTTTTTTTTTTAAATTTCTTGTTTGTCTTCTTCCTGCTATAACCCTAATGTCTAATATTCACCACTCATCAACGTAGTCACCCCCCATCTGGTGTAGCAAGCCTTGTCCCTAGCAGGGCTGACCTCAACAGTTCACATTAAAGAGCCTTCTCTCTCTCTCCCTCTCTCTCTCCTAATTTTTAGAATAGATGCCAAGTATTTTATATCGTTTATGCGCAATATTTTATAGATTGGCTGTGATGTTTGTAAACCAAGCGTCAAATTACGCTGCACGTCGTCATAGCTATACGTGCATCAAGTCACTCATCGGGTACAAGTTGCTTACGCAAAAAAACAGCGATTTCAACGTGAATTTATACCGTAGAGAATAGGGCCCCAGATGTGTGTCCGAAGATGCCGTGTTCGTGCGTCTTCTGCTGTGTTGTTTACAAATGACCTCGTCAAAGTTAGCGGTGAGTCCGGAGAAGCGACAATCTAGCAACACTGATAAACACCAAAATGGCCGCTGTTGCTAACTTGCGTGCCACAGTGACGGTACTCTGTATCTTATCTAATAATATTAGTGGGCGTCATTTTGTATCAGCATAGCACTCCTTGAGGAGCTTAGGGATTCGCTGCAATATTTACGTAAGCTACAAGAAAGGTACTTGTTCTGCGGGTTCTCACTGCCTTTTATGGTATTGTTTATTGCGTTACTGAAAGGGCCCTGAAGGAATACCCCATCCCAATTGAAACACTGCCTCGTCGGGTAGCTTGGTAGGAATAACTCGTGCCAGTTTTAGTTGGAACTTGAATCAAATTAGTTACATAATGAGGAAGATAGAGAAAAGAGCTATGCACAAGCTACGTTCTCCCAATTAACCTCTCACGCTATACGTGTAACCTGCGTGATTGATGATGTGTAACTAATTAACATATTACTAAAATAGGATCGTGGGGTTGCAGCTCAATGTGTTAAAGGGACACTGAAGTGATATGTAAACATTGCGGGATTACTTGCGCAAATTGTAGTCCGGAGTCCCCAGGCCATGTTTCGACCACCCTGGGCGCGTTTACGCGATTTTATTTAGTAGAAAAATTAATTCGAAAATGCTGTCCTCCTCTCTTTACGCTCGCCCATTTTCTGCGGCGTTTTCGTGTGACGTCAGGAGGGGATAAGCTGGCAATTGGCCGCGCTACTGCACGGCCCCCCGGCCTTCAGACAGAGTCAGTCGGCCCAGCGTTTCGCCCGCCGGCCGCCGACGGGTCGTCGAAATTCGTTCGCTCAGTTGAAACGAAGCCAGTACACGTTTGTGAATGGTAGAATTTGCCTTTCTTTACTTGTTAGTTTGCACACTGTATCTAGCTCCAAGTCAAGGTCGCTTCACACAAGCGCTGCACAAGCGCACATGCGACGCTTCGCTGACTGGTATGCCAGTAGGAAAATATAAGGCCTTTTGAAGGCGGGAGAAGAGTCAGCGAAGTCAATGTAGGTACTAAGGAAATAAAATCAACTGATATTTTTACCGTACAGCGTAAAACTAGGGTGCGGGAAGCACTTTTTTGCGCTGGGCGAACAAGCACAGCGGTCAGCAGCACGACTACACATCTGCGAACGCTTTTCCGTCTACGAAATGCAATTGCTAGACGTGAGCTATTGTGGAAACTCGGGCGACGCTTACTGCACGAGCGCAATACAACAAATAGTCACCTAAGCTGCTTGAAATGTCAAAACTAAAGAAAAATGTAAACTGGTTGCACAATATATACCCCATATTACCAGCGTCAGCCGAGCCCGCTTCGTGGCCGAGCGGTCTAGGTTGCTAGGTATGCCACCGCAAGTATTTTGCAAGTCGCGAGTTCGAATCCCCGCGGGTACGTGCTTTTTTTTTGTAAGTTAACTTTTTTGTTTTCCGCCGATGTTTTCTATATTGAGTTCACCTTTTTTTGGGCCGCAACATTCATGGCTCCACGAACTAGTTCACAAAACGCGCGCAGGCTGGCACTGGCGCGCTAGCGAGTTCTCGTTGGCGTGCTGTTGCCATAAGCACCGACTGCTTGCAGGCAGTGGGCACAGGCCAGAATGAACAGACCCTTGGCCTGGTGCGAACACGCTTTTTACGACACAGGCATGAGGGAGGCAAGCTCCAAATATGGGGGAAAAGCGCATGACATTTGGGCGTCTGCGGGTACGCGGAGGGCGTTCATGCACTGCGTAGGTTTCGGCTAGTGAATGCTACGATTTCAATCCGTCCTAGGAGGCTTATCTTTATGCATTTTTACAGCTGACAACATGGCAGAATCGCGGTACGATGATTACTGAGTTATTGAGAATGCCCATCCAACAACGCCAACGGTTGTGTTTTACAGAACCGAAACCGAAACCGAAACTTTTTTGGTTGCTCACCTTGGGCATCGTCCAATCACGGTGCGGCCCTCCTAACGTCACAGCTTTAGTTGGTGCGGCCGCCGCAAACCGCGCATGGTAGTTTTTTTTTCTTTCGCGCTTTGTAAAATAATTACCGATTTGTCAACCGAATAAACGATGAAAAGTGTGCTAATTTGAGCCAGTCTACGCAGTGCAAGCAAAAACGGGAGCTTGACAAATTCACTTCAGTGTCCCTTTAACGTTTCAAATGGACAGTAACAATATTTGGACGCATTGAGGCGGCTGACAAGTACCAAAATTAAAAAAAAAAAATAAATCAAGTACACCTAACAATTTAATCTCTTAATGCGATAGCTTTGTTGTACGACCGAATGTCGCTGAGTTCACCGTGGAGTTTTGCGATGTGCTTGTTCTTTGCCTCGGGTTGTCACTGAGGGCTTCTTCGTCTGCCTGCAAGAGGTGCGCTGCTTCCACCGCGTGTTAACGAAGAGCTTTGTCCTCTTGGAGCCAAGATAAGTTGCTTCGCAATCCGCTTCTGCCTCACGCTTTCGTATGACTTCGTTCTGTCTCCTTGCGCGTCGAGTCAAATCCCTGCTCGCCCCAACCGCCGGGTATTGCCAGCGCTGACGACCAAACTGGATTTCTCTGCCTGTATCTTCCCTGAATCTGCTAGGTTCTCCTGCTCCACACCACATGGTGCAGTCGTCGACGGCCTGGCTTCGTTACTGCTGCGGTTCCGGCCGTAAGCTGCGTTGATGGTTTGTGCTTGCGGGTACGCACTGCAGCGAACGCATTACATCCAATGTCCAAACACTGCGCGGACGCGGGTTTTTAAGTGCGAATGCACTTCTTAAGCGAGCCTATAGCGTCAACCGCCGTCGTCCGCATTTCGCCGCCGTCCGCATAGCGACAGCAGCGGGTGCGCGCGCTCCTCGTCTTCCTTGGCAACGGGGAGAGATGGGCGCGCGCTGCCTGGCCGCTGACATGGCACATACCCACGTGGGGGATTGGCCAGGAATCTCCTCGTATTCCTTGGCAACGGGGGGAGATGGGCGCGCGCTGCCTGGCCGCTGATATGGCACATACCCACGTGGGGGATTGGCCAGGAATCGGGCGTGAGAAGGGCTAATGCACCCGCTTAAAGGAGTACTGACACGAAATTTTAAAGCTGAGATCCGCTCTAGCAACCAAGTACAACGACAACACAAATAGGTGTCTGTGACTAAATGCATCTTTCTTTCTCTGTAGTTGTGTGTGTGTGTGTGATCTCTCTTTCGCGAACATTACCGAACCGCGCAAATTCAACTCCTGCATTCGCACTTTCCCATTCTTCCCCTCGGGGAAATGCGGGGAATTTTTCTTGTCGGAGGACGCAATCACTTGTCGTGATGCGGGATTCGACGCGATGTACGCACTACAAAACTTGTCAATCCAACCTAGTCGCCAGTGTACTTTGTCAGGCTTAATGTGTGGTATACGTAACGTTAAGTCTAGCGACTTGCGAAAAAGCGTAAGCTCATTAGAAGCTGTGTTACGTGTAGCAAATGGCGGCACTTTCTGGGCCACATCGCAGAGGTTCCGCAAGGGGAAAGGTCAGAAAGGGCTCGAGACCCCTCCCCCCCTGTTGGCAAATGGAAGCGGCTGCTGGTGCGACTTCGAAATGGTAAAAAGCGCTCTAGACGGGGACAGAAGAAACGACAGTGACATGGGACGAGCGCTGGTCCCCTGTCACAGTCTTTTCTTGTCCCCATCTAGTGCGCTTTTTACCATGTGGAAATCGTATCACCAACTAGCCCAAATTTTTGCGTTGAATAGGCTGCTGGTGCCCTTGAAGAAAATGCCAGCCGTTGTATAGGGTAAGTAAAATAACGTGATGCGATGGAATTTGAACCCTACTCCGCAGAGTAGCAGCTCACTGCTCTACCAGATGTGCTATTGTTTTCCTCATTGCATGAAAACTCGATCGAAAAGCTTTGAAATAACTGCCCCCATCTACAAACTGTGCTATCTCCACACGTTTCCAGCATAGAAGAAAACTTTCCCTTTCTTTTTGGAAGTAAGCAGTTTTGGGGATTGTCCAGGCATTGAAGGCTTTGAGGGGCAGTGTGCCCGCTTCAAGAAATTCGCAAAAATAATAATCGAAAGTGTCAAAGTTGTAGCATGGTGTAAGCTACGCGAGACCTGAATATGATGGCACGTGAGTAGAAATGGGGCGTGATAGGTGCGTAAATCCTGAATTCTATAGTGATGCCGTGGTGATAGTTCGCTTACTGACGCAATTCTCACCGTAACATGATGAGACGAAAAAGAGGCGCATTTATGGTGTAGAAGTAAAGGAACCTGTCGAAGTAATATGCGCCATAATAAAAACAAACGACAGAGAGAAAAAACACGCGAATACGATGAAGCAGTAAAAGAGTCGTT
Source organism: Haemaphysalis longicornis (assembly GCA_013339765.2). NCBI lineage: Eukaryota > Metazoa > Arthropoda > Arachnida > Ixodida > Ixodidae > Haemaphysalis > Haemaphysalis longicornis. The sequence continues at coordinate 126,775,258 of CM023455.1, forward strand.
CTGCAGTACCATGAGGCTTCCGTCCTCAAAGCATGTTGTCAGCTCCGCAGCAGAATGTCTCCAGAGTGAGCCGTACTTTAGAAATTCTGTGATACTGTTTCATGACTCTGATCAGCGCATGCGCGAGATAGTGGAAGCAGCTGAAATGCAACTAGGCGATTTCGAGTGTGTCAGCGCAAAATCGGTAGCCTTGTCGGATATGGAGGCAGAGTTCTTAAAAAAAGAACTGGTCGTGGTAATGACTGACACGTGTGGGACATTGCAGAGTGATTTCGTTATTCTAATCTCAGTGTAATCGTAACCTTTTATGCATCTCTTGTCTTTTTTCTCGTATATATTTCACCCTAATTCAATAAAATTCAGTTGGAAGTAGCGATTTTTCCTTGTCTCCTGTGTCCGTGTGTTTTTTGTGCGCTTAAGAAGAACGTGAAAGCATGTAAGCAGACTTCGGTTTCCCGAGCACTTTTTGCATTCTTTTCAGGCGGGTGTAGTCTGGGTGGCACCTTAACGCGTGTCGGTTTCACGGAGTGATTTAGCGTGCCAAAAATGTTACACGGGGCTTTGCGTTAACACTGAAGCATCGTAGTGTTGAGGCACCCTCTTAACATGCCACTCACTTGCAAACTGCTTACGTAGCGATGTGTCATCGTTTGCAGAACCGCACAAAGGAAGATTGTGAGGATGTCTCGGCAGCTGGTAATGCACGCGGTTCTTGGTTATAGGGACACTGTCCGCTTGGATTTGCGCCTCCGGTAATGGTTCCTATAAAATAATCTATATCGCATATACGCCAGTCAGTGCTGGTTCTTTTCCATTTTGGGCTTACTGGAATACGACCTTCTACAACAGTGTTTGACGACGCAAGGGCCCCACGGACTTTCGATACTACATCTCTGCCAAGTTGTAACAGTAGAAACAATAAATTGTTGCACCACCTGCCGATGACAGGCAGCTACAGGCTTATGTTCTAAAGATGGTTCTCAGAATAGCCCGTCTCGATATTGCAGTAAGCAGCGACACAGGAAACAAGAAGTGAAACGCTCCTTCTTACATTTTTTGTCAAACCTGTAGTTGCCAGTCGTTTTTAATGGTCTTCGAATTATCATGCGTGCACCGTGCGTGCGAATTAGGGCTTAGTGGCTTAGTGCAGTGTTGCTAAGCCCAGGGGCGCGGGTTTGATTCCCGGCCGCAGCGGTAGCTTTTCTGATGGAGGCGAAAAGCGATAACGCCCATGTGTTCGAGATTTCGGCACACGTTAAAGATCCCCAGGTGGTCAAAATTAATCCAGAGCCCTCCACCACGGCACGTCTCATCTCTTGTGTAGCGTCGGCGCGTTAAACCTCAGTCAATCAACCAGATTTGGTTTTGTGCATGGTGGTGTTTTCACAAGCTCCTTCACGCAACTCATGTATAAAAGCCGCTTTAGGATTGTGCAAAATTTAGTTTTATTGAGGGCAAGTGAATAATGTCTATCTTGAACGTCGATCACCAATTGCGAGGCTTTATTAAGCGTGGTGTTACGTGTCATATTTTGTTGTTACAATGAGCAAACAGAATGGCTTCTGGGAATGAGAGATCCGTCACGCGTGTATTCTAGATGTGCCGTGATCACTCGGTGGCCATGCGATCAGGTGCTCCATTTTCGGTGTTGACTTTGTGGCTGGGGTGTAGCTTATATTTATAGTTGTCTCGTTTGGTTTCGAAATATTATTGGGGCCTGTAATAAATGTCCCGATCAAGGTACTCTCAGCGTACATAGACATCTTGACACAGGTAGTAGACGTCGTGGCCTCCACCCGAGAGATCCATGTACGCTGGATCTTGTCCCTGCAAGGTCGAAACCTCATCTGAGAGGAATAATAAATATTTTACCCCTCCCCAGAGACAGTCGTTTGAAGATGTTTTTTTAAAAGAATTATATACGTTCGTGTGAGCTCCTGACCCCCAGTGCGTTGTCAGTTTTGATGTGAAGTCCACCTAGCAAGAAGAGTCGAATTTGCTTCTGCCACGACCCACTTTATGAAATTCTCGCCATGAGAGAGTGCAGTAATAGGCGTGTTGTGGCACTGAACGTAAGTTGAAGGAAACTTGTTAGGTCTTGTAAAAGCTCTCTTCTAAATGGCTAAAAGTATGTTTTTTCAACAGGGGATTGCCTCAAAGTTCAGGTTGAGCCTTGGCGCTAATTTGAATCGGAGGTAAAAGTAACAGAAGTTTTGTTCAGAATTTTTCTCCCGCCGAAATGACAAACGCACAGGGTATATATTAATGCGAAGGAGTGACAGTAGGCCCTATATTTACAAAGGAAGGTCTGGAGCCATGACAAATTAAGGCTACTGCTTTCTTTAAACGTTTTCCGCAGAAATTCAAGAATTGTACCGTACTGTGTAGATATCTATATAAATAGCCACTTATCTCCCTCTAAGACGATTTCCGCTGTGTGCTGTTATTATTGATTGTTGTGAAGATAAATCTAGAAAATTTCATGCTGATCTCATTAGAAAAACTGGTGCCTCATGTATCAGCAGGGCATGTGTGGACCTCTATAAAACACTTCCTCTATTGAAGGGTGAACACTTCCTCTACAAAACTTCCTCGGGGTGGCTAAGATTGAAGCTATTACATCTTGTAGCCATTTTCTCAGCCTATAGGGAACAGTTCCATCTTAGTGGACTTTTATTCCTGCATACGCTATATTAGCGCTGCTCTGTTTTGTACGGAACTAGTATTATTCTTCGAAAATATCGTTTGCAAAATTATTCATGAATGTGACAGTACCACAAATGTAGTTTATACATCCTTTCTGCATGTGTCTTAACTGTTTTACAGTTAGGAGTCTCCCGCGTATCATCGACACTTTGTAAGTGCCTAACAAAGTAGATGGGCAGCGTCATATCCAGCGCGAAATGTGTTGCGAATGACCAAACACAATAGAAAATCTTACTAATGCCTCCTATGCGTCATTCAACCTGAATAAATATTTTGAATTTCACTGAACTGGGACCTAAGAGTGTAGCACGTATGTGGCTGTGTTATTTCTTTGGCTGATAGAGTTAGATAGGCTTGCACAGCATGAGGTGAATACCGCATTACAAAATGTTTTCGAACGTAATGACTACCAAGTCTGAAAAAATCCCCTAAACATCTGTAACCGCACTACGCTTTTCGGGCAGGGAGCGAAATTGTGACACATTACGCCTAAGAGCATACAGGGCAGCAAAAAAAAAGACACGTGCAGGCAGCTGATATCCTGCACTGCAAGTCACTACAACCGTTATCATAATCGTCATCATCATATTCGTTATTACCGTCACCATCAAGTTTGCATCCACGGCAGGACGAATTCCTCACCCAAAGATTTCCAACTACTTCCCTATTGTGTTTGACAAGTTTATTTGTATCCAAAATTTTTATTACATCCCTGAACCATTTTGGCATTCCCCAACTTTATGGGCTGTATCTCTCCATTCGGTTGGGAGGATAGGGGCCTGTTCACGGGAACGTGTGCACCTGCTTAATCGGAATACACGACCTGCCAAACCCCATTTCTTCCACCTAATTAGAACCGAAATGTCATCCGTAGCTTTGGGGACAAGTAATTATTAATAGCTACGAGAAGCTATAAAAATTTTAATTACCGTATTTGGCAGCGAAACCAGGTTGGCGACCATGATCACCGAGACTGAGAAAAGGAAAGCTACACATGTTTTGTCGCTCTTGTATTTACCGGAATGGTTGGAATTTCTACTGCAACGGAGGTATTGCGCCTTTGAAGCAGCTACTCAATGAGCCCCTCGCTCAGAAAGTGTTCGTGTAGTGATGTGCTATCGTTCGGATAGCAGCGCAAGAGAACTATAAGTTCTCGACACGTTGGTTGCGCAAGTAGCTGTCTGCTGCCACTGCACTCGTCACTCCGTCTTGCATTTGTGGTCATAGCTGCCACACAAAACGACTACATAGCGGTCCATTGTAGCTTGGAGCTTACTGCAAAGATTTACCATAGCAGTTCCGTATGTTATGGGGCCCCAGTAGCTTAGGCAACACGACTATAGCCGCATTTTTTAGTGTTTCATTAGCCGCCATTGTTACAGAGAATGACGTAACGTACTCGGGCCCCTAAGCGACAGAAATGTTTTAGCAAATACTTGCAGTAAGCTCAAAACGTCAATGGACAGCCCTGAAGTTGCTTTGTGTGGCAGCTATGACGACGTTTTGCAACATTTACCAGAAATGCATGACCGAACGACGAGTGCAGTGGCAGTGGCCGCCTCATGGCCAACATGATTAGCCACTATTTTTTATGGTGCTTTATACATACAGTTTTACGCGGACCTTCATTAGGAAAGGTTTCGATTTTTTTTATATCCTGACATCAAAGCTCCCAAGTCTGCGCAGATCTGAAGCGCGATGCGTTCATAAGCACGTGCGTTAGCTCGTCAATAGCGAGGGAAAACGGGCAGTGGCGTAATGTGTATGAAACAGATCGAAGCCATTCCAAAGCGTTGGGGGTAAGCGCATCGCGAAGCAAATCGTGTCTAATGACAAGAGAACGAAGCTCTTTAAGAATGCGGTGCGGAAACAAAGGCTCTCACTTTTGAAATGAACATTGTGCATTCGCACTCGGAACATTTAAAAAGGGATTAAGTGTCCTTGCACACAGGGTTGGTTGCAATGACCCTACCTATGTGGCCTTAGTCGGTTTGAAATGCGGATGTGATGGGATAAAAAGAAGTGGTTAACGCGTTTCTTGTGGTGGGGTAATTGGCTTGTATACCGTATACGTTCCGGTCGTAGCGGCCCCAACCAACTGTACGAGTGTGGATTCGACGTTATTCAAGAATGTGTTATTGTGACCGTCGTGAATAAGTAACCTTGACTTTACATCCCCGCTGTTCATTCATGCTTGGGAGGGTGGAATGGCAGTGGATTTTATACTACGTTTTGTGGAACCCTCATCCCATTTACTTGATACCAGACACTATATGTACGTGTTCTCAAAAAAATTCGTTGTATTTTATGCAGCCTCGTGTACATGCCCGGTTTTCTTGTTCTGTGTTTCTACACAGCGCAAGATTACAATTACCACGAATCGCCAACTATCACGGTCTACGTTTGCCGACACTTTGAATTAATAAAGCATGCGACTAGTTCTTGATAGACCAGCTCACATATGGCTGCAGCATTGCGAAAAACAAATGATAAATATGTACCGAAATTATGCTGGTCCATCCATAAAATGCTACAGCATAGGTTTGCATCAAATGAACTGTATGATTTTTAACAGCGCAACTGTTGTTGCTGGCCGTAATGTGTGCGGTTTGTGGCGTCGTCCGAAAACTGTGGGTCATAGTTACACCCGCCCTTCACCGCGGACTAGAGCAGGTGTTTTATGAGGATCGCCGGCGTAGTCCAGGCTTGTGCGTGGCGCTCGCAAAAAATACCAAGAAAACAGCTCAGGTGCGTCCTTGCATCAAGGGTGGAGCACAAGACAGCTCGCGCTACAGACGCCCAGTTCGCGATGCCTGTTGCCGCCGGTTCCATCGCGTGGTGACACGCTCCTCCGCTTTGGGAAAAATGTGAAACCCTGCGGACAAACCGATCCGGGTCCCATGCATAAGAAGACCACGATATAGATGAATATGACGATGAGTACAGTACCACAGTGAAAAGAGACGACGCAACATATGTAAATAAACAATTTCAATCCTAATGCAATGCGTGCTGGTGTGTCCTTCAGTGCTCAAATAAAAATCATCCAGCTTCGCCATGGTTCAAGATTGCGGGACTTAGTGCAAGCTCCACGATTTTTTTACATCTTGCGTTTTGAGAGTTTTGTGACTGCAACCTACCGTGAATATGTTTGGAGCGAATTACGCTGTTAGAAGTGAACCCGTTTATTAGATCAATAGGTTTGGGTTTCTACTGAGGTTCCTCCAGTACTGCCCGTAAAAGGTATGTGTGTACTGAGGTATATCACCTATTCTCGAACGAGAATGTAACTGGGACCAACTCATCCATGGTAAGTTTCAACTAGGCCCATGGTTTTAGTTGGTCACTCCCAAACGGAGGCCCAGGTGGGAATTTACGAGAGCAATGAAGAGCGCGGAATAACAGGACGACCGGAGAGCACATCGACACAGCGCTGTGTCTGCAGGCTCTCCTGCCGTTCTGTTATTCTACGCTGTTTATTGTTCGGATGTGTGCCAAACGGCGTGTCTACAATCCGCGTAGCTGATAATTTAACCATGAACCAGGTGGTTACAATACTACCATCTCACCTTGTGATTCAAAACAACCAATCTTTTAAAAGGACAGACAACCGATTTTTGTTGCGTACATTTTATACAAAATGAAAGGGCATCACTTAAAACACCTTAATCCGAAATGATTTTGATGATAGCGCCCAAGGACTTCCGAAATCCGAATTGTTAGATCTACCAGGCATACGTGGCCCGCCAGAAGGAATGCTATCAACCATGACAGTGAACAGTGCGGAAATACGCTTCCCAGCACGTGAGATTAAAAGAGGTATTTGAAAATTTGTCCCCGGCTAAAAGAACAATTATGTGCAGCCTTTCCTATTTTTTCATAAGAAAACGCAGAACGCTGAAGTTTACAGGGCCACCACAGAATAAAGGGACAAACAAAACCGTTGATACTGTTGATCGTTTGTTCCTCTTTTCTGTAGTCGTCCTGTCAACTTCAGCGCTTTAGGTTCCGTCATGTCTTGATACCAACGAGCGCAACACCAAGCTTTACTGAAGTAAATTCCCTCATGCCGTTTGTAATTGAGGCGTAGATATCGATGGAGTTTATTGGACACAAAACGTAGTGTAACGTTTAAACACTACTTGTCGCCATCTTTCAGAGTTGATAAATTTAAGTGCAAAATTAAAAGTTTTTTCCCCTGTTTAGAAATTCCATGCGGTTACCCCAGTATACAAAACGCTGGCATTTATCATGATCATACTCAGGTTCACTGCAGGACGAAGGCCTCTCCCATTGACCTCTAACCGCTCCTGTCCTGCGCTGCCCGAGTGCACAGTTTACCCCCGAAGTTCCGTATTTCATCCCTCCATCGTTTTAATGCCCTTTCCCCTCTATATTCATGTCTTGGTATCCACTCTCTTACTTCAATTGCCCACCAATTGTCGGTTCGTCTCTCTACACGACCATCCCAAGCCCATTTTTTCCCCTTATTTTAACTATGATACCGCCAGCACTAATATGTTCTCCTGATCCAGGTAGGTCCTTTCCTGTCCTTGAGTGTCATTCCTAACATTATTGGTTGCATGGCCCGTTGAGCTGACCTAAGTTTGCTTTTTAGTTGTTTAGTAAGGTGCGAAGTTTCGGCTCCGTATGTCATCACCGGAAGTATGCGCTGGTTGTAGATTTTTCTTTTGACTGACAGAGGTAGCTTACGTTTCCTTATTTGGGAGGGCTTGCCGGGTGCTGCCCAACGGATACCTATTCTTCGCCGGATTTCTTTCTCGGGGTTGGGGTCAGCTCTTACAATCTTTCATTGAGCTACACGACGTACACTAGAAGAATCGGTTGTGTGTCTCTTTGATATCTATGGAGAAATAAAGTAAGGGAACCCCTCGTGACCACTGTAAACATTTCCGCAGTTTAGTTTCAGCGGCAAGTACAGGACGAATTTTGTATTATAATAATGTCAAACACACAATGTTGCGCTTTCCCTGTGCGATGGGTATGTAGTGGACGAGAAGGCGTATACACGATCCAAGCTTTCTGTACACTGCTACAATTTACATTAGCGATTATATGCCAGATTTCTGCACCGGAAAACGAGCTCGTATTCCGGATCTTAACTAATGCTTATCCTATTCGTAGATGCTGGCAAAATGTGGCACCACCCTGACTATGTGAGGATGGCAGCTAAGAGTCAACCCACCGAAAACCAACTGGTGTTGGTGAGGCCTGAACCGGACGCACAGAAGGGAGAGTTATGCAGCGAAATGATAGAGCAAATAAATGTGTAACATTGCAAGGTTTCGCGTTATTCAAAGACGTTTCATTGCTTGAGCTTTGGTCTGATGCATGAAATTTGTGATCATGATGTTTCTAGGTATTCTATTTTGTTAAATCCTGATCACACAGGCCATGCCACTGCACCAAAGCCGCAAACGTCCGCATCTGACGAGAGCCTAAAGAGATTTACACATTGCATGTAAGAGCACCCACTACAGGTGTTCACCGTGCCGCTTGAATGAGTGACCTGTCACGCCCATTAATTGTCATCCAACAGGTTAGCACGGACATAACAACTAAAACCTTTATCTTCCCTGTTTTGTAGTATTTCGATGCTTTTTGGCCACACCGTTTGGCTTGGCCAGTTTCGTGGTTTGCGTGCACCGTGCAGCCATAGCTAAACACTGCCCTACAATGAACTATTAACATAGGTTTGCTGTAATAGCTATGATGGCATTGCAACCCAGGCATGAAGCATGAAGAGAGTTGTTAACGGCTTTGACGGTGAGCCTCTCGGAAATCGCCGTGTGAATCCGATTGCTGGGCTCGTCAGCATGGCCGCGGAATTACTGCAAGCTCCTCAGGCCTCCATGCCACTGTATATGCGGATGTGTGGGAAGTCTGTACTTACAACCAGCGCTTATGTGCGCTGGTATACCCTTTGAAGTGAAAGTCTTGTACAGGCAGAAATGAGAAAAGAGTCTGCACTGCTGTACTTCCACTCAGGTCGCTAACACTACCGCTTTTAACCTATGTTGATAAACCGAGCTAATAAAATCGATATATATGTATTGAAAGTTCTTTGGTATTGCGAAGGCACTGCTAAATATTTTAATTGGCGACATTGAAAAAAAAACGGAGATCCCGATTTTCTTGGGAAATTTTTAAAGAAACGCCACTCTTATCAATCCATCGAAATCCATTGTTGCATAAAATTTTCTGAGTGCAGGAAAATACTGGACCAGGTACGCGAGGTTTTAACAGAAATGTTGAGCGCACAAGCACTTTGGCGGCCGCCACTAGGATGTGGAGATGGCGATGGCGTTGTTACCGAGCGGGCACCGACCGAAAGAAAACGGCGGAGGAAACAGTGACCAAAGTGTGTCGGGGGGGGGGGGGGGGGGGGGGGAGGGGAGGGGCGGGCAGTATGTTGAGCCCGCACGACACGCTAGTCGGATCGTCTGGCGAAAGTGAGGGGGACGAATATACCTGGCAGGATGTGGCAAAAGTAAAAAGATGCACTGCAGGTGTTTAAGCGAGTCGCCTGAGCTTCTAATCCATTCTCCGCACGCGCATTTTGCCAACGGTAAGGCGTGCCCGGGCAAGGTATGAACCTTACCGCGCGTGGAAGTTTACGGTACTTACTGCAGGGGGTTATGCAACCGATTCTTGGCTGTTCCGTTCACTGCGAGCCGCTGTTGATAAGTAATTCGTAAATCCTGCTCGCATAGCTCTGCTCTTGTTACAGGGAACTAGAATACTTGACTGCACCCGTGTTATGTTTGGGCGGGCCGGTGCTTCGGCTACGAAGACAACTCGCGGCGGCTGCGGAAAGCGAGTGTGTATTTCCCGCCAGGTTGGCACGTCGCGTGATAGAAGAGACTGAGGAGGACGTGATCGCCAGACCAGGTGAAATGAAGGCTCCCGCTTGAGGTACGCGTAACCGGGCAGCCTGTTCTTGAGTGATATTTGAAACGAAGCTTGTCGCTGCTCCGTTCGCGGCCGGCGTGTGTTTGGTGTAAACGGGCGCAACCGCCCCTGCAGCAGTGCTAACCATTTCTCGTTTAATCGGTGAGGCATAGTAAGAGTGAAAGACAGCATTTTCGGTCAAAAGAAACGTTGTAGGCGTGGGCGATGGCTTGCAGACCTAAAAGCTACCGCGTCTGGCGTGAGAGCAGCTAGACCGCACCGTTGCCTCGCTCCTAGTTTGTGACGCAACGACTACTTCACGAAAAATGAAAGGGAAGCACGTGCAAGAAACGCCAGCTTTGTCGACTGATTTCTGAGCAAATAACGCATCGTTGCTCGTCGAAAAAAAGCCGAGAGAGCTTCGAAACGTGTGATATTTCAGTTAAAACAAAATTTCATTCAGCCTTCAGTGCCCCTTCAATATTCCCCAGCTACTGGCCAATGTGCCTTGTATCTTTTCAGGAGCTTTATACCAATCGATGGTGTTTGAAACGGCAGGAACATGCGCGATTTTATAAAACAGGAATAATCATACAAACAGTCCGCCAGGACAAGTCAGAGTTCGATTGCATCCCTAATAGAGGAAAAATCATAAGGTGATATCAATGCCCACTAGAACTGCTGGAAGCAGAGAAATTAAATTCCTGGAGTACATTTCTGTCATATTGTAGAAGCACAAATAGCTGGAGGTTTAATGTGAAGCCTTCAATTGAGCTCAAAAGCTGGCTTCAGCAAGTGGCGGCAGCGAATTGCTCCCAAATTTATGTGACGGCGGAGTCTTTCATTGAGCGAGTATACCATTGGTAAAACGCCGATTGATTATGATGTTTATCGCACCGACGCTATGCAGGCGAAACGCGTGCCGTAGGGGAGGTCTCCTGGTTAATTTTGACCACCTGGGGATCATCAACAGGCGCAGAAATCTCGAATAAACAGGCGTTTTCCCTTTTACCCCCATCAAAAAAGTGGCAGCCGCGGTGGGGATCGAACCGTTCACCTTAGGGTCAGCAGCACACCGCCTTAGCCACTAAGCTACCGCAGTGGGTGCATAGGTAAAATGCAAGAAAAGGATCGTGCCGCTGGGCAATCCTACAGCATGCGTCGAGTTACCGCAGCCAAACTGCGGCTGCGGTTGCTGCCACGATTCGGCTCGGCGGCAAGTCGAAAATTCTCCATATGCTACTCAATTGGAGTCCTAAAGTTTGTTCAAAGAGATTGGCCGTTAATTGCCTCCTTCAGTGAACTGTTCATTTCAGATTCAGTCTCCTGTACAACAAAGTCTCATTAGCACCATGATCGACCGGTTTCCACCGTAGCGCTTGCATTTTACCATGAAGGTGACGCAGAGAACACTCACTGCCCTAGGCTCTTTTGGGCTTCAAGTACTTTCATTTTCTTCTCAATTGAAGCTAGTCTTGCGAGCAAGTCCAATTTCTAAGTGACTGAGATCAACTGGATGTGTGCTTATGGTCTTCGAAAACCGCCGCTTGTTGCTCACCTAATAGGGAAGCATTTTATTTCCGTACCACCCCTTACAAGCACAACAAACAAAACGACACAAAACTAGCACCCGTGCACTCAGCATATCTGGTCAAGCCAGCGCGATCAAACACATGCAGTCACTAAAATTCACTAGCAGGATGTCGTGTACTAACCTGAACATGAAAGATGAACAAATTAAGCCATGATGACAGTGGCCGGCCGCTGCCACGCTCAACGTTGAAGAAACAAGGGTGGCACAGCTTGTAGCTTTTCTTGTTTTCGATGGGGCTTCATCGTGAACACTCAACAGAGCGGTAATCGGAAATTGCTGCTGAATTTCTGGTTTTGCGACGTCGCCATTGAATTTTCAGTAGTTGCATGCGGGGAGCATTACCACAGTCGACAACCATTTCAATGGTGTCCGACTGGTAACCCATTGAGTACGTACGCAGCATATGTCTGAAGTAAGAAAGGTAAAGAAATTTAGCCGTGATCGCACTGCCTGGCGAGTGCATCATCCACGGGCCAAGAGACCCAAAGGGACTTATAGCTTCCTTTGTCCATGTCGCTCTGTCAGTTATGCTCAGAGGGAGCAGAAATCGAGAAGGGCTGCTAAACATTTGGTTATTCGCTTCATCGATGTCACCGACAAACAAATACAGGCACGAGATGGGCAAACGAAGAAGCTGTAGATTGTGGCAGTGTTCCAGTTTTGAAACCAAGGGGGTCAAAGTCTGCAGAAAATGCCCAGATGAAAAAGATGAAAAAATGTGGCCTTGACCGCAAATAATCTCAAAGGTGTGGCAGGCAAGATGCCACGGTGTTACAATGGGAAGCAGACACTCGTCGACAATCTTGACAAACACAATGTTCGCAGGGTTGACACGCAGCAGACATGAGCTTTCAGAAGTGGTTCGAAAAAAAAAAAAATCCACTTGGAATATATTGCGAAAAGATATTGAGCCATATCTGACGCCGTCTGCCTCGCGTCGTAAATAAAACATTGCGCCGCCCATACAAAAAAGGAATGACATTAATGCCCTTTACTTTTCTAATCTTTCCGAAGGGGACAGAAAGCATGCCCACTGTGTACTCACGCAAAACTCAACGGCGCAACGAGTTCAACTTGCGCCATGCGTTCAAGGAGCGTCTCTGCTTGCATTAAAACGGCTGCAGCGCAAAAAGCTACGCCGGAGTCATGCATGCACGGAAGCTGAGTGGTGTTCACTTTGGCACCCATACCCATTTTAAGTGCGAATGCACTTCTTAAGCGAGCCTGAATCGTCCGCCGCCGTAGTCCGCATAGCAACAACTGCGGGTGCGCGCGCTCCTCGTCTTCCTTAGCAACGGGGGGAGATGGGCGCGCGCTGCCTGGCCGCTGACATGGCACATACCCACGTGGGGGATTGGCCAGGAATCGGGCGTGAGAAGGGCTAATGCACCCGCTTAAAGGAGTACTGACACGAAATTTCAAAGCTGAGATCCGCCCTAGCAATCAAGTACAACGACAACACAAATAGGTGTCTGTGAATAAATGCATCTTTCTTTTCTTGTAGTTGTGTGTGTGTGTGTGTGATCTCTCTTTCGCGAACATTACCGAACCGCGCAAATTCAACTCGTGCATTCGCACTTAACATTCTTCCCCTCGGGGCAAATGCGGGGAATTTTTTTTTGAGGCAGCAACTCAGAACGATTTCGCTGGAGCTTGTCGCGAACCGTGACTAGCCTGACTTTTATGGAGTTTTGTTGGTGTTGTACGTGATGTGGTGACTGCTTTCCGGTTGGTTCTAATCAAATGCTTCCCTTTAAAAGTATTGGCATATGTGTGATAGTCATGTTTTGCGATATTAAAATGGGAAGTTAGCGCACTGTGCGTCTTCTTTCTCTGTGTGCCTCGTCCTGTGCAGCGCTTTTAAATAGAGGCCCTTCTGAGGAAGCGCTCTACTTCAGCAGCAGGTGGACGGTCTCCGGAGCTTTCATCGCGGTGGTGAACCGAGCCCAGTTGTCACTCCCGGAAACCCTTGTTTAAAATTTCGGGAGGGGGGTGTTTGTCCCAACAAAATGGTGTGGCGGGGTACGATGCGAGGCCAAAAAGAGGAGCACCAGGAGCAGTGTTGTGTTCTCTTTCGCGTAAAACATGGTGAAATTGATTTGAACGTTTTCACGGATCGCCATATTTGGCAACGAAGTTGCTGTTCGGAACCAGCACGGAGGTTGCGGCAAAATTCCCTAGCCTGAAAACGCCACCATGGCGTGCGGGTCAATCAGGGGTGGAATGAAGGAGTCCATGTGGCGTATTTGAGAACATGGGATTGTGCTTGTGCCGGGTACGATATTTTGCGGTTTGAAAAGAAATTGACGCTGACGAAAAGTGAGAGGTAAATTCTATTCACGTTCCCACTAAAGCGGTGCTCTAATCTGCATTAGTCACGTGATCACTCACAATTTTTGCACACTTGGCAGTCGTCGCCATCATGGCTTTCGTGACCACATGCACTTGTCAGCAGGTGGAAGGAGAAGCCACAGAAACTTCATTTTTCTTGGCGCGAGATAACTTCTTTTTCACGGACTTCACACTAATGTGGCCCACACACGAAAACCATTGGGGGGGCTGAAATGAGGGGTATCATTAATGACAGTGTGCACCTTTACTCATATGGGGCATTAAACTCCACGGCCATAATCAGAAAGGGAGTGTTACTGGCTGCCCTTCAAGCTGTCATGCGGGATCATTGCTTCGGAGTTTGTTTTTTCCGCTACCCCGAGAAGCGCTGTTTTGTATAGGTAACTTGCATGCACCCAGCAAACTTCATGCTTTCTCTAGCAGTATTCTGGAAAGAATTGAAAAACTGGTCAGCATAATGATATTCATTCGTTGGATTAACGTCCTTCTTAAAGAGTGGGATGGTCAAGCACTGTTTCCATTTTCTCAGCGTTCCTTTTTATAGAACACAACTTCTATTCAGCAAACCCAAACACATTTTTTTCCTTCGTACGCCCCCCCCCCGCTTAAAGGTTGCGCTATGGCCAAAGGCTTCCCCGCTAACGCAAATTTGGCATCTAACTGATAACCACAGATCTACTCGCCATTTTTAGGGGCGAAGCTCCTTAGGGCGGGTCTGTCCATCCTCGACGTATGTATGTAGCCCACCTCTAGTTTAGTTCTTGGATTGTTTTACTAGATGGCGTGGCTACCTCTAGTTTAGTTCTTGGATTGTTTACTAGATGGCGGGGGAGCGTTGTAATAAAATCCGTTCGCTGTTTGCGCGCGCTCGGAAGTCGCCCGATGGATAAGGCTGCAGATGTGCGAGCCCGCGAGGCAGAAGCGCTCCGTGAAGCTGCGCGACGCCGCCGCCAAGATCCTGCTGTACGAGAGCGGGAGGCCGAAGCGTGTCGTCTGGCTGCGCGACGGCGCCGCCAAGATCCCAGCGTTCGAGAACGAGAGGCCCAAGCGTCACGGCAACGGCGCGAGGACCCTGCCGTACGCGAAGCGGCACGGCTGCGGCGCGAAGAGGATCTCCAAAACGTCAGAGAACGGGAAGCGGCGAGAAAGCGCGCGTATCGGCAGGCAGACCCCGATGCAGTGAGAGCTCGTGAGGCGTCTGCAAAACGCCTCAGGCGAGCTCAGCCCCAAGGTGCCGACGCGCGGTTTAAGCGAGACTTTCTAGACGTTACGTTCGGACACAGATGTAGTGGGCGAACTTTCACTGAAGAGTCACGGTTTTACCGATGATTTCCCCTCAGGAGCTTCGCCCACTCATCATCATTCACCCCGTGGATATGCTGTGAATTTTTTTGCCCAATTCATGGCGTGGGCTATCAACTTCAATGCTCCCAAGAAAACAGCGACATATACTCCCAACGGCGTAATTGCAACCACTGTCAGTGAATAGCCGGCGCGAATGGGGTCTGCCATGTAGAACAACCTGCCACATAAACTGAGCAGAAGTGCAACTGGGGAATAACGAGAATTTAGATGGTAAGGCAAGACCTATATAGAGCATCCCTTCTGAACAGTAAAATTTTACTTTTTGTGTGGGTATCAAAAAAAGTTTTGCATGTAGTAAATACGGCATTCGAACTTTTCAGAAGTCCCAAAAATTTCATGCTATCTGGAGCTTTCACAGTTAGACAACAATTTTATATCTGTTTTGTTGAAGGAAGGCATGTGTTGGATGGAGCTGCACTGGACGAAAATTAGTCGCAGATCCAGTACTGCTAAGCTTCTCGTAGTGAAAATTTCTGATCTGTGTTACAAATTACAGCTACTTTTGCACGAGTGGTAGAAAACAATGGCACAACACTAGTCTTTTATATATAAAATATCAGAAAGGCGTTAGCAAATCCGGGGTGACCTTGTAAAAGGTGTAAAATTTAGAATGAAGTCTTGAAACGAATTAACTTGGGTTTTTGGCCTTGGGAAACTTGATGAATAAGAAAGCTTTTTTGCGTGTGAGTTAGGGGTGATGCTGAATTTAAAAAAAATTCAGCAAAATTATTTGTTAGTGTTGGCGGTGGTTAGTGCTTTGTCATACACGCATGCACTTTTCGAAGGGCAGAGACGTATAAGCTTGGGGATTAAAACATGTTTCGAACTGCGTGCGAGTTTGGCAAGGACCACGTTGTAATAGCACATGCAGCAGAATGTTAGTTTTCAAACATTGCGCACTTGGTAGCGTTATCAAGCACAGAATATGCTACACAATATATCATATTGACAGACACACAGCTCTGACACCAGAAGCGACTTGAGTTTTGTGTTAACTTGTTCACTCCTACTTGGCTAATTCAGCCTCAATTTAAGGGAAGAGTTCTGCTCCGTGGCAATGGAATTCACGCTTGTTTTTGAGATTTCAATTGGAGTTTGTTGTTGGCTCAATTACATTAGATTTACAGGCGAGAGTTCCCGCTCTGCCACGAGTGGCGATATGAGTTTTCTTTCGCAGTAAGCTTGGTCTTGGTATTATGGCTTTTACGAGATGCATTTCCCCGCCAGCATGCAGATGGCATACTACTCAGTATCTCACCCACGAAACTTTCGCTTAAACCTAACTCGTCCTTCCGGGTCTGCGAAAGAGGCTGCCCATAGAAAGTGTTTAGCACGTGGAATAGGGGTGAAACGGAATTCAGGTGAAAGGTACGAGGAAATTTTAGTTCTTTTGAGCGTTGCGTCGCAGTCAACCACCAAAACTCACACGCCAGTACCCACCTTTATTTGATTGATTGATTCTGATTGATTCTGGGGTTTAACGCGCCGACGCAACGCAGGCGATGAGGCGCGCCGTAGTGGAGGGCTCCGGATTAATTTTGACCACCTGGGGATCTTTATCGTGCGCCGAAATCTCGTACACACGGGCGTTTTTGCTTTTCGCCTCCATCAGAAAAGCGGCCGCCGCGGCCGGGAATCGAACCCGCGACCGCGTGCTCAGCAGCGCAACGCCTTAGCCACCTTTATTTGACATCTGATGTAGAAATGATAATTCATTCGAAATGCCTAAGTGATGAGACGCATAAGCATGAGATCGAAACTATGTTTCGAACTGCGGGTGATTGTGGCTTCGACTGCGTTTTAATAGCATACACACCAGGACGTTCATATTCCAACGCTGCGCCCGACATTCACAGAGACACGAGGAGACATAACTGACACCTGCGGGGACACGCGTGTGATAAATGGTGATACGCGTTTTAGTTTGTTGTTGGCTGGTTCCCTCACATCGCTATTTTACTCATTGTTTTAAGGGTACGGTTGGCGCTCCGACGCAAGCGCCGATGCGTTTTTGGTTTGCCGATAAACTTGGCTTTTGTTAGCGTAATTTCCCACGTTCCATGTATTCGCGTTCGCGTGGACGCCATAAAGTTCCAGATCCTAGCCATACTTGACTCGCTTAAAGGACTCCGTGGATGGCAAAAGAGAGTCGTCCTGTCTTATGCGTGAAGCCAGTTTCGATGAAAGTAAACTCACTCGAAAAATTATGTGGAAGAACGTATTTCATATATCAATTATGATTTTACTTGGCAGGGCTACTCCCGGACAGTTACACACACCATAGTAGAGGGCTAGGGATCGAGTTGTAGCATCGGCGATTACTAACCGTGCTGGGGAATGCTGGCAGACACGCGTGACATCAGAATAAAATCCGGTCGCATGGCTCAGCAACACAGTACCCTGATCCACTGAAGCCATGGCTCAGCAACACTCTTGTGCTCAGTAACACAGTACCCTGATCCACTGAAGCCATGCACACACGGGGCTTAACCCCATGGATGTTGCATTCATGCATTTCAGAAGGAACTTCGCTGGAGTTACAATTGCGCACAATCGTAGAGGAATTTTGTGACTTATGAGCTTCCAGGAGCAAAAGGTTTTGAACAAGCTGAAGGTTCCTTGTTCGTGCACTCTTGCTGTCTATACTGCGTGGCAAACATAACAGCATGCAGCTGATAAAGCATTGTATTTTAAAAATAAAGTTAGCCCACAAGTACGACATGCTCTCTCGTACAAACCAACAAATGTCCCAAGGGCTGCTTAATGGTTAGAAAACAGAAAAATAAAGAAAGCAAAAAAAATGACGAATGATTGAGAATTACTACGTATAACTGCCATCGATCCGAAAACGCTTCTTTCAGAAATGGCGACATTCCGCCGTATCAGATGGGGGGGTGTATCCTGACAGTGACCTCCGGGAGTGTTGTGAATGAGTTGTGATGTTTCCCCCGTGTTTATGAGCAGTAATGCAGACTTAACACTTCTCGAATGGCTCCTCTGGCCTTATCAAGGGGTTGCATAGTCGCTACGAACTGTTTATTACCGCCAAATACCATAGGGAGAACGCGCTTTAGCTGCGCGAGGTGGATTCTTGCGAGTTTTTGGGAAGTTAGAGCCATTATTCTGCTCTACAACTGTTGAAGGATGTTTTTGTCGAGGGCTTTCTCTTGTCCAGAATTTGGCCTGCTGAGGAAAGTAAGAACTTTGATGTAACCTATGTTGACTACAATCTTCACCCATCATGCTAGTGACTGTTCTAGTAAATGTTGAACATGGTAGACTTACCTTTGAGTGTTCCCTGGCGCCGTTGCTCGGACTGTTCTTAGCCTTTCCGCTAGCTTTTTTCTCTCCATGA
Source organism: Haemaphysalis longicornis (assembly GCA_013339765.2). Lineage (NCBI taxonomy): Eukaryota > Metazoa > Arthropoda > Arachnida > Ixodida > Ixodidae > Haemaphysalis > Haemaphysalis longicornis. The sequence continues at coordinate 126,793,542 of CM023455.1, forward strand.
GAGGAAGGTGGGGGTGCCACAGTTTCCTTTGACACCTGTAACATGATTTGATTCAGTCGCCTCAAATATTTAAAGCAAGTGTCTCTGTCATGCTTATGGTCGTATAGTAAAGAGGGGTCGCCTACAAGTATATTCAAGCCGGGAAGGTGCTGCCGCGTAAGAGGAATATGCGACTTTGATCAGATTCTTTTTCTCGAGTATTCATTTTGGCAACCAATAGGATGCAACTTATTACTCCAGCCTTTGGCACATCCTTTTTTGTATATAGGTTTGGCGTGGTAGTGCCTCAACCCCTGTACAAAATACTCTCACCGGCTGCTTTTAGGCGTGATTATCAGCGCATGTTGAGTCACCGTGGCAAAAGACATGGCGGGAAATTTCATGCGCTGTACCAAGTACAGAAGACCAGCAAGCAGGCGGGCAGCGTGGGTGGCGTTTTAGCACGCAATAAAGAGAAAGAAGTCGTTCGATCATGCAGCGAGGGGGGTGTCGGCCTCTTCACAGTCTACATTTTGGTGCCGCAAAATTAGGGAGGAAGCCCAGAACCAGTCGTGAGAACAGTAGGGATGCCAGTGGATGCAGGCAAGTGATCTCTTGAACCGCTCGCTGCCGACTCGCCCTCAGCCAGCTGGCTGTGTGGCTGACCATGACCGAACTGCTTCGATCGAACTCCTCGATTACACCGCTGCCCACACCAAAAGATCGCCAAACTATCTGGACTAGACCGACACAGTGCGTTGACATACCCTATGTAATGGCAATGACGGTTGACCGAAACTTATATCGGCGGCGACACGCCCCCTCCCGTCCAGTCGGCCGCACTTGGCACGGGCCCTACCGCTACCGAACACCAAAAGGGTTAGCTGGACGCTTTGAGTTCTTTGCGAAACGAGGCCTGTTAAGAATTCATAGGTAGTCTTATCGACATTCACCGAATCACTACTCCGTTTCCCGTGGTCTGCAGACTCGAAATGTGCCTCGAAAATCGGGAACGCGAACGGATAAATCTAAGAAAATTGGACTCGCGCATAATGGACCTAGTCGATACAGAACTTGGAGGACGTCGAACAGGCTGATTTATACACCAGTTGTTTTCACTGTGCAAAAGCACTTATACATTACATAATTTGCTGCAAAAAAGAGTGCTGCCGGAAGTCGAACACAGTAGGCTAGAAGACCGGATAACCAAACTTGGCTATCGTTCTGCAAATTCAGGGAAGAGTTTCGATGTAATTTGGAACGACACCACAAGTGCACTTCCATACCAGCGGACACAGCGAGAACCTGTTATAAGAGGCAGCGAGGAATTGCCATCGACCATGATTCTTAGGGAAACGCAAGCGGCCCTGTCGAATCGAAAGTAGCGCGAGCTCCGGAAGAGGCATGCATTGAGACGCCACCTTGCGAGTTCAAATTCATCTTCGTCGAAGACCTCTTCAAGGGTGGAGCCTTGCCGGAACTTCTAGAAACGCTACCGAGGAGTGCGTGCAACAACCCGCAAGCACGTCAAGCGTAGCACAGAAGTCTTCTTGATAGCGTAGTGCCAGAAACAGTGGCGTGCATAAAGACTGTCTATGAAGATACTGCAACTTGCGGGCAGGGCTCACCTCAGAGAAAGCGTCATCAGCCAGGAATTTCCGGCGGTAAAATTTTGTCGACACCGCTGCCGCATGGAGAATATTCCCCAAGAGCGAAACATATACCCGGAAACGATGAACCGATCGCATCGGCGCCTAGCGCTGATGACCAGCCGCCTCACAAGAGGGTTGAAGAATGAGAGGAAATGGCGGAAGGCCATATTTTGGTCTAGGGACGTTGGCGTGGAACTGGGAAAAGCGGCAGTATCGTCAAGTTAATACCAGCACAGAACTTGCGTCCTCCGTATCACCGTTACGATGCTCCGCCTTCTCAAGCTGCAACGAAGGTTGAGGCATGAGTGGAAGAGAAAGATACAAGTCTAATAAATGTCACGTGAGCGGTACCGAACTGGAAAAGTTCAGCAAAAGGTTAATACAGCGGATCTATTGCCCATACAATGATTATCTCGCGGGCGGGAGTAAAAGTACTGAGAAGCCTTTCCAGCCGACGAGATTCAGTAACCTTTGGTACGACTAGACCTCATTGGAGCCACCCATGCCTAAGCACTCCAGAAGCATTCGTTACTTCCAGTTACCGAGCCGCTGCCCTCACGAACTTTTTACTACCTTGCGAACCTTCAGGGCGGCCGAAAAGTGCGCTGTGGCTAGAGAAGCGAGAAAAGCGCGAAGACAGACTTCTGCACAGCGGGCAAACTTGAGAAGCACAACCTTTCGTTTAGGTGTTCGGACAAGCTCTTGGATTAGCTGGGCTGGCATTGTTCCTACAAGGACTTGCTACATAGAGTACGGGTATAACAGCTTCCAACGCTTCAACATTATCAAGACAAAATACCAGCGCAAAAGGGGTTCCAGACTGCAGCAAGATTGCCGTCCCTGCCGTTTTGTGCTCGTAACCGTTTGTGGTAGACGTATATTGCGGGGCAGGATCATGTTGAATCTCCCGTTGGGGTATGCGCAATCATCCCCATAATCATCGTTTAAATAACCATATGACTAAATATGTAATCCCCTCAGCGGTCAGCCATGATCTTGAACCGTGCTATTTGTCTCTTGCCTTAACAGCACTCATGCCGAAAAATTCGAGGTTGCGCCGTATGCCATGCCGCTAACCGAAAAAATAAGCATTTTCTATGCCTATGAATATACATAGTGTTATTTGCGGATGGAAGCCTTTTAAAGGACGAGCCCACGGCTGCAAGTTGGTTGTATATCTGCCCGTACTCAAGCCTGCGTGTCAGCTGATGAGGAAACCACGGTATTCTAAATGTCTTTTTAAAGTCCACGCAAAAAGCTCTACAGGAAAGCCAACTTTCTCTGATGGTGATAATGATCGCGAGTGAAGCGATAAAATTGAAGCACCTCCCGTGATGGGAACTGAACCTGGGTCCCTCGCGTAATTAAACTAACGTCGTTCGGATTGCGTCATTCTGGCACGGTTCAAGTAGCTTGAATTCCGAGAGGTGTGCATGGACATCCAAATTTAAATGCACCCGTTCGTCTAACGACGACGATGGTTAAACGCTAAGGAAATCCATGGAATGCCCATATCAGTAAAACACTCGACAGCACATTCACAGTGCAGTAAACCGTCAAGATAAGAACAGGTGTCGGCCTAAAGAGAGCAAAGTCGCGTGTCTCAATTCCCACAACGCATGAAACTATATATAATGATACAAGTTACTTCTGGGTTGGTTCGTTTAGTGCTGCACTTGATTATGGAAAGCTTCGCATTCACCCATCGTTGTTTCGACAGGGGAGTAGTTGATTTACTGTGTTTTAAAAAAAAGCAGCACGGATAGCCAACGTTCTAGCTTGTCAGACATTGTGTCGTTCAGTAAGGGATTTGTGAAATAGCGCCTCGCAAAGAATTTCGTTTTCAGTAGAGAGATCACCAACGATGCTTCAGTTAAGTGCATTGCTGCATGGAGTGCTTTTGTCAGTTACTGCCACGGAGATGCCTTCAAGTTAGCCCACCGGCTTTGTGATTTTCACTGCAACACTTCCAATGAACTTCGGAACAAAGGACACTAAATTTAATGTCCCGGGCATACATTTATCTATGAAATCAAAATTCAGGAATGCGGGAAGTTCTGAATTATTGTGAACGCCATTGGCTGGAGTCACTCAGTGTTTAACTCAATGCAAAGTGTACCGCTTCCTGTGACCCCATAAAGTTTGGGTAAGGAGTTTTAAAAGTAAAACTTCATATAAAAAGAAGGGGCTTTTAATAGTCGCTCGAGCTGAGTCCTCAATCCCCAAAAAACGTTTGAACCCACATCGTGTTAAACAGGCAGGGAGCATATCGGGCGGCCTTTGGCTAGGTCCTAGATGTACACTGTTAAAGGACTCTGACCTTCACTTTAAGCTATGTCAAACCATAGCAAGGCAATCTAAGTGGGAGGGATTAGGTCGCCGATGTTGCCACTCACCATCACCAAGATAGATCAGTGTACCCCGTTTGTAAATCTTCAAGGGAGGGTGATGCCAAAGGGTTGTGTGAAACAAGCTAAGCCAGTAGATTAAAACTACAAAATTGATGGAGCAATACACGATGAGTGCTTTTCCGTGTCTCCTTTCTTGTCCTCATTTTTGTGCGCTCTTTTCTAAGATGAATCAATTCAAAACTAAGCTAGCTCGCAGGTAACATCTATGAGGTTTGCCAAGATACCAACATTTAGAGTCTTTTGAAGCGGCTAATTTTCTTTCATATAACATGGTAAAACTCCTTGCGTGTGTCACTACGCTAATTGATAGCAGGCCCAAGTGCCTACCGTACTACAACCACATAAAGACAATAAGGTTCTTATACAGCTGGCCACGCTGACGGTTATTTCAGTGCATAGTATTCGACAAATTCAGTGCTACGGAAGCTCCTCTTACCCTTTTCGGCTTTCCCGCCTCTGGTTTTGGGCAGTTATCGGGATTTTGTTTACACATCCGGACATGAGACTGAAAGTGAAACCGAAAGTCGCTAGGCATCACCAATGTAAAGTGAGAACGTTGTAAGTGCACGCTTGTTTTTGTTCAAAGTAACAATGAAAAAGCTCTGTCTGAACAAATGCTGTTACTAGGATGCAAACAACGGGAAGCGAATTCAATGTTAAACACATCGTAGTTCACGCAATCTCCATGTATTGTGTAGTAAAATCTGACGATAAAAATACTAAGCCGAAGGCCTTAACAAAACTATTTTATTTATGAGTAAAATTAGGCTCGGCTCAGGAACAAGAACCAAGACTGGCAGCACAATTAGGCTCGGCTCAGGAACAGGAACCAAGACTGGCAGCACAACTATTCGATTATTGTATACCGGAAGCTCTCTATAATTTTATATCCTTGATAATTGTTTTGTTTAGCACAGTGACGTTGAAACCTGAGTTAGGTTGAAACTTGGCTCACATTCGCATTTGATTTGTCAACTAATGAACGGATCTGTCCTCTTGAAAAAAAAAAAAAAAAAAAAGCCGCTATACGCGCACGTAAAAGTTAAGCATTGTATTGATTACCAGATGAAAACCACATTTGGACTTCAGGACAACGCGCTCATTGTAAAAGCAAATCTGTGGGTAGAGCTTTGTTCTTCGGGGTCGGATAAATGTTTGAATGCACGGATTTTGTGAGCCCCGTTTTTTCGACGTTTTTTGGCTCTTTGCATAATACAAAATGTGGCATTTTTTGTAAATTAAAGAGCTATTAACAATGATGCGCATGTGGCTTGAGTTTACGGATGGCTAGGGATGGTATTCGGGGCTATTAAGGTCTCTCAAACATGTACAGGAGGGGCAATAATATTCTAGTCCACGCGAGCGCGTGGCAAAAGCCACCGATGCGCACTCTGGAGGCCTGGCGCCTGTTGTCGAGACCGGCACGGTGCGCATGCGCATTGTTTTTTACTCGCAGGCATGCTGACTTTCTCGCTTCCTGCAGCGGTACTGCGATGGTCACTGAAGCACCGAAGAGCGACGCCTTTTTAGCATTCTCTTCATCACGATGACACATATTCGGCCTAATGCGCCGGCTTCGGCGCAAATGCTCCTATCATCCTGATAAATGCTTACACGGAATGTTTTGTTTGGCATTTTTTCTTGTGTGCTTTATCGTTTATACACGTAACACGACGAGACTGGCGGCTTCGGAACGGCGTGGCCGAAGGAAGCGAGTATGAAACACAGTCGCAGGTGCCGTGCTATCGACAACGAAATGCCGGCGAGATGATTTGCGAGGCATTAGTCATACTTGACCACTGAACTTATCTTTAAGCACGCTTTCTGCTTACGATAAAGTAGGCAGTTTGCCAGGTTTGTAAAAGAAATTGTTTTTTTGTTGTATACTTCCTTAGTTAAATTGATCGAAAAAGATACACCCATATATTTTCTGTTCGCTCTGCCCTTCGGCATTTGTCAAAATGGCACCTCGGGTTCCCATCGAAGAACGCCGTCAGTTTATTCGCTTAGGGCCTCCCGAACTTATTTGGCACCAAGTAACAGGTCGTCAATCACTGCAGCAACAATGCGTTTGTCCTTGTCATCTGTTTTGGAGCTTGTCCTTCAGCTCTGCTGGCCATCTGCAAGCCGGGCTTCTTAATTCCTGTAGGCATGACTTGCTCGGCTAACAGCATCCCTCGACCTATTAGTAAGCCCGCAAATTCCCTTTGAGGAAGGCATTCTAGAAGTGGCGAATAATCTTTGGGCGTTCTGTAATTGTTGACGAAAGCCGACGTGCAGAGCGAACAGACAATTCAATGAGTATGTCTTTGGATCATTTTTAAGTATGGAAATAAACAGCAAAACAAAAAAAACTGAGAAAATTTCTTTTAGTACTCTCCAAACTGCCTACTTTATCGGCAGCGGAAAGTGAGCTGAAAGACAAGTTCAGTGCTCGAGTAGTACACATAATAAACAAAACGAATAAAGGCGCACGACTCATCTCGCTGGCATTTCGCTCTCGATAGCGCAGCATCCTGCGATTGTACTTCCTACAAGCTTCATTTTACGACGCCGTTCGCAAGCCGCTAGTATCAGCGTGCATACACGATAGAGCACAAAACAAGAAAATGCCAAACAAAACAATCCCCGTAAAGATTTATCAGGAAGCGAGGAGCACTTGCGCCAAAACGGCACAATCGTCATAATAGGCCACAAATGTTCCATCTGGATGAAAGGAATGCTACAAAGGCGTCACTTTACGGGGCTTCAGTGACCATCTCAGCACTACTGCAGGAAGCCAGAAAATCAGCGTGCCTGCGAGTAAAAAAGGGCACGCATGCGCGCCGCGCCGGTCTCAACAACAGGCGCCAGGCCTCCAGAGTGCGCATCGGTAGCTTTTGCCACGCGCTCGCGTGCTCCGAAATATATTAAGTCCCCGCCTGTACACATAATTGAGGTATACACGGTTTGCAGTTCTTTGTCTTGGTCAGAATCTGAAACCTATTTATTTAGTCCTCCTCCTTGACAAATGTTGGAGAAATTCAGACAAATGCATGGATATGGATTATAACTAGGAAAATTTACCATAAAGCGAAATGACCGCATGACTGAACTCGGCCGATTACAAGTTGAAGGGGCTCGCCAAGTTTTTCCACCCTTCGCTTTTCGTAATTCTGGACACTCAGAGATCATAATTGTGTAATGGTGTCTACTTTCCGCACTGCGTATCAGTAAAGCTTATCGAATCGACTAGCATATGTGCGATAACGAAGATTTATTGGAGGCGTACCTGCCGCTCTTTCACACTGCGCTAAAGTTGCAGAAATTTTGGCACAGCGATATGTGGTGTTGGCAATGAACCGTGCAATCGGTACATAATGTAGATCATTTATTACTCTTGTTACGTTACATAAACTTGATGTTGTAAGCGTATCGAGGCCAACTTAACTTTTAAGCCTTGTAACAAAGTCACACGCCTGAGTGGGAAAAATGAAAATAAAAGGAAATATATAATACTGCACAACAAAATCCCGTTTAGGTATCCCAAGTTACTGAGATGCAATCGAAACCATGACCTAAAAAGACGGGAGAGGATAAATATGTTTTTGATAACATTATGTCCGCCTTATTTGCTTCTTTCACAGAGGTGACATTATAATTTTAAATTTCTTACGTCCAATTTTGTCTTGGGGAGCTCCTCATCACAGTAAATGCAGGGCTCTGATGCTTGTGAACACCTCGTCATGTGAACCTCCAGGTTTTTGTCTTTCACTTTTCTTTTACAATACGGACAAGGCTTCGTATTTTCTTGACTTTCATGACCAGGTTTCTGTAGAGATTGCTGGAAATGTAACAACCGAATAAAAAAAGTTAGTTTTTGCTTTGAAAGCGCATGCTGCGGATATTAGAGCAGCCTAAAAACATGAAGCTTCAGAAAAATTGGTTCCAATCCACGCTGTAAAGGTGGTTGGAAAGAAAAGCTATAAGCAACAACCACAGCAGTTTCCTATGCGACGTCACTTGAAATCACACGCGTGGCTTTACAAAGAGTGAAATCCGAGATTGTGCCAGCCGTTACTTGGGATTAGCGGGGGCGGCGTCCCGAACGCATCAGCGCCGGCCACGACCGGGCTGGAGCGGCGAACGCCGCCGCTGTAGTCTGAGCGTGCGTAGGTAGAAACAAAACGGACAGGAACGTCTTTCGAAGGGCGAGACAGCGGAACCTAGCCATCCTGGTGTCGCGCAGTGGTGTAGCGTGGGGCTACACCACCGCGCGACACAAGCGCAGACACCGAAACAATTCGGCATGTGAGCTTAGTGATTCCCATTTATACCTGATTTAAACTAGTTATTTTAGTACGTTTGATATTTGCGAGAAAGCCGAGGAAACTTTTATAATGACTATAAGAACCAGGCGAAAGGTTCCTTTCGCCTTTTGTATTACCTGTTCAAATACAACCGGATTGGTATTCACCAATTTAGAAAACGGAGTCCCATTCGTGGCAGGCAGTGCGCAAAAGGTAGCGTTTGTGTAGCGGCCAAATGTCTGTATGTGGTATCTACGTTTTGTTTTTTCGCCCTTCAAACCAATCCTTAACGTATCTTGGCCGTACGACCACTTAATTCCGTCGGGTCTGGGTTACCCGGGAGGTGCTGTCGAACAAGTTAAGCCGTGCGAAGGGAGCGCGCAATAGAAGCGAAGCTGCACTAAAACAGGCCCAAAACATCCGTCGCTAAACCAGACGACAAAGCCGACGGCATGGGTCTCGCCGACGCCACCGCCGGAATGAGCAGGCTACTCGCGCCGGAGCCTGATGACACGTATAACGTCGTAAAACGCGTTATACGTGTATCTGGCCCAACTATTTTGATTTTTATCACATAAAAAAAGGCTGCTTCATTGAGCAAAACTGAAAATTATTTCGAGACAACTGACCAGCGTGCCCAGAAATGGACGATGATGATGACCGATAGGGTAATGGCGCAAGGCCAATCAAGGGCAAACAGCGCCAAATAAAATGTTATAATAACAATAGGCCGTGTAAGATTTAGCAAAAATACTCAGTAAATTGGAAGTGCAATAACGTAAACGGAATTAGATGGCTGATGTAAAATGCCAGACCATGATTATATGCTGTAAAAAGTGACTTAAACCAAATGATAAACACCTAAAACACGCTCAACTAGAATTGCCTGCTAGTCAGCTAGAAATGACGTATGTAGTGAGACATTGTCTTTAGAGTTCTGGGAAATATTTTCGTTGTGTTTTGTCGAGTTCCTTGCCTGTAATTGGAACGTGTGTCTTTACAGTTCTGGGAAATGTTTGCGTTGTGTTTTGTCGAGTTCCTTACCTGTAATTAGAACGTGTGTCTTTACAGTTCTGGGAAATCTTTGCGCTGTGTTTGGTCGAGTTCCTTACCTGTAAATATGATGTGGGCCACGGATAGGTGGTCATCGTGCGTGCTACAGAAGGATACTCAATATCCAGTAAGGAGGTAGAAGTGCGTCCTATGTGGGCTGACTATTAACCTACGCCATCCAACTATGAGGAATCTATTCTGTAAGTGTTGTGCATCTTCCCAGGAGTGTTTTTTATTTATGAGTGGTTTATAGTCCGTGTTTTACTCCATTGTTCTTGCCATGTTTGACAAAGTAGTTGCTTGATGTGTGGCTTGAAGTCACGGAAAGTTATATTATGTCGACTGGGTCTTTAAGTGCAGTAGCAACAGCGTTTTCGTCGCCATTTCATTCCCAGCGATGCCAGCGGGCAAGAAACCAAGCATATTAATAATTCAAGCTATCGGCAAATAAAAAGCGAAATGTAAAATATAACAAGGCGTGCAAGGCTAATTTTTACAAGGCTTTACAGATGATAATGCGCGCACCACACTCAGAGAATCCGTATATATGACGGTCTTAAGAATTTGATATTCTAAAACGTGATCTACAACTACCTATGCAAACAAAACACTGGTGCGTACGCTAGTGGTTCCTCGCGATTTAAAGGTTGGCTTCCTAGTGACCCATGACACCACAGTGGCAGTTTTCGAAACGTCACTAGAATTACGCCTACCGGTATTTGTCCTACAGAGACAAGAATGCTGAATATCTGTTTCTTGTATCTGGGCTTCCTAAACTTCTTTAAATGATCCATTCGAAGGTGTAATGCAAATTTGACGTGGTAATAAAAGATGAGGTGAAGATTTTCTCTACAAGCCTCAAGAAAAAATGGTGAGACCAGAAGCTCCCTCGCTCACTCAGAGCGAGAAAGGCTGAGAAATGAATGGAGGATTAAGAGCTTGGATGATGGATGCATTATTGAAGAACGGCTTAAAAAGATGCATGGTTAGTCATTTATGAAACCCAGAAGAACGTAGCAAGTCTATTCAAATCCACCGATTCTTTACTGAGTAACCTTGTCACGTTCTTTGGAGTCACTCTTTGTCACGTTTTATGTATGGGGTTCAGAGCGGGCTAGTGCAGAAAGCAATTGGTGCTAGGCAAAAACCTGCAAGCAGCACCGCGTCGACCGTTTTTAATGCTTTCTGTGTTGAGGATCATATTTCATTGTAGGGTTTAACGCGCCGACGCAACGTAGGCAATGAGGCGCGCTGTAGTGGAGGGCTCCGGAATAATTTTGATCACCTAAGGATCTTTAACGTGCGCTGACATATCGCACGCACGGGCGTTTTTGCTTTTCACCTCCATCAGAAAAGCGGCTGCCGTGGACGGGAATCGAGCCCGCGTCCTCGTGCTCAGCAGCACAACGCCTAAGCCAATAAGCCACCGGGACGGATGTGTTGAGGACCTTCGCACCACACTGCCTTAATAGTCTAACCGAGACCCTACCAAAGGGGTATAAAGACGCAGGAGGAGTTGTTGGTTTGTACCAAAGGATTGGTGTGAGAGGACCTTCGAAATATTTGCTTTCGGGCATCTATGCTTAAGTTATTTGTTGTAAGGAATGAAGGTATTCTGTCTAACAATTCACCCAAAAATGAATTCCCCTTTTTACAGTAATCGAATCACCAATATAATTTCATGGTGTGGCGGGATCCCGCGCCTCTTAAAATAAAGCACAGACAGTTTTTGCAGAATGACGTTTATACCCACTTTTATCTGCCCCGCGAGCAAGTTGGTTAACTCCAAGCGGGACTTTAAAAAAGTAGCCATTCCCCCTCTTCTTTTTTGCAAAGTATCTTCCTAAGCTTCTTGGAAGCATTGACGGCTGAAGTTTTATAAGCTAGCGAACGTGGGCGCACTGAGGGTTAAAGTTGGGTTCCTGGCTATTCGATGTTGGGAGGAAAAGCTGCAGTACCCTGTGTGCTGTAGTGAAAATGTACAAGGCCGAATGGCCATGTTGCTGTAGATAAGAATGATATGGGCATCGCCAAATATGCTAGAGAATAAATAATGATTGTGTTGGTATCGTGACAACACTTTTTCCAACACAACGTAGCGCAGCGGTACCTGCTGTGATTGAGTGCGTGCTTGTGTCCTCTGCATCAACTCGCTGATGGCCAGTATGAAGAGGCATCTTTCTACATTCTGGCATGAGTAGCCAAAAACTGATTTTTTACATCTATGCTGATGGCATTCCAAGGCCATTTACAAGCATTTAGAAAGAGAGAGAGAAAGAAAAGGCGGCTGTCCATTTCACAAAAAGTTGAATGGAATTGTCCTTCCCGCTTAAAAAATGTGGAATTTACCTAACCAGGTGCAAGTTATACGTAAAAATGGGTATATAGGTTGACATCAGTTCTCAAAGCGTGATGTTAGCATACCGTAAGGCCACCGCACACCCGCGTCCCGTTCCCTCTGCTGCGTCACCAGTTAGGGAGGTCACCTTGTCGTGAGAATAACAGATGACTCAGCAGGCGGACAATCCAGCATCAGCACTATGGCATGTCATAAAATGGCCAACGGCATGGGAACACTGAAAGTATCCGAGTTAAAATACCACGCTGCATATTTTGGTCTCGATGGGCATAAACCCGAGGGTCTCACGAATGTGAGACGAGCATAGAAGCCAAATGCTAGCATGGCTGAATGATTCAGATAACTTAATGTGAACCCGGTGAATGCATTGTGGCCTCAAAAACATACGACAGACACGTACTGAGGTCTAGATGAGACATTTGAGCAGGACTATGTCAATAGTAGTAATTTGGGGAGTAGCGAAGCCCATTTCCGCTATATTTTCTTTTGACGCAGCATGGAAACGTCGGTGCGCACGGGCCCGATGCTGAGCCCAAGGTTCAAATTAAAGCTATTCACGCCAACCAGTACCCGCAGTTTTAAATACAGATATGATTTTATATTTTTGAATTTTTCTACTAATGAGGCTGCTTGTAAGCGCATGTTTCAGTTACTTCATAAAGGAACACCTGCTAAGCTTGTGAGCGGGGTACAGTTTTTAACATAAACACTCGCTTTATATTATCGGTTAAAAAGACTAACGCAGAAGAAATGTTTTTTTATTATGGCTTGTTTGTTAACTTACACTATTGGATGGGAAGCTGTAATACATAAGAACTGTGAAGGAAAGTGACATCCACCCCAATGGCGACAAAGAAAAGCTGATGTTAAGGTTGATGTCTAACTTTCCTTCGCAGAAACTTACTCCACCTTGGGGATTTCCCCTGAATCTGATCGTTTAACACCTGTCCATCGCTTCGAGTTGTTGATCAATTCGCTCTCGCGCTACAAACTGCGAACCTCCTGGTTAGCTCAGTTGGTCGGCGACTGCTCCGGTTAAGCGGTGGTCCCGGCTTCGAATGCTGTGCTAGGACGAATTTTTCTTCAACTGCTGAGTTTCTGAGAAAGCTGTATAGCTTTTTTTTGTAGCATACGCCTGCATTGAGGTAGATGTCAAACTTTCCTTTACAGAAACTTTCTCCACCTTGGGGATTTCCCCTGAATCTGGTCGTTTAACACGTGTCCATCGCTTCGAGTTGTTGATCAATTCGCTCTCGCGCTACAAACTGCGAACCTCCTGGTTAGCTCAGTTGGTCGGCGACTGCTCCGGTTAAGCGGTGGTCCCGGCTTCGAATACTGTGCTAGGACGAATTTTTCTTCAACTGCTGAGTTTCTGAGAAAGCTGTATAGCTTTCCTTTGTAGCATACGCCTGCATTGAGGTAGATGTCAAACTTTCCTTTACAGAAACTTTCTCCACCTTGGGGATTTCCCCTAAATCTGGTCGTTTAACATGAGAAATGTGTTATTCATACCCAAAACGTAACCCAGTGACTGCGTCACTGAGCACACCGACGGTTGTCGAATTCACAGTGGCATGTTTTAATAAACATTAAATTTACAATTGCTTGTTTGCCCGAAATTTGTGTGCTTGTTGCACGAATCTGTGTAAATCCATTGCGACACGTCTCGCTAACCATGGCGCGCGTGGGTAGCGACACCGGGTTAATGCAGTTAATTCCTATTTAACCCTTAAAATATGCATCGGTCGTATCATTGCTTTCGAATAGCTGGGCTACATTACGGAAGTTTAATGTATACAGCCGATTTTACAGAAAATGGCAGCTAGCCAAACAAGCGCGCTTGGCGCTAAAATAGAGAGGAGAGCCCTTCATCTAAGCAGAACGGAAAATGAGGTACACAACACAACCTTGCCCCGCCTTCAGAAGAACTTGACTGAGTGTTTCGTTTAACGCACCTACGCAACGCAGGCGATTAGGCACGCTGTAGTGGAGGGCTCCGGATTAATTTTGACCACCTGGCGATCTGTAACGTGCGCCGGCCTTCACAATAATTGGAATATCTCGTTCTCTTCGAACGTGTACGTGCACTCTGCTTCAAGCAATAAAAAGCCATGCTCCCCTGCTAAGAAACTTTTTTTCAATGCGGTTATGAATTAGGATATGTAGCTGGGTGAAAGTAATGACAGGTGGATAAGGTGGGCAAGGGGAAGGTAACCGACAGCGTTGCTGAACAGATGTGTGCTGTGCATGATTTCAATGAATAAAATTCATTTATTATCAACCAGGTCACGGCTTACCGTAGTTAATTGCTGCAGAACCCACCATGCCCGCCAATGTAATAAAGATTTTAACTTGCTATTTTGTTTGCCGTGTCAGCAAGGAACGCATAACGTTGCCTCGTGACAGTGAGCAGAAATCCTCATCACTTGCGAGAAGCCCTTTTACAAACGCTGCCAAGTACTGCAATCGAGCCGATCTCACACAGGATGTCTGCCGAAATAGTCATGCCAGCCAGCCACAAGTGCGCTGGCGAGAAAGATCAATGGTCTGTTGGTAAGGGAGGACGTGCTAAATGTGTCTCGTCAGCAGGGACTGGTGTCGCAGAGATGCCGTGTGGTTCAACTACCGCAGCCTACTCACTTTTGCAGAGCGTTTACATACACAAACGTCTGATATTCATGAGCACATTAAACCACAACACCAAAATATTTTAGGAATCGCGATCAGCTGTTTATTTGTTTTCACGTTCCTTGTTGCAAGACACGGGTGCAGCACGTAGATCACGGGCGCGTTTTGCTTATGGTCGAGCAATATTTGCCCTGTGCCACCTGTGGAATTACTGGATGTGCTAGTATCTTCTTGTCCGATTTCAGGCTTCGAGAATTGGCCCCTACTCCACAAATGGTTTCTTAGTTCACTTAACGTTTATTAAGTACGATTTTTACGGGCTTGGTTTTCAAATAAACCGCTTTCTTTACTTGATTTTCAAGATGGAACAGTTTGTGCATCGTGTACCACTGATTACGTAGTGACCAATTCTAAACTAAGGTCGAGGCCCATAGAGTGGCACTGTCGTTCACGACTACGTCAACGGGTAGTGATACGCCGGTTGATTATGGGTGAAAGCTGCACTTGCCTGGCTTTGTTGAAGCTGGCTTGAAGGGTACACGGATGTAGAAGTCTGTCGACTATTTGGGTTGCTGTCCGTCTTAGGTGGTGGAGGTTGCTTTGGTAACGAATGAGCATAATTGGACCGAGGTTGTTTTGGTATGGCTCCCTGGAAAACAAGTGGACAGACTCAAATGTGGTGTCCCGTTGACTGGCATATTCATAAAAAAAGCCGATGTCTAAGATCCATTTGCTTCGCATCCTGGATCACTTCTTGTGATCTTCAAAAAGCAAAAAAAGAAGTGGTTTTCGATGACAATAACTGAATTGGAACTCAAAACGGAGAATCGCTGGTCATCACTGCCTAAAGATTCAACACGTAATTAGTTTAAGCTGCTTCGCCACAGAAACATATAGGATACACCTCGGCTTTAATTTGGTCAAACTATTTCAGTGGGTTCTCTAAAAAAGCTCAACTGAGGCAGCTCCTTCAAATAGTGTAAAGCTTAAAGGTAAGAGTATGCTAGATCAGCAGCATAAGTTGCTGTTGTGTATGAGAAATCTGCCGGTCATTTGGTGTCCCTTGAAGTAATATTTGCATCTAAGCATCGTCAACGAGGTATACACCAGGGCATTTGGAACAGTACGACAACAAGTAGTGCTGCCAATTTAATGCAAATAAAATGCTGAGCATACTGGCTGATTATTTTGCTACTTTGTCGTCAAATTATGACACATGCAAACCACTCTTTACTGGTTTCTAAAAACATGACGAGTTTTTGACTTTCAGTAAAAATAATGCATTCCACATGCGACAACCATGTAGGACATGTGAAATTATGAAATGTTGAAGCTCGCCAATCACCGTGTTCTAACTCGAGGGTCTGCTTAGCCAAATTAAAATATAGCTTTTATTGCTCACCATTGATCGACTTTTGCAGGCCTCTTGTTTGTTGCATATTTCATTGTGATCGCTCCAATCCGCAGTCTGGACCTGTAGGTGGCAGGTTGGACAAGTCACTGTTGGCTTGCATTGCATGTAGTGTTCCTGAAAGAAAGTGCACGATTAAATATATATAACTGAACGTAATGAATAATGGAAATAGGCTAATGTGAAAGGCCCAGGTCAAAATTCAAGATGTGTCACCCACGAAAAAGGTCGTAATAAAAACATTCCTCTATAAATCAGTTTTTAATAATAAAACAAAAACGAAGCAAACATTTTGTAGTAAACACGTTTTAAATTGCACCTAAATACGTTTTGCGGCGGTTATGTTGTGGGTTTATTTGGCAGTTTGCCTCAGAAAATTTATTATATGGTCATTTAAAAGGGGTGTAAAGCCTTTGTTTATGTGTAGTAGGCCCGTGTAACGGGCATCAGACGAAAACACGATGCGTTCATTGTAGCGGCTGCCCCAACCGTAATGACGTTTTAATCGTTTTAATGCACCTCATGCTGTTCTAGCCTAAAGATTTAATGTTCACCGATGTCAGGCGAATACCACTTGATTTTTTATGTGCCGTTCGAACAGGTGAAAATTTGATAACAGTTTGCTGGACTTACTCCTGCGGAATGGGGATAATGCTTTCACAGGCAACGTGACCAAATCAGTGGGGATGTGCGAACAAGAAAAATCGCGCTTTATAAGAAACTTTTCTGAATGAAAAAAATGCGCACAACTCGGGCGAAAGCTGACAAAATGGGATATACTTAATCAAATTCAATTTTGTAAGGTAACGAGACAAAGTTGTGAAGGAACTACAGTGTTTGGAAAAGACTTCAAAACTACGCTTCCGGGAAGCGCATGCTTTTCGTACAATTTCTGTGGCTATGATTCTGTGTTTGAAGGCTGACACCCAAAGATTGATTACTCAGTTTACATGTCGTATTTCACACATTGATGATGGCCAAGTTTTTAGAGAAAATCAGGCCTATTTTCACTTTTATTTAAAACACACACTCATTTGAAGCCTATCTTTGCTACCATGTGCATTATGGGAATTGGTGAGCTGATGAAAGCTCAATTACCGCCATTTGTATTCACAGAGGGTTGTCAATGAAACGATGTATAGATATGTGAGAGTCACTTTTGAAACAATATTAGTTACACTGCAGTAACTTCATGAGGATATATACCACTCCAAAAGCCCCTTATCTAACTAGCATGTCACCTTTAGGTCGTCCAGGGTAACAGCTTCTTTGCATTCTGGACACAAAACAAATTGGTCCCGAATCACTGTGATGAGGTCGTTTGCTTCAAACATCTGGAAAAGAATTGTAGGTGCACTAATCTCCACGTCAAGCAATATATTATTACACGAGTATCAAGAATAAAAAATGTTATCGCTTCAAAAAATATTAACAGTACTGAAAAACAAGATACAAAATGTGCAAAGGGTAAAAATTCTGCACAGACGTGATGACAAAATTCCTTTTATCTACAAATTGATGTACGTACTGGAAAGTCCGATGTCTAAAAAATGAGTGTTTACACATATGGAGTCAAGGAATGGTTAACTTGTGGGCCTAATACATGAACACCTTGCCTGTGACAGCAGTGCAGTGACACGTTACAAACCACATTGTAAAGGCTGGGGTTTAAGACATTTTCCTGAAATCTAGCTGACATTTTCGCCCTCTTTAAAACGAATGCCAGCGTTTAAGTCCTTGTCCTCCTAGTGTCTTCGAAGATGTGAGCATTTGTTGGATTAAGGTTGTTTGATTCAAATGGACGTGTAGGCCGTTAAAGGAAGTAGGCCCCATGATTATCAGACCTATTGATTGATTGATTGATTTTGGGGTTTAACGAACCCGACGCTACACAGGCGATGAGGCGCGCCGTAGTGGAGGGCTCCAGATTATTGTGACGACCTGGAGATCTTTAGCGTGGGCCAAAATCTCGGACACACGGGCGTTTTCGCTTTTCCCCTCCATCAGAAAAATATCAGGCGTATGAACGGACAGGAGTGCTAGCCTTGAGGGCATCACTCTGAACGGCTCGAACTTGTAGTGCAAGTTAATTTCTGGTATTTTGCTTGATAAAAAGTGAGCCTGATGTAAAAAATGAAGCAATTCAGTGGAATCAAGGACTTGCTTGTGTTTAATGAAAGGTCTCGGCTATGTATACATACCCAGTAGACTTTTGTTAAGTTGTTAAGACGAAATCGGTAAAGACGAACACATTTTACGGTCCTTTCGGGTTCATCTAAACGGGAGTCTTTTGTATATACACATACATACATATATACATCCATATATATTATTGATTGATATTTATGTCATTTATCAATATTACTGATAAATAATGATTGATTGCTGGGTTTCACGCGCCGACACAATGTTGATGACAAGGCGTGCCGTAGTGGAGGGCTCCGGATTAATTTTGACCACTTGGTATTCTTTAACATGCGCCAAAATCTTGAATACACGGGATTTTTGTTTTTCGCCTTCATCACAAAAGCGGCCGCCGTGGTCGGGAACCGAACCCGCGTCCTCGTGCTGAGCATAGATTATTTATTTATTTATTTATTTATATTTATATACACATAGTCAAACGTGCTTAGAACGAGCGTGAAAGTGCTGCGAATTGTGGACGTTGTATCAGTAGTTCATTGCATATCGACTCGCGCTTTAAAACGCTCGCAAATTAGCGAACATGTCGAATAAATCCTTCGGTGACAAGTTAAGCCTTTTCGCTTCATTGAAGGGACGCCCAGTGCTTGCTTGCTTACGGAAGAACTAAACAGTTTGGGTAGAACCTGCCGCTGCCGGCATAATGATCGCGAAGAAAGTCTCTCGGACGTCTTCAAAATCTCCGCTCGCCGTAATGGTTACAATCTCCATCAGCCGTGGCAGGTTGAGTGCGTTGCTTCGGGCGGAGAAGGACGAAGTTCGAAAGTTCGAATGTCCCCCCAAATTTGTTGTCAGCAACTGTGCAAACGAAGCGTCGGCGAACCGTGATCTGTATAGCAGCTAACCACTGGCGCTTTTTGCAGCGCGTGGTGCCGCGTTCGAGTGGACTCGGGCGGCGTGGAGATCGATACCAGCGATAGCAACCCTTGAGCGGCAGTTGATACGGGATGGGGTATGATGTTCGCTTAAAGCATCTTGCATATGCTTCAAGGGACAGAAACGATTTTTGTCGAGTGTATGTTCTCTACCACAAATTAAAGGGCATCTCTTAAAACATCTAAACGTGACTCGGTTTTACTGATAACGCCCTAGAACTTTTTAAATCGAAATTTTTAGATCTACGAGCCGTAAGGGTCCTCCCAAAATAATGCTGGAAACCATGACATACAGTAGCACAGAAACATACTTTTGTCTGTATGCGAGATGAAAAGCGGTATTTAAAAACTTCTCGCCGGCTAAAAAACTGAATTGCTGTCTTTATTCCTTTGTGTTTTTAATCGCTAGTCAATTTTGGATGTGGCGCCATCTGTTGAGATGAACGATAGGTAGAATGGTGGCTTCATGTTGTGGAGGTCGGCCGTTCGATTCTCCCAGCACGCGTCTTTTTTAAAAGCTGCCGTTGGCGTTTTTAAGAACCCAGAACACAAATCGGCAGAAGAAGCGCCCCCGACCCGGGCAGAATCGTCAAAGCTCCTTCACTGGGTCTGTTTAATGCTGTTTAGTGACCGCAGCCATTGATTCTGGGCAAGGAGGTTTCACGCTGAGAGCAAACCAGCGGCGGCGGGCGTAGTGTCCGCAAAATGTTCAAGAGAACGTTTAAAAATATATACAATTTAAACTTATACAGATACTTATGTTAAAGGGTTTTCAATAGGTTATTGAACGTTTCAGCCGTTTCAGTAGCTGAAATTATAAGATTTGCCGGTCATGTGACCGGAACACCATATTGTGTCAAGTTTCTATACTATGAACCACCACGTTTCAGATTTAGAAATGTTTAGTGCCAGCCTAACATTATTTCTGCCAATTTGTTTATAGCTTGCCTGTGGTTACTCGACTATATAAAAAGCTGGCTTTTGTATGAGCTAGAAAACATGTACCGGACAAAAGTCGGTGGTCCATCGCTTTAGGTTTCTAAATTGTTAACAATTAATTCCCTTTACCGCGGCGTAGAATTCAGGGTTGCTAATTACCGCAATAAAAACAAATTTAACCGCATCGAAAAAAAAAAACACAATGACTGCAGGACAAAATAAGTTTATTTTTTACAATGAACACATGAGGCAGAATTTACGCCTAAATCCCTCTTGAAACAAATTCAAAGCCCAGAGGAACTTACACGAAAAAAAAAAACCTTTAGGTACCTCACTTCAAAGGATTTTATGACAGCTGATTGCTTAGGCCGAGTTGTAGAACTCCTAATGGTCTCTTCCAAGTCCTCTAAGATATTGACATGCTCTACTGGCAGTCCCCTCGAATGAATACCTCCCATGAATACGCCAATTAAAAAGAGATCAAGAAGTTTGCGGGGATAAATTGGTCACAGTTAGCACAGGACCGGGGTAATTGGAGAATAATGGGAGAGGCGTTTGCCCTGCAGTGGCCGTAGATAGGCTGGTGGTGGTGATGATGACTAGCAGTCCCCTCGAGAATACACGCGCCTTCAGAGCGGCAATGCAGGGCTCCTGCGCTGGAGTTTGGCGACATGCAGCGACCCCTAGTGTCCAACGTGTCTGGGTAGTACAAAAGCAGACAACCCTCGCCGCCCTCCATGTGTTTTCAATTACAATCCAGAGCGAAAGTTGGTTGTAATTTTAATCACCTTGTGGCGCATTTAAACGACTGCATACTGAATGAAGTAGCCCTTAAAGTAGTTGCATAGGCTAAACAAAATAATATCTGCCACAACGAGCCGATTTATCGGCGTTGTTTTTACGAGCTGTCGTGATCGTCGCGGCGTGGGACAGTACCGCCAGGTCGGGTACTCTACCTTGCTGACGATAATTATAGTTCGTTCTTCTTGCGTGCGGTCGACAAATGAAACTTCACAAGTAGCATAAACAGAACGCTGCTGAGCCTGAGGCAACTGTAAATGGTTGCTTCAGTGGGAGCATGCCAGCAGACGCGAGAAGCGCAGCCGAATCAGCTCACGCTGCTGGCCTGGCACCGCCTTAAAACGTATGGAGAATTTGTTTTGAATTTTCGCAAACTAAATGATTCTTGCTTAATATTTTACGTCACGCGGTTTACAAATGGCAGGGAACACGTATTCTAGCGAGTAGGTGAGGCAATACCGTCAAATAAACAAATTGAGAGAAATAAAGTACGGGAATCACGCGCCGAATCGCAAATCCGTTGTCTGCTTAATTGTGTACTTGTATATTTATATAACATAACGCAGCAGCTTACAATGTGCGTGGCCCGAAATTTTTACACACGATCGTCACTGACTGTGTTGGTTATCTTGTAGTGCAGGGTTCGTCGTTAACAATATGAACGCCGACACACCAGTTTTGACCTCAAATGGGGCTAGACGGCGAGACAAGAACAGAGAATTCATCGCTTCCAGTTGCATTGTCCCCTATATTCACATTTCGCCAGATAAGTTTCAAATATTATTGGCAATCCGCTGAATTTTGTCTCTTTGCCTTCAGAGCCTCGCCCACCCCTCCTTTTCAAACCCGATTTGCCGTTCAGCCCTCCGCCGTGTCGACTCCATGTAATTGCGAACTGGGAATATATGTTGCAAGAGCGTAATTAAATAAAGTGAGAGCATCAAGGAAACGGAACGGCCACTAAGTTCGCCCGACCACTGTTTTACGGCCACTACTTTCGGAATCGCAAACATATTTCACGCTTCTGACGCTGGCAGCATTTTGTGACTTAACCACTGTAAAAACGTTAAGCTGGCGATTCAATAATATTATTCGTAACGATGGCGCAAACCAGCAGTATTTATTGAAAATACACGCATAAGTGCGCAGGTGCGCAAAAGCACGTGCGGCTCACCGGAGCGGACGAGCCTGCGTTCCGCGAGGCTCGCTGGCTTTTACGTGTGATCATCACCGATCGCGTTACTATTGTTTGATTGGCTGTTGTTGAAAAGTCCTTGCCACAGAGTGCATTAGTCTCAACAAGAAGCTTTCACTTCAAATTTCACTTCATAAGACCATCGATCAGTGAATCTGCGAGTGGCAGAGCACCGTCACCATCGCAGCACTTTAGTCGACGCTGTAAAGGTATTTAGCGCTGCAAAGCTTTCTCCCTAATGCCTGGTTGATCTCCCAACGAGATCGGCCGCATCGAGGATAGGCTGTAGACCATGTAGCAAAACAATCGGGAGTATCGAGCTCATTTTGCTTCTGTCAGCACGGGATCCTATGGGACCCCCACAGCTTTGTACTACCCGGAAGTACTGCCCGAAAGCCGGTTTCGCAGCGCCCCCTGGGCAGCGTAGGAGCCCTTTACTCATTCGCCGTTGCGGAGCCTATAGGCGCCAGCGGAGAAATGTCATCATCACTGTCCTCATTCAAAGATGCCGCTTCAGGATAGGCTTCTGCTCGAACTTTACAGTTTACAGACGATTGCCTTGTCAATTTCTTCAGTAACAGACACAGCATATTCTGTAGCAATAAAATCGTCGAGGTCGTCTGCGTTACTCACGAGTGTAGCCTTAAGGGCTTTCTTAAATGCTTACCGTTCATCCTTTCTAGCATCGCAAATGACAACGTCCACGGCTGATGCTGGAGCAGCCGATGGACTGAAAAAGCCAGCCTTCTGAGACAGTTTTACATTCTTTCACGGGTCATATTCGTGAACAAGCGGTGAACGCAGTGAACGTGTGACAAGCGGTGAATGCACCAGCATGTCGTATATCTCATGCTTGAAGGACTTGTTTTGTTTTCATTCGTATGCGCCATATTTTTACCGTGAACTTGTCGGAAGTGTTCGTTGTAAAAGTAAGACGCTATGAAAAACATTCGGTATATGTGGACGCAGTTTCAATGGGCAGCATACGGAAGTCGTAAGTGCAAAGAAATATGGTCGTTATAACCGATAGATTGTTATATCTCCAATCGTTTTAAATAGGTTCGACTGTTGATCGATAAGATGGCTCAATAAATACTAACGCGGACTACAAATATTTGTGGCTGCGACAGCAAAGCCGTTTATAGTGGCAACTGATGAATGAGATGATGGTGGCCACATCCTCACTGTGGCCACGCCATATTTTGCCGCCCGGTGGGATGTCGATCATCGAATCTGCGCAGTTTCTCCCACCACCAGGTGCGCCATCCTAACCTGTACGAAGCGCTTGGGATATGATGTGGCCACTTCTGGAAGAAAAGCTCCCCTTTCTTTCTTGCCTCTGACGCCGTGGTCACTGCCCATTCGCGCTGCTGATAAGCGTACTGAAGCTGGTTCTAGGGATGTTCTTGCAGGCTACTCCGCACACTAGCACGCTATGGCTAGATAAACAAGACACGGTACAAAGGCGTGGCAAAAAATTGCAGACAAAGCATGGTAGGAAAACTGTTTTCACAAACTCCAAATACACAGACAACCGACTAAAAAAGCTTAAAACACCGGTCGAACCTACCAGAGAAAACAGCAGCATAGTAACCCCACAAGAAGAATTTCACCATGCAGGGAACCTGCTTCTACAGCGATTTTTATGCCAGTTCGGAAAAAGATACATTAGCCCACTTGATTTTCAACCCTTGTGCACTATTGGTGCCCTCGAACACAGTTCTGCAAGTGTAAGGAACTAGAATTTAGCTTCTAGGCACTTGTACAACGATTATCTAATAGGTACATGCATAGTCTTGTTTCTCGGGATAAACAGAATTTTCTGCCGTTTTTACTCGTTATCTACTCATTGTGTGTGTTCCCTGGAATAGAGAAACCACTTTTCTTGACACTTTCTTAAGTCCTAATCAGTTAAGAGGCTGTGAAATTTGGACTAAACTTTGTTTTTAGGCTTATTTTATTATCACAATGGTAAAAGATGCTGAAAGGTTGGTAAAAACACCTGCCTTTCCCGTCAAGTGTAGCGGTAGTGCACTCACTGCACGCCGGAAGTAATGATTGATTGTTCAACGTTCTCTGCCTTCATCGTAAAAGTTCGTCACTACAAATGCGACCTTGAGCAAAAAAAAATTAATTCCTGAAATCTCCATTTACATTTCGTTACGCCAGAATAATAATAATAATAATAATAATATTAATAATAACAACAATAATAACAACAACAACAACAACAACAACAACAATAATAATAATAATAATCAGCCTGTCTACGCCCGCTGTAGAGCAAAGGTCTATCCCATTTATCTCCAATGGTCCCGGTCTGCGCTAACTGCGACCAACTAATCCCCAGAGATTTCTTAATCTCATCTGCCCATCTAACTTTCTGCTGCCCCCCGCCACGCTTGTCTTCTCTAGGGACCCTCTCGGTTACCTTTAATGACCAACGGTTAATCTTGCCTTCGCCTTACATGTCCTGCCAACGTCCATTTGTTATTCTTAATTTCTACTAATATATCCTTAACACGCGTTTGTTCCCTGACCCACTCCGCTCTCTTCTTGTCTCTTAATGTTAAACCTCTCATCTTCAGTTCCATTTCTCGCGGAGTCGTCCTCAATTTAAATTGAACCCTCTTAGTGAGCCCCCATGTTTCTGCCCCGTATGTGAGTACCGGTAAGATGCAGCTGTCATGTACTTTCTTCTTCAGGGATAATGGTAGGCCGCCATTCATTATCTGAGAATGCCTTGCGTATGCACTGCACCCCATTTTTATCTTTCTAATTATCTCTGCCTCATGGTTGGGATCCAGGGTCACAACTTGGCCTAAGTAGATATATTCGCTTACCACTTCCACTGCCTCACCACCTATCTCAAACCGGTGTGCTGTCTCGAGGTTATTGATCATTACTTTTGTTTTCTGCATATTAATTTTCAGGTCCACGGTTCTACTCTGTTTTGTCCAGTGCGGTAAGCATGCTTTGCGGTAAGCATGCTTGCGTCGCTTTGCAAATTACTTAGCAAGGCGATGTCATCAGCAAATCTGAGGTTACTGAGGTATTCTCCATTAACCTTTACTCCGACCTGTCCCCAATCCAATCTACTGCATACTTCTTGTGAACATGCTGTGAATAACATTGGAGAGACTGTGTCTGCTTGTCTGACGCCCTTCCTTATAGGTATTTTATTGCTCTCCTTATGGAGGATGATGGTAGCTGTGGTCCCATTGTAGATGTCGCCTAGTATTCTTACATAATGCTCATCTACCCCATGGTTCCGTAATGCCTGAATGACTGCTGAGGTTTCTACCGAGTTAAATGCTTTCTCGTAATTTATGAACGCTATATATGAGGGTTCGGTACGCCAGAATGGGCTGAACCTTATTCTTTTTTTTCTTGTGTGATAAAAAATTACATTTCGATTTAGACTGGCCACCAGGTTGCACAAATATCTTAATATATTTTAACTGCTAACAACCAGCTATTGATTCTATCAGTTTACCTCGAAGATGTTGATTTCTTGATTCTCATATTTGCAGTAGATGTGATCCCTGCCATACTTCTCACTTCTCTCGGTCAAGCATGTTTCGCAGAACAATATGCTTCTTCGGGTCTTGCAACATGGACATAGAGAGCATGCCGCAGTTTGTGCACATGCAGTAGCGGCTGAGCTCATCGCAGAGTCGCAGCTCTGTTGGTCCTCCAGGGAGGTCCCTATATTGCACCAGGGCCCCCATGATGACTGCGGCTGCTTGGAACTTGGTCAGAGGTAAACCTGAAAAGAGAAATCAAAGCGGAGGATTTGGTTAGTCATATGAAGTTTTTCCCTAAAAGATGCGTTGAGGAATAGCATACTACATCCATCTACCTAAACGCTCCATAGTGACTTTTTAGGGAAATCTTATATGTGTGTAAGCATGTATGTATGCACATACGTACATTTATATACATACATATATTTATTTATTTATTTATAAAAACCTTACAGGCTCCAGGTGGAGCATAGGGGAAGGGGGGCATACAAAAAAGAGGAACTTGGGGCATATAGCCACACATTCTAAAAGGGAAATATATACAAGATTAACAGGACATCATTATACATTTTTAATGAAAGGGTACCCTCAAATTTTCATATATATACATATATATATAGATACTGTACGGATGTCCGTCGCCAGCGCCATTCACGAATGAGGAACCAGAGTATAGGCAGCACTGTCCGCCCGCCTTGAGAGGGTACGTGCCGAAACACGAGCAGCATCATGTCGAGAGTGGTCATCACGACCATTCTCGACATGTCGTAGACACTCGAGTCACGGCCCGGGGGTTAAAAAGAAGGGCCCCTTCACCCCGAGTAGTCCAAGTAGCGCTGACTACCACCCCCAAGTACAGGAAACCAAAAATACCTAACAAAAATACCCAAGAAAGTGGTGGGGGAACAGCCCCGCCGGTAGCGTAGTGGTTATCGCACCAGACCGGTATTCTGGAGGTCGCGGGCTTTTTCCCACGGCGGGCATTTTTTCTCCACTTTCTTTCTTTCAAAATTCTTTATCTGTTTCAATGACCTACCACATCCTCCCCTTTGCTTTCCGAGGTTTTCTTGACTGCCAACACTTATTTCTGTCTTATTTGCCTTATTTTCAACGAGCCCCTCATTTCCCATTCTGAATATATATATATATATATATATATATATATATATATATATCTATATATATATATATATATATATATATAGAAAGATAGGTCAGCAGTCTACAACGCCAAAGGGGGCATAGGGGTGTGGTTATGCTCTTTTTCTTTTTCACTGCGGTTAATGAAGTAAACATTTTTTTTAATATACAGAAGAAAGAAGAAAGAAAAAACACGCGCCCAGAGTGGGGACCGAACCCACGCCTTTCGATACATGTCGAATGCCTTACCAATTCGGCTATCTGGGCGACTGTGTTCTCCTTCACTTTCTGGGCTATTTATATTTACTAGAAGTGTATCTGACGCTTGAGGGTGGTAGCCAGCGCCACTCTGACTATATATATATATATAATATATATATATATATATATATATATATATATATATCTATATATATATATACTAGAGAGAGAGAGAGAGAGAGAGAGAGAGAGTAAATACTCCTTACAAAAGACTGACACACCGTTACAAGAAACACTTTGTTGTAAGGGACTTAAATGAAAACGGTTTGGTTGGTGTTCCTATTATCGGCGTATTAGGAGCATCGCATACAATAGACTTTGGTTACAGCAGATATGGTTCCTGGGTTCTTGAGCGCCTCTTGTAACGAGGTTTTAATGTATACATATTGCGACGGTAAAACAGAGGTGACTGCCGTATCAGGCTTGTACATTGTAGGAAGGTGCACGGCTGTTGCAGGCGGAGCATACTAGACTAATCGGAAGTGGAGCGTAGTCTTCGTGCTGTTCCCTCGGCCGGCTGAATACGAGGGAACATACCCGACTCAACTTCTCTTCATCTGAGCGTAATTGTACATAGCCACACGGGTGACACACCCGAAGCAGCCCACGCACCACTCCAAGCATTATTGAACTGGAACTGGCCATTTCAGGCACATTTCGTAACACCTCGTGATAGGTACACTCATGGACAAATGGAATTCCAACCCGAAAATATGAACCAGAACAGGCAAAATTGAAAAATGCTGTCAGTGGAGGCCCCATAATGGCGCGCTATTTGTATATGTGGAACGCCACGTTTCCTATGTTGCTGTAATTAGGCCACGCATCTATTTGACTTGCATGAAAAGAAATCACGTTGTGTGTTCCGCTTCACATTTTCACGATGGCGTTTCACTTGGTCCTGACTGTACATATATTATTCACGCACGTGTTCAATCGTGTTGATGATGATTATTTTGGGTTTAATGGCGCAAGGCCGACAAAGACAAAGAGCTCCATGACAATGGTGAAAGAGATGAGAAGGATTTGTAAAGGAGGCACTAGTTTTAAAAACTTTACTCAGGGGGTTGGTGTATAGGGCCATAATTAAAGCATAGTGAATATACTATAAGAAATGGTGTATAAGGTCATATTGAACCAACAAGTGCAAGCACCTAAGGTGTAAAGCCTCAGGTTCCACCCCTGTTTTAAAACACATAATGAACACAGGTGACGTTAGGGGCTATATGATATGTATTTTAAAAAGTCTACATCTGCTAGACAACTAAAACGTTTTTGTAAGAGAACATTGGATGGTCTGATAAAAATAATGAAGTGTGCAAGGGAATGTTATGTGTAAGCTTCATTAAAATGACGTTTCCTTTCAATGTTGCACATGTCACACTCAATAAGCATATGAAGGACAGAAAGCTGGCCCCCACATCGATGACACTGTGGCTCGTTTGCGTCTGTTAAAAGGTATGAGTGTGTGATGTGTGTGTGGCCAATTCTTTATCTGCATAATGCTACCTCTACAAATCTGTCATGTTTTTCAGCAGGAGGCTTTTCTATTTTGGGTTTAACGATATGTTGTTTATTCTCTACTTCTGTGTTTTATTGTTGCTGCCTGTGGTCCCGCAGCTTCCTTATTACAAAAGGTTTCAGATCTTGATATGGGGCCTCGTTTATGTCTATGCTGCTACGAAGGGCGGCAGCTGCAGTTCTACGGTCAGCAGATTCATTTCCAGCAATGCCGCAGTGGCCAGGAACCCAAAAAGCTGTGACGAGTTTCAGGCTACAATCCGAGTAGAGAGCTCTTAAAACACAATTAAAAGTAGGGTTTCTACTGACCTTCCGAGATGGAAGATTTGAGACGACACTCAAGAGAGTCCGCGTATATAACCGAGTTCTTAATTTTGTTTTGAAGAATGTGGTTCAAAGCCAGTAGAATACCGTCCGCCTGTGCATTGACTATACTTGTGTTCCTGTTCATTGTTTTGGACATATTAAGTAGGGCCATTTGTAGCACAGGATACGGCTGTGGTAGTTTTTGAAGCATCTGTGCGAAATTCAGCTGCCTTGTATTTGTCACGCAGGAACAGAAAATGCTGAGTGATGACAAAGTTTGGTACATTTTTATTTTGTATTTCCCTAAAGGACATGTCATAGTGAATTGGGAAAGTATCCCACGGAGCGACCAAATCATAAATTGCGGTACAGCAGACATCAGTAAGGGGAACTTAGAACTCGCTGACGAGGTGTGACACTGCTTGGGGAAAATGTGGAGCTATGGATCACCGGTTTTTAAAGAGATGATCAGTTGTGATATTTTTCATAAAGGTATTCAGAGGGCGTTCCTTCAGGGAAGTGATCTTTGTGACATACATCAGAGCAGTGTAGGTGCGCTGGTACCCTAGAGACCACTGATTTGATTCTACATGAAGTGATGGAATAGGACTTGTTCGATATGCACCTGTGGCCAAGCGAAGCCCCAAGTTGTATACTGGGTCCAACACTTTGAGTAATGTTTTGGTTGCAGACTGGTATAATATGCAGGCGTAGTCTATTCTTGACCTAACACCACTATTGAGAAGTGCCAGCAGACATTTTGTATCCGTTCCCCAGGACTGATGAGATAGTACCTTTAAAATTTTCATTGTTTTCAGGCATTTTACTTTTAGTAATTTAATGCGTGGTATGGATGTAAGCTTGGGGTCGAGCAAAATACCTAGAAACCTGTGTTTCTTTTTCACTGGTATGGGCTGACCTTATAATGTGATACATGGAAGATGTTCAACACCGCGTATCCTAGAGAAGACAATAACAGCACTTTTATCAGCGTTATTCTGAAACCCATTTTGTTCAGCCCATGTAACCAGCCTGTTGACACTTAATTGGATTTGACGTTCACATATCGGTAGATTACAGGATTTAAAGCTAACTTGAATATCGTCAACCTAGGCAGAGTATGAAACAGTTCGAGGCAGCACAGTTTTAAGAGAATCATTTTAACAATGAATAGTGCACAGCTCAGCAATCCTCCCTGGGGTACGCCATTTTCTTGAACAAATGTTCTAGACAGGGCAGTCCCCACACGGACACGAAATGTGCGATGAGACAAATAGTCTTTAATAACATTGAGGATATTGCCACTAAGGCCAAACGACTGCAAGTCCAATAGAATACCATATCGCCACGTTCTATCGCAGGCTTTCTCCATATCAAAGAACACAGAGAAGCAGTGCTGTTTATGGACAAAAGTATCTTTAACATATGAATCAAATGCAACCAGATTATCTGGAGTCGATCTCCCAGACCTAAACCCTGCCTGATTTGTTGTCTAGAACACCACAAAACCCCAGAAAGTAAAAAGTCTCCAGAGAGAGAGAGAAATAACTTTTATTTGTCCAGTTTGTGGAGGAGAGCTAGACCTCTACCCTAGGCGTCGGCCAGGAGCCCTTGGGTCCTAGCAGCGTCTTCGGCTAACTGGACGGCC
The DNA here is from genome assembly GCA_013339765.2 of Haemaphysalis longicornis. Classification (NCBI taxonomy): domain Eukaryota; kingdom Metazoa; phylum Arthropoda; class Arachnida; order Ixodida; family Ixodidae; genus Haemaphysalis; species Haemaphysalis longicornis. The sequence continues at coordinate 126,823,739 of CM023455.1, forward strand.
CAGACTTGATTCGCCGGGTCTGAGCTGAGCAGTACGGTCTCCCACTGCTTATTACTGCTAATTTTGCGGCTCTGAGGAGTCGCCTGAGGACATGCCCATAATATATGTGCAAGATCGGCCCGTTCCTTGCATCTCCGACATTTATCTGAAAACTGTCCAGGATAACAATGACTATACGCGACGGGGTTCGGGTACGAGTTCGTCTGAAGAAGCCGCCAAACCACAGATTGCCTTTTACTGAGGGATGGATGAGCGGGGGGGGGGAGGGGTAGCGGGCTCGTTCAAGCCGGTAATGAGTAGTCAGCTCCCTGTAAGACACAAGCCTGTCTCTGCCCGTACAGCGGAGCGAGTGAGCGTCTGGGTCAGAAGTGTCGACGCCAGCTCGGTCGGTAAAGCCTCGAGCCGCATCGTGCGCACACTCGTTTCCGGCCAGGCCCGAGTGGGCCGGTGCCCATATCAAGTATATCTTCCAGTTCCGCTCGTCATGGGATCGAGATTTTAGGATTTGGGACGCCTCGGGTGAAATTCGCCCTCTCGAATAATTTAAAATAGCCGACTTAGAGTCGCTAACAATGAATTTAATTTTTGGAGAAGCTGTCATCGCCAGGGCGATGGCCGCCTCTTCACCCACCTCTGTGTCCGTCGTGCGGGCCGAGCATGAGGCAATGGAATCCCCACGGAAATTTACCACTGCGAGGGCCATGGCGTCGCGAGCAATGTAATCAGCGGCGTCTACGTATACCACGTCCTCTGATTTTTCATATCTTTTGGGTAGGGCTTTGGCCCTGGCCTGTCGCCGCTCTTGGTTATGTGCGGGGTGCATGTTTTTCGGTAGCGGTGGTGTGTGCATGCGATCCCCTATTTCCGCTGGTAGGTCTATTTTGGCTCGGGGTATCCCTGCGGAAAAATGCCAAGTGATTTGAGGATATGTCTGCCGGTTATAGACTCTGGATAAGTCGCTCCCGCTGTGACAGCCTTTGAGCTTCGATAATCTCGCTGAGGGTATTGTGAAGCCCGAGTGCTTCGAATCGTGCGGTTGGGGCTGTTAACGGGATCCCTATGGCCTGTTTATAAGCCCTCCTTATCATGGAATTTAGCTTGGCTTCTTCATCGCGTTTCAGGTGCAGGAATGGGGCGACATATGTTACTCTACTAATGACGAAGGCTTGTACCAATCTCACGAGGTTGTGTTCTTTCATCCCGTCGTGGCACAGCAATGGAAAGGTTCTTGTGAGGCGAACGGAGGGCGACAAAGCGATTGTTGTCAAGTCCCAAAGGTCTCTTGAAACAATAGTATAAGTCCGCGAGCACGACACGAATAACATAAGGCGTTTATATGCAACCTATGTACGTCACACCGAACGCTATGCGCGCGCACCTTAGTAATGATTACTTATCAGGTTTAAAAATTTTCCACTTAAATGCTCAATCTGCTAGCAATAAACACGAGTCCTTAGAAATATTTTTCAGTCAAATTGATTTTGAGTTTGACATGATTATGCTGTCAGAAACATGGTTCGCTGATGGCGATGATGTTTTCACTATGCCAGGATATAACGCATTTTTTTTAAACCGCCCAACTCGGCGCGGCGGTGGCGTAGCAATATTAGTCAAAAACGAGTACCGCTGTGAACTTCTTAAAACATTTACTTGCACACATAACGACTACGAAGTGTTATCACTGAACATGAACAAGTTACGTCATTTCTGTTGTATATCGCCCTCCCTCTGGATCACACACAGCTTTTGTTTCGTATTTAGAAAATCTATTCCGGTTTTCCGCTCAGAATAAGCTTGAGACAATCTGTGGCGGTGACTTTAATATAGATTTGATATGTAATAGTCCTATAACAAATGAACTAACCTGGTTGTACCAAAGCTTCGGTTTAACTAGTGTCATCGACCTCCCAACCAGAGTAAGCACTAACTCTTCGACCCTGCTTGATTTTTTTTCTTGTGGGTTCTCATGTTACAAATATTAAAGCTGGAGTCATAGCCTGTGGTTTGAGTGATCACCTTCTCATTTTTATGGCTGTCAAACAATCTAAAAAGTTTCATAAATCGGCGTCTTTCGTAAGAAACATTTATTCCACAAATTTGAATAGATTTCGAGAGCAATAGGCCACAACCGACTGGACAGACGTTCTTTCAAAAGAAGATGCGTCGTCAGCCTTTGAATCCTTCCTGGGAAAATTCAAATCACTTTATGACGAAAACTTTGCATATAAGCGGTAAAAGACGCCTTGCAAAATTCGCAAACCTTGGATGACGCCTGATCTCTTAGGTAAAATTAAGGTAAAATGCTGCATGTATAATGAATTATTCCCCGATCGTCACACTGATCTACATAAGAAGTTTAAAAAATATCGCAACAAACTTAACAAATAAATAGCGAAGGCTAGGAATAATTACTACAATAATGTTTTTGAGAAATGCAGCGGTGATTCTGCTGCTACTTGGAGGAACCTCAATTCAATTTTCAACGTTTCTAAATCACCCACGGTAGTAACCGAAGTTACGATGGATGGCAAGCAGGTTCAAGGAAGTGCTCTTGCGAATGCTTTCAATGACCATCTTGTGAATATGACTTTTACAACAATTACAGGCGACAGTTCTAAGTACATGAATCCTCCATGCCTAGATACAATATATATTACTCCTGTAACGGAGCAAGAAGTTTTCTCAGCAATTATGCAACTCAATAATAGTAATTCTTCCGATCCATTTGATATGCAAACACATCCCATAAAACTTGTTGCGGATATAATTGCTACTCCATTAATGCATATATTTAATATTTGTTTTTCTAGCGGAACGTTCCCCTCTTCTCTGCAGATAGCGAAGGTTGTCGTTATTTATAAAAAAGGCGACAAGAGCAATCTTGCCAATTACAGACCTATTTCTATTTTGCCCATCTTTTCGAAGGTATTAGAAAAACTTCTGCATTCTAGACTTACCTTTTTTACAGAGAGACAGCAGACACTAACAAAATCCCCAGGTTGGATTTCGAAAAAAACTGATTCACCGAACTTGCACTTCTGGACCAAAAAGAATTCATTCTTGAAGCTATTGAAGACAAGAAATTAGTTCTTGGAATTTTTGTAGATTTCTCCAAGCCATTCGATTCCCTTAACAGGAAAGTCTTGTTGCAAAAATTGGAATCCTATGGTATACGTGGCATAGCGCACAATTTCATCGAGTCATATTTGAGTAATCGTACCCAATATGTTTCAATAAATAATCACCATTCCTCAGAAAAGAGACTGTGTTCGGAGTCCCCCAGGGGAGTATATTAGGACCTTACTCATTCAACATCTATATCAATGAAATTGTTCAAATCGATCCTTCAGTTAAGTTCGTAATTTACGCAGATGATACAAGTCTATTCATTCAGATACTAAACTGGAAGTTTTGTTTAAACGAGGAAATGAAATTTTGCTTAAGCTTGGTGAATGGGCATCGTGCAGCGGACTAGCTATAAACACTGAAAAGACCAAAGCTGTTGTATTCCGAGCAAAAAACAAACAGCTGCATCAAAATCAAACACTTTTCCTGAACGGCTCCCCCATTCAAACAGTAAGTAGTTTTATGACGCCAGGAGTAACATTTTCTGAAAATATGCTTTGGGACTTACATACAGATCAAGTAGTCACTAAACTATCACGTGTCACAGGTGCACTTTACCGTCACCGAGACTTGCTTCCAATGAAAACTAGACTCTTACTATATAAATCACTGTTCTTACCATACATTGAATACTGTTTTCTTGTATGGGGTACTATTACTTCTACAAATATACATAAACGTACTAGACTGCAGAATAGAATAATAAGAAATCTTTCAAACGTCGTTTCTGACCACCCCGTGCGTCCTCTGATAGAAAAACTTCACCTGATTAGCATCCCAAACTTCTATGATTACCGTCTCTGCAAGAAGCTAATTACAGAAAGAAATAAAGGTACAAATAGCCTGGTTATTATGTCTTAATTATTTAAGAATGTTCATGCACGTGTTACGAGACATCCGGAGTTATGGTCGGTCTCTCAACAGAACCACTTACGGAGACAATATGCTACGAAGCAGAATACCGGTATTGCTAAACGGCCTTCACAGATTGGGGAAGGACATAGCTACTTTATCTGTTAAACACGTGTTTGAGCTATACCTTTACGATTAATTATTTTGAACTTTCTAATATTTTCTTGTGTCATACGCCTGATTTTATTAAATAAATTGTGTGTTTACTGGAAGATCGATGCCGACGTATAAGTATGAAAAATTGCATTGGTCTTTCTTGCATTCGTATGTAGGTGTAAACACTTGTTACACTTCTGACTTCCAATCATTCGGGTTACATCAGAATTTTGGCATGCATGTCAAGTTGATTTTACGTTTGCGTATGTACGTATCTAATGTATCTGCGCGTAACTATGTATTTATACAATGTTGAAAAATTGACAACACATTATTTTGTCTATGGTTGACAACAACATGCTCTTGTATGTACTGTGCTCAATGCTGTCCATGTTACAGGAGGCAGGGGCCTCGTCAAGCTACCGTTGGGTGGCTTTTTCTCCCGCCTCCTTGTGTACCAAAAAGCGTGAAATAAATGCAGACTTGAAATGAAATGAAATGAAGTGTCGATTGGCTATTCGTGAGATCAGGCGAGTTGTTTGGTGTACGCTCTTTTCGAGAGCGAGTACGGTCTCTGAATTGTGTCCGTTGGCCTGGATGCGGACGCCCAGGACTCGGATACTTGAACTGTCGGGATGCGTTGGCCTCCGCATGTAAAGAGCTGAATGTCCGGAGGTACTGAGTCTGTCCGGCATTCCCTGCTAGTCGGGCGATAGAGTAGAAGCGCTGATTTCTCTGGAGAGCAGTTCAGGCCACGAGGGATCACGTAAGTTTCTATTACCTCTATTGCCCTTTGTAGTGTGTCTTGTATCTGTCCGTCACTGCCACCCGGAACCCACAGCGTGACGTCATCTGCATACAGGCTGTATTGCAAGCCGTGAATGTTATCCAGGAGTTCGGGGGAGGCCAATCATGGCTACGTTGAACAGGAACGGAGAGAGGACAGAGCCTTGCGGCGTCCCCCTGCTCCCCAGTTCCAGCGTGTCCGATTGAATACCCCCTACGCTGAGCGTAGCCGTGCGGTCCGAAAGAAAAATGCTAACGTAATCGTACGTCCTGCGGACTAGACCCAGTTTAGTTTGGTTTCGAGGATTGCCGTGTGTCTTATGCAGTCAAATGCTTTTGTGAGATCAATTCCCAGTATAGCCCTGGTGTCTAGTGGTGAGCAATGCGCTCCGTCTATGATGTCATGTTTAAGTCGAATCATCATGTCTTGTGTTGAGAGTTTAGGCCGAAAACCGATCATTGTGTGTGGAAATAGGCCGTTTTCCTCCATGTATTTGTTAATTCTGTTGAGGATCACGTGTTCCACAAGTTTCCCGGAACATGAAGTAAGATATATAGGTCTTAAGTTTTCTATGTGGAGCTTTTTGCCTGATTTGGGAATCATGACTACCTTCGCGGTTTTCCAGTGGCCCGGGATTTGACCCCGTTCCCAGCACACGTTCATGTATCGCGTAAAAGGACACTGAAGTGAATTTGTCAAGCTCCCGTTTTTGCTTGCACTGTGTAGACTGGCTCAAATTAGCACACTTTTCATCGTTTATCCGGTTGACAAATCGGTAATTATTTTACTAAGTGCGAAAGAAGAAAAACTACCATGCGCGGTTTGCGGCGGCCGCACAGACTAAGCTGTGACGTTGGGAGGCGGGGGCGCCGTGATTGGACGATTGCCCAATGTTAGCAATCAAACAAGTTTCGGTTTCGGTTTCGGTCTGTAAAACAACATGTTTGACATTCGATGGCGTCGTTGTATGGGCATTCTCAATATCCCAGTTATCGTAGTACCGCGCTTCTGCCATGTTGTCGGCTGTAAACTGCATAAGATAAGCCTCCTAGGACGGCTTGGAATCGTAGCATTCACTATCTGAGGCCTACGCAGTGCATGAACGCCCTCCGCGTCCCCGCAGACGCTCAAATGCATGCGCTTTTCCCCCATATTTGGAGCTTGCCTCGCTCATGCCTGTATCGTAAAAAGCGTGTTCGCACCAGGCCAAGGGTCTGTTGATTCTGGCCTGTGCACACTGCCCGCAAGCAGTCGGTGCTTATGGCAGCAGCACGCCAACGAGAACTCGCTAGCGCGGCAGTGCCAGCCTGCGCGAGTTCTGTGGACTAGTTCGTGGAGCAATGAACGTTGCGGCCCAAAAAAAGGTGAACTCAGTATATAAAACATCGGCGGAAAACAAAAAAAGTTAACTCATAAAAAAAAAAGCACGTACCCGCGGCGATTCGAACTTGTGACTGGCAAAACACTTGCGTTGACATACCAAGCGCCCCAGACGACTAAGCCACAGGGGGCTCTTTTTTTTCTTTATTGCCTGCTTGGCGACAACACAACACGCACTGTTCACTGTTCAGTACACAAATTACTAGCTCCAGCCACCAATCGGCTGAAGGGAGTGGCTTAAAACATCTTAAATTGCGCTAGAACATCCAGAATGGGTAACCACTCAGGCTCTTTCGGCATCACTCGATAAACTTCTCTTATATAAGCAACGCTTTCAATGAAGTACTCTCGCACTGTGCGAGCATCCTCTTCGGCATTTTGAACCGCCATGCGAGGTTTTCCACATAGAATGCAGACTAAGTGCCATGAACTATCATAGGGCACGCCTCCATCGTTGTTTACGGGCAAAAAGCGAATGCCATAAGGTGTTAATGGTAAGTCTTTTTTCAGGGTTCGTTGGAGGATGTCCCAGTGAAACACCGCATCCCAACAGTCCAGAAAGATGTGCTCAATTGTTTCCAGCTTTTGGCATAGTCTACAGTTAAGTGTCCATGGGTGTACATATAGTCCTTTTTCCTGCAGCCAAGGTTTTACTGGAAGCGTGCCGCTATGAAGTTTAAAGAAGAAAGATTTAACAGATTAACGTACTGACATTCGTTTAACTCTTTTTAGAATATCTTTTCCTGAACCCACTGCATATAACGGACGATAAACCGGAACAGGCAGACACACATCAATCATATCTTTGTACAAACGTTTTCGCGGTACACTACTCAAATACTCCGAGGAAACCTAACCCTTAAAATCCTAAAAGCATCCACAACTTCCCGCAAGAACCCACGCACACGTACACATCGCATTTCAGAAGTTGAAACTACATAGTCTGGAATGACATCACATAGTCGGGCTTGTACCACAGTACGTAGAAAGCAATCTCTCTGATCTCTCAGAAACATAAACCTAGAAACTATTTGTCGGATAAACAAATGTGCCAGTCCCAATCCACCGCTTTTCACCGAGCGAAACAAATTAGTTCGACGCATGCGCTCCCAACTTGAGCCCCACAAAAACACCGCAAACACTCTGTGCAGCTTTTGTATGTTCTTTCTTGGCATACAAATCGCCTGTAGGACGTACCATACCTTGGCAACAGCAAACACATTACATACTGATGCACGGGCAAACATTGACAGATCCCTTCCCCCCCATTGTGTTAATTTCTCTCTAACTATCAGTTTCTCCGTCCCAGTACTCTCTAGCATCCTGGTAGTTTTCAAGGGGGATGCCCAGATACCTGGCCGGAGTTGTCGTCCAAGGCATGTTCTCGAAAAACACTGGCTTACTTTGCCAGTCACCATGCCAAAATCCTATGCACTTGTTCCAGTTAACTGCACTGGCAGACAACTCGCAAAATCGCTTTAGATCGTTCACCACCTCCCTCACACTTTTCCTATCACTACAAAAAACAGCGATGTCATCGGCATATGACAAAATTTTAACTTCACTGCAGTGCAAACGGAATCCGTGTATATTTTCATTTTGAAGAATCTTTAAACAAAAGGGTTCAAGATAAATCGCAAACAACAAGGGACTAAGCCACAGGGGGCCGCTGGCGGCTATGGAAAATATGAGGTATATAATGTATAACCAGTTTACACTTTTATTTAGTTTTAGTATTTCAAGCAGCTTAGGTGACTATTTGTTGTATTGCGCTCGTGCAGTAAGCGTCCCCCGAGTTTCCACAATAGCTCACGTCTAGCAATTGCATTTCGTAGACGGGAAAGCGTTCGCAGATGCGTAGTCGTGCTCCTAACCGCTCTGCTTGTTTGCCCAGCGCAAAAAAGTGCTTCCCACACCCTAGTTTTACGCTGTACGGTAAAAATATCAGTTGATTTTATTTACTTAGTACCTATATTGACTTCGCTCACTCTTCTCCCCCTTCAAGAGGCCTTATATTTTACTACTGGCGTACCAGTCAGCGAAGCGTCGCATGTGCGCTTGTGCAGCGCTTGTGTGAAGCGACCTTGACTTGGAGCTAGATACAGTGTACAAACTAACGAAGTAAAGAAAGGCGCATTCTTCCATTCCCAAACGTGTTGTGGCTTAGTTTCAACTGATCGAGCGAATTGCGACGACCCGTCGGCGGCCGGCGGACTAAACGGTGGGCCGACTGACTCGGTCGCGGAAGGTCGGCGAGCCGTGCAGTAGGGCAGCCAATTGTCAGCTCCTCTCCTGATGACGTCACACGAAAACGCCACAGAAAATGGGCGAGCGTAAAGAGAGGAGGACAGCATTTTCGAATTGATTTTTCTACTAAATAAATTAGCGTAAACGAGCACAGAGTGGTCGAAACATGGCCTGGGGACTCCGGACTACAGTTTGCGCTCGTAATCCCGCATTATTTACAAATCACTTCAGTGTCCCTTTAACTCGACAGAATTGTTGTGCAGATTCCGTAGCATTTTATTTGTAATGCCGTCTGGACCCGGGGCGGAGCGGGTTCGCAGGTTGTGAATGGCACCTCGTACTTCGTGCACCGTGAGGGGGCGGTCCATGGTTTCGTTCCCGGTCCCTGAATATGGCGGGAGCACTTCTGCGTAGCAGTCCCCTATGTACTTCTGTCGAATTGTTTCAATTAGCTCTTCGTCAGAACCTTCAAATCTATGAAGCAGAATACTCAAGTTGTGCCTTTGCGCGGTCTGGCTACTTTCCGGGTCAATGAGGCAGCGGAGAAGATTCAAAGTTTTCGCAAGACCAATCTGGGATTCCATGCTGTCGCATGTACTGTACCAGTTTTGCCGCATCAGTTGATTGGCGTAGTTTTCAATGTCCCTATTGAGGGCGGCAAGACGTCGTCGTAAGTTACGATTTAATTTTTGTTTTCGGAGTCTCCTTTGTAAGCCTTGTTTGGCCTCCCACATGTGTAGGAGTTTAGCATCAGCCTGGTAAAGATCCGCCTCTACCGGGATATCCTTGGTGGCTTGCTTAGTATCTCTGTGCAGTTGTTCTGCCCATTCTTGAATATCGTCTATGTCGCTTGTATGAGGGACATCGTTTATATCATAGACACGCTCGGCGTCCCTGATCTTGCGAAAGGTATCCCAGTCAATAATCCTAAGTTGTTCCCATTGTGCTTGGCGATCCTAGTCTCCACTGTGATAGTGATGATATAATGGTCACTACCTAAATTTTCGTGTGTGTTTAGCCACGTGGCTTCTTTGCGTGTGTTTTTGGTGAACGTAAGGTCCGGAGTCGTATCAGCGCTAACACTATTTCCCATTCGTGTGGGGTCCGCCGAGTCTGTCACCAGGGAGAAACCCTCCTGGTGCGCGTCGAGCCACAGGTTCCTACCCTTAGTCGTGGCCCGCTTGTATCCCCACTCCGTGTGGTGGGCGTTAAAATCTCCTACTATAATTATCGTGCTCCCTCGAGCTAAGTCTAACACTTTGCGAAAAAGCTTAGCGAATCTGCGGTTGCTTCAGGGCGAGCTGTAAATGTTTAGTACAAAAATGCTGCTTCCCCTGTGTTTTCTATTTGGGATTAATTCTACAAGGACGTGGTTCGCAGACGTCGTGTCCTCTCCGATGTCGCGACGCACGGCCGGAAGGTTCCGCCTCACAAGAGTGGCTACTATTGGTTTCTTTTTTGGACATTCACCCGACGCGCCCTCTTCCAAATCCCAAAATGATTTATAGTTTGAGAGTTTTGTTTGGACGCCAGTTTCCTGGAGACAGATGACGTCCGGCGCTTCATTCGAACCTGTAGTTTTAATAAATTGTTGTAAGTTAGCTGGTTTCTTTTGGAACCCCCGTCAGTTCCACTGCCACAAGACCAGCGCGTTACTCTTTCCCTGCTGCATAATCTATGGGCGATGCATACTCAAGAGAAGTTCTTGTGCCTTCCACCCAATGTGGGTCAGGAATATGGTTTGGTGGCTTTAATGGGACTCGCGCACACCTTCCGCCCAGCTCCGAGGCGCGGGATGGCGGCTCCTAGAGCTGTTACTCTGGCGTTCAGCGCTGCGATTTGAGTTCCAATACTCGCGACAAGGGCGTCGAACTTGGCGCCAAGCGTGGCGCTAATTGTCACGGTAAGCTTTTCACCGAATTGGAGGAGCGTTTCTTCATTAACGTATTTATTTCCACCCGACGGGGCATGGCTTTGATCTGAAGCTAATTCCTTTTTTTCGAAGAGCTTACATAAACAGCTGGCCAGGGCAATAGGCCTGTAACAAGCACCAAAACAGGGTTCTTTCCCTTCTTTTTGAATAGGTACAACGATTGCCTCTTTCCATGCTCTTGGAAAGTGGCCTTTCTGCCATATTTTGTTAAAGAGAGAAAGTATTGTGTAAAGTGTGTCATTGTGTAAAGTGCCTGATCATCTCATAGTTGATTCTGTTAGCTCCAGGGGCTGACTTACCACATGTGGACAGTGCGGTAATAAGTTCGAACATCCTAAATGGGGCATTTATCTCTCATTTGAGCGTTGGTTCACACAAAGGGGCTGACGCTCAGCTGCTTTCTTGTGCTGTAAAAAAGTTTGTGTGTAATTGGAACTGAATATGTGTTCAAAATGTTTGCCGAGAGCGTCTGTTTGGTCTTTTATTTTGTTACCCACACTACTTACAAGGGGAGTAGGGTTTGTCTTGTAGCCTTTTAGTTTCTTTATTCTAGTCTATACTTTGCGAGTCTGTAAGAGTTGATAGACGATATAAACCTTGTCTAGTTCAATCTTGTATGGAAACAGCAACTAGAAATTCGGATGTTCCATTTCTTAGCAGTACGACTATATAAAATGTGGTTCTACGCATACTCAAGCGCCGAATTCGAATTGAACACCGATGCATCAAATAATGAGTTTAAGTTACTATTCGTAAAATTTAAAACAGCTGATTAGAAATCTGAAAATGGGTGGTTCCCTGATCCCCTTACGTAGTCTTGCTGGTCGAATAGCAAGTATAAGACCAATAGATTTTCGCTATTTGTCCGCCTAAAAACCTACCTGGTCTAAGCAATCGTTTTCACCTAACAGCCGCAAATACTACACTAAAGGCTGAATTGACGCCGCCACACCGAAGTCGATTGATTGATTGATCGATTGTTGAGCTTTACGCGCCAACGCAACGCAGGCGATGAGGCACGCCGTAGTGGAGGGCTCCAGATTAATTTTGACCACCTGGGGATCTTTAACATGCGCCGAAATCTCGTACACACGGGAGTTTTCGCTTTTCGCCTTCATGAAAAAAGCGACCGCCGCGACCAAGGAATCGAAACCACATAGAAGTCGCTCTACCTCAGGGGTCGACAACGTTTTAAGGTGCAGGGTCGAGTTGCATGAACCCGACACACGGCAAGGGGCCGGACGGCAAATTGGGGGTGTTTTTGAAACGGTGCAAAGAAAGTAAGTGTAGACGTTATCTGACTGTCTGAAGGTGGGGCACAATGCCAGCGGAAGCGATGTTACTTTGTACCCGTTTAACCCCATGTGGGGTTAAAAATTGCGATGTTAGTCTTCAAACAGGAAGTGACAAGTAGGGCGCAGCATTCTTACGTCATGCCGGGCGCCACATGGCCCGCGGGCCGCACTTTGCTGACCCGTGCTCTAGCTCATAGAGAACGAAACTTAAAGTGCTAGTTTTGAAGGAAACTGTATTTCAATGATGACTCTTGCGATATAAATCGCCATTCTTGCGTTTTAGGGGAGCTGGACTGTACAAAGAAAAAAAAAGCTCAAGTGAATACAAAATTACCAACTGAGGTTAAAAAACAGAGGTCCTAGTTTTATTCCCGAACTTAAAAATCATTACATATTTGCACTACGAAGGTTATTTTTCGTATGTAGGCTCATATGGTCATACAATTTAAGCCATGCAAAAACATTTTCTGCTCAACCTAACATTTTTGATTGCGAGATGTCCTAATTATTTACCTCATTAATAAATCAGGTAATGCACAACCAGCTCTATCTTTAGTTTGCAAGTTTATGGGAACCCTAAAATTTAGTAGAACCCACAAAAACCATGTTCTTACTTGAAACAAAAGCTGGCCTTAAAGGGACCCTGCAACACTTGCCATCGACTAATAGTAATGTATTTTGGGATACAGTCTATTGTCCCAGAAATCTCCTCCCGCAAGAATTATGAAAATCCGTTCACAATTAACGAAACTACGCGCGATGAGAAATCGCGCATAATCGTTCCCTCTCAACTCGACCGCGGGCAACGCGACGAAAGCTGCGCGCTCCCTCCCGGAGAGGGGGGCGGCTCGCGGCGTTCTCTTCGGCGGCCTTCGATATATCACATGCCGGGTAGTTTTCTCCTTTTCTCCGCAACGCGGAGGGGCCTATTTCCGGTCTGGTGCCACAAAAAAGCAGGCATGGGTGCCTGCTCGCAAGTGCGCGCTCGGGCGGGTAGGGCGTTTTTGAAGCAATAAACGTTTGTAGTCGAGTGGTCCCGTTGAAAGGGAAGTATTGAGCTCATCAGTCAAACTACGCGCGCACTCAAAAGGCAAAAAAAACAAAACAAAAAAAACGGCAAAACTGTGCCTACAGGGTCAGGCATAGAAGAGGTTCGTACACAGCGATGACGATGACGGAAATGGGAGAATCCAGCCGCGAAGTTGACCAGTGACAGCCGATCGGGCAGCCGTGGCCTATGTGACGTCCCTTAGGCCATGCATAATGAGGACAACTGAAGAGAGAGCGGTTGGTTTTTCCGAGTCTTTCACATCGATTTGCGCGCTCACCGCTTCACGTGCACGTGTAATATTTGGCTCAGGTATTCCTGGCAGTGTAATCTAAACGTCGCGCAGGTTTACTTGCACTGCTCAAAGAGTGTTGCAGGGTCCCTTTAAAGGGTTAATTTCATGCACATTAACACAAAAATCTAGAGAAATCAATTATTTTCGTTAATTTGAGCTTGATACGCTTTACGGGCAAATATGTAAACTGGTCGTCTGTGTAGAATGCTTGTTACCTTCGGAGGATGCCAGGCGCATATTGTTTAATATTCAGTACCGACGTGTACAAGCAATGACACCAGGGCAAGGTAAAGTCGCCGCAAGCGCAAAGCAAAACTGGTCACGCACGCATTGGTTATAAGTCGTTTTAGGATTTCGCGGTTAGAGTTTTCTGAGGAGTTATATACTTTTTTTAACCCGGTAAATGGCGCAGGCGACTGTCTTGACGGATCAGGAAACCACCAACTACACCTTGTGTGTAGCAGATGAGCATAAGTCGGAAGAAAACAAGTATACCCAATGATTGATTGATTGATTTATTGTAGAGTTTAACGCGCCGGCACAACGCAGGCGATGAGGCGCGCCGTAGTGGAGGGGTACGGATTAATTTTCACCACCTGGGGATCTTTAACGTGCGCCGAAACCTTGTACACACGGGCGTTTTTGCTTTTCGCCTCCATCAGAAAAGCGGCCGCCGCGGCCGGGAATCGAACCCGCGACCTCGTGCTCAGCAGCGCAACGCCTTAGCCACTGAGCCACCGCGGCGGGGAAGTATACCCAATGAGGGACAGCCACTGCGTTAGTGTGTGAACGCTGCTTCACCGGGCGTCAAAGTATTGGAGGATACTTTTTTTATGTTCTCGAATGGCGTTGTGTTAGCACTTGAACACACAAAGAAAGAGCACACAAAAACGGAACGATGCGCGAACACTGAACTGATTTATTTTTTTTCACGACACTAACTAATATACAGAAAAAAGTGTCTGGTACAGATCTAAATGGTATGAAGGGATAACAAGGTAATGACACCCCGTCAAAAACCCCTTTCTTTCAGCTCCTCTGTGCGTGCGTGAGCATTTCTACATCACTATCTGTGACGGTCACTGACGGCATGCTTATACATGATCGACAGAGAAAAAGCAAAGGTAGAAACGGTGATACTCGAAACCTTCGCCATTATGAAAACATATTGTATAAGCATGCTGTGAGTAACCCTCCCAGATAGTGAAGTAGAAATGTTCAGGCATGCGACGAGGGGCAGAGAGAGGGTTTTTTAAAGGGTTGACATTACCTTGTTATCCCTACATACCACTTAAATCTGTATCAGACACTTTCTGTATATTAGTTAGTGTCGCGAAAAAAAGAAATCAGTTGATAATTCGCGCATCGTTCCATCTTTTTGTGATGCTCCTTTGTCTGTTGAAGCGACAATACAGTGCGATTCAAGAACATGGAAAGCCAACTTGCCCCGTTTTAGCCTTGCAGACCTTTTTTAAGCAGCGGCAACAGCACGATGCCATTGGGAACTTGGCGGAAATTCCATCGCCAAAAAATCCACGAAGAAAAAACTAAGGGCAGACTCACACCCCCCCCAGGAGTGTTGAAAGTCCAAATATGGTTTTATGTATATTTGCAAAAAACTGTCGGATACTTCAGAACTTTCAGTCGGTCTCATGAGGTCAAATCAACCAGACTTGTGTGCACTATAGGCTTTGCGACAGCGAAAGAAACCGTTCATGGGGACCTTATGTTCAATAATAGGCGCTGCATCGTCCAAAGCCCCAAAGAAAGGAGGCAGCCACGGCACTGTTTTACATGAGCTGCTACCTATCCAACTCCTGCGTGCACAGGTACAGACCTGTATGAGTTGCAGTCATGTTTGGCGCCCGAGTAGCAGCGCCAAACTACACATCGTTGTGGAGTGGGGCGTAATCTTTTATGCGAAAGACAGCCATGGGCACGCAACCAGTAAATGAAAGTGTTACAGTTACAGTTACCTACGACAAAAAGTAACTGTTGTAGTTAGAGTTTCCAAAAGTAACTTGTTACAGTTACTCTGGAAAATAACGTCGTTACTTCTTCGTTGCTGTACAACACTAATACATCACACACAAAAGAGAGTTCATTTAGCAGAAACGTACGAAGGCATGCAGGGTAGTCAAATTGCACGTGGTAAAACCCTAAATGAAGGGAACCTAAAAGGGGGCACACTCAAGCCAAACATCTACAATCGTTGTGTACGCCTCATTTTGTTGCCTCAACATTTTTGGTGATGTACCTTGGTGACGGGGTATTTATTTGCAAAACTCCTTGTGACTTAGGATGAGTTGCACGTCTGAATTGGCACCGGAGTGATTCCTTCTCTTATTAAAGAATACGTCACGTCATTTACTGAACAGACGCTCAGCTAGACCGGCTGATGGAATCCCCGTACTACATTAGATAAAAAATTTTCTTGACGTTGGGAAACTTTGCCAGCTCACTGAGCTCAGTTCCAGGATCACCGAGAACGGCTGCACCTCGGTTGATGAAGGAGGGCGTGAGACAACAGAAAAAATAAGTCGTCGGCGTCGCTTACATCACCGGTTGCTGGAATTTTATTGTAAAACGCTTTCAGCAGGCGCCACTTCATGAGCCGTCAGCAAAGCGGTTCGGCAGATTGTCCTAATCCTGTCATTTTTGTACCCCATCGCGGGACAGTTAGTACGCACGCCTAAACATTTCTAATCCATACGTTCCCACAGTTGCGAAGGGAGTGAGGTGGCGTAGATGAAGCAGACGAATGTTTCTGTCCCAACCTGCGTGGGTACCGGCGTCCTTTCTTTCCCTGTCATTATGGGTGCCCGTTCTCGGAGCGTGCCGGGATCTTGAGCTTGCTTGGATCACCGCCACCACTGAGGCAATACCTCGGAGACCTTGTCAGGACAGGGCCACTACTGTCCCATATCTCGTTTCGGCTCCAGGTCAGCAGAGTTCCCGAGGGAACGAGGTTGGCAACTCAACTGTCCGAGCACTTCTCTACCGGTCACCCGGCGTAATCCTAGAAGACCTAAAGCCAGACAGCTATCCAGTATTATCATTTAAATACACCTCCGTACAATACGGGGACGGGAATCGTCGATACCCGACCCCCCTCAAGGGGCTAGGCAAGGTGAAGGAATGAACTCTTTTCCGCTTGCATACGAATACGCTACTGTGCCTGGGCGTGATGAACCACTTCAATCCTTCTTTTACTGATCTGTCACTACCATACCTCGGTATAACAGGACGCCACTCCCTCTCACTCACGCACTCATAAAATGTATTTTTCCTCAGCATTCACTCACGCTCACCAGTCACCCTAACCACTCTTACTCACTCGCACTCACGTTCGCCACTTGCCCTCACCACTCGCACTCGCTCGCGCTCACGCTCACCTCTCGCAGTCACCACTCGCCCTCATTCGCGCTCACGCTCACTCCTTGCCGTTACCACTGGCACTCTCTCCCGCTGACGCTCACTACTCGACGTCACCACTTGTATTCACTCGCACTCACGTGAGTGTGAGTGAGAATCCGTCACTACTTGCACTTACACGTGCTCACCACTCGTCGGCACCCCCCCCACGCAAGTGTGCACAGCCGTGCCTCCATGAGTCATGACACGGAAGAGTATCGGTGCATTACAGCGTCAGAAGTCCATCGAAATCATATTCCTAAATCATCACGCCACGCGAGAATTAATTCGACGATGACCCATAGCAGGAGTGCAGTGACGACATACTCCATCATAAAAGCAATCAATGACCATCACAGCGAGCGCATTGTGGGACGAATAGTCAACAGAGAGTACAAGCCCACGAGCATGATTGATTGATTGATTGTAGGGTCTAGCGCGCCGACCGCTACACAGCGGATGAGGCGCGCCGTCGTGGAGGGCTCCCGATTAATTTTGACCATCACGGGATCTTTAACGTGCGCCGAGATTGCGAAAACACGGGGGTTTTCGCTTTTCGCATCCACCAGAAAAGCGGTCGCCGTGGCGGGAATCGAGCCCGCGTCCTCGTGCACAGCAGCACAACGCCTTAGCCACTGAGCCACCGCGGCGGGTAAGCGCAA
Source organism: Haemaphysalis longicornis (assembly GCA_013339765.2). Lineage (NCBI taxonomy): Eukaryota > Metazoa > Arthropoda > Arachnida > Ixodida > Ixodidae > Haemaphysalis > Haemaphysalis longicornis. The sequence continues at coordinate 126,840,934 of CM023455.1, forward strand.
GAAGCGCTCATCCCAGTAAGTCCCGCAAATCGCGCGAGTACCGCAAGTGCACTCGTAAGTGGTGAGTGGGGCTCAGCACTCGTGAGTGGCGGGGTCATCACTCGCGAGTAGTGTGTGAACGCGCTCTCTCGAGTGGTGAGTGGTTCTCCCCGCGAGTGGCTCTTGCACTCGCGAGTGGTGAGCGTGGCTCGCCGCGAGTGGATCTTGCACTCGCGAGTGGTGAGCGGTTCTCTCCGCGAGTGGATCTTGCGCTCGCGTGTGGTGAGCGGTTCTCCCCGCGAGTGGCTCTCGCACTCGCGTGTGGTGAGCGGTTCTCCCCGCGAGTGGCTCTCGCACTCGCGAGTGGTGAGCGGTTCTCCCCACGAGTGGCTCTTGCAGTCGCGAGTGGTGAGCGGGGCTCGCCGCGATTGGCTCTCGCACTCGCGAGTGGTGAGCAGTTCTCCCCGCGAGTGGCTCTCGCACTCGCGCGTGGTGAGCGGTTCTCCCCGCGAGTGGCTCTTGCACTCGCGAGTGGTTGAGCGAGGCTCGCCGCGAGTGGCTCTCACACTCGCGAGTGGTGAGCGGTCCTCGCCGCGAGTGGCTATTGCACTCGCGAGTGGTTAGCGAGGCTCGCCACGAGTGGCTCTCGCACTCGCGAGTGGTAAGCGGGGCTCGCCGGCAGTGGCACTCACACTCACTTGCACTCGCCATCCTGAAACGCTCACTCACCACTCTTGAGTGAATGGTGAGGGGGGTGGGTGCACTCGTGAGTGAGCCTGCCGAACTATGGTCAGTACTGTAAGGAGGTGGCAAACGCTTAACACATGGTGTTGGCATGCCAGAGAAACCCTTCCCTTCTCCCTTAATCCCAACCCCAGAAGGGAGGACTTGGACCCAGCACCGCTCGGTTGCCTGTACCTACCGGCTCGTATACCGGCCTGTACCTACCGGCTCGAGAGCTTTGGTTCAGCGTGCTCGTATAGCAGTCACTCCCAACGGGGTCCCGAATAGGGACTCCACTTTGTATTGTGAAGGGGCAACTGGCCAACAGGGACGTCTTTGAACAAGCTACTACTTGGTAATATATCAGCAAATGAGTGCTCTTCACCACCACCGTTTTCGGTGGGCCCCTCTGCGGTGGTATTTCTTTACAAGGGTAGGCCATCTTTTTCCTAGGCGGAGGTCTAATTACGAGTTTTTTTTTCTTTTTCCCGCTCGACTCATGACCAAGGAAAAAAATTAAGAAATAACTTTTAATACCGACCTCTGACCTCGGTTTTCTGGAGGGTAGATAATCACCTTAGCAACTTCCTCCCCTAACTGGAAAGGGAGTTGTGTTGTGGAAAGGTGAAAGGTGCAGAGGATATGGCAAAGAAGAAAGTCCGAAAAAGGGAAAAGCGCGAACTGCACGTCGGCGTCTAACTAGTGGTGCTCTTGGATAACTTTTTCAGAAAAAAGTAACCGCAGTAGCGGTATTTCTTGTTACCGTTATGGTGTCAAAAAGTAACAGTGTGGCAGTTAAAAGTTCCTCTAACTTAAAAGTAACTAATCACCAGTTACCGAGAGAAGTAACTAGTTACTTCTAGTTACGCACCACTAGTAACTCGTTATTGCCTAAGACTGAGGAAAGGTAACGCGTTCTTCGCTGCCTCTGTTCATAATGTGCAGTGTACCTAAACACTCCTTGTTCAGACCAGATTAGAGAAAGGGGAGTGCCCCCTCCCCCTTCTTGACGGCTAAAATTGGTCTTGATCAAGAGGTACATGAGTGTATCCATCTACGAATACACTGGAGTTAAAAATTGGCCTTGTGTTTTCCGGATCACATATGAAAATGTGAATGTGGCAGGTATAGCCTTCGTAGACACACTGGCGCACAAAAAAGCCTGGTGGTGCGCACCGTAATCAAATTGGCATCGAAGCACCCTACATTGATCGCTGCTTGCTAACACGCGCTGCTGCAGCAAAACCAGCGCAGGTGGCCGATAAGTGCGATCTTCCACCTGAAACATGGCGACTCGCAAGTTAGATGAAGGAAGCGCGAATGGTGCTATGTTTCCCGCTTCGAAAGGCTGGACATTTTGACGGACAATATTGGGCCCAGATAAAATGCGCCCAGTCATTTCGCTTTCAAACGAGTTCAAACATCTTTCACCTCCCTTATAAAGCCCCCAGGTCTCAAACAAGCTGTTCGAAGTAAATGCAAAAAAGGTACAGTCATGTGTTTTTCTCATCACTGGCGAGTTGTCTGCAGAATTGAAAAATGCCCACTGATAAACAGCGGTTTTATCTCTTGCCGGCAGATTGCCCCTTCATTTGCCTTAATATTTTTCCGCCTCTGCAGCTGCTCCTCCAGTGGAAAAGAAGTGCAGTAAATAAAGCGCATTAACCGTTTTCAGCGCCTTCTTGTGTTCTCTAGCTCTCTTGGGACTTTCAAAGAATAGCCCGGCGTATATTCTGCATGCCATTGACTTGACTTCATGGTGCCGGCAATACACGGCGGCTTCTGGCCTGTAGGTATGTGGTAACCTTCATTTCGTCAGACACACTGATATTTTCGTACTCGTAGTCCAAGCAATTACGGCCGCATTGTTATTTCGCCTCCTTTCAACTAACAATAAAACTAACAGCTGTGCCTAGTGGGTTAATTGCAACACCCAATTCAGGTCCAGCGATCAGAAGCAACATATGAAAATTAGTTTTATTTGACGAGTGGCTCTGTCGCTTCTGACTGCGCCCGTCGCCTGGCTTCCGCGCCTTCTTTCGTAGGGAGAACCGCTTCCTACGATGCCGGGCCTGGAACAAAAGTGGAAATTACCGCCTTCGCGCACTGCGAGAGACTCCCGTCTGCATTTATAGCTCTGGCGCACAACTGTTCACCGCACCATCGTTCTCCCAATACACGGCATGGGTATCGCGTGCACCATTATCCGGTTTCCGCATTCGGCCGGTTCGGCTTCGCACGTCACTGCCGACGGGCCAACGCCACAACACTCTAAGGCGTTGCGCTGCTGAGCACGAGGTCGCGGGTTCGATTCCCGGCCGCGGCGGCCGCTTTTCTGATGGAGGCGAAAAGCAAAAACGCCCGTGTGTACGAGATTTCGGCGCACGTTAAAGATCCCCAGGTGGTCAAAATTAATCCGGAGCCCTCCACTACGGCGCGCCTCATCGCCTGCGTTGCGTCGGCGCGTTAAACCCCACAATCAATCAATCAATCAACGCCACAACACTAATCGTGCAAGCCGTCATCGACCGATATCTAGTCACTCAAGAACACTGCCAGCGATGCGTTTTCGGCGATTGTTGTTGGTTTTCACACATAGACAACTGAAATAAAGAACTCAAATCATACTGAATTTAGAGGGATTAGTTGAGAACAATATCACTGAACGGAATATGACAGCAAAAAGGACGTAAAATAAAGTAAGTTCGCACAAAGCAAAGTCCGCATGACTCCACCCGGTCGGCTTTAGTTGCTAAACTGCACGCATATGCGTGATACGGTTCCACTAATCACGCACACATTTAATTGCCGAGCTCTTAGAGGATGTGGAAGCTCGAAAGAACCTTGAAGAATCGCCTGTTTATTTCAATCCACGTTCTGGGCCTTGCGTGTAGGAGATCCCACGCGATACCCATGCAGCGTATTGGCAGAACGAGGATGCAAGGAACAGCTGTGCGCCAAAGCCATAAATTTAGATGGGAAACTCGAGCAGCGCGCTTTTAAGCGGGTAATCCCTGCTTTTGTTTCTCGGCCCGGCAGCGCAGGCAGCGCTTCTCCCGGCTAAATGAGGTGCGGAAACCAAGGCGACGGGCGCCGCCAGAAGAGACAGAGCAACGGCGCTGATACGTGTCGCGCGTGCTCACACTGTACCGGTCTCAAACCAGGCGCAATCACGAGAAGTCTCCAGCGCAGTCTGGAGCACACCATTCGAGCGTTATAGACAAGCATTTAGCCGACTGTACTGTGTGGCTGCCCCTGGTTTGAATCTGATTGATTGATGGTTTGGGTTTAATGGCGCAAGGCCAACAGTGGCAAAGAGCGTCAAAGGCAATGGTATTTGATTATGACAGATGTACAATTAAATACTAAATTATCTCAGTAAAAGCAAATGTGAAGCGAATTAAAACTATGAAGATGGCTGGTGTATAGGGCCAGGATTATGATGATATGAAAGAAGCTGTAAAAACTTGACATCCGATAAAAACCGAAAAATACGCCTAACAGAAACCATTGGTTTGTCGGCCAAGAAGTCCGGTGGGTGTAGCGGGATGTGTTGTCTGTACAGTTCAGGAAAATGTTTGCGCCGTGTGGTATCGAGTGCCTTGCATAGAATGAGTATGTAAAGTACGGATAAGGCCTCTCCACACCTGCTACACAGACGTCTTGAAAACCCCGTGAGCAGATACGAGTGTGTGACATGTGTGTGCCGTATCCGTAGCCTAGCAGGGGCGACTTCCTTGTATCTGTTGCGCGTGTCCGTAGTGTACCGTAGCAAGTGAGGTTTTATTGCGTGTAACTTGTTATCTGCCTGTTCACTCCAGTGCGCGTGCCATGTGTTGCGAAGTTGGTGTCTGATGTGTGGCTTCATGTCAATGTACGGTACTGTTGTATGTCAACTGTATTCAGGAGTGTAGCTGTAGTGGCCATTTGATCTGCGGTTTCGTTACCGGCAACTTTAGAGTTTCAATCTGCTGAACACACTTGAGATTTCGAAGCTATCTTCCAAAGTCAAAAAAGTGACCTGAGGGAGCCGTTGCATTCCACTAAACATGGCCAAAAGTTGCGCGCAACAAGCCGGCGGATAGCAGCAAGTTTTAACTGATCGTTCTTCACGGTCCGCTCCGCACCGATAGCGAGCGGAGGATGCGTGGCGCTCTGGGCCGCGAACGGCATTGGCTGCGGTTGCACCGAACGGGCAGCCGGCGCAACCAGACCGGACGGTCGAAAACGGTCAGCTAGAACTCTGTATTATGGCCACAATAGCCCCATGCGGCAACATCGCAACGCGGAGCGCTGCTATCTCCGATTGTGTCGATAACCACGGAGCCCGATAACAAGACTGCTGGATACTTTCCATGTCTGCAGCGTGATGATGGCTGCAAGAAAGTAGCCTCTACTGGAACGTGCATTCTGAGCACAAAGATTACGTTCCTTTTCTATGCCAAGAAATGCGCCGTGGTTTCGTTCGTTGGGAAAACCCATAGTTTCTTTGTTCCGTTGCTTTTTGAAGGAAGGTGCTTTCTACCTGCCGTACGGCTACCCTGAAAACATGGATTGTGCATAGCACTCGGTAACGTCGTACTCGCGAACACGGTGGAGCGCTATGTGTTGCGATTTGAACGTGCTGGTAATGGGTACCTTAAGCCATTACATGCTTTAATGAATAAAGATAGAGCATATCTGCTCCCTACAAGGCTGTTGTGCGTCTACAACACAGTGAACGAAGTTCCGGAAACCTATACACGCGACTAGGCTTCAGCAAGTTCATACAAGGAACAGGTTTTTTTGGCGAACGCTTGTAAAAAGGAACACAATTTTTCTGCCAGCACCGGAGTTTTCAGCGTGGATTAAATCTCACATGCTGTGGCCTTCAGAATTTGAGCCACCGCAGGAAGGAAATGCCTACCAGAAGGGCTATAGCTCTGGTGAGCATTCAAGTATATTTTAAATACCCGGCAGGTAAATCGCTTTGTTCTAGTTTTGTTCCCCCAAAAAGAAGCCATTCACAGCTGAACAAAAACCGATAAATACATGGGGGCTCTGCAACGGCACGGAATTACTAAACTTGCGCCTGACTACGGCGGAGTTTTTTCTTTCAGCAACAAGTGGTAGCTTGAAGGCTTGGGTAGGCCGCTTATTGTTCAATGTTCAGAATGCCCACAATTGATAACAGACTAATTACATACGTTAACACCGGACTCCACAAAATCGAACTGTTTATAAGGTGTTTAGTTGTATTTGACATAAACAGCTGGCAAAACCCTTTAGGTTCATTAGCTCAGTTAAACTGCGTACCGTAATAATACACGTGCGCGCACACACACACCGAAAGAGGCTGAAGTACAAATTATATACACAGTGATCCGATTATTTGCTTTCAGTGCACTGCAACGCTCCGGTTGCAGACAGGGGAGAAATGCAGCAGTTTTATCATCCGAGCAAGATTAGTCCTCACTCACCCTATTGAAGCTGCGGTGCTTGTGTGGGGCGTGTTCCGGAACACCTCAAAGTTCTGCCGAAGTGTCGGTGGGAACAGAAGGGTGAAAGTCACCGACGAAGCAAAGTAGCTTCATTTGTGTTAATATGTCAAAATCCGGGGGGGGTGGGGGGGGGGGGGCGGTATTCACAAAACATAAAAAAGCCACTGCCTTGGGGTCCCCTCGGGAGTAACAGACGGCTGGCGGAAATGTTTCAACGCGGGTCCCAGTACTCTCACAGAGCGAAGCTGAGCTACTTCGTTCTCCACCAACTGTAGGAAAACTGCGAAGCCATAAAAAGCGTCGCAGTTTAAAGATTGCTAGTTTAACATATAATCGGTATCGTATTTGTTATTTTAATCACTTACCCTTCTTCTGATTATGTCCTCGCGTTCTTCAAAAGGCTCTCCGCAGAAACAGCTGGCGACTACGTCGGCACTCGAGGCGCTACGTGATCTTCGACGAATCCCGGCCGGCCATGTTCGTTCAGCAGTAGGCGGCACAAGCTCGGCGAACGCGAGCTACTCGATCGGCACTGCCCGAGCAACGAGCAGCGGATCTGACTGATTGTTGCCTTGGGAACACGCCTGCTTGATAAGGGCGTTTTGTCGCAGCGGAACTTTGAGCGACGGCTTCGTCATACGAGCGAGGAAGCGGCCGCTCTCTGTCGTCGCAAAGGGAAACAGATAACATGCCTGGCAAAATAGAAAACAAGAAGTTCAGCAAGGCGAGAACGTAGTGCCTCGGAAATGAGTTGGAAATGTATAAAATTGATTGACGATGAGGTTTAACGCGCCGACGCTGCACGGGCGATGAGGCGCGCCGTAGTGGATGGCTCCGGATTAATTTTGAACACCTGGGGATGTTTAAGGTGCGGCGAAATCTCGAACACACGGGCGTTTTCGCTTTTCGACTTCATCAGGGGTGGTATTCTCGTGTTTGTCCGTTTTGAAACGCCCGTTTTGCGTCCGTTTTCTTGTGACGTACTTCCCGTTGTAGGCGGGTTTTGGGTTGACTTTTGCGCAACTGTTCTTGCAAACACATTTTAAATGGCTAAACCTATTTTAAACTATCTTTTATGTTTTTATTGTTCCGCCAGCGAACCAACAACAAGGCGACGAAAAATCGTCTGCTCAAATCGTCTGCTGGGAGAGCTGCGGCTCATGGCTCCGCCGTGATTGCATGTCACACGCGCGTGTACGCTTTTAGCCAATCAGGGCTTGCTCTAAACGGACACTTTTGAAACGGACATACAACGGACAAAACACGAGAATCCCGCCCCAGAGAAGCGGCCGCCGCGGCCAGCAGTTGAACCCGCGTCCTTTGGCTCAGCAGCCCAAGAAAATATATGAAAGAATTCGAGTCTGGATAGTATAGCGGCCAGTTGCTTAACATTTGGTTCTGGAACACTGAACGGAGTAGGTTGGGGTCCTTGCTCTCATAACGTTTGAAGCGAAGCTTGGTATGGCTAAGCGAGATGAAAATCCGGTGGCCCTGCGTACACAAAAAACACCTCCAACGCAACCCCCATGCGCATGAGAAAAAACAAAACAAGGTTGGAGAGGAGCCAGAAGTAACGGTAGAGGTATTGGCAGGATTTAGAGAAGACGTAGTTACGCTTTCGTGTCTACTAACATGTAAGGGGTGCGGCGCATCGGTGGGAGCGAAAAAAAAAAAAAACCCAAGCACACTTTGCAGCCCCACTGGTTTAACCGTCTGTACGGAGTACAACAGTGCAGTTTTTTACAAGTGCAAGTTAAAAAACATGTTAAGTAAATAGACAGATGGTGAATTTAGGGCCACTTGGGGTGGACAAAGACATTCAAATAAGTGTAACTGCCATAACCCTCTCAAAGACCTTGCCCCAGGAATCCGAAATGTCGATGGGCTCCGGCGGATTTTAGAGATTTTACAACCTTCACCATGCTGTACCCGAAACCAATCTATTGATAATAATCACAAGCGAAGTGAAATAAAAAACAAGCGCGATATGGTAGCAGGCATAAAAATTCTTGAGAAATCGCCATCATCAGCCTTGCGTAACAAAGGGACTCACAAGATCGGAGGCCAACATTGCTGTACCCCATCCGAACGGGCTCAGCGAAGACCACATCATGGCTATTCAAGGTGGGCCTCGTGTGATCGCCTCAGTGTTTGTCATGTGCAGTGACAGAGGATGTACACCACTACGTAATGTGTTGCCCAGAGCATGATGTCGAGCGGACTGCAATTCTCTCAGCAATTCGGAAGCTATCGGCTCCACAAAGCATTCTGGACCACATCGTCTTCCCAAGGGGACATTGGATGCTGCGCAGAGACGCGTCGCGCCTTCTCTAAGCTTCCTTCAGGAGACGGAACTGGCGAACTCGTGGTGAAAGGGCCCAACCATTGGCTAATTAGGTGGAGCTAAGGCGGAGCAATTGCCGGCATATCCCAGCCAGGCTAACCCCGCCTGATCCCACACAGGCAACCACCACCATCACCATCAATACCAGCACTAATTTGTTTCCTGGATGATCTAAAAATTGTTGTTTTGGCGCATGCATACACAGTTTGAAATGTAAAGGGAAGCTGTAAAAACACTTGCCTAGCTCTTGCACTAATGGTGAAGTGCAAGGCTGGCCGAACAGCAGAGCTGGCGGACCTTCACCCTTCGTCGGAGACCCGGCTGTTGCCCGTCGCATTTATTTCCGAACTTGCAGCGGGAAGTCTCCAAGACTGGTGGGCCCGGATCGTTTTGTCCTCAAGCTTTCCCATCTCTCCCAAAGTGGGCCGCGTTGGCACGCGCTAAAACCCGCGGCCCAAGTTGAAAGGAAACGAGCACGCTACGATACGAGCCCACAGGGAAGGCTGTGCCCCCGGAATACGATGATAGATTAAACGGATAGACGCCGGTTTCATATTGCGAGGGACGCAGGTTCGACTGCGACCACGTGAAGCTTTTGTTAATGCGTTGCATTTTTTGCCGAGTACCACTACACCCAGGAGCGTGTAACGCCCTGCATTTCCACAATAACGCAAATCTCGTGAAAGGTCCAAACGTATCGTAAATGGAGATAATTGCTCCGGCGAAATTTTGAAACACTAGAAAATCACTCAAATATAAAAAATAAGGATTGATTGATTGATTGATTGATTAATTGATTGATTGATTGATTGATTGATTGATTGATTGATTGATTGATTGATTGATTGATTGATTGATTGATTGATTGATTGATTGATTGATTGATTGTAGGCACCTGGGGTCTTTAACGTGCGCCGAAATCGAGCGTTTTTGCTTGTCGCCACCGTAAGAAATAAAAAAATTACGGAATATGTGATAGCGTACCGCATGGCATTTCCACAATAATGCAGATTTCGCGAAAGTTCCACCTGTAATCGTTATAATAGCGTAAATGGCGATAATTGGTCGAACGAAATTAAAAAAAAACTAAAAAATAAGGAAAATATAAAAAAAATTACGGAAAATGGCAAAACGTATAACGCATGGCAATTCCACAATCTTAAAGATTTCGCCGAAGTTTCCCCTGAAATCGTTATAATAGCGTAAGTGGAGATAATTGGTCGGGGACGATTTAGAAAATACCAAAAATTTCGACGGAGAAAACTCACACTGAAGACAGCTGGCAAGAATGCTACACATTAGTAGATAATATTCCGAATTTCTGCAGATTTTTTAATTTATTTTTTAGCGCCCTAAGGGCCCGTGATGGGCATGATATAGGGGGGGGGGGTGGTAGTTAAAAAATACAATACACAGTTCTACTAGAAGTAACACATGTACATCGATTATTCATCGCCCTTCCTCGTGTCCTTTTTGTTGAACAGGGCATGTATCAACACAACAAGTTAGTTACAGGGTTACGTATAAGGTGCTAACGAAAGCAACGCGTAGCATCAAAATCATCCATAGGCGCATTGCAAAGCATCTATACGATAAAATCAAAGAATTCCAAACTTTGTACGCACCACAAGATTACACTGGACACGTGAAACTGCAAACAAAAAAAGGATATGTTGCAATACTTTCTTCAAAAAAGCAGTTCCTAAGGCCTACTGGTCAATATTTTGGGTGATAAGTGAGTACAATGCGTTCTGAAAGGAAGATGGTTCCATTAGATGAACGATACTTGCCGGGAGCAAGTGCCATTCCTGTGTTGACAAAGCAAAGGGGGGAGTTCCAATACTTTTGGTTCTAGCAAAAATGGGTCATACTTTGTGCGTCTGATCCGTTCGGGGGGAAATGTATTGAGCCGGCAAAATATTGGTTGACTTGAAAGATTATTTAGAGTATTAAAGTAAGTAAAAAAAACGACAAACGCGAAAATTTCCTTCGGGTGTTCAGATTAGGCAGATCAAGACAACGTTTCTGAGCAGATACGCTTATATCAGAAGACTAGGAGCACAAGATAAATCTTGCAGCTTTGCTCTGCACAGCTTCGCGGGAGTTAATAAAGGTCGTTTGGTGTAGATGCCAGATGACAAAAGCGTATTCTAATGTGGATCTTATTAAGGAAATGTGCGAATGCAGTTTGGTACTGCTGTCAGCTTGAGAAAGGCGGCGTTTAAGATATCCCAGTTTTTCTTTCTTTTTCGTTCCAATTGGCTGCACATGCTATTGTTCTCCTCCGCTTCTAACCCCGTGCCCCTCGAGCCTGTGGCGTGGCCGACGGGTTAGGTTGCCGGTTGCACGGCGTAATGGCCCCGGGTTCGATACCCGAGACCTCTCTAACCACGTTTCTTTATTGGCGCTTCGGGGTTTTTTGGCGCGACGGAAGGACAAAGCTCGGCGTATATATCGTCTGCTGTTCAAATAAATTTACACCGATGATGTTTTACAACAATCCACAGATTAATTATTTTTTCGCTGGATCAGAACTTTAAAATGAAATGACCGCGTTTGTAATACGGATCATGGCGCCAATTCAGCGAAAGCGCTCTGCAGGGTCGATTTACGGGATAGTTACTGGAGCAGCCGCCTTACATATATTTTAAGCAACCCATGCCTAAGGGCCACTGTTGATGATACCCATGTGGTCGTCTAGCATTGCGTTATCGCCGATAAATAAGAACCAAATAATTTTCGAGTCTTTTCAGTAATTTTGTTGGGATTTGATATAAACTGTGCCTCAATAAACCGGTACCAATACGACTTTTTGCATTTGTTATTAAATTACCCGATTAGATTGTTGATTCTCCTCTTGTGGTCACCGTCTTCGATTTTTCTTCAAACCCTCCTCGGCAAACACAAGGGCATCCGTCGAAGCCCTGATTCCATAAACACATGGCTATGCGGTAGCTTAATACTTCGCGCTGCACTAATATATTTGCGCCCTTTCTATTGTAATCCCGTTGCGTAGCTTACTGTCAACTCAGTTCGCCTGGGACAGAAGGGTGCGAGGCCGTAATTGTACCGCTTTATATGATAAGGGCATGCCCAATCGTAATTATCTAGTGTGATATAGGGGGGTGGGAGACTTAGCAGCAACTATTCGTTTCGTTATCATACTAATTAGCAATATGTTTATCCGCATGTAATAACCTTTCCCCTTTAACACGTTGACACGGGTACAGAGCACAGCGTGCACTTGCTTATGCTGTATTGTTCTAGGATTCGGCACCAACGATACTGAGGACGACGGCTCGAAAGTTGTGCGACATTCGGCGTCAGTTCTGACTGATATGCATACAATAGGGGTATTATTGCGAAAACAATAGATAGCCAATTGAGCAAAAAACCCAGCGCTGGCGTCGGCTCTCTGTGACAGCAGCACGGCTGCTAAACTTGGAATAATTCTTTGAATAATTAATTCTTTGAATTTGATTTTGAATAATTCTAAAGCACGTTCTAAAACTCTGCAGGTGGGAAAGTGTCCGTCCACCCCAGTAAACCGCAGATGAAGCAAGGGAGGGGAAGAGCAGAGCCAAGCGAGCGAGCGGGCAGGCAGCAAAATTCGCCACCATCGACAATTCAACAAATACATGGCGGCATGGAACGAGCAGCCGCGGAACGCGTAGGAGAGAGATCGAAGCCATTCGAAACCGTAAGGCGAGAGCTGATCGCAAAGCAAATCATGTAAATTGGTGGATGATGATGATTATGAGGGTTAACGCACTGATGGCACACGGGCGGCGAGGCGCGCCGTAGTGGAGGGCCCGGATCAATTTTGACCACCTGCGAATCTTTGACGTGCGCCGACGTGAACTCACGGGCTTTTTCGCTTTGCGCCTTCATCACAAAAACGGCTGCCACGGAGGGAATTGATTCCGCATCCTCGTCGCAAGCGGGAAGAGGATAGACCCTTCGAGAACGCGGGGCTGATGCAACGCGCCTCAGTTGTTCAGTTGGACATTATTGCTTTCCCATTAATTTGGCTCCCTTATGAAGTGCAATGTGTCAGTCTTTTTCCATTGATATGGCGGTACGCAAAGCGAAGATTGATCACTCTTAAGTGCGCAAATATGGTCATGCTGATAACAGAAACCAAACAAATAGAAGAAGTCTCGGGGTCAAAGTCCACTAGTGGACTGAATTTTTTTACGAAGAAGACGAGCGCAGCGTCGCCTGCGAGTGGAAGATGGCGCCAACCACCAATGCCACGCCCCGTGTTAGGCTTAATTGCTGAACACACCCGGCAAACCCTAGTTATAACAAAGTCCTTGGGAAGGCAAAGTTACTTCGTTAGAGGCGGTACATCGTTGAGAGCGGGGATGTTTTCTCTCTAACGCACGCAATGGGCATCATAAATGAGCTTGGATAGTGAGGTTTTGAATAAAACGATTTGTTAGTTTGAGTTGGTTCACGAAACACTTTCAATAAGCCGAGATTTTAAAATACAGCTATTTTTTAAGTTTAGTCTGTTCAAGACCTTGTTTATGTTTATTTTGCGTGGGTGTAAACGACGACGCTCAGAGTGTCTCTAAAAATAATGGATTATCATGTTTTTGCTCGTGTTATGTCTTGTACTGTGATTAGGAAGCGGGTGTTGATTCTACGTCAACGTGCTGATATTTGTGTTCGCTGTCCTTGAGCTGGTAAATTAGAGCCTACGTGCAGCGCATGAAACAGCGGCAGCAGAGTTGGAGACATAGGGAGTAAAAAGAGATCATGGGTATGCAGTTTGCAAATGTAGAAAAGACAGCAAAAAATTTGGTGAATTTTATGTATCAGCTTGTCACGATGATAGGTCTCAAGATACTCGAGTCGTATACCAGGCCGCAACAAAATCGAAGGAAGCGGTTTTTTAGGTTTCTCGAGTAAGACGGTGAGTTCCTCCGCCTGCGCATTCCTTCGCAAAGAGAACGATATGGTGATGAACGGACGATTTGGCAAAATATTTACAGCTGATACATGCCTGATGATGGAGTCAAATGGTCCATCTGTCATAGACGTCGTCTGCCATAGCAAACATCAGGGATGTATATACATCCGCGGACGTTCTAGGCACCACTCTCAAGTACAAATTTTGGATATAACTACACGGCAAAGGCCATGCGCAAGACGGACAACTAGGTAAAACATTTTCATTCTCGAGACAAACCTTCTCGAGACAAATTATACACCAGTTATTATAAATAGTGAGCTCAATAAAGGGTCAGACGAAATAAAAAAAATCTCAAGTCATGTCCACTAACGGGAAACCGGGGAAGGGGCGAAGCATGCAGTGTATAAGTGTATTCCTGGCGTCTTGGCGCTTTTGCCCACGGAGATGAAGCCGTTGGAGGGTAGGGGTATACATTTTTACTCCAAGCAGGAAGCGTTCTCGCCCGAGGCGTTGGAAAACGAGTGTCCCGGTGTGTTCCTTTCGTGCACGTTACGTTCTAGTGCGAGGCGTAAACGAGTGTGCCGCTCTTTTAGTACCGTGACTACATCGACAATGACATGAGACGACGACATGAGACAATGATATGAGACGCCGACAGCCAGAGCCCCTAAGGGGATTTGGCCCGTAAAAAACATTACAGGAATGTTGGGAAATGAGTTTCAGTAAGTTTATTGTCAAAGCGTTCTCATTTCAGCTATTTGACATCTCGAGTAAATCCGTGTTTTGCATGGAGCCGAATCGTGTAAAACTAGTCTTCCCGTTTTCGGGGGTTCGGTTACTAGATTAAGGTGTGCGCCAGGTTCTGGTCGGACACTGCGGTGCATGGAGAATGCAATAAGGGTGCTATATTAGGGATCGACCATAAAGCTGCCTTTGCCCGCTCACTTTCAACGTGTGTACACGAAGTTGAGTTGTATCTGGCACTCACCGACGGACAGAGAGAGAGAAGAGAGAGAGAGAGAGAGAGAGAGAGAGAGAGAGAGAGAGAGAGAGAGAGAGAGAGAGAGAGAGAATAAATTGAATGAAAAACTGCGATGCTAGCCGAGCCGTCGCACTGGCTTGCTACTCCAGATGATAGGGGAGAAAAAAATAAAAAACTAAAATATTTCCGGTTACCTGACTTACTACTAATATGAACATCAGGTAGATGCCGTTAAAGATTGTGGGGGTTGAAGCCTTTTCTCCTTTGTGAATGTATCGTAAGTAAAGGAATTTTAAATAAACAACCCCCTCGAAGGAACATAGTTTTCTTGCCTGTATTCCGGCTAGTGCAGTTCGGGCACTTGCTCAAAACGTTAGTCCTGGCGGGCGCTTTTCGAGAATATAAGCATGTTCCCACGAACGTCGAAACATTTCAGGTGGCGCGAGGTCCAGCATCACCAAGCAGCGTCCTTGGGCCTATGTCAGGTGAAGGGGTGTGAGCAGACAGTGTTCCTTTTTTGTTAACAAAGGCATTTTATTCGAATGGCGCCTTTTGAACAGTAGTCGACCTACCCGACCTGTAGACCATTGTATCCTAAAAAATGTTTAAGCCTTGTAGAGAGAGAGAGAGAGAGGAGAGAGAGAGAGACTTTATTTGACGCCCCCGCCAGGTTTGAAGCCAAGACGCCTTGGACGAACGTCCCTCCCATAGCCATCAGCCAGGAGTTCTTGTATCCTTTCTTAGATAATACCAGCGCGAACATAACCAGACAAAGGAAGTGGAACACAAGGACTGCCACTGGGCCCAAGTTGCTGGTTCAGTTGCTTGAAAGTTTAAACAGGGAAAATAGCCCGATGTAACTTAAATAAACTACACAAGGGCTCTTTTGAGTGTTTAAACTTCCAAGCAACTAACCCAGTGACATGGCCCAGTGGCTGCCCTTGCGTTCCACTTCCTTCATCTTTGTTTAACATCGCGCTGGTTGTACCCAAGAATATGTCTTCCCAACTAGCCAAGCTTGCAGCCCTTCAGCAGAAATTTCTGTATCCTGCGGCGGCTTCATCCTTCCGGAGTGCGGCGAACAGTGGAGTCGAGGTGGTGCGTAGCAGAAGAGCCTCCCATTATTGTGTTTCCTTGATATTGCACGTTTTAAATGTACTGATGTATGCATAACCCGCACAGGAACGTGGTCAAGGAAATCGGCCGGTAACTGGTATCGCAACAAGCATAGTTTTCTTCATTCAGCATCCATAGAAAAACAGCCTGTTGCCACGGCTTGGAAATCATCAGGCGAACACCATTTTGCTTAAATAAACAGAGGAGAGTGTCGAGTGTATCTCCATGGAGATGTTGGATCATTGTGTCCGTAATTTTGTTTGTATTTGGCGCCGAAGCCTCCAGGCCCACCATAAACTCCTGATGGGAGAATATAGAGTTGTAATATTCACTCTAGTTTTTGTAGTTCCACTCCCGCTGTGCACGTTTTACTTAGCGTGCAAATTTGCCTGTGCAGCGTGGATAGCTGGAGGCGTCTGAAAAATAATTTACATTGTTTTAAGGGTGTGGCGTGGACCTGTAACGAGGTATAAGTTATGTGTTTTTTGTTCGTAGGGTTTTGGCATCGTGTCTTCAACTCTGAGCGCATAGGAGTAAGAATTTACAAAAATCCTCAATGATTTCCTGCTGTTGCTTCTTGCTTGATGGTGGATTGGCTTTCCCATGCCTTTAGCAAGTTATTGAATACTTCAGGGTTTTCTCTGTGTGCCTGACGAGCATGTCGACACTCTTCATTCCACCAGAGCCTATTAAGGGTACGGGAATTACTGGAGATGTTAAGAATAGACGATTTGGCCGAGTCAAAATTATGGGCGGCATAATATCTGTCTCATAAGAATGTACGGATGTTGTGATTTTTGCAGACGCACCAGTCACGGGGGCACGTTGAATGGAAGGTCTCCCTCATTTGGGTTGTCAAAGCAGAGCTGGTTGCCAAACACAAATGCAGGATGTACTTATACATAAATGTACCACAAAATCAGGTCGGCGTTGCATCTGCAACCACCTTTGTAGCTCAAATGGTACAGCATTTTAAGCTATAAGCGTCACACATATATATTTCTACATTTTTTAAATTTCTCAAGGTTTGAAATATATCAATTTTTTATACATTTCACTTTTCGAATTTTCACAACAACCTACACAAACACGCAAACAAGCATGCCTTCTGCTGTTGTGCGCACATCAGCCGAAATAATTTGGGTTCGTGTGAAAACCACCATAGTTTAGCTCACATTTATTTAAGCAGTGTGTAATGACAAATAAATGGCAAACATTCATTCCCCGCATCTTCACCTTCGGATTTATTGCAGCCCATCTTTGTGGATTCCACCACACAGATCCCCGCACGGGTTCTCCCTTGAAAATGTTCGCTCCTCCATCCTGAATGTTACGTATTTGATGTTGCCATGGTTGGTTCCGTAGTCACTTGGGTTTTAGAAGCCACAACCTTATCAGAAAAAAACAAGAAAAACAGCCAGTGATGGGAATTTCCCAAGCAACATACCATGATTAACTTTTTTCCCGGCAATTTGAAAGGTTTCCTATGTTGTCTGATTACAGAAATAAGTCCTGGTTGTTGGTCCCTGCGTCTCCTGTTCACTCATCTCGTCGCACGTATGCATTTTAATTGCGTTTTAAGACGATATATCAACCAACCCACGTCGTTCCTAGCATGTCCATCCCAGGGGAGAATGCCAGGTTTGTCTCTTTTTATTTGCCGTTTGTATGCTTTTTTGTAGCACTCAGTGTACACTTTCTGCTGCAACTTGGTTGAATGATCTATTAGTTAATTTTTCGATTTATGTGTTTTATTTTATTATTAGGACTTCCAGTGTCGTGTAATACGACAGCGAGTTCGAAATATTAAAAATGAAGTAAACCGTAGGTAACAGCAATCGGCCTAACAGTGGGAGTATAAAAAAAGCAGTACGAACCCCATGCAGCAGAAAAGTGGAACTCAGTTGCTTTTGACGTGCATTCATTTCATCATATCGTGAACATGCATCATTTATCACATCGTTTTGGTGCATTGAATATGGCGACACGTACGAACAATACCGGTCTACAGGCCTGTCAACAGTGAAATACAGTGTTTGGGAAATTGTTAGGCTTAATATAAAAGTGAAAAAAGTTGATGTAACATTGGCGTTTGTAGAGCATCATGCGGCAAAAAAAAGCCCAGTCAAAGGGGCTCCTTCACCGTTGAAGTGCAATACAGTTGTTCATCAAGATTGAAGCTGTGTAATACTGTGTAATACTGTGTAGTGCTGTGGACTACTGTTCATTCATCAGCTATGACGCGTAGCTGATAAATTCGACAACTATGTTTCTCAGAATTCCGCTTTTGCAAGACCATAACGCCGTGCTCCAAGCAATCAAGCACTTTGTTGCAATCTATCTTCCCGTCATCGTAGACCATGAGTTTAGGTCGCTGTTCGATAGCCTACACCCTAATAAACGACCAGGCATAGATAATATTTCGGTCTCGGAACCGTGGCGGAATGTTCACGTTAGTCAAAATTGTACTGCCGTCACTTCTGAGCAACAATATTTTGCAACGAGCAACAGAACAACTAATATGAAAGGGCCGATAGTTACTCGCTTAACAAAGAAGGGGATCCTAGAAAATAGAAACTTTAGGTCCACATCTTTTTTATCATATGCCTCTCCAAGATACTAGAAAATGCTTATTTCAAATTTTGACTGACTTTGTAGGCACTCACAATGTTATTTCCCCTCACCAGTACAGTTTGTTCGAGGAAGAGGCCTTGAAGTATCCTTGAAAACTTTTCTCATTTGTTGAGTCTGACCTTTGAACACGATAAATTTGTGTTTGCTCCGTTCTTGCACATTAGGAAAAATTGTGAAGTGTACTTCATACTCTTTTGTTACGAACATTCCTTGCTTAGAGTTAGAGGACCATTCTCGGAGTTCAAAATTTCTTGATATGCCCGCGTCAGCAAGTTTCTCGAGGGGAGTCTCTCGTAGCAGATATTCAAGGATAAAATCTTGAGTTTCAGGAGGTTGGATATTAAGCGTCTTGTTGTTTAATATTTTGTTAATGATATTTGTACTGCAGTTTCACTACGCTGTTCCAATATGCCGACGATACTTGGATAGTTTCCTATGCGTCACATGATCATCACGCCATTGCATCCTTAAAGAGTGCTGCAACTACGGCAGTGAACTGGATTTCTGCCAATTAATTAATTCAGTACAGTTAAAACGTAACTTGTGTGCTTTTACAATTTATTAAAAGTTGCGGTTGATTACCTGTTAAATTTGAACAGGTCTTCATGTTCTTCTTGTGTGTGCAAACTAGGCGAAGTATGCTTCGTCTGTCAAATATGTCGGCTTAATCTTTGACAATGACCTCACACGGAATTCTCATCTAACATACGTCTGTATAAAGCTGCGTACGCTTTCGTGCATTTTGTACAACTTGAGTTACTTTATGCCGTTTTCAGTGCGGAAGATTATTTTGCATGCATTCGCCTACAGTGGGCTTCATTGCGGCAGTACAGTGTATGGTCACAGCGCAGTTCTATGGCAGCAAAGGCTAAATTCTATTCTAACCACCTTACTCAAAAATGTAGCCTATAATCTAGGCCTCCCCGAAAGTACGGGTGGTTTTACAAGCTTACCGCTGCCCAATTTCACTATGATGTATGTATGTATGTATGTATGTATTATGTATGTATGTATGTATGTATTATGTATGTATGTATGTATGTATGTATGTATGTATGCATGTATGTATGTATGTATGTATGTATGCATGTATGTATGTATGTATGTATGTATGTATGTATGTATGTATGTATGTATGTATGTATGTATGTATGCATGCATCTATGTATGTATGTATGTATGTATGTATGTATGTATGTATGTATGTATGTATGTATGTAGTATGTATGTATGTATCCGCATTATATAGATCCTAATAGATTTCGTACCTGAGAGGGGCTGGTCGGTGGGTTAGAAGATGGCGAGTCTTGCGGTTTGGAATTGCACCTTACAAGATGACGCTCGATGTTCTTTTTCTTGACCCTTCTAACACATTGCGGACAGGCCAAGATCGTCTCTGGGGAATCGGTATCGTTCTCCTTCGTGGCCTATAGGACAAGGAGATGAAAGAGATAATAACAAAAAACGCTTCCAGAAGAACATTACAGTAGCCTGGCTCACGACATCCCATTCTGCTGATTACTTTGCCTCGGCACAGCTGCCGAGTACTGCGACACAGCGTTCGGCAGTTTTGACAGTTTTAGTTTCGGTACAGCCCCCATTTCATGTTTCTCTATTTTGCCATGCGTCCTGATTCGCCTGATCTCAGGATGACTGGACGTAAGTTGCAACTCATTAAAATGAGCTTTTAGCAGCCATTTCCCCCTCAGTAAACGTGTTGTTGGGCGAGTTGGTTCATTGGTACGGAAAGAAGCTTGACCGCACTAAAGACAAGGCCGACGAACGGACAGGAGGGACGCTAACTGCTCTCAATCACTAACTTTTCAAATAAGGAAACGATCACCTGCGATAAAATCTATGATTGATTGATTGTAGGGTTTAACGCGCCGACGCGACGCAGGCGATGAGGCGCGCCGTAGTGGAGGGCTCCGGATTAATTTTGACCACCTGGGGATCTTCAGATTGCGCCGAAATCTCGTACACACGGGTGTTTTTGCTTTTCGCCTCCGTCAGAAAAGCGGCCGCCGCGGCCGGGAATCGAACCCGCGACCTCATGCTCAGCAGCACAGCGCCTTAGCCACTAAGACACCGCGACGGGTGATAAAATATATTTAGGAAACAGACTAAATACATACTTCGCATTGCCGAAGATCTATAGTGCTATCTCACATATTCACTTATCTGACATATCTCACATCCGTGCTATCTCACAGCCCGAGCCCCTAAGGGGCTTTGCCCCTAAAAAAACGCTACCCTTGGCTGGATGCTCTTTAGATGCTCTTAAAAAAGATGCTCTTGGCAGCAGAAGCGCCTAATTGTTGGCGTAGCCGCTATGCGCATGTGCGGCGCTGCGTCGTTGCCCATGTTAGTTGACCCGGGCCGCTGCGGATAGTGGCTTGGTATACGTTGCGGGGAGAGAAACTATTTACTGCGTATTTTGTTCTCATGCGTTCTGTCGCACCGGTGCAGCGTATTTGGAAAGAATAGCCCGAAGAGGCGGTCAGAAGGAGATGATGAAGCAAGAACGCTGCGCACTACATGGCAATTCCACAGTACGGATTTTCAGACTGATTTTTTCTGATTGAAAATGTGACAGTCTGAATCAGCAGTTTCCTGGACACTGGCTCCTCAAGGTGGATAATGTTCTTTGAAGAGGCTTGTTAACAACACTTCTGCCAGTGCGGTAAAAATTTATTATTTGTAAATACAAAGGAAAAATAAGGAGTCTATCGCCATTAGGTGCGCTGGGGGGGTCAGGGTTACAAAAAAGATGTGCGCTCTTGTTCTAGGCGCTCTAGCTTTGAGGTTTGGCTTCGAACTTAATAAACGCCTGTATTACTCCCATCTTAGTGTAGAACATACTTTTAGAAAATAAAAACAACTGTGCAACGCTTTTGGCAAAAAGTGCTCTCGTTTTCAAAACTTCGCTCTTTGGGCTCCAGGAAAATAATTACTGTAAACACATTGGGAATGCATAAATTTACAAGATTTGTTTTTGTCCCAAGATAAGTTGTTTCGTATAAAAGCAGGGTATATTATTTTTACAGGCACATCCCACAGCTACAGGTGCAGGTATTGGAGTATATTTTTGTCGAGGTACACCCTTTCTAAGAAAATACGACAAAGTTTATTGGCTAAGCCATGTATCGTGTTACAATGAAAACAAAATACATACACCTACAATGCTGCCATTTTCTTCGCACGAAGTGATTTTCTTAGCGTCAGAGCCAAGCTCCTGCTTGCTGCTTGTGAGAGCCTCCAGTTTGCTTTCTTCCATGACTTTTTCTGAAAAGTAAAACGCGCGTGTAATTATATTTCCCCAAACAAAATAATTACACCAAACTATCAGCGCGGCATTCTTGAGCCATGAAGTGACAACAAAAGAATCTTTATTGTCCAATAGTGCAGTAGAAGAATCGTGTAATATGGTCGTCACGCAAGAATAATGTTAGTTAGCGGGAATGATTAGCATTTGTGGGTCAGTTCCTGGGGAAAATTCTCGAGGCCAAAGCCGGACCAGTTGCGACCGGAGATCGGCAGGTGACTGTACGTTTTCTCCAGCATTTGACTCAGTACAAATTTGCTATATACCACAATATCCTGGCCCTGTCAGGGCGTCGTCATTTATGATGATTGCTTGTGGTATTCCCTTTGTAGCGGCGTAAAAAAAAAACTAATATACCGACGTTTTACACTCTTCGTTTGATAATTACGCTGCTTTAGGCCGGCACAAAAACTTATTAGGCACAAATAAAGTTGTTTTTTCTGTTACAGGTGGTACTGGTCATTGGCAATATTCCCCTCTCTGGTTCTCATCCACCAGCATGGCAATCTTCGTTTCGTCGCCTAATACGGTCATTTTCGTTATTTTAGTCATTTTAGTGCGATCAGTGTGCTGCCATGCGGGCGGTTTCTAAAGGCCCGCGGGAAAAGAAGCAGTCGTATGGTCGACATGCCGCCTCCCGTGTTGGACTGCGGGTAGTGGGGCATGTTTTTGCACCTAATTTAATTTTAATATTGGTACTTTTCTTTTATTTGAGGTTTCAGCATGTAAAAGGCACGGTTGCTACTGTGGGCCTTCGAAATGCCAGGAAAGGATAAGTACTCGTAATTGTCTCTCTTACAAAATACGACACCCTGTGTGAGGACTTTGCGGCTGCCGCAAACTGAATTTTGAAAGTATAAACTAAAGTTCAAGTTTTTTTCATTCTCACCGAATACATGCACGAATGTCTGTGTCCTTAGCCTATTGGCTAGCAATGGATCCATTAAAAACACATCACAAAGGAATCAGGGGTTATGCTACGAACAATCACATGTTTGAAGGGAATGCAGTATGTACATTGTAAAAAAAAGCATGGGTAGGAATAGAAAAGACGCATTCAAGATTAATTACAATGCTAAAAACAAATGCTTGGTTCTATACAGAAAAATTAAACTATGACTAATACAGCTGTGTCTAGTTTACGTTGCAAATAACACACATACAACATACCACACGTCAGGAATGAAGTATATCGTCAGTGGTAAACAGCTACAAATATGATCGTTGTCTCCAAGACAGCAGCAGACAAAATCATGTAGAAGGCATTGTAGGTCGACGCTATTTTCACTTTTTTTGCTTTTAATTCTTCGATGTGCTGGATATTGTTTGACGGGAAAAAAAGTCTTTAAAAGCATGATCTACCCTGGTTGATCGCAAAAGTGATGACGGAAGATTTCAAACTGTTACTCCGGCGTACTTAAGACGGCGTTTTTCGTATGTGTTTTGAGAGAGAGGGATTGAAAATTTGCCCTCGGAGGCAGAACGGCTACTTGTATCGGGTGTTTGTAAAATAGCTCTGGGAAAGGGAAAGTTGTTACAAGTTAATTTATATATCAAGAGAGCTATAAGACAATCTCGTAGCTGTAGCACAGGCAAATAGAGGCAGAAAGGGTGTACGAGGGGGAACATGACTTATTATTCCCAAGGCTCTCTTTTGTAGGCATATTATGTGCGTGATGGATGTTTGATAACAATATCCCCAACACTCCATGCAGTATGTTATCTGCGACTGGAACAGAGAGAAGTAGAGGGTGCGCAACATACCAGTTTGAAAATGCTGTCGGGCTTTGGTCAGGGTAAGACAGACAGGAAAGTTTCTTCCCCAGTTTCTCTAAATAGGGTTTCTAGCTAAGGCGTCGTCCAGCATTACACCTAAATATGAAACCGAACCGACTTTTTGTATTTCTTTATCATTGACCTTCAGCTTGCCCATAGTGCAATGTACCGGCTTGTAGGGCGATCTAAAAACGAAATATTTGGTTTTATCAGTGTTTAAAGTAAGCCTATTTGCCGTGAACCAAAAGTAGCACATTGTTGATGCCTCAGTTATTTGAAACATTTACGTGCGCGCGTTTAGAAACAATATATATCCAATTAGCCAGCCCTCGAATACACGGACATGACCAAAAGTGTTTGCCTATAATCGCGGCAACAAAAAGCAGAACCAGGAACCAAATACATGAAACAATGCCCGTCGCCGTTACAGAACTTTCCTCGAACATATTTGCTGGCTAAAATGTATACGCACTCAGGACCCAAAACTAACGGGAATGAACGCGTTTAAAATCAAGCATATTCAAGGCAAATAGGTTTGCGTGTACATTGCCCTCAAACAATTTAGTTCGGCTGAAAGGTAGGGCTGGATGGTTTCGCCAGGTATCGAAGCGTTGTATATTACGTTACGCATCCGCATATACGGTATCACTCTTCGTTTGTGGAATATTTCATGCACAATCTTTTTTAAATACCTAAAACCATCACACCGAAGACCCGATTCAAAATAATCAGAAACAGTACCTGTTGCCGAGAGGAATGAGACCGGTTAGCCCTTTTTGAGTATGTTTGCACACAAAACTGCCCTTCGCTCTGAACGTGGCAGATGTGAGCCGAGTGTTTTCCTATCTGGGCTGAAAGCCGATAACTAAGCATTCTTTTTGGCAGCCATATGAAAAGATAGCATTCAAAAGAGAATGGACCGATAATTTGCCTTTTGTTGTAAACTCGCTCCCTTCATCTGTAGCGAGGCTGTCACCTCTAGCCATCGTATATACGACCGTACGTTGTCATGGTAGTGCGAAGTAAAGCTGGGCGGCTTATGTCCATTATGGGGGGGAAACGGCTTGCGGTAAAGCCAACTTTACAGCACGTACATGCTGTGCAAAAGGGGACCAACAACACTTTTACCAAGACTACGCACATAAAATTATTTGAGAATTGGCCGCTACGCCTACTCCACCCTCAAGCCGAGATTCATTTATTCGCCATAACTATTCAGTTAACAATGAGCTTGCGCTACCGAATTCCCCTCTGCTGTCAATACACGGGCATGTACGGGAGGAGTATGGTTACAGAAAACGGCTGGAATATTTGTTTTATCGAAATATTTTCGAACAAATTATGTGAGAATTAGCCGCTAAAGAACTGGTTCAATACGGCGGGCTTCCTTTACTTTTCTTAATTACGCAGTTCACGGTGAATTTGCAAAACCATGCACCCCTTCGTCTAACGGCGACGATGGTTGAACACGAAGCTTTCTCATGATGGATTCTTTGTTTGGCCAATCCCGCACTGCGAGTATGTGCGACTCTGCACTTCGTAGGCCTAAACATGTACGGCGCGAATCGATTCCTACTGTTTGGCGTTCTGTGAGCACTGTTTTGGGTGGTTGCTGGTTTGAGGTGTCAAACCGCATGGTGTTTCGTTAGGCCTAACGCCCTAAAGCTCAAATTGGAAGTTCGGCCTTACGTCTTGTGGCTAACAGCCTTACGGCGCGCAGAGCAACGCCGTTTTCATAGTACATCGGCCTGTGGGTAACGGCGGCCGATGTTCACCTCACAACATGGCGGTATAGGACTATTTACGTCACGCTGTCGCACGCCTGCTTCACGTCCTCCAACTGCTGCACATCAACTTTTAGCCGAATGAGTGCAACGGAACTGTCGCCAAGCGTCGCAGGGAAGCGTTTTGATTCTGCTACACTTTACCCACAGTTGTGTTGTCCCAAATCACTGTCATTTCCTTTTCGTCGTTGCTTTTGGAGAAGTGCGACATGGTTAATTTGGCTGAAGTGTATGGGTCAGCTTCACTTTATAGTGTGAGTAAACTACAGCAAACACTTTTAGGAATTTTGTCCAGGAGCGATGGCAATTTCATAGTCCTACGTTTGATGCCATTGCGCTCTCACCATGCCTCAAACTGCTCGAACCACTCTGATATCAATCGATAGGTAGGATGACCTGGCCAAGGCAGCGAAGGTCATGCAGGCTAATTTTTAACGCTTGAACTCGATGTCTGAATCTCAAGGTGTTTCGGTTCTCACGCTGTTGGTCTCAAGAACGAAACTTAGCATCCTTGAGTAGAAACTGTCCCCGGTCTTAGCGAAAGTCGGGTTGGTCCCGTATTTCAGCAGAGGTGGAGGGGATTGAAGTGAAAGCAAGCAGGTAATTTCACCGCACCCAAAGTATTAGAAACACGCTTTCTAAGTCCAAAAAAAATATAATAAATGACTTTAGAAATTGTTCTGGTTGCGAGGGTAATGGCTTTAAAGCAAATAACAGAATATATGCCAAAAGGTGGACCACGCGCTCGGATGGTTTGTGCAACCCTTTATGCAATAAGCTCTGCGGGCAGCACAGCGTTTCAAGCGAAATTAAAAAGAAAATGCTGAGTATTTCATCATCACTTAAGGGGAGACTGAAGTGAATTTGTCAAGCTCCCGTTTTTGCTTGCACTGTGTAGACTGGCTCAAAATAGCACACTTTTCATCGTTTATTCGCTTGAAAAATCGGTAATTATTTTACAAAGCGCGAAAGAACAAAAACTACCATGCGCGGTTTGCGGCGGCCGCACAAACTAAGCTGTGACGTTGGGAGGAGGGGGCGCCGTGATTGGACGAAGCCCAAGGTTAGCAATCAAACAAGTTTCGGTTTCGGTTTCGGTCTGTAAAACAACATGTTTGACATTCGATGGCGTCGTTGGATGGGCATTCTCAATATCCCAGTTATCGTAGTACCGCGCTTCTGCCGTGTTGCCGGCTGTAAAATGCATAAGATAAGCCTCCCAGGACGGCTTGGAATCGTAGCTTCACTATCTGAGGCCTACGCAGTGCATGAACGCCCTCCGCGTCCCCGCAGACGCTCAAATGCATGCGCTTTTCCCCCATATTTGGAGCTTGCCTCGCTCATGCCTGTACCGTAAAAAGCGTGTTCGCACCAGGCCAAGGGTCTGTTGATTCTGGCCTGTGCCCACTGCCCGCAAGCAGTCGGTGCTTATGGCAACAGCACGCCAACGAGAACTCGCTAGCGCGCCAGTGCCAGCCTGCGCGAGTTCTGTGGACTAGTTCGTGGAGCAATGAACGTTGCGGCCCAAAAAAAAGGTGAACTCAGTATAGAAAACATCGGCGAAAAACGAAAAAGTTAACTCATAAAAAAAAAAGCATGTACCCGCGGCGATTCGAACTTATGACTGGCAAAACACTTGCGATGACATTCCTAGCGCCCCAGACGACTAGGCCACGAAGGGCCAAAAAAATTCTTTACTGCATGGAAAACTACCCTTAATACAGCCTACAAAAGTTACGAGTCATCCAAGAAGATGCACATCACAGCAGCTAAATTAGCCGTCCGTTGAAAACTCTGGCAAGCAGACGCACGCGTCCAACAGATGCAGCCATTCTGGTGGGTCACTTTGCGCCGCATAAATGCTCCACACCAACGCAGTTTGCTCCCGAAAAATGGACTTCGTTGGGCGAGGGGGTTCCGCGTGCCTGTCCGTCATGCGGCACTTCCACAAGCTATACAATCCGATCACTACAAATATATCATAGGGCACTCCAGTAACATCTCTAAAAGGCAAGAACCGAATTGTATAAGGGGTAATGTCCATGTCCTTTTTAAGAGTTCGTTTGCAACACATCCAGAAAAAACACCGCATCCCGGCACAAAACAAAAACAATGATCAATGGTTTCAGGTTGATTGCATAACGGCAATTGTCAGACCAAGGAATAGACATTCCTTTCTCGCGCAACCATGTTTTCACTGGAAGTGTTGATGTATGCAGCTTAAAGAAAAACGTTTTTGCATTTGGAGGAAGACACATACGTGTGACCCGCTTCAAAACACTGTCCTTATGGTGGCCAATGTAAGGCTGGCGATAAACCGGCACTGGGAACAGACTCTCTAATAAAGTGTTCGTCAAAGCCTTCCTGGAAAGGGTAAACAGATATTGCAGGGAAAACCTCGCAGTAAGGAAATTGAAGGTGTCGACCACCTCCTTTAAAAACCCCCATGGCGGCTTCGTACTGACTTCACCAGTGGAGACAAGCAAAAACGGTAAATGAAAACTTATGCGCTGTTGAATAACGTTGAGCAGAAGTGGATGATGATGCGTCACCTTACAGAAGAAAAACCGAGATACAAGCTGGTGTACAAACAAATGTATCAGCCCAGCACCCCCAGACACTAATGGAAGAAACAAATTGTCCCTACGCATAGGTTCCCATTGGGACCCCCACACAAATGTCGCAAAAACTCTATGTAGAGCTTGTACTTTAGAACGCGCACAGTGTAGTACTTGCAGCACATAAACAAGCTTTGCGACAAGGAAGACATTACAAACGTGCGCACGCGCAAACACAGAAAGTTCTCGCCCCATCCATGCCTGAGAGGCTCGCTTGAATTTTTAGAGTGCCAATGACCAATGAGGCCCGGTGTTTCGTATTTGGTGCAAGGGTACACCTAGGTATTGAAGTGCGTCCTTATCCCAAGTAATGCCACCAAATAAGGACGGTTTCGCACCCCATTCACCAAACCAAAATCCCTTTGTTTTTTCCATATTCACAGCTGCTCCAGACGCGTCACAAAACTGCCTGGTGAGATTAAGGGCTTCTTGAACGCTTTTTTTATCAGCACAAAAATAGGCAATGTCATCCGCGTAAGCAAGGACCTTAACCTCACAGGATAGCGATGAAAAGCCCCGTACTCTTTCACTCTGCTGAATACTAAGGCACAGAGGTTCGAGGTATAAGGCAAACAACAAGGGTGAAAGGGGGCAGCCCTGTCTAACAGACGACTTACCGTATAAACCGGATTATAGGTCGACCCGGTATATAGGTCGACCCCCTACCTTGAGGTGGGAAAAGTTGACAAAAAAAATAATTTGGCACAGAAGCGCACTCACAATGTCTATATTTATTTTCGACGCCCGCCTGTCACTGCCACTCACTATGCCTGCCGAAGTCACTCGTCCGATCTCTCAGAGTTGTCCGAAGATGACTGCTTCGCACTGCCATCTTCCATGCCATCAGGCGCGTTGCTGATGGAGCACTTCCTGAACGCTCGTGTAACCATGTCGTCGGGCAGCGACTGCCCAGAGAAGGACACCCAGCTTGACACGGTCGCAACCGGCCCGTATAGGTCTTTTTGTTGTCGCCGGCTATCCACTCATTGTACAGTTCGCGGAGCCGGTCCGCGCATGGCCTCCGGAGCGATCGTGAGCGAAGTTCCCGGACGAAGTCCGCCACTTTGTTCTCCAACTCGGGGTGCACCGCTTGACGTCCGCAGAACGATCGTTTTCGGGGGTTGCACGCGCACAGCTTAGCTTTCTGGCTCCGCCAGTACCGCACACTTTTCTCTGAAACGCCTAACTGGCGTTACGCCGCCATATTCCCATTCTGCTCGGTGACTCAATCGCCGCGGTGAACTGGCGTCGACTGCCGTCACTCATCTCGGAACAGAGACGTACAGAAATGTACGCACGCACGCGTAATATACGAGTAAAAGACGAAAAACTGGAGAAAAGCGAAATCAAATAAAGGCCTGATAGAGCGAGAGAGCAGTCCGACACGAATGGCGATTGGCGACGGACTACGCTTGCACATTGTTGCCAGACAACGATTTACATTCTGCCAATGACCGCTATATAAGACGAGGGGTGACTTTTGTGCGGATTTTTTTGGAAAAAAACTCGACCTATATTCCGGTTTATACGGTAATCGAAACTGGCTTAGACAGAACGCGGTTGACGACTAGTTGTGTGGTGCACTGTTTGTAACAAAGCTGAATGCCTTTTAACAACACATCCCCTAAATTTACCGCTGCCAATAGTGCGAATAGAAAATCATGAGAACGCGATCAAATGCCTTTGAAAGGTCAATTTGGATAAGGGCCACCTGCTCTGCCGAATCAAACACACACTCCAATATTGAACGGGCAACATGTATGTTTGTTTGAATGCTCCGACCTCTAATACCGCAAGTTTGGTGAGGTCCTACTAAACTAGTGACGACAAGTTGAAGGCGCCTAGATAAAATTTTTGCGAAAATTTTATAATCTACATTGCAGAGATTTATTGGCCGATAGCCGTCAACCGATTTCAGCTTTTGTTCATCTTGCGTTTTCGGAATTAAAACTGTGTGTCCTAAATAAAAGGTTGGCGGCAAAACATCATGGTCGTATGCTGCTGTGAATATGTCTAACAGAACGGGAGCAAGGATAGCAGAGAACTTTTGATAAAACTCTCCGCTCAAACCATCGGTCACCGGGGTCTTGTTTGTCTTGAGGTCAGAGATGGCAGCCTTAACTTCTTCGAGTGTAATAGGCCCAGAAACCAGAGCGCACTCATCGTCTGTCAGCTTTGGCAGTAAATCAATGAGGGAACTAAATTCTTGCTTCCGAGCTAATAGACTTGACCCGCAAATAGCGTGCTGTAGTGGTCATGGAAAGCACTAGCAATTCCAGCTGCTTCAGTGTACTTAATACCGTTATGTTGAATTTCGATTACTTCCTTTGCAAGTGCTGACTCCCGCTCATCATTTAGTTAACTACGAGTGGGGTAACTATCCAAGAATTTTTCAGTTCTCGACCGAATTAGAGCGCCATGGTATTTTTCGGTAACATATTGCTGAAGTTGTGCCTTAACAATGCCAATTTCCCCTACACCCGATCCCGGACTGACCGCTTCGAATTCATGAAGCCCTACCAAAGTACGAGTTAGTTCCCGTACATAAAAACGTTTTAAAAACGAAAGGCGTGCGGACTCTTCTATTGCGCAATCCCTTACTTCCTGTTTGAATAAATCCCATTTCTGATATAAAGAAAGACTGTGTGTTTCAAGAATACTAGTCAATCAATCGGATATACGTTTACAAAATATTCCATCGGCCAATAAAGAGGTATTAAGCTTCCACAGATCCCATTGAGGCAGCACGCTACGCTGTCTTGATCGTCCTAAGCAAACAGATACCATGCAGTGGTCTGTGAAGAAGATCGGGCGTACAATATAGTCAGAAATGCTAGGCATCTCTTCTGCTGAAATGTATATGCGGTCAAGACGGGCATTCGAATTGCTCTGAAAGTGAGTAAAGTGCATGGTACTCCCTTTTACCTGACCAACATCAACAAGACCATTATCATGCACTAAATCAGACAGGGTGACTGCGCTTTGGTCGTATTGTGAACGTGGTCTAGATCGGTCTTGCTCACAGCAGACACAATTAAAATCCCCCATGAGGAGGATTTTCCGTTGTGTGCGTAGAAAATTCCCTAGTGACATAAAAAAAGGAGTTACGTTCCCGACAATTCACTGGAGCATAAATGCATATGATACGCCATTCAACTCCTACCATAACAAGGCCACGAAGGACCGCTGGCCGCAATGGAATATATAAGGTATATAATGTATAACCAGTTTACGCTTTTATTTAGTTTTAGTATTTCAAGCAGCTTAGGTGACTATTTGTTGTATTGCGCTCGTGCAGTAAGCATCCCCCGTGTTTCCACAATAGCTCACGTCTAGCAATTGCATTTCGTAGACGGGAAAGCGTTCGCAGATGCGTAGTCGTGCTGCTGACCGCTCTGCTTGTTCGCCCAGCGCAAAAAAGTGCTTCCCGCACCCTATTTTTACGCTGTACGGTAAAAATATCAGTTGATTTTATTTCCTTAGTACCTATATTGACTTCGCTGACTCTTCTCCCGCCTTCAAGAGGCCTTATATTTTCCTACTGGCGTACCAGTCAGCGAAGTGTCGCATGTGCGCTTGTGCAGCGCTTGTGTGAAGCGACCTTGACTTGGAGCTAGATGCAGTGTACAAACTAACGAAGTAAAGAAAGGCGCATTCTTCCATTCCCAAACGTGTTGTGGCTTAGTTTCAACTGATCGAGCGAATTGCGACGACCCGTCGGCGGCCGGCGGACTAAACGCCTAAACGGTGGGCCGACTGACTCGGTCGCGGAAGGTCGGCGACCCGTGCAGTAGCGCAGCCAATTGTCAGCTCCTCTCCTGCTGACGTCACACGAAAACGCCACAGAAAATGGGCGAGCGTAAAGAGAGGAGGACAGCATTTTCGAATTGATTTTTCTACTAAATAAATTCGCGTAAACGCGCACAGAGTGGTCGAAACAGGGCCCAGGGACTCCGGACTACAGTTTGCGCTCGTAATCCCGCATTGTTTACAAATCACTTCAGTGTCCCTTCAAAACAAGCAGGAAAAATCGGACACAGAATATGCGTAGGACATGGAATGGCGAAAATACAGCGTGGTTGCATGTTGATGTTACATAGTTTACCCGTAGACACCGACGTGAGACATCGACGGACGTCGTGGATAAACGGCAAAAAACTTTGTACCGACGAAAACTCTCGCATCAGGTTTCACTTGGACGGCAGAAAACGGAGAAAAATTCATTTTTCGCAAACAAGGCTGTGACACGCGGGGCAAAACGGGGCCCTATTAAAAGATAGCAGATAACTTTACCCATACTTAAACGTAAAACAGCGCATACGGACGGGACAAGGAAACGAAGATCAGGCCGAGACTCACAACATGTTTATTAAAAAATTGAACGTGCTAATATTCTCACTCCAGCATATGCGCACACATGTCACCATCCTTATCACATAATATAGCGATTCGAAAATTCATATTTGCATACAAACATATAGATGGTTCACTCGCACACTGTTCGTCATGCTTTCGAAAGAAGAAGGCCTCGAATAATTCCCTTGCCAGCTGTTCTCAGCTTTCGTTCGGCGCCTTTGTCTGAGTGCTGAGCACCTTCTCAGCACCTTCGTCTGCCGAGGAAAAGCCGAGTGTGTGGGAGTGAACCAACCGCATCTTTGTATGAAAATGAGTGTGAATTTTTAAACCAGTATATCATGTGATAAGGATGGTGACATGTGTGCGCATGTGCTGGTGTGGGTATATTAGCATGTTCAGTTTTTTAATAAACTAGTTTTGAGTCTACGGTCGTCGTATCTCTTCTTTTCTTTACCCCGTCCGTACGCGGAGTTTTACATATAAGGATGATAACCAACCAGCCCAACAACATGCTTTACTGAACGTTATCCATAACGCGATAAGCTTCTAATCATTTCTGTTTGCTTGTAATCAAATTAAAAAGACGTAAACTGTTCGGTTACTAGAGCCGCTTAGCCTTATAAACGATCGTTCAACCAAACGTTCAAAAATTGCTGCGATTTATTTACTTTTTTTTTAAGTGAACGCATTACACTGCCAAACGATATGGAAGGATGACACTGATGGTTGATAGCACGATAAGCAGGCTGTACCTTGTGGAAGCTCCGCTCGAGATATGCGAACGTTGTATTCAGAAAATAGGCCAACGTGGACGCAACGGGGGGTAACGGAGAAGTTTCTCATCCTTATGCGTTGTCATGGAGTCTAAACTACTACAATTGCAAAACAGCCATTAATGATCACGAAACGCATTCATGGTGCAAGCTGAGGTTCCACAAAGGCAGGCTCCGAGCGATTGTGCGCGTACGCTGTGCGGAAAAGCATGATCATAACTTTGGAACAGTAGTTTCGCTCGCTCGTGCACGAAGGAGGTGTTCAGTGTAAAGCCTGCGTGTAAAGCAGGGCGGGTAACACTTCCAAGCCAGGTCTGAAACTCAGTATCATGGTTTTTAAACTAGAGCTTCGGAACGTTGGTAACGTAGAAGATGATGTTTAATCTTATAGCGCGTCATCCCATTTGTGATAGCTGCTCACCCTCTCTTAGAAGAATCAGCAATCCTCCACGTCCTGGTCGTCGGTACCGCCAAAAGGGGAGGGGTCGCGTTGTATGAGGGATCCAGAGCGAATGATGGGCTGCTTGGGTGGGGACGCCATGGGTGGGCGTTGCCTCGGGACATGGGAGTTTCCAGCTTCATGCTTCGTAATTCCAACCTTTCGCGGTGTGAGGGGGAACCCGAGCTCCACTAAATTATCACATTTAATGGCAGGACCGCAGAAGGGCGTAGAATAGCAGCTAGCCTTGGCCCAAGTCGAATGGGTTCTGCCGTCGCTCAGCTCTCGCGCCCAACACAATGATGATGATGATGCCGGTGGCATGAAATAATGGGACACGTTACCTATTTATATAATACCTTATTATATATATATTTATATATATATAGATGTGTGTGTGTGTGTGTGTGTGTGTGTGTGTGTGTGTGTGTTGCGAGTAGCGAATCAGAATGGGAAATGAAGGGCTCGTTGAAAATAGTACAGAAATAAGGATTAAAGGAAAGCAAAGGGGAGGATGTTGTAGGTCATTGAAACAGATAAAGACTTTTTGGAAGAAAGAAGTGGAGAAAAAATGCCTCCCGGGTGGGATCCGAACCCATGACCTCCAGAATACGCTTCTGGGGCGATGACCACTACGCTACCGGCGGGGCTGTTTTTCCCCTCCACTTTCTCGGGTATTTATGTTAAGGGATTTGTTGTCTGCGTTTAAGCGTCGTAGCCAGCGCCACTCAGACTTCTCGGGGTGAAGGGTACCTTCTTTTTTACCCTCAGGTCGTGCCTCGAGCGTCTAAATGTCGAGAGTGGTCGACCAGCGTTGAACACTCTTAAGCTACCTATATCACCAAAACTGCCAGAACAGAGACCCTGGCTAGCATTGGTCTCTGTTCTGGCAGTATTGGTGCCATAGGTAAGTTATGAGGGTTCAACGGTGGTCGACCACTCTCGACATGTCGTAGACTCTCGAGTCGCGACACGGGGGTAAAAAAGAAGGTCCCCTTCACCCCGAGTAGTCCGAGTGGCGCTGGCTACCACCTTAAACGCAGACAACAAATCCCTTAACATAAATACCCGAGAGAGTGGAGGGGAAAAACAGCCCTGCCGGTATCGTAGTGGTCATCCCACCAGACGCGTATAATGGAGGTCGTGGGTTCGGAACCCATCCGGCGGACATTTTGTCCCCAATTTCTTTCTTACAAAAATTCTTTATCTGTTTCAATAACCTACCGCATCCTCCCCTTTGCCTTCCTTGCATTCTTGACTGCGAATCTTTATATTATATATATATATATATATATATATATATATATATAGCGAATCAGAAAATGGATGGGAAATGAGGGGCTCGGTGAAATAAGACAGTTAATAAGGGTTGGCAGTCAAAAAAACCGCGGAAAGCAAAGGGGAGGTTGTGTTGGGTCATAGAAACTGATGAATAATTTTTTGAGTCAGAAAGAAATTTGTGAAAAAATGCCCGCCGGGTGGAATCCCAACCCACGACCTCCAGAATACCGGTCTGGTGCGATAACCACTACGCTACCGGCGGGGCTGTTTCCCCACCAGTTTCTCGGGTATTTATGTTAAGGTATTTTTTGTTTCCTGTACTTGGGGGTGGTAGCCAGCGCCACTCAGACTACACGGGGTGAGGTCCCCCTTCGGAAAGTTGCAAATGCACGATGGATACAGCCGCGCTCTCCGGGCCGCGCTCGCCGAGCCGCGAGAATTCGCAAGAGAAAAAAAACACAAAAAAGGGGAGGATATGACGTTAAAGGTCATGTGACTTCCTTCGTACTGTGCTTACTCCGCTTTTCGAGCGGGAGCAGATCGGACTGCTCCCGACTGCTCTCGGAGCAGCGAAAGTGACCTCGCTCTACCACTGGATGACAGTGCTCCTACTCCTGTTCGACCACTGAGACACGCCTGCTCAGGAGAGAGCACTTTCAGAGTGCTTTTGAGTGCTCCTGCTCTCCCAATGAAATTCGCCATTAGAGTTTAGGGCAAAGTGCGCTGTCCGTAATGTGTGAAGGCACCGTTTGTATTTGGCCATGATGGGGAAAACATTTTACCCCTGTTTACGTCTAAACGGTATAGGGGTGGCGGTACACCGAGGAGTATTCAAAGCTGATTTATTGAAGGCGGACCCGGTGTGGTTCATGCGGCCGAAGATGGTCACGTGGTGCCAACACACGTCCTTCCGAATCTCAGCTCCGCACTGTTTCAAGACGGAAGGGAGAAAATGACGTTACAACAGAACCTTACCACTACGTGTGTTCGTGTGAGATAAGAACGTAACTAAGACACCGTAGGAAGCTTGCGGAAAATTTTAGCGGAGTGTTTGTAAGGGAGAACGATTTCTCGTCTTGTAGAATTTGATGGGATGATGTGAAGTAGTGTGCGACTTTTTGAAACAAGGGACGGGTACCAACTCGTCCGACCCGCTACACTGCTGTTAAATACGCACGCTGTATCCTAACTGCGGTAAAGATCCTTGTGCAGACCGTAAAAGACAAAACCACTTCTACGGAAGCATTTCAAGTATGCTAAGAAGCAAATTTATTCGGCCAAACCTAAAAATCTTGGATGAACCTATTTTGTTTGAGAACAATGAGGTATTCATTTGAGCTGTTTGAAACAATTCGTAAGGCAGAACGATTCAGCTGAAAAGACACCAGAATTGAACTTAGGGTGCGAAGCAGACCAAGTTCATGTGCAGAAGATACATGCTGTTTTAGATTTGTCGAGTCGTAAATGTTTCCACTCACTTTATGCAAGGCCAAGTACACCTCGGCAAAAAACTCTTACTAGTGCTTATACTGCTACTGTATGATGTCGAAGACTCACAAGCTACGACGTGGAATGCTTGAAATATAATAAAACGAACGGCAAAGGGACATCAAAGCGGGCTTAGACGTTATTTCATTTCATTTGGGTAAATATTTTATTCTTAGGCAACCTTGAGAAAGAACCTCTCTGAGAACTGCAGCAGTTTGACGCAGAAGAGACGGCGATGCAGGAAACATTAAAAATGAACCAGAAATAATAATAAAAATATTGAAAACTGCAGGAAATTAAATCTCATTGCAAGTTGAGCAACACCTTAAAAGAACGGCTTAGATGTCATAGTTCTTACGCCTACACGTTGTTGGTAACATTGATGGCAGATTTACGAATGTTTGCAGAATGTGGCGTAGTCTCCATATTGCAAAATGACTTGCTTTTTGTACGTGAATATTCACACAGGCAACTGTAACAAGCGTCGAGATGGCCTTCCACTCAGGGCCGATTTTAACCGCTGAAAAGCTCCAATCCACTCATTTATTTTGTTTTTTGTCAACCGATGTTTACATTATGTTCCTCAAGCATGGTAATATCACTCTAGTCCTTGCTTTGGAAGCTGTGAAATACGATAAATTTGGCTGAACTATACGGATTGGGATGATTTTGTAAGTCAAATGACGTACCGGAAACTATTTCAGGAATTTGGTTCAGTACCAATGAAAATTTCGCCGTTCTGTTTTGATGTCATTGCGCTTTAACGAAGCATCAAAGTGATCGAATCATTCCGAGATTTTTCGATGGCCGGGTTGATCAGGCCAAAATAGACGAGAGCCTGAGCCTTGAAGTTGGTTTGCGGCGCTTGAACATGACGTGGCTTCGGGGACAGCGTTCGACCTTTCGGCTGTTTCGGTCGTCATGGGGTCAAACCTGTGTTCGCGTCCAAAATTATAACTCAGCACCTGTGGGATGAAAAATACAAAACAGGAGAAGTGGTCCCCCGTATAGGAAAAGGCTGGAAAGATAAAAACTTGCTCACTTATGTGAAAGCCCGCAACTCCAGCCACAAGGTAATTTGACTGTTCGCAACTTTCATGGCCAGCACGTCGGCAATGGAGGAAAAGTATCGTTTGAAAGCCGAGGTGACTTTGCAGCCCGGAAAATGTAAGAAACGGTTTTCTGATTTTGAAAGGCGTCATGTTTCTCAATAAATTATGGCTATGACTATCCAGGATTTCCATGAAAAAGGTATGCCGCTAGCTTCGCCCATGACTAGCACGCTATAGTTTTAGTAAATGTTTACTAGCGGTAAATCAGCGGTGAAGACAAAGAAAAGAAAATGTTCTGCATTTATAATCTTAAGCGCCATGTTTTATGGCGGTTAGGAAACTATATAGTTGTGGGAAATGTTTGGGCCTTGTGCTGAGAGCGTTGCATTGAGTGAGGATTTCGATTACGGACATACCCCTTTCCTTGATGCACGGTAGCTCATCTTTTCCCCCAGCCCACCATTGCTTCTATCCCCCCTATACAGACATTCCCACCCACTACTGATTATCGTAAAAAAATTCCCACCGCCAAATACACAACTCTCCCCACCCGAAACTACTACCCTTCCCAAGCATATTGCCGCGAACCATGTATTGGGTTTGTTTATTTATGTTTTGCTTTTACCGCCTGGCTTCGCCGGTCTGTGTTATCTTTGTGCCAAAGGCAGCGCGTGTTCCATTCTTTCTTTCTATGCCGCATGTGTTATCTCTACTGATAGGGAGAGCGTTCCGAACAAACATGAACAGCCTAGAATAAGCTTTTTTGTTCCGGATGTAAATCGACGGTTCGAGAAACAGTCGCGCCTAAAGTTAAAAAGCCTGCAGAGCAGACGCCGCGGCATTCTATTCCACTCTCCGACGCTCGCCGACGCGCGTCACGTTTTTTAAATGCGGAGCATTTCTTAGGCTCGCCAACTCCTCCGTCCATAGGCGTCCGCAGCTCATGACGTCACGTCGAGGCGCAGGTGCGCGCCTCTCCCCCGTACCCTCCTCGCCCTTAACAGCTGCGGCGGTGCGGCAGGAGCGTGTCTGCGCGCGCATGCGCCGTAGCTGCCCTGTGCGCCTCGTCGCTCTCAACAACAGCTGCGGTGGTGCGGGGGGAACGCGTCTGCGCGCACATGCGCAGTAGTTACCCCGTGCGCTCCGTGGCGCTCAGCAGCAACAGCGGCTGCTGATAGCGGCGTACACGTGATAGCGGCGTGCTAGCGGCGTGAGAGCTGCGTGACAACAGCGTGGTTTTGGGGTGCGGAAAGGTCGCGCGGTTGTGTACGGAAGTGCGCGCATGCGCGTCTCTCCCCCTACTCCTCTCCCTCGACAGCGCGCGCAGTGTATATAAGAGGCGGAGCGCGCGTTCGAACTTCAGTCAAGTGCGTCTTTGCTTGCCTTTCGTTTGGCTCTAGATGAAGTATAAGCGATGGAAGCAACAGTACCGTCAACAAGTTAATCATTCCAAACCCTCCCCACATCCAAACGGTAACCACAAACTACCCAATTACGCAACTTTCACGCAATACAACCACCCCTATGCGACGCATTTACTCGAGTTCTCCCCGAGGGAAGATGCGGGCGGGCGGCGTTTTTTTACTGCTGTCTCGGCGCCTGTGTATTCTTTGAGTTCTTAGGGGGAGCACAAGTTCGCTCCAATAAACTCGTTTTCTTTGAAGACAACTGCGTCGTCTTTGACTGCGTGACAATATACACTCACAGAACCCTTCTCCACTCCATGTTTTCCTCAAAATACACCCCGACGTGTCAACATAGCCCATCATTAAGCACACTTTTCCACATAACACTTGCGTGCCCACCCACTCCAACGTTCTCCCTACTCCATAACATTACACGACAGCAGTTCCTGGAGCTGCTGACTAGCTTGGTCGTAGCCGCCCAGCCCATGCTGGTGGAGAGGGCACATCTCCCCACTAAGCGCCAAGGTATCCTGGACTGAAGATATCTTCCAACAGCTCCCGAAGATCGCGCTTGCTGTTATATTAAGTTTACCCACAGCACGTTATTTTGGTATGCTGCATAGGAATCAGTATTCATTTATAGCTTTCTGAAACTGATCCCGCTAACTCACTTACCTGGTTTGGGTAATGTGATGTAAAGGAATTTACCGAAGCTGTTGCTTCTCAGGTCGTTGTTGTTTGATTGTTTGGGTCAAGTGTTGTTTGACCCAACCATTGCAGCGCTTCTTGAGTCTGGTGTGACGTATAGCGAGGACAACGCACTTTCATTACAAGATCAGCCACCCGTTCCTTAAGTCTACACCGCCAATTATTAACTTCCCCAATTTGGGTCACTTTACGAACTGAAAAATTGAAGCAACCGTAGGCTATTGCGCTCAGGGTAGCCGATGCTTGAAAAGGTACACAGAAAAAACGTGAGGTTTTTTCGAAACACTCTTCTACTGCCGAACCGGTGAATTTGCGTTCTCAAAATCTGCATTCCATGACGAGTATTTAGAGAAACGATAGAAACTTCCTCGATAAGATATCATGCAAACCGTCACTGATGGACTGTTTGAACAGCAGTTTCAATTGAACACGACACCGCAGAATCTGCAATTTTGCGTACTCTGTAGATGTCAATGTAACATGACGTCATCTGTTTGACCTGGACGTTCACCATCACGGTCGAGAACTGGGCCAGTTGGTATACATTCATTCTGAGGGAGCAGCGCAAACTGACAGGACAAAGGGAGGACACAACACGTGTTGTGTCCTCCCTTTGTCCTGTCAGTTTGCGCTGCTCCCTCAGAATGAAAGTTCACCATCACGTTATGTCCTTGAGGCCATTGTAAGAATGAACTTCTGCGGTGATATGTTACTGTGGAAACTGCTTTTGAATAATTACATCTATGTTCTTGGCCCTGCCATCACATGCTTTTGTAACTGCAAAGGGCACCCAATGTGGAAGGGGAAGGTCACTTGGCGTTAACACAGTCTTTGGAATCTCAACTCTCCTCTGTTTGAGGGGGAAGGCAGGAACTAAGGTGACAACAGCATGTGACAACTTCCTGTCTTCTGATTAGTTAAGAACGCAATGCAGACACTAAGTAGAACGTGGGGAGAATTCTCGTGTAGTGTTTCTATTTGAGAACGAGCGCTCCTCCTGTCTACTTTTGTGTGGGGGTACCGAGTACTGGCAATTTTAGAGCAATGAACAGGTACCAACTCGTTCAACTCGCTATATTGCTGTGATGTACTCATAATGTATCGTTCCATAGCTTTGTGTAGACAATAAAGAACAAACGAGACTTCCAGAAAGGCATTACTTTCTTATTCAGACCACATTTATTCAACCAAAGAGTACAGATCTCGGATGAGCCCATTTTGTTTCAGAGCAACGACGTATTCATTTGGCCGCACCATTTCACAAGCCTTATGACCAAAAATTGCACAAAATATTCCGTAAGACTGAAAGACTCAGCGATAAAGACACCAAATATATATATGTATATATATATATAGATAAGTATATTGATACAGAAAGCACTCACTGCTTTTAGTCGTGTCTAGTCATAAATGTTGACATTCGTGTGCGCATCCATCTTGCGCCGAAGCTTGAGATTGAATGAGAGACCAACTAGCGAATGGAAAGTTCCTGGCGTAAGCAGAGATACCCTGGCTCCATATAGAAAAAGTGGTTTCGTATACCTTTGTTCCTTTTTGTAGCTTCCAATACCCTATTTTTAGGTAACTTAAAACATTCGCGCAGTTAAGAATAACATCTTATTAAACAAAGCAAGTACTAAAAACGGCCGGAAGGCCCGTTAGGCATTCATGAGGAGGAGCGATTGCAGCAGTTTTACGCAAGCCCAAGTCCATGTCGGCAAATAGCTCTTTCTGGCACTACTTCTACTGATACTGCATGATGTGGCAGACTCACAAGCTACGACGTGTACTGCTTGAAATCGAATTAAACAAACATAACCTCAAGCAAGAAGCTTTCCGACAGGTGCAGAAGTTTGAAATATTCAAGGTACGTAAAAGAGATATTAAAATTTAACAGAAATACACTTATAGGCTGAGCAGTTGTGTTACATAACATATACAATGCCTTTGAGCAAATTTGAAGTTGTTCAAGAGTTTAAAGGCTTGCTTAGATGTCCAAATTCTTACGCCTACAGGCTTTTGGTAACGTCAATGGTGGTTACGAAGGTTCACAAAGTGTGGTTTAGTTAAGCGATTGCACATGACATGCTCGTTTGCATCACAATGCACACAAGCAACATTTTAGAAGCCTAGCGATCACCGTCCACTAAGGGCGTAAGGTCGCCGCTAAAGAGCTTCACTCCATCCCAATTCTTGTGTTTTTGATCGCTGCTGTTTGTATTATGTTCTTAAGGCATCGTCATATCACTCCATCTTTTATTTGGAAGTTGTGTAATATGGTGAATTTGGCTGCACTGTACGGTTTGGGATTATCCTGTAAGTAAATTAGTGCATCAGAAACTATTCTGGGAAGTTTGTTCAGCAGCAATGCGAATTGCTTATCTTCAGTTGTTATGTCATTCCGCGCCAAGCAAGCCTCAAAGTGATCAAACCATTCTGAGATTTTTCGATGGCACGGATGAGCAGGCCAAGATAGAAGAAAGCTTGAGCCTTCAAGACGGTTAGCCGCACTTGAAGATGATGTGAATCCGGGGACAACGCCCGACCCTTCAGCTGTTTCGGTCTTCATAGGGTCGGACCCAAAAACGCAACTCCACACCTGTGTGATGAAAGATACAAAACAGTAGAAGTGGACCCCGGCATGGCAAAAATTGGAAAGGTAAACACTTGCTCAATTGGGGTAAAGCGCGAAATTGAAACCACAATGTAATTTCGCAGCACGCAACTTCCGTGACCAACGTGCCAGAAATG
This sequence comes from Haemaphysalis longicornis, assembly GCA_013339765.2. Taxonomy (NCBI): domain Eukaryota; kingdom Metazoa; phylum Arthropoda; class Arachnida; order Ixodida; family Ixodidae; genus Haemaphysalis; species Haemaphysalis longicornis. Next base: position 126,882,870 of record CM023455.1, read on the forward strand.
CGCGAAAGCTTGGATTGATAACGGTGGTAACTTTACAGCATGCAAACTGCGAGAAACGGTTGGTGATTCTAAAAGATGTCATGTTTCTCAACATATTGAGGCTATAGTATCGTTACTAAGATGATGGCTTGACTATGCAGGGTTTCTATAAAAAAAAAATTGGGCCCATCTCCCCACGAGGGGGGACTCGAGTAAATGCGTCGCGTAGGGGGTGGGTGTAATGCGTTAACGTTAGTGTTTCGGTGGTGGTGGTGGGGTGTTAGTGAATGTGTTAACTATTATTGCTTATTACTATAATTATTATTATTTCTTCATATATTAATTATTACTTCGTGATTTTGCGACTCGAGTCCTCCCTCGTGGAGAGATGGGCCCAATTGTTCTTTTTTTTTTGTGACGCAAGAAGTGAAGGCAAGGAGTAGGTTGTTGTAAGACGTTATTTATTTATTTGTTGCTGTTGTCGTTGTATTGGACACTGAGAACGACGGCTTCGTGGTCGCTAAAGTGTACTGTTAAGGGGTCCATAAGCAGTGGTCGTGCGTTGCAGCAACTGGTGAAGACGAGATCGATGCAACTGCTGCCGTGTATTAGCAGCTTCTTGATGTAGTTTGAATGAGTCAAGGATATAAGGCGCGTTCGTACTCTTTGATTCTGTGTCGCTTTTGTGGCGCAGTGGGAAGAGCACCATACAACTCGCGTTCCGCTCGCAGGGTCGTGGGATCGAAACTAGGCGCCGGTAACTATTTTTTCTATATATATATTGTAAGGGGAGGGGCGCGGACCTGTTGTTGAGAGCGAGGAGGGTAGCGTGATGCGGGAGAGGAGGAGTGGGGGAGAGGGCGCACCTGCGCGCTGAGCTGTTGCGGACGGACGGCGGACGCTACATGTGAATTAAAGAAATGCTCTGCATTTAAAAATAGGCCGCTGCATGTCGTGATGACTCGTACACTGTATTTTAGTAAATGTTACTAGCAGCAAATCAGCGCAACCAAAAACGGGAAAAAAGGTTGAGTATCTATTCACCTAAAAAGCTAGCTTTTATGTAGTTCTTGAAAACAATCGTGATTAACAATTGTATTACAAAAAATAGTGGGGGACTAGTCCTCTACTTTAAACTGTGTGCAATTGAAGGCTGTACAACGCCCGGGACAGTAAAGCCGGTATAACGTTTTGTTTAATCCAGAAGATCCGAAGCTGCGGAGCCATGTCGACGTTTGTTCTACAGATGATGATGGTTAGTGTTTAATGGCGCAAGGCCACTTAGAAGAAAGAGGCTACTGCCACGGCGTTCACAGTGACTTTTGAACAATGTATGGGCTGCCACATTACTCGTCACTCTGGGACGCACACATGGCCATTCTATATTACAACGGCATAGTTGTCTAGTTTCCAATGACAACCAACAATACGTTTCAGCGGTTATTTTAATAAGGAAACAAGAAACGTCTGGTGTGAAAACTTCCACTTTTGATTTGCTGACGCCTCCATGTCTGCAGGTTAAAAAATATATTCGACGTAGTCAAACTTGTTGTAATATTCTTTAAGAAGACATTCCAATACAGATGTCTCCGTTTCTATTTTTGTTTCAGCCCAAAACGTATCGTTATGCGGTCATTAAAAAAATCGGTAAACAAACAAAAGTAACCAGCAAAAAAAGCGTTACAGCGCTAAATGCAGAACAGCAAATTTTCGCGTACGCATAGCTAGCAAACGTTCTATTCCAACAAAAGTTTGATGCATCGGGGTAAGCGGTGTTTAGCTATTTAGGCGTAAGTATAGCATTTCACAAAAACTGGTGCCCTTCTTCTGAAGTGTCGCTCATTCCTAGTGAAAAGGCACCAACAATATCTTTACAGAAACCGACAACCTGTTTCCTTTGCCATAAAGATTTTTTTAAATAGCAAGCAAACTACTAATAAAATTCTTATGTTTTGCAACCTGCCGAAATTGCGAAACTCGCTCCCCACGTTTCTTTCATGTTATTTGGAATATAACTTTGGCATCATACACCGATAATACTATCAAGTGAAAGTGCAATTAGCCCTAAATGTTAATATTTTAGCAAGTATCCTGCAGCAGCTGATGCATAACATCAGCCCAGTGGCGCCGCGACCCCACCTCGTGGCGAGGCTGGGCAGCTGCAAATGTGCAGTTTTTGCGTTCTGCCACAGGTGGCGCGACAAAACGGACGATACTTCTTTGGCGGAGCTGTTTTTGGTTGTGTGAATCTTTGGTCGGGTTGCCATTTGATGATGATTGTGCTGTTTAATGGTGAAGGGGAACAAGGCCAAAGAGCGCCATAAGTTGGTCCTGTGCACCTGATTCGACTACTCAATCAATTTGACCCTGTGCAGCTGATGTGTATCCGCTACGTTCAATCGTCGCTTTTGCCAAGTTTACTATTTACCTCGCCGGAGCTTTGTGCCGTCGTTTGCGGGTGGAGGGAATCTCCGTCGGCCTTCCGAGATGAAGTATCATGGTCTCCTCTTTCAAAATCTCCTCCAAGGCTTAAATTGCCACTGACAAACCGCCAAACACCCTTAGCAACCGTGGCAGGGACCTGTGGTCAGATTTTTAGAGTGAAGCTGTTAGTCTTTCATTGGATGGGCTATCCCGGACCTTCATGCCCAGACAGAGGTGAAAGCGAAGAGAAGGAGCGTGACACAGCTGCTCAGTGAACCCGAAGTTCAAGTAAAACAAAGCTCGAATAAAAAGCCATGGAGATGATGAACCCGATAAAACCGCTCACCAGCCGTTGAAGTTAAAGAATGATGATGATGATGATTGAGTTGTTATGGCGCAAGGCCGACTAAGGGCAGTGAGAGCCAAGGAAAAGTTGTTTTATGACAACGAAGTGATAGTAAATGTAAAGCATTAAACTAAAAACATACGTGAAATGACATACAATAGAATGAAAATGACTGGTGTAAAACGTTACGGCTTCAACATGCATGGTAAGTAATGAGGTGTAAAAACTTGACATCCATAAGAAATTTAAGAGTACACTTGTGGGTAATTATAGGATCGCCCCGTAAAAACTACCATTGGTGTAGTGGAATGTGTTGCCTGTATAGATGTGAAGAAGACGCCTCCCCATCAGCCTTCCCTGAAAAGACCACGTGAACACTCGAAATCTGAAAGGCTTAAGCACACGCCTCGGACACGTGAGCAGCCAGCTGCGTACCGGTGATCACTTCCAAACGGGCCGACGCAGTATGTAAAGCAGGAGAGAGCAGAAAACGGAAGGTAGAAAATGAGCAGCTTCGCGCCTCGGAGGTTAACTGGCCATCTATTTCTTTAGGACTGACCATTTTAAGATGAACTCATTACTTCAGGCGCAAACACAGAAAACACCTAGTAGCATTCCTTGACCTTCGAGCTCAGCCAGGGTGAAGCAAGCACCTCGTGTGATTTCGCGACCCTAAAGGGAGTACCGCAGATCATGTTTACAATGACTGTTAAGTTTTTAAAGCAGCGCGTATTGTTACTCGGTACAGAAGAATACTTCGAAAAACACTTTAGAGGAACGAGTTCAGGACGGCTTGCAATTGAAACTCCGCTTAACAGCGATTGGAACTTATCCGTGATATGAGTAATGTTTAAAACTGTGATAAGTGAGCGCACTTCAGAAGACTTAAATATTTGTACAAAACTTTCGGTGATAGACAAAAAAATTGCACTCACGTACCGAAATCTTTTTTCGTAAGACTGATAATTCGCCTTGCTTTCAAAATGCGTTAAAGAAGCTTCATTTTCATACAAGTGAATTGCACAAACTGCAAGGTGGGAACAATCGGACGAATGCATGAGCCTCTGTGGTGTACATCAATTTTTTTATGGTTGAGTTTACGCAATAGAGAAATGCATTTCTGGGAAAACACTTTCAGGCGCCACATAAGAGGACCATAAAAAAGTAGCTAGGCTCTAGGGCATTTTCTTAAATGAATCTATAAGAAACTTTTTCTACAAGAACTATAAGCCTGCAGGGAGGAGACCACACGAACATGTCAAATACGAAGGCTGCTGAAACACGCCAAGAGCATGAGCAGAGCCAGCCGCCATCATCTCAACACCCCCTGCAGGCAGCGCAGTAGCGAGTGTAGACCCGCCCAAAGAACAGATCGAAAACTTGCATACAACGAGCAGGTGTAAACTGGAGTGGTTACTGTTAAGGCCCAACCACATGCACGCGTAAAACCGGCGTACTCACGCAACGACGTACGCCTGCGCCGGCATACGCAGCTGTCTTTACGCCGGCCGACGACGTCGGAGAGGGCGAGTAACCACATATCGCCGCAACGCGCGCGTAAACCAATGCGCCGCGCAGTGTGGCTCGACTACTCCGGACTCAGCTTTGTGGCGACCAGTTCAACTAGATTTTAACTCAAATAAAGCAAATAATGCCTATTCTCACAAAAATACGTATATCTAATACAGAAATAACTAAACAGTTCTTGGAACATTAAAAAACGTTAAGGATTAGTATGCATACTTGGCAGGCACAAAACCCTTCCGCTACATTTAGCGTAAAACTGCCTTGCTCCCATAGTTGCTCGTTGCTTCGCGTGTTTTGTCCGGTGGTTTGGTCACCGTATTTTACAAATTACTTCGTTTTATCGCACAATGAATAGTGAAGTTAGCTTATTTATCAATTCACTGTCTTGTTATGCCACCTGACCGCCGATAACATCCCCGCCAGAGGTGTACGTCAACACCGTACGTCCGAAAGTTTACGTCGATGTCTGGCGCGCTCTGACTTGGGCGTAACAAGCGCGTACCAATGCATTCCGCGTACGCCGGAGTACGCCGGTTCCTTACGTGCTTACGCCGGTTTACGACGTTGCGCGAGTACGTCGGTTTCACGCGTGCGTGTGGTTGGGCCTTTACTGTTTTCGAGCCCCGAAAGTAGGAATGATATTGGCTGATTGATTGTGGGGTTTAACGCGCCGACGCAACGCAGGCGATGAGGCGCGCCGTAGTGGAGGGCTCCGGATTAATTTTGACCACCTGGGGATCTTTATCGTGCGCCGAAATCTCGTACACACGGGCGTTTTTGCTTTCCGCCTCCATCAGAAAAGCGGCCGCCGCGGCCGGGAATCGAATCCGCGACCTCGTGCTCAGTAGCGCAACGCCTTAGCCACTGAGTTACCGCGGCGGGTAGCAATGATATTACAAGCCCTGCAATAACAAGTCGGAAAACTAACCCACATGCAAACGGAACAAATTGCACTATCTTTGTCTGAATTGTGGGGATATAAATATAGACTGCTCCCATTTTAAGCACAGCAATACCTCGTGGGCTCATCTCCTGGGGGGCCAGGACTAGGCCTTGTGCCCATCCTCCATAAACGAAGCTTGGGATGATCAATACGGGGTGGTACCTGGGCATTGTGTGGGGCTGCGTATTGCTTGTATTCACTGGAGAGGCGCGGAAGCAGGCAAAAGTGTGGGAGCGCCGTCACTCGTTACACCGCGCCCCGCGGGATGGCGGTACTTGTCCGTGCTAAGCAAATGACTGTGTTTCACATTACAAACTCCACATCACCGAACGCAAAGTATTGTTGGAGTCCACTGTGAGTGCGATTAATAACATCTCTGTTGACACCACCGTCGAGAATCGGGTTGAAATGGGGCAGACGATGCACGCCGGTGTTTTTTTTCTTCCGCGTGTGGGCGCAGTGGCCAAAGCCACGCCATGTCCGTGGCGCATTGACCAAGTTTGTGGCCGTTTCCAGTGTTCCCAATCGAATAAAGTCACAGCTAAACTTTTCAACGAATACCGCCACTGTTCGCCGGGCGCGACCAGTCGCGACCATGAACAGGTGCGATGCATGCTGGTCGCTTCGCAGCTTATGCTTAAAGGAGCCATTAGGACAAAATAAAAGTTTGGTTCATTGAAAAGGGTGCTTTGTCCTGATAAAAATGATACCGATTTCATCGCAAACTTCCAAACAATAACTGAGATATTAAAGAAAACGTGCGGGGCTGTGGCGACTCGCTAGCCAGTTTCCAGCAACTTTTCTATGACGTCACAGTATCTTGTTTGGGCGATTGACGGCGGCCGAACTGATCAATCGCCAGGACACATGACTGGACGATTGTAGTGGGGCCGCTAGTTCCGTTCGATCAAATCACTTGAATGCTAACGTGCACCTAACCCACTGAAAATTATGTTTTAGTGCTGCCCCATATGACGTCACTCGCGCCGATTACACGTCACTGTGGGGCGAAATTTGAAAGTTCTTAAGTATTTCTCGCGTTTTTATCAAGTTAAAAAACGTTGTTGCCGGAATGGAGCTGAGTGAGGCACTGAAGCCTAACTCTTAAAAGTTAAACAAAGTTGTATTTTTTCTTCATGGACCCTCTAAAGCGACCTCAATTGTTGCCCCTTGTGCGAGAAGTGGGTGAGTGCCGTGGGTCGGTTTTGTATGCTCCCTGCTTGGGCAGTAGATTTGAGTAGTTATTGGCCACTAAACCAATCTTTCTTCGTCCCCGTTCTTCCCACGAGTCGACCATCCTCAGCGCTTCGGCGGCTTTCTGCGTTGAAAGGACAGCTGATTCCTTTGCCTTGCGCTGTTGGGCTCCTTGGCTTGCCGCGAACGGCCCGCAGGTACCCCTCCGCGCCCATTCTAGCTCAAAGGTTGGGTGTTCTTCAATCTCTAGGTCCTAGTGCCTCTTCGTCTTCGTGGCCGGAGGAGGCAGTTGCCCGAGAGATTGAAAGGTGTGGTTTAGAATACCTGTTGTTGTATTGGGGAGTCCCGTGCCTTAAAGGGACACTGAAGTGAATTTGTCAAGCTCCCGTTTTTGCTTGCACTACGTAGACTGGCTGAAATTAGCACAGTTTTCATCGTTTACCCGGTGGACAAGTCGGTAATTATTTTACAAAGCGCGAAAGAATACAAACTACCATGCGCGGTTTGCGGCGGCCGCACCAACTAAAGGATATGACGACGAGAGGAGACGCACCGTGATTGGTTAGCATTCAAACAAGCTTCGGTTTGGTTCTGTGAAACAACATGCTTGACATCCAACGACATCGTTGGATGGGCCTTCTCGATATCTCAGTAATCGTCGTACCGCGCTTCTGCCATGTTGCCGGCTGTAAAATGCGTAAGATAAGCCTCCCAGGACGGCTTGGAATCGTAGCAATCACTAGCCGAGGCCTACGCAGTGGATGAACGCCCTCCGCGTCCCCGCAGACGCTCAAATGCCATGCGCTTTTCCCCCATATTTGGAGCTTGCCTCACTCATGCCTGTATCGTAAAAAGCGTGTTCGCACCAGGCCAAGGCTCTGTGGATTCTGGCCTGTACCCACTGCCCTCAAGCAGTCGGTGGTTATGGCAACAGCACGGCAACGAGAACTCGCTTGCGCGCCAGTGTCAGCCTGCGCGCGTTCTGTGAACAGGTTCGTGGAGCAGTGAACGTTACGGACCAAAAAAAGTTGAACTCAGTATGGGAAACATCGGCCAAAAATGAAAAAGCAATTTATAAAAAAACAAAGAATGTACCCCCGGGGATTCGAACTGGTGACTTGCAGAACAGTTGCAAAAATTGGCCGCGTATCTGCTCCTGTCGTTGCAAATGTCGTCAAAAGACGATAGTCTTTGTAGACATTTGCAAAGGAAATGCCCGCCTTTGCTTTCCCGCTCACCTCTCATGCTGTTCCTGTACCGGCGCGCTCATCCCGAGGTAAACACACTAAATGTTTGCGCAAGGCGATTTGAATTTACCGCGTTCTACTGCTACAGGCCGGGTTCCTCGATGCCAGCGCTGCAGTACAGCGGAGACGCACGTGTATGGAGGCGGCCGACTACAAGGTTCATAGAACCGCGTGGCCGTGCTCCACGTGCGTTCCAAGCAGAACGTGGAACCTAGCTAGTGGAACCTTTTGTTGCTGTTGCCGCTTGATTTTTCATATGCCGCCAGGAGGCGGCGGTTTTCTGCAGTAGATGTAGAATATCATTTGTTATCGTAAAACCAAGCATCCATGAATTTTTTTAATGAAGGAACACTGTAAATACCCCTTGTGTACTAATTTCCTGTCTGATATTTGCGTAATGTCTTGTTCTTGTTCAACAAAGTGGACAATTATGAACATATAAACCGGGCTTTGACGTTTACATTTGGCTGTGAGTATATAAGACTATTGCGCAATATAAATTTTATTCTGGCCGGGTGGTTGAATTGAGTTACAGACAGGCAGACAGACAGACAGACATACAGACAGACCAAAATTTCTGGTTTAAGTAGCCCAAGAAAGACTATCGTCTTTAATAATACACCCAGCGCTCGAGATCACTCGCCCAAGGGCGAGCGCTGCTGACCGTGGAAATATCAGGTAGATAATGTAGAACCATTTTAGACTTTTATTTAGCTTTAGCATTTCAAGCATCTTAGGTGACTATTTGTTGTATTGCACTCGTGCAGTAAGCGTCCCCCAAGTTTCCAGAATATCTCACGTCTAGCAATTGCATTTCTTAGACGGAAAAGCGTTCGCAGATGTGTAGTCGTGCTGCTGACTGCTGTGCTTGTTCGCCGAGCGCAAAAAAGTGCTTCCTGCACCCTAGTTTTACGCAGTACGGTAAAATTTTCAGTTGATTTTATTTCCTTAGTACCTATGTTGACTTCGCTGACTCTTCTCCCGCCTTCAAGAGGCCTTATATTTTCCTACTGGCGTACCAGTCGAAGCGTCGCATGTGCGCTTGGGCAGCGCTTGTGTGAAGCGACCTTGACTTGGAGCTAGATACAATGTACAAACTAAAAAAAAACCTCCGTCGCATGCCCCGGCGCGAGGGACACGAGTAAATGCAGAGCATTGGGGGTGGTCACGTGGCGTAGGTTGTGGTAGTTGTCGGTGGTAGTTGTAGTTGTTGTTGTCGTAGGGGTTGGGTAGTTGGGCTGCGAGACGAGAGAGAGAGACAGAGAGAGACGAGAGACGTAAGTACGTAACGTGTTATTTATTGCCATCGTTTGCACCCCACCCTCCCTGCGGGGCAATCGGTTGGATCTTTATTATTATTCTTTTATTTATTTTCTTTTCTTTCTTATTATCCCTCTCGGGAGGGCAGTGCGCCATCGTCGAAGTTCATAAGCGATGGAAGCAACACCTTCAACCAGTACCGCGACGCGAGCCAACGTCAGCGTTGCAGTACCAGTTCCAAGACATCGTGCCTTCTTGTTCATCGACGGCGGCAGAAGACAAGGCGGCGAGACGGCGCGCTGCTGACGCCGAACGCAAGCGTCTGAAGCGCGCTGCCGACGCCGAACTTCGTGCACGAGAAGCCGCGGCCAAACGTCAACGTCGGGCCGCGGATCCTTCGCTCGGGCAACGAGTATATTCGTAGCGCGCGCTGTAGAGGGAGAGGAGGTAGCACCTGCTGCTGCAACGCCTCTTTCAGCGCCGGAGCACGCGCATGCTCGCCCGCACCTGTTGTTGAGAGCGAGGAGGAGCGGGGGAGGGGCGCACGTGCTGGCTGGCGGCGGACGCCGAGTTACGGACGGATAACATCGTGAGTTAAAGAAATGCTCTGCATTTAAAAGTAACGAAAGGCACATTTTTTCATTTACATACATGTCCTGGCTTCGTTTCAACTGAGCGAACGAATTCCGACGACCCGTCGGCGGCCGGCGGACGAAACGCTGGGCCGACTGACTCTGTCGGAAGGCCGGCGAGCCGTGCAGTAGCGCAGCTAATTGCCAGATCATCTCCTTCTGACTTCTGATCATCTCCTTCTGACACGAAAACGCCACAGAAAATGGGCGAGGGTGCAGAGAGGAGGGCAGCATTTTCGAATTGATTTTTCTACTAAATAAATTCGCGTAAACGCGCTCAGAGTGGTCGAAACAGGGCCCAGGGACTCCGGACTACAGTTTGCGCTCGTAATCCCGCAATGGTTACAAATCACTTCAGTGTCTCTTAAAACGCATTCCGGCAGAACTATGTGGCCCTCTCAGAGTGATTGCATAGGCGTGGCGAGGGCCAACTCTGCCTTACAGCTTGGCTTGCGCGAAACCGTAGATTGCCCATTTGCTGCCTGCGCTGTAGGTAGGACAGCACCACTTTTCTTTCGGCCCAGTCCTTTTGGCTACAAATAGCTGCTCAAAAAAAAAAAAAAAACCTGTGGACAAAGGGATAGCGAAGTCAGCGAGCTGATTGAAAAAAAAAATCACACCATCTCCACGCCGTGAACGATGCCAAGAGTGCGAAGCACTAGGACGCAAGTTGCGTGTATTGTGTGGATGAGTGTTATCGTCCGTGCAGGAAGATGCACTCAATGTTTATTAAATGATTTCTGGTGCAGTAAGTGCACCATAAATGACAAACGCCACACACAAGACAAGTCGCATCCCAGTGCTTCACACCCTCGGCCTCGTTCACGGCGGGGAAGATGATGTGATTTATTGGCCCGAAATGAAACAAAGTGAAACGACGGCTTGCGTGTTTTGAATGTGATCACGTGTTTGCGCGTAGTGCAATCTCGTGCAGCTCGCTGAACTCGTGTTTGCACGTAGCGCCCTCTCGTGTAGCTCGCTGTACTCGTATTTGCGCGTAGCGTCCTCTCGTGTAGCTCGCTGTACTCGTGTTTGCGCGTAGCGCCCTCTCATGTAGCTCGCTGTAGTCTTGGGGAGACACTGTCGGACGGGGGATGGGCATTGCGAGGTCTTGCGTTGCTTCGCACCTAAAACGAACCGTCAGTGCAAAGCGATCTCTCAAAAAAAGTGGCAACAATGCCGGCCGTAGCAAGCGTACGCTACGAAGCGAGCAGCATTCATCGTACGTGTTCATGGCCGCGCGCTGCCGTCTTCTGTCAGGCGACCCCTGACGCACGCGTCTTCTCGAGCGAGCCGGCACCACGGAGCAGCTTACGTCACACTCCACGAAGTCCACGGACCGCCCCGCATTGGTCGCGCCGAACCCCTCTCGGGTAGTGGGGGCGCAAGGAGTAATTCTGGCTTCCTGGGAGGTTGGCCCCGCGAGCTTTGAGTGCGCGCAAAAAGGGAGCAGTACACATAATATATAACAAACGAGTACTGTGTCTTCTTTCTTCTTTTCTGCTATTCGCGGCAATATACCTCCCTAGTGGATTGTTTTTTTTTTTCAGTACAAATGACGACAAAGGGGTTTTCCAACATGCTTAGAATTTGAAATAATACCAAAGCGGCTGCGTTTTTGCGATGTCTGGTAATTTCTTGTAGGTATAAGTGGATTAATGGGAGCGTTATCTTCACCTTATTATTTTCTGCCAACTGAATATTCAAAAATATTTATGTGCTACAAAGGTGTACATGCATGAAAATTTACCTCTAGAGCTCCTTTGGTGGTGCCACAAGAGAAAGTGGTCACTGCGCTTGCGATTTCTGCCCCACGCTGCAATAGGCTAGATTGTAGTGCTTCAGCCTAAAAAAGCAGAACGAAAACATAGCGATATATATGACATAACAAACTATACTTTTTTGAGCACTTCTTTGCAGCCCTGCCCGCCGTTTTCTTGTTTATGGAAATATTACTTAGTTGTACTTTCATGCCAAGGGCTTCTATGGGTGCGTGGTTTCCCTGCGTCACCGAAGCTTAAAATAATTTGCGAGCTCAAACATGCGATACCGAGAGCTCGTGCCAGGCCTACACTAGCCAAAATTTATTTTCAATTCCCTTTAACTACATAGTTTCTCCTGTGTTTGAATGCTTACTTCCGCATTACATTGGATGTACAAATTCGTGTGAATTATGGTAGCAACATCTTTTGTTGAAGTTTTGCACACCTTAATTTCCGGACTACTCCTAACGTGCGTAGTTCTTGTGCCAGTAGACAGATTGGCTGCTATCTTTATCCGATGTAGGCAAACTACAGCAAATGGATGCGAGAAAAGGAAACCGCGGTGGAGTTACAGTGAAGCTTGGATATATATTGTATCCCAATTTTGAAAGCGTCGGCTGTTACCCTGATTTTTCCTGCACTACAAAATATTGAGAAATAAAAGCGCTGACAATTACCGAAGCGTAATGTCATTTATCGGCAGTCTCATGCCTTAGATATTGTGCCTCCTTGGGCATAAGTTACGCTCAATCCCAATAAAATATTCTCATGGCCCTTATAAGTTACATCAGCATGCCTACAATGTTGAGCGAGCGGTGTAATAGCTGTCCCAGCCCGAAACAATGTTTTTTTATCGTCAGCAGAGCACAACCATACTTGCACTGTTGCAGCTTTTAAAGGAAAACCTCGAAGATGAGGAAATTTACGGGTACGTAATGAACATTCTGCAGCCGTCATTCAACAATCAGCGCTGAGAAAAAGACATGCTTGAGAAAAAAGAAGACAATCAATGTCAGCAGCACTGCCGAGCCGCACTGCTAGCGAGCGGTGACACTTTTTACCGAGTCGTCTGGACAAATGCGCTTGTGTACAGTCCAGCATCGCCCTTGCCAACAACAGTAGATAACTATTCTTGAAGAAAGCGTCTGATTCCGTACTCTCCGCAGCCATTTTAGACGCACTAAAAGAGCAGGGAAAAGAACAAACCTACATAAGACTTCTAGATGACCTATATAAGGGATGAACGGGCAGGATAACCTTCCTCAAGCAAAGCGATAAATTTATGATGCGAAGAGAGTATGACAGCGACATACACTTTCTCTAAAACTATTCAGCGCGTGTCTCGAGGGGGTATTCATTAACGTTTACTAGGAAAACATAGGATTAAAGATAAACGGGAAATACTTGAACCATTTTAGGTATGCGGACGGCATAGTATTTCTAGGTGAAACTGCCGAACATTTGCAAACAATGCTTGCGAAACTACAATCAGAAAGCACGGCCGTGGGGCTACAAATTGATATGAATAATTTTAAAGTAATCAGGAATAAGCATGCCAAGAAGCTGTTCTTCAGCTTAGAAAATGAAATTCTAGAAGAAGTAAAAGAATATAACTACCTAAGAGAGATGGTTAGCGCTGACCCCAACTACGAGAGAGAAATTGGGGGCAGAAAAGATATGAGCTGGGTAGCACTCGGCAAGCACTCCCAAATAATGGAAAGTGTGCTACCTCTGCCACTCAAAAGAAAAATCTAGAACCAGTGCATACTGCCGGTAATGACATACGGAGCTGAAACTTGGCGCCTTACTAAACCATTCGAAAAATAAACTTAGGTCGGCTCAACGGGCCACAGAACGAATATTGTTAGAAATAACACTCACGGACAAGAAACGAGCTACCTGGATCAGAGAACAAACTGGAGTTGACGAAATCATAGTTCAAATAAAGGAAAAGAAATGGGCTTGGGCTGGCCATGTAGAGAGACGAACCGACAACCGGTTGACTATCGGGGTACCAGAATGGATACCAAGAGGTGGGTATAGACGGGGAAGCCCGATCACACGATGGAGAGACGAAATACAGAACTTCTTGGGTAAACTGTTGACTAGAGTAGCGCATGACTGGAGCGGTTGGAGGTCAAAGGGGAAAGGTCTTCGTGCTGCAGTGGACCCGAGCAGACTGATGATGATTATCACGATGATGATGATATTCCCATTTCTGGCCAATTCCTCACGTCTGTATGTGCCATTGCATAAGAAAAAACAACAAAATTTGCCCTCTATTCAAAGGCATCAGAGCAGAGCATTCAGATTGGAAGCGGTAATGAAAGATTACGTCCCTTCATAATTTCTTTTAGGACAATTTATTTTCTAAAGGGGCCTGTAAGTGGGTCCTGTGGCCCGACCAGTTCATTACGCGCTGTGACTAAATCGTTCAGCGAGCCAGCCGTTACCCTTGTCTTACCTGTTCGGGTGGTACCGGCCTAATCCAACCATTATGTTGCGGTCACGATGATGCGTACTTGTGGATGGTTGCTCAAAAAATACTTGATGCAAATAAAAGCCAACAAAACGTACGCACCATTTCTGGAATTTTTGGCTGCGTGGTACGTGGTACATATTTGTATGTTTGGAGGGTCAGTACTACCGTTAAGAAATGTCCAGTCGTTCGTCTGCTGAAAGAATTGCTATAGTGTAGTGTCACAAACATTTTCACGCATCATACGGACTAGTGTGTGTATAGGATCAATCATCGTCCTCGGTCACAGGAGAGTTTTAGGTGCTCATTGCGTACCGTTGAAACAAGCTCTTTATAACAAACAAAATTTGAACTGTGAACAGCGTTTTTGTTCCTTACTTAACCTCTAGCGCAACAAAAATTTGATAGCTTAGGAAACCATTGAAAGTTTTCATCAGGGGTTTGACCCTGATTTAGCTAATAGAGAGCTTTGTAATTTCGCTTCGGTTTGAAGTGATCGCTGATCGCGTGACGCTCACGCGTTTTTGCAAAAAGTATTCTGCTCATTCAAGGTTTCATAAATCAATGTGTTTTGATAGGGTGTCGCGTGTAAAACTCAGCTTCTTTGGCGGCCTCATGGTTCTGTTGGAATAATAGTTTTATATTTAATACATTACGCGTACTCTACTGAATTCATATTTGCGTTACGTAAGAAATGCATAAGAAAGTTGCATGCTAATGGTTAAATTCTCTAATGGAATGGAGTATTAATATTCTGGATACCAGCTGGTAATATTAAACGAAATGTTGCGTGTCTTTTTGTTGCATCATGGTATTTTACAAAATATGCTCCTATGTTTACGAGTGCAGGCAATCTTGAACGTAACAATGGCGAATGTTACGAAAACAAAAACGTACTAGATAATGTATCGGCATCTCCTTGTTACCGAGTGCGCTGCACTGGCACGATTTGTTGTCACACGACCGGGAGATTTACGAGCTAGCTACAGCGAGTTTAGCGTTGGATGCGCACCAAAATATTTGTAGCCGTTCCAAGTATTGTAACAAAGTAGGATATTAAATATTGCCGCATAATAAAATTTATTCCAGAGCACTGAAAATTTTTCTATCTCTGCCCATCCAGAGCTGGGCGTTAATAACGGTGCGGCTCTTCAGCAGAGCCCCCTGATAAGGTAGAGTAACAACTGCCCAATTAGATAAAATACAGGTTTACCCACATTAAAATTCACTGAAATGGTTTAGATGATATGTTTAGCAGTAAATTCACCAGGTTGATGGCAGGTACTGAGATTCAGTTTTTTACCCTAGTTTTCTCTGTTGCCGTAATAGCTAGGGGCCCGGGAGAATTGTGAGTTAACACTTGTACATGATGTTTGCAGGGTTTCCACAAGAATTTTATTTTAAGCTTCCCCTATAAAAAACTAGAGAAATCGAAGGTACCTAAATAGATATAGGTGAATCGGCTGTTACTGCCATCACGTTACTGCTGGCATTACTGTCACTGCGTCCGCATGATCGAGGACCCTAGGCACACAAGCGTAATACACGGAGTGCGCGCATTGTTGACGTGTTGTGACGTCATTGTAACGCCTTCATGGACATTTCTGTCGTGGCGTAGGGGCCCACTAAGGCGGGATTTTTAGAAATTGTGCTCCTAACCGAGGAAAAGGAGGAAATTGTCTTGTCGTAAATTCGTGATGATTTCGCTCACCCGTCCACGTATCGAAGTGCTGTTTTGCTGATTTTGTAACCCTTAAGAATATATAAGATGCAGTTTTAGGATTCAGTGACCATCACATGATGTACGTTTTAGCACTGCGATTGGCCGGAATTTCGAAATTTGGTCTTTTTAGAGTGAAATTACATTTTAACTCACGTTTACGCCTCTCGGAAAGCACTCCCAAGTAATGAAAAGTAAGCCACATCTGTCGCTTAAAAGAAACATCTACCAGTGCATACTGCTGGTGACGACATATGGAGGTGGCGCTTGTCACCTTACTAAGCAACTGGGAAGCAAACGTAGATCGTGGCAACGGACCATGGAACGAATAATGATAGGAGTAGCACTTCGGGACAGGAGACGAGGTTCCTGGATCAGGTAACAAACTTGAGTATAGGATATCATTGTTCAACGGAAGAAAAAGAAATGGATTTTGGCTGGCCATGTGGTGAGATGAACCGACAACCGGTGGACTATTGGGGCAACATACTGGATACCAAGAGGTTGGTCTAGAAGAAGGGGAAGGCCCTTAATCCGATTGAGGGGTGAAATAGGGAAATTCGGGGGTAAACTGTTGACTGGAGCAGCGCGAGACAGGAGCAGTTGGAGGTTGATGGGAGAAGCCTTCGCCCTGCAGTGGACCTGAGTGGGCTGATGGTCATGTTGATGTCACCGTAAAATGGCGCGCCTGCACTTGAACAAGCATCATTAACACGAAAACAAGTTTATGCCAGGATTGGGTGTCATGACCCAGATATCCAACTCTTTTCAAAGGGATAAGGCGGATTGATTCCTTCCGCCTGATATATGCGCACCTGTTTAAAAATTGTAAAGTTTCGTCTTGTGTCAGTTTGCCAGAGTGGTAGCAGAGCTCCTTTTTGGGGGCAACACCTTATAGCAATAAACTTTTCTCCCCTTCTTTATTTTTTGTATATGTATGAAACAGTACTGTCGTTTTCAACTTCTTCAAAATGCTGCTGCATCTCACTTAACGGGTGTGAGTCACGTGATGTAAAGGAACTTTGCAAAGCCGTTGCTTCTCGATAAGGGTTTTTGGATCCTGCACTTGAAGGGCTCCTTGCATCTGGTGCGATCTATAGCGTGGACAGCACAGGGGTGCTTATAAGATCAGCCACCAGTTCCGTAAGTCCACACCGCCTACTTATTACTTATATACTGTGAATCACATGATGTAGAAGAATTTTGGAAGGTTGTTACTTCTCGTGGAGGATCGTTTGGAGCTACAATTGGAGCGTTCCTTGAATCTTCCGCGAACTATACAAAGGAAAATGCATAGTCGCAATAGAGGATCTGCTACAAGGGCTGTTATGTCACATCGCCTATTTGTTTACTTACCCAATCTGGATCACATGAAAGGTCGTATGGTCCTTCCATAGACGGGTTTTTTCTTGAATCCGGCGTGACCTATATTGAGGAAAAGGCATTGTTGGAAAAGAAGAATTCCCACTGGTTCCAGCACGACACATCGCCGATTCCTGGCCTGCGGCACACGGAAGAGCAAAGAGCGAAACCGCCCATTTATTACTTACACAAGAATTTTGTAATGGTTTTAGTTCTAGAAAAGGGGAGTTTGGTAGTACGGCTGAAGTGTTTCTTGAATCTTCCGTGAACTACAGGAATAATGTACAAAGTCGCATTACAAGATCAGCCACACGTTCTCTAATGCTGCATCATTGATTTCTTTGATTTCTTTACCTACCCAATCTGGATCACATAATAAAGAATAATTTTGCACAGTTTTTGTCTCTTGAAGAGGGTTGTATGGTCCTGACATAGGCGCGTTTCTTGAACCTTGCATGATCTATTATAATAACAATGCAGAGTTGGCAAAGAGCAGCCAGTGGATCCACAACACACATCGCCGATCCCCGGCCGACGGTACATGGAAGGGCAACCATATAAGTAGTGCGGGCACAACGCATGTTTCAAAAAGTACAGAAAAAGATCAAAACTGTGGCTGATGTTAGTTCTTGCACCCGGAATTGCTAAGAATTTCTTGGAACTTCAACTTAAATATACGCATTCGTGGGAGCTGTGATTGCCCGCAGTTTGCTATTGATGCGATGTCAAGACAGCTATTTTTCTAGAAGTTTTGGAGACACTAACACTGTCTCGCCATGACTAACACTGAAACGTGCAATGCAGGCCTGCGTCAGGCTCACTTGTGTTGTTCCCCGTATCGAAGGAAGTATTTTTAAGAATACTAAAGGGAAAGCAAACGAAAGGATGGAGGAGGGCAATAAAACGACGGAAGGACGAGAAAAGAAATTAGGGGCGAAGAATGGACTCCAGCAGCGCAGCACAGGAGTGGTTGGACGTCAATTGAAGAGGTCTCTGTCCTACAGTGGACCTGAGTAGGCTGTTGATGGTGATCGAAACTGAGGCGTCCGGCGTAGGCGTGGCCTAAAAGGTGGTGTGAATGATGGCTGACCAGAACACCAGATCAAAAGCGAGGAAAATACACTTAGGTGGGTCTGGGATTTCAAAAAGGGTCGTACAGAATGCGAGTGAAAAACGCGCAACCCTTGCACAATCCCTGAACCTTGTTTTTAGCAAACAAAAGGCGATCCTGGTGAATGCATCGCGGCTTTATACATAAACTCGTGTGTTATAGACATGTATCCGGGCGTGCGGTAGCAATTTCAGCAAGTTGATTACGGAAGTATCAGGGCACATTTACACAAGGAATCATGGACCTCATTATCTTCATCTGCGGCGGCAAGACTCTGTGACTTATCGCTTTCATCTCTCCCTTCATCGTTACTTCGCTCGTCTATGCACTGCAGCCTCGACTGGGACGGTCGCTATGGAGCGGGGGATATGCTACGGGAAGAAGAAGTCGGAGGTGGCGCTTTTAGCCGTGTGGATCCGAACTCCAAACAAGACGAGGATCCTAATGGCAGGTACCCTAGGTGTGCATGCTTTCATGGCCACCTATTAAATCATCGGCTGATCCATCATGAAGCTTGTCTTCTGTCTCGCCTCGCGTAGAATTTTTGGTAGCTAATATGTAGGGCTCAGCTAGAACTGGGTGGATTGAGTAGCTACTCGCTAGAGGTGACTGCAGATTTTTGGGAGAAGCTTCGTCCTGCTAGTGATACGACCAGTCTGATAATGATGATGATTGTGATTAAAATACAGGGCTTAAATAGGCAAAGAAGTAAATAACATATCAACTGGGATTACAATACTCCCTAAAACAAAATTTGAGCGCAGCGCGAGCTGCAGTCTTTTCGTTGACGGGGCATAGCTTCTTCGTCTCAGGAAGTGATCGTCATCAGCGAAGAATGACGGCGCTTCCTACTCTCGGGTTATCTCGCAGCTCGTCGCCTCCGCCAAACATGTCTATCGAGGCCTCGGTACCGAGAAATAGAATATTGTAATAGTGGCAAAAGGAAGGGAATTTTCAATGGAAGGCCGGGAAGCCAGAAAACTGGAACTCCCCAAGGGGCGCTGCTGTAGAATTCTGGAGGGGAAACTGTGTAGGGGATACAGTCCCCGCGTATCCCTCGTGGTCCCTGGTTTCGAATTTTGGCGTTTGCCTGGATTTTATTCTTTAAAAAAAAACATACAACTTGAATCAAGCAAGTGCTGTGTGTCCAACACCCACTGATACGCTCGTGTTACCGGCGCAAAGACATATGCGCTCAAAGGGAGCAAATTCAAAAATGCTCGTTAAAAATAACAAAAAGTAAACGGATAAGATTACTTTAAGGGCACGCCGACTGCTTACCGAAGTTTCGTTAAGTTTTGAATTGATTTGTTGTTCAGTTTCGCATTTTATATTTGTTCCCTATTTATTTTCATGTTCAGCTGGGTGTGCCCACCATTACACATTGGAGGGAGAAGAAGAGAAGAACGTAAGAGAAAACTGCAGCGACGCAGAAAGAAAAGGATAAGGACAACAGTAATGAAAGGAGGCAATCTTCCCAATCATGGCGAGAAGAGTACTTTAAGAGAGGTAATTTCGAAAGTAGCAAAGTCTGTTCACGCGAACAGCGAATATGAAGAGCTAACGATGGCGATTGTACGGTAGTCAGGCAGAAAAAAATAAACGTTAATAAGAGTAGATTCGAAAATGCGGGCAGAGAAAATAAATATTGGTAGTTCTGAAAAATGATTGCCTGCTTTTCCGAAGATGAGCACTAGCGAGGTGCTTTATGTGCCATGCAAAACGATAACAAAGGTTGTTCATTTGCTGCGCCCCCCGTCTAAAATGATGTAAAAGATACCAAACCACTCCTAATTACGAAATCAATGTGCAGAATTGAGCTAAGGGCAACTTATATTTTTAAAAATCACGCGTGTTGGCAAAATAATATTGCCGTTGCGAGGGCTGAAATCCGGGGCGTTCGTTCCAAAACACAGGATACTGCGCCTAGGCTATGGAGGCATAACAGTGGAGTCCCTAGGCAAGCCAGATAAATGAATAGAATGAGTGGTCCAAGAAAGCCTTAAATGGCAATTGTGCTCACTTAAAATGCCGGGCTTGTACCCAAAAGAAAATGGGATTCTCGCTTTTCCTGCATTGTGACGAGAGATTGTACTGGAATCAAGGGTCGCGTTATTTTACTCTATATTTAAAGCCGGATGTGTGGGAGAAAAAAAAAGACCTGGATAAACATAGTGCACGTTTTAGAAAAATGCTCTCCTGCGTTCCGGCTGGACAGATAAAATTCAGACCAACGAGCTTGATGTCCTTTTTATACTCCAGGCCGGCCTAACGTACTACTGACACGAAATTTAAAAGCTGAGATATCTATGTAAAATCTCCCTGTATATATGAACACATGTATGACAAAGTTCCTACCGTACACATTCAGTATATATAATTTAAATCAGTTTATTTCTTTGCACGCACGAGGAAGATCAGACCGTATACACTTCCGACATTGGCATCAGCATGACGCGTTCTACGCTTACCCGAACCTGCCGACGTCATGGATCCCGTGACCTAGCCAAAGTGCTTCTGGCTGTGTTGGCTCTCCGGCTCGTGCACATGTCACAGTTTGGGACTGACGTCATGTTGCCTGGGCGTGCTCGACCGGCCGGGGTGCGACGACACGAGTGACGTCAAGAGCGCCGTCCTATAACGCTGGCTGCCTCGGTGTTCGTTTCATTTAAACCGAAACTTACACGAATAAACAATGCTGCAAATAAATATTTACGTTGCTATCGGCCGTGTAATGCGTCTATATATGATTACTGGGCTGGTAGGCACCCATAGCAGCGAGAAAAACGTAACACGAAAATTTCCTGCAGCGCTGCTTTTAGCACTCATTGTCAAAGTTCATGCAGTTTACAGTTTTCAATACGCAACTGTGTTACGAAAAACACGTTGCGGGATTCGAGTAGTGGTGTTATGATGCGCTACATGAAAATGCCTAAGGAATGCCCTCCTCCCCCCTCCCCGTCTGGCGCATCATCGCAACTTCGTAATTCTAGCGAAGGTGTGTGCGAAATTGTCTTTGTGAAAGGTACAAAATAACGAATGAACCACAAAATTGTCACAGACTTGTCAGCGGCAACTGTGAAAAAAGCACATTCATTTTAAAAAGAAAACTCACAGACTTCAGTGTACACAAGATCCTTCATTGGTGTAACGGACAATTTTGTGAATTTATGGATAATACCGCTATGGTCCCTGGGGATAGTATTTTTCTTTTATCTGCTAAGTGACAAATACAAAATTGTGCAATGGTGTCGCAAATGCACGAGTGAGGACCGTTACTGACGTCTTTCTTGCCATTTCACTTAAGAAATGGCTTTGTCCTGGAATAACAACTATAGATTCTTCAGCAAACCACTCCGCGCTATTGCCGAGGTAGTAGATGACATTGCTCATCGATGAGGAAACGACTTGTAGCGAAACAAAGGTATTATGCGTACCACATGGCGAGAGGTGGTCACTGCGGTGGCGTTTCGCCGAAATAATTTAGCGCATTATATCGGCTGAACAATATAACTTTTCCGGATGAAATTCGCAAGGCAGCCCGTTGATTATCGCCAGATGAGGAGTCATTGTTATTATAATCGTCAATGGTGCACAACTTGCATCATACACGATGGCAATCAGCAGATTACAAGAAAGAGGCAATTACACGATAAATGATTCGTCATTCCGCCGCTGGGCACGCAATGCGTCCGATCTCCAGGCGACTATTTTAAATTTTGTAGTTTCAACGTCCCGAAGCTAGACCATAGCCATGATGCGCGCCGTAGTGGAGGGCTACAGGTTAATGTTGACCCCCTTGAATCTTTAACGTGTGCCGAAATCTCCAAACATGCCATATTCGGTTTTCGCCTCCGCCTGAAAAGCGCCCACCACGGCCGGGATCGAACCCTCGTCCTTGAGATCAGCAGCACAATGCCTTATCCATTCCGCCACTTCGACGTGATACAGGTAAAATATAGGTGATCGTTCTCGTTGTAACCTTCGCACCTGACGAGTACGTGAACAAAGAGAAGACCGAAAAACCACGGTATAAATGAAAATTAAATTGAAGGCAGTGAAAGCAACGAACACGTTGTCAAATGATTCGTATACGGTTCTTGGTGTGGCGGCCACGTACGGTGGATGGGATTGTTCTTTTTTTGCCTCCTACTACAGTAAGCCTAACGGTATACACGTTCTACAACTAGACAACAACAGATAGCATTGATCAAACTGCCTAATGTATTAAAACATTGGAATTCAACAAATTCCTCTCCGAGTCTCCTAAAAGGAAACATGGCACTTCGAGATCAGGTGGGATATAAAATCTTGTGATAAAGTCGTTCTCTCTTCACGGTGGCAAAATAATTGTTATTTAGCGACTATTATGCCTCTTTAAACCCCCATTTCTGACTTCAAGCGTTCCTCAACGCACTGTGTGTGCCAAGAGAAACACCTAGCGTTAAAAAAAAAAAACTTTATACACGCCTGAAATGCTTGACAGGCTGACAATGCAGAAATAAGTTCAGTAAAACGCATTTTTGGACAACTTGCGCGTACTTGTTCTAAAAATTGGAGCGCGTTAGACACAACGACACAGGAGATGCATGATAAGGCAGATGCGATAATAACAAAAGGACGGGTCACAAGTCAAGCAATCTGAGTGCTTGTACTGCCGCGTTTCTTCTGTGTCGTTATGTTTATCGCACTCTAATTTTTAGAATGTGAATACATCGCTCCAGGTAGCATTAGCGTTTTCAAATATTTTGTTAGCGCTTGTTCTGTCATTGACAAAATTATCTAGGGAAGACGTTCACAGCTGGACCAGTCACGTCCGGAAACCGTGTGCATGAACTCCGGCTACAATATTCGCTAACAACGTGACTGCATAGCCTTTACATAATGAACCAGTTGTCTACGAGTTGGTTTGCACCAAAGCAGTGGGCCCGTTTAAAAAAAGTAGTGCTCCAAGAAAACATGCGGGCGACATTACAAATTTCAAAGTGTTCTACTCATGCCATGTAATCACCTGATCATTAAGCAGTGGCGTTGGAATGGGGTGGGAACTTTCGAAAGCCTTGAGAAACACATGTGTGAATAAACAGAATTACATGGTCGTTCTTGCGATTAATTTATAACCAGGGTCCGCGCACTGCGCCCAGGAATTAATATATCACTGCATTTTCAATGCGAATTGCTGAGTGCACACAGATTTTGCTGAGTAATTGTAGGGATCACATTTTACTGCGTACATTCCCTTAAAACATACATCGATCGTCCACGGTAAACTGTGAGAAGCATAATGGTTGCTCATGCATTTATCACGCGACGTTAAAAGTAACTATAAAGGTTACATTTTTTGTGTCAATATTCGGGTGGGCAGCACCCATAATAATGGAAACGAAATGACCTGAAGATCGAGACTCACCTGAATGTTTCCAGGAATATTTCCCACAGATGAAACTGTCGATCGCTCCTTTTTTTGTGCACAAATCTTGTTGTGGAGTTTTAAATTCTTTCTCTTTACATTCCGCTTGCAGACGATGCATTGCAAGAGACTCTCGTCCGAATCCACGTTGTCACAAATCGGCTGAAAGGTAATTCGGGTGCTTATTCCACAACTACACACAAAATAAAATAACTTTGGCGGTTGTGAACATGAGCAGTCATGTTATTAACCCTTATATGCTGTATATTAAACTGAAAGTGCGTTGCTTTTAGAAGCGGTCACTACAATTATTGCCACATCCTGTGTTCACCTGACGTCGTTGTCAGTAGAGCTTTCTGTTCCCGAAGCAAACGCAGAAAGAAATTGTGACTTTGTGGATCACACCAGAAGGATAACCAAACTAAAAATTCCGCATTTTGAGCCGTTTGCGTGTGGTTTAGGAAAGCAGACGTGGTGCATCTGCGAGATGAATTCAAGCGTTAAATAAATAATAGGTTTCAAGGCAGTAACAATGCGCAAGAAGCAATTTTTGTTACGTGGAGATTCTTGTCGCTAAGCTGAGAATATGTGAAGGGCTGTGATAATTCTAAAGTCGTCATTTTAATTGGATGCCAGTGTTGGCTGGGGACGATTTTTTGGTAACTGCTTGTTAAGAAGCAGTGAGAACAGTTTTATATAGGCTGAACGCATACTTGTACAGAGACACCGCGTATTTATTACATGATTTCACAATGTCAACTTACAATCTCACTAGAACTATTTCAAAAATTCACGTTTTATTTGACAACCATAGTATAAAATTAAAAACTATAAGTTCGGGCACACACGCCTCAACTTATCTTTGAGCACGCCAGAACACGAGTGAAATTAAACAAATTTGTATTTAAGTTACCGCCATTGCTTTATAAAAAACAAAAGATTGTGTTCGACAACACAAACGTCATTGGATGGTCCGATAACTGATTTCTGACATCCATTTTTCTCCTTTAGCATGCCGCACCAACGATGTTTCGTGCAGCAAAATTAGAAAAAGGAACTTTTGATTGCTGCAGGGAATATTAACAGTTGCGGAAAAGCAATATGACTTTCAGTAAACCAGAGCTCACATTATTCATTAATGACACGGAATTTTCAGTGCGTGTTTGAACATGTCTTATGAATAAAAGGCCTTATTGCACATAATAGCGTGATCTCTTTTCACACGGGCACTTTCATACGGGAGCATTCGAATCGGAGGGGACCATTTTATTGCTACAAAACGTGGCATGCTTGTTATCGCGTTACTGTATTCCCTGTAAAAATTCGTAGAATGCGGCTGTACTGAAATTTGGTTCTTACGAAAACTTTAAAGAGATCGGCAGGGCTACGTAAAGTAGACATAAGTGGAGCTGAGTTACGCCAGAAACCAAAACAGAAATCTATTCAAACGATCAGACAGCTGCAAAAAAAGGATGCCAAAGAACCAAACTAAACCTTGCATAAAAATGCTGGAAACGCTCTAAGAAAAAGGCGATTTATACATTAAATATGAGACGTTTTCTCCGCAGTAGGAAACATAACTAGGCCGCAGTTTCAAGGGTTAAGGCTTCAGCTGGACAAGAATTGTTACTTCGTTACTTTATTGTTACTTCGCGCACACACCGTTGGCAGACGTAGAAGTTACCTCAAGGTTGGAGTTGAATCAGTAAGACAATTTAGAGTTTATTTTCGATCTCAGGGTACAGGTAGGCAAATCTTGCCTCGTCACAGACCCTTTGCCTTTTCATTGGTAGGAGACCAGACATGGAGTGATGGTAGCTGCACTTTTATGGGCGTCTCACTAACAAAATTTACCGCGTGGAGAAGGAAACATTTACGTACTATCTGATAATTTTAATTTTATAACGCTACTCTTAACGCCGTATTGGAGCATCCCTATAGGGTGTAGGTAAAGGCGAGCTGGTACTAAATGCTGTACATTCACTTGCGAAATAAGAGGAGGACAGACGACAGTTGCGCTTCGTCTCGCCGGCTCTCACCTCTGTCTTCGCCTTTATTCGCATGTAAACGTAGAGCAGGAATTACCCGAGCCAGATGTTTCTCTGCGAAGTTTTATGTGGCTCGAATCGCGGGATCTTCTGTTCCCATTGAGCAAAACACCGTTAGCACGAGTGCCGAAAAGGGGAGACGAACGAAAACCAGTGGAAAAGGCTGTCGCACAAGGTAAACGTGATTTTAGACACGTTGCGGATGTTTGCAATATGACACATTCAGAATAAAGATGTGTTGTTTAAAATAATAAACGCAAAAGCCGTTTTACAACCACGTGATGGATGGGAGGTGTACAACTACGTCTCCTGCTAACTTTGCTTATTTTGAGCTATCGACTTCAAATTTCGGAGGACATGCATAATAGATGTCTACTAACAGTGTGCAAAATGTCATACACAAATGTTAATTAGTTCTTAAAATAAAATTATGAGTTTTTTCGATTTTTTCTCTGCTTAAGGAACAGTTTCAGAAACTTTTTTACAGGTGAAGGGCTGAAATGTTTTCTATACGTAATAAATGCCACGGGCTTTTTTTCTGAAGCAGAACAATAATGGTGGCCGTAGCTGTTGATTTTTTAAAAATATATGCATAGCACAAACACAATTTCTATTAATTTTTGAGAGAACGAAATGTAAATAAAAAACCCTTTGGTGATAACATGCTAAAAATGTGTATATAGCATTGATAAAGAACTCGCACAAAAATGATTTCGGAAACTCAAGTAGTGGAAGAAAAAAATGTTGCTTTTCTCAGCGGAAATGGTGTTTTGAGAAATCTCACTTGGAATTTTTTGTTTCATTTTTTCAAATTGCCGCTTCTTGCATGACTTCTGAGAAACCCAAGGCTATGCTACCAGCACAGTGGACTTCAGGCTTAAAAGATCGCTCTAATATGTCGAAAAGGAAACCAATTACATGAGTGCGAACAGAATATTCGGCGACTGACCCGATATAAACCAACGTAACGTGTTATTGTTGACACTCACTTAAGGTTTGTATGCCATATCTCCTCCATTTGGAAAAAGATATCATTTGGCATTCCAGCGCTTCTTACAGCTATACTGTAATTCAGTACGAAAACTCTGTTGGATTTATATTATGCATTTATTCATAGCCACTTGTACTACTGCATCACATCATGGGGTCGATCGTATAAAAATTAGAAAAACTTCAAAAACAAGCAGTGCGTATAAACATTTTCTCAAAAAATGTCACCATCTCTTCCTATCTTTACTCAACTTAATATATTACCTTTGCCAAAGATGTATTTGTATAAGCGTTGGAGTTTCTGTTTTTGAAGTGCTGCATAGCCTACCTAGATCTTGACATTTTCCCTCGCCACATGTTAACCAACCCTAATTGCACTAGATTTTCCTCCCGTCAGAACTGTTATTGCCCCAAGGTAAGAACTAATTATGGCAAATTTAGTCTACTTTTTTCTGCGGTTTCTTTTTGGAATGACGTACCACTGGAAATAAATATAGTTAGCTCGCTTCGACCTTTTAAAAAAAATTGGAAATGTTCTTAGCTACTCACCAGTAACACTAGAAATATTTTTCTGTGTGACATCTTTCCCTGCTTGTTCTCTTATCAATTGTTTACAATTTTCCTGTATTTTCCACAATGTGTTGTATTTTCTTTAATATCCCATTCTCACACGATTTTTTATAAAATTTGTATAACGTATGCAATACATACTGGTTGTATTGTGCTCATAACTTGTTATCTTCAAAAAATCTAGCATAGGAGGTCCCGCCTGCGGTTCTGAAACCTTGGGACCTCCTCCTGTAAATTCCCCTAATGTTAATACTCTTTTACTTTTCTGAATAAATTTGAATTTGAAAATTTCAATTTGAACGTTTCGCAAAGCATGTGCAATGCTATTTTAAATATTGCAGCGCCATTGCGGCTCACAGTGAATCACAGAAAAATTCTACTAACAACGCGTTACAATTTTAGACAATCATAAAAATAAACGTTATCATAGCTTCTAAAAGAAAACAAACAATATAAACAAGACTGTTTTATACGAAACTTCCATTTACTCGGCGGGACCACTGGGGCGCGTTTTGCGCCTTTTTTGAAATGACTTCGGGTGCGCATCTAAGAATGACAATGACGTTGTCGAAGTGTTAGAATATTTTGGCACCACAATTCAAATTTTTCAGTCGGTTTTACTATCCATCCCCCCTTAACATATCGAAACCCGTAGTGATTGCATAAGTAGTTTTGGCGACGTCTGCAAGCGACACTGATGTGACGTCAGCGTCCATTCATATTCGAAATACATATAAAAAGTCATGTGTATAGATATAAATATATATGTGCATGTATATAATACATACACGAAGTACATATACGCAATACATATGTACCCAACTTTTCGTGCATACAAGTATAAAAAGTCGTGCACATAAATATCTTTGTGTATACTTTTAAGTACATGCATAAAACATAATATAACGAACTTCGTTTTGGGATAGCGCACTGTAAAACACATGAGGTGAAATCACCGCTCGTACATTCGAAGAGGACCCGGCTCATAGGGTATTCCGTTTAAGTGGTGATATCGCTATGGGAACTCAACGCATTGTGGGAATGGTGCAGTGCGGAATTATTGCTGGTGATAGCTACAGCTCTCCTCTCCACCGCCTTCACAGCATGTAGTAAAGCCCAAGTTGTATTAGTATTTGTAAATGTTGCAGAGCCCTTGTAAACGAGAATTTATACACTTATTGTTGAACATCTTCCTCGGCGAAAATAAAACATGTCAGGCGTTTGTGGCATGGAAGCCAAATAATACTGCCCACTGAGTATATTTCCCTTTTTACTGATTATGCTTATCATAATAAAATGTTCACGCGCAAGTGCGGTGTTTTTTTTCCGACAGTTGTTGTCGCCACAACAAGCAGGCAACGCAGTACCAAAGTTAAAGGAAATTTTTTCTGCGTAGAGCCCCTCCGCAGCAGCTAGTTACCTGAGCTTGAATCACTGTTGCGCCGTCGACTGTTCTGTTGTCCATGTTCACTTTTATGTCTTTCGGCGGTGATGGTTGTGAAAATGAATCACGGGCATGCGAAACTGACGTGGTCCATATGGGCCGTTGCCTTGTGTCTTGGTTGTCGTAGCACAGTTTCTCGTGCGCCTGTGAATTTGAGGTAGACGTGAAGAAAGCAGTCTACTACTAAATAGACCCAAGTAAACCACTTCCTCATAATATGCTCAACTAGAGCTAGACAAACAAAAAATATTCACCATTGAAGACAGCAAACAAACGTTATCGACTGGTTTCCCAATAACTATAACCGGTGCCATACTAGTATAAGAGCATATGGATCAGCAGAAATTTCAATTCGTAGTAGGTAACTTCGTAGTAATCGTTGCCGTAAAATCAACAGTTGAGTTATTCGCAAAAGAATGTTTCAACCAGAGGCTTGCTATGTATGTTGAGGACATGATGAAATATATCAGGTCTTTCAGTTGAACGCGGGAGGTTCCTCGATAGAGATATTTGTACTCAATTTCTAACTTCGCACATACACGGATAGAGGGACCGCCATTGAAAATGACGTGTCTGCCGTATATTACCTTTTTATTCAAAGTTCATTTACTCAGCATTGTAATCTCGTACGGAGTTAAAATAATAAGCGTTCTAATATTCGTGCCCTATTTTTTCGCACGAAAAAAGAAAAGCGGGGTACGAAAGTCCTTACTTGCAGCGGAAACAATGAAATAAATGAAGCAAGGAATCGACTGAGCGCGTTTTAGATTTTTGTATTGGCGATCAGGTTGGCAGCTTCCTCTGCAGGCGTAAATATTTTGATCGAGCCACAGCTTTTTGATTGTGTTCAATACCGCTGTTGCTATCTGAACGACAAATTCTGTTTTTCGCGAATGGTAGATTTTCTTTGACACACTTAGATTGCATTGTCCGCCTTCTAGAAACTTGGCACGCACTGCTACTTCGCCAAGATAGCACTCAAAGAATGGAGTACACTCCAGGTTGAAAGCCCTCGTGGGCCATTCAACAACAATGAAGACTCTGTGGTCAAATAGATTGTTATAGATTTCCAAGATCAACGCGTCAACACAGTCGGGATGTTCAACTCAAAGCTTACCTCAAGGATAGGACCTCGGAATGGCTACATCACAATATCGGCATTGCACGATTCCCTGCGGACAGGTGTTGATGTGACGTCCCAGTAGCGGGCCCTTGACAACGCTTCCACACGACAAACAGGCGATGTTGGTTCCGCCGCATTCGATGTAGTGGTCCTGTGTATAAAACTAGTATTGTTTCGCCTCGTAGCAACTTCAACAAAATGCAGTAAAATAAAGTTTGAGCGTGGACTTGTATGCGTGGACAATATCGTGTTTTAGCATCAGTTGGTCTAGCAGCTTGTGATGTGTCAGTCAACAGGCGCCGGTTCATTGTAATCAAAAGCAGAAATCAGAAGAGACAAAATTAAATAAAAATATATACAAAACAACTTTCCAACTTGATGAAAATTTAAGATCGAACAACAAATTGTAACGACAAGAAAACCAACACGACAAAATAAAAAGAAATCAATTTTCGCGCAATGAAGGGAAGACTTGCTGTGCTCCCTGCAACAAGGAATATAAATTGATGAATGTTCCGAGACCAAGTAATAAAGAAATCCGTAATTGTTGCCGTGTTCTCCGGAACTGTCCGGGCCAAAACATTTCATACCATTAAGCTACTGATGCCCTACCATGATTGTTTTTGATATAAAATGTTTCCCGTTCGGCCAGAAATTCCGGGGGTTTCGAGATGCCGAATTATTTCGGTTTACGTTATATACCCCCAAAGGTTATTCTTCTGCATCGTTGATGCAAATAAAAAAATTGGCCGCGTATATTCTCACTTTCCTGGAAAGGTTTTAGAAAGTTGTCTCCTTCAACTACTGCTGCGTGAAAGCCTGTCTTCTATCTCCGCCCAACACTCACGCTCTTTCCCTACTAACTCGATCCTCCATTATAAACTAGGTGGAGGTTTATTATTATTATTTTTTTAGTACCCACAGTGTTTTGCGGTATTACTGGGGGGGGGGCCGGGTGCACAAAAAAGGGCACTCATAAAAAGTACCCATTAACAAGCCGAAAAGGAAGGTACAACACAGCATATATACATTTCTAATGGCCCTGAGATACACACCAAAATACTGCATTAGTACGATAGGTAAAAGGAAAACAGGGCACTCAATGGCATGCCAGGCACTCGTACACAAGCGGGAATGGAAGGTGCAAATAACGACAAAGCAATAAAAACATATAGAGTAGACTCGCCATATTTCAAACTCGGATAATTGGTATTTTGGGTTCATTCAAACAAAATTGAAATTTCTGGTTGGCCCGCTATACTTTCAATGTATTTAAAAGCCGCTTAATTCAAACTCTGTCATCCGCCTAATTTGTACTTTTTGCGTGCCTATTCTGAAAAATGCCTACTGCTTTTCCTCATGTATATGAATTACAACAGCGAAAAATGGAAAATCAGCGCCTCAAGCTTTCAAGGAAAAGGACGTTGCTAGGAAACAAACTTTTGAAACGAAGCGAAAGTAAGGTAGACCGTGACTTTTCTCAACCTTCAAGACTTATTTACCGTTTTCACGATGCGAATTAGAAACCAAATCTACAAACAGGCCTCAGACAACACCTAAACATGACTGACTGCCTACACTTCTCCAATCTGTCGAAACCACACGGGCCACGGTCGCTAAGACAAAAAAAGTTGTTGTGGCTTAGTTCAGCTAACCCTGGATATGAAAAGCAAATAGCTTGGCTAGTTGGTTGAGTCTTGGTTTCGCTTGGTTAACCTTTGATGTAGCTGTATTGCCGACCACGGCTTCAAAGCCGTTCGGTCCGGTGCAGCGCGACCACAAGGAGGCGCGGGAACGCGCCGTTCCTCTTCGCTGGGCGCGAGACGAGTCATGTAGCCCTAGATAACCGAGCGGCACATGCGTGGAGGCTACGTTGATGGTTGGCTGCTGATCAGCTGATCAGCCGCTACCTCGCCGGACGGCCGCACTCGTTGAGCAAACAAACCTTAAAACATCCTGTCGCAGCCCGAAAGCGGGCCCGGCGAATCCTCGGTCCCAGTCCGGGGTGTGTCGCCGGGGTTTTAGCCCGAAAAGTTACTTGCGCATCCTCCGAAACCCGTGACGAAAGGCCATAAACCTTTGCTTTGAGACGCACAGTGACGCATTCGCGTGTCGCATGTCAGCGAAAAAAACGACAAGAAGAACGACACAGGGGTAACGAAAGTGACGCGCACGGCATTTGGCTCGTGAACCTTACACCTGTGCTTTCCGTTTATGTTGCGCAGTTATTGTTTAAAACGCCTGCAATAAAAAAAATGTGGTTAAAATCAACGCCTAAACATAATGTGTTGTGCACTTGCAAGAGTCTATATACGAGAAATTCGGATAATTAAAGCTTCGGATTATTCAAACAAATTCCTGGGGTCCCTTCGAATTTGAATTATTGCGAGTCGACTGTATACAATTCCAATAGACCTGATACCCACCCCATGAAAGTAGAACATTAGGACGATAACCGAAAAAGAGGTGCCTGCTACAACGCTGCAAAAATACAATTGTTATAATACGTTTTTCGAGGTTTATTCGGCGTTTGCTCGAATCAATTTAATTATCCGGCGTTCAGCTGCTCGTGCGCCACCGGTTGGCAAGTTTTGTTTCTGTTGGACTTGGAACGCCGCCACGTGGTCTTGGCTCGGGCGGGAGCTGTGTTTGTATTTTTGGTAAAAATATTGTTGTCAAGGACTGCATTATTTGCTATCAATCAAGGGCGTATGTATTTTCACTCAAAAGAATACTGCCTAGCACCAGTTGACTTGCAGTTTTCTGAAATATGCCTAATATTTTCTTTAGGCTTGTGGACCTGCCCTCTACGGCTGTCCAGAAATGAGGCACACTGCGGTTGAGTACAATGACAAACTCTTTATTCACATCCTCGTCCGGGCATACACACGCACACCAGCCAAAAACACTCTGTCCATCCCCAGTCCCGAGTCCCCGCGCGCGGTTCTTTTTTCAGCACCACCGCCCGCTCCTTCACCCCACTGCCCCGTGTCCGCCAGCGCCATCTCTCGGGCCCCGACGTCCCCTCGGGCCCCGACGTCCCCTCGGGCCCCGACGTCCCTCCTCGCATGGCAGGCGAGGAGGGCAAGGGAAGGGAGCTCGCGGCGTGGGGCTCTGGGCAACACCCTCTAGGCCAGAAGGTGTCGTGCCAAGGCGCTCCCCACAGGCTCAGCAGTGTTAACAGGTACCAGTGTTAGTGGTTTTGAAATGTTTTGCCTATATAAACTTCTACTTTCATAATTCTTTTATCTTTTTGGCGGGTGGATAAATCGAGGGACAGAAAGGCAGGCAGATCGATCCTTTCGTGCTTTAGTAGCCCCTCCAAAGACTATCGTCTTTGTTACTCTCTTGCCCGCAAATACGCTATATACATTTCATCCACTGCTGCCCTCAACCTATGTTCCCAATTAGGGGTGCAAGGCTGTAGGCCTTGCTTTTGTTCGGTGCGCTCATCCAATGCACACAATAAAAATCTGACAGCTGCCTTCCATCAAGCTGTAATGTAGTTTGTTATTCTTGATTGCCCTTTGATTATATACTTCAGCGCCATCTGTCCTAATCGGGATGGACTAGACCATCTGGTGCGACGCCTTAGTTGCTGAAGAGACTACTAAGAACGCCTCAACGCGTTCTTTTCAGCATTTGTCGCATTTGTGTCAAATGCTAAATTCACCATCGGGTGACGTGGGGTTGCCACCGACCTCAGCTGCTCGGGAAGAATCAGCTGTTAGTTGTTTTTCGTGTGTTGCAATTTTAATGACGAAGCCTAATGGTCTGCCTAGTTTTTATTTACTGTAAAATACCATGCATACCACAAAATGACGCATTTCCTGTCGTGTAACTAGCGACAACCTGTAAACATACACGCAACGTGTTTGACATCTGCCTGCCACGGCTTTGCCCCAGTTTATGGTGATATTCCTCGCCCTGCGGATGTTAATATTTAAACGCAGTTATTGGCTCGCCATGTTTGCGCACCGCCAAATTTCTTGCCCCATTGAGAAATTTACAGGCAAAAGGGGCAGTCCACAGGCCTTGATAGCATTTTACCCCCATGTCGATGAAAGGGACGCACAGAAAAACCCAAAACTGTTCTTTACAGGGAAGATTTACGTGCAAACAATTCCCCGCGTCATCATCACTGCTATGAACAAGGCATTTACAATTTTTTATTTTGTCTTGCTTTATTCTCGCCTCAAATCTAAGCTCCTTGCACATTGAGCATATTATTATCCCCAATTTTTTTAGCGCCCCGTTCCATTAAAAAGAGACAGAAATGAGATTACCTTGAGGTCTTTGAAAGACAGGAGGCCGCGCATCCATTGCCATTATTACTGTTTGGACAGAAAACAATTTTGTCCCTCATTATGTGACGGATGTCAACAGCTCGCACCATCTGCAAACGCGAGAATTTATGTATTTAAGAAAAAATTCAAGTGTAGAGCCTTTGAGGAGTTGTTGAAAGGTGATTAGAAAGGACATGCGGAACAAAGACAGAATGATCGCATTGGGATGTAACTAGTGTTTTTTACAACTTTTATCAGTCTGTCGTTTTTATGTACGTCTTCGCGTGCGAAATACCAGTTGTAGCGCGAAAAGTATAAAGGATGTGCGTTTGTGACAACAGTAAATAATCAATAATAATCAATAAAAGGCAACATATGTATTTGAACGTTGATTGGGTACTGCAAAAATCAAAACCTAATCAAAAATAAAAACTTAAGTTATTTTAGTGAATAATTTTTGCATATACCCCTACGTGAAATACAGGGTATCTGTCAGAACTCTACCCGGCGATCAGGGATAAGTGAGTCAGAGGTGTTGCGTGGCAATCGGAAAGCCTGTGCAGATGACTTTTAGGGCAGAGATAGTTGCCCTAGTTTCCTAGGGTGGGCCTATAAATACATGGCGACCGAAATTATAACACTATGATGCAATTCTGAGGGCGAGAAAATTCAGTAGTTCTGTAAAACCAGGGGGTGAAAAACTCTTTACGACGACGTTACTGTGTTTTGATTCAGTGGTATATTAAGAAATGAGTAGGAACAGGAGAAGTTATGATGGGACCAACCAGAGTTGTCCTTGTTGCTTTGGCTCTTGTGAACCATATTTCTTCGGAACGTCATTGCATCAATATTTGAACGCAGTGGTGTACCGAAGTGTGTCCAAGGCCGGTTTGTCTTCCTCACCTCCAGCATTATAACGGGGAGGTATATTATTGTGATATGGAAAAAAGTGCTGAGGCGCTCTTCACCGGTGCTGGTGAGAAGCAAATAAAAACTATAATGGTTTCCTACTCAATCAGGCGAGAATTTTTCCAGCGTTTTCAACATGTGTTTATGGCCAACAATGTTTCCTTAAAAATAAATAAATAACGCATTCTTTAATTAGGCTTTCCATCTGCTACACTTGAATTGTGGTGTTATAATTATATTATATTCAAAATCTATGCTCAGCCCAGGTAGCATGAACATGTTGAGTAAACCGGAGATGTGTGACATTACCTCCTCTACGGGCACGTCTCTGTTTTCTTGCTTGCAGAGTATCGTCTGTCGTTCGCCGCACTGGAAGATGCACACGCTGCAGAAAGCGTGAGAAGCAGCGTCCTGGAACATGTCCTTGGAATACATCCCGCATTTGGAACACAGACACCACATTGAAACGCCGTCCGCGAACTTCACCAAGAGCGGTCCCCCTGGCAAGTCCCGGAACATTACTTCACTCTTCATTTTCTCTCTCTCTGCACGTACACACTGAAAAAGGATTCACAGGTATTGATTTTAGGTTTACAAGACCCAAAGCGACCGCTGTTGCGCTACGGCTTTTCGATTTTTATGGTTATCAAAGAACAATACGATGTCTATTTATTAGGTTTACTATACTTTATGACGCAGCACATTAAACTTGGTGGAGGAGTAAACATTTGTCGTCAACACGTTTGATAACTGATTTATTGATTGTGCGGTTTAACGCGCCGACGCTACACAGGTGGAGAGGCGCTCCATAGTGGAGGGCTCCGGATCAATTTTGACCACTTGGGGAGCTTTAACGTGCGCGGAAATTGCGAACACACGATCGTTTTTGCCTTTCGCCACCATCAGAAAAGCGCCCGTCGCAGCCGGGAATCGAGCCCGCGTCCTCGCGCTCAGCAGCACAACGCCATAGCCACTGAGCCACCACGGTGGGCCCGTCACACTACTCAAAAGGTGAGCCTGCACACACTCACTCTACAACTACCACCATCATCACCATCATCATGGTAGGCAAGTACCAGTCTCCAGGCCACGTTGGGGACATATCGATAATTGAGGCCCTCGTTTCCTTGTAGGTGCCCCTGAAGGAGCATGCCAGAAGTTGTCAAAAATAGGGAGGGGACGACTTCTGCTTGTGATCCAATGTGAGGGTGTTTTTTGCTACTGCCACAAGTTTTGTCTTCAAGGACCTCTGCAACAATTCCGATAAACACCTTCGCACTCTCCTTCGGGTCCGGAAACATTGTGAAAACTACAGTTATCACCGGAGCGACACTGCGTGATTTGCTCCTAGCAGCAGATACGCCCCCCGTTTCTGTTTTGTTGTCGTTTCGATTTTTGACTGTGGCTACCGAATTGGAGAAACTGAAAGGAATCAGGCGAATAGCCATTACAGCGTTGAAGTGACGTAATTCAAGCCATAGAAGAACGCCATGACCGGGAAAGAGGGAAAAATCTTTTGACCATGTTTTTAAGTTATCTGATGATAACAGAGCAAAAATTTCTGCCTGAGGTACTTTGTGACCCCCGTTCTAAGTACTGGTTGTTTTATTTGACAACGTTTTGAAAGCATTAAGTAATTAGATGATCAATTTGAAAATAGTGTTGCAGGGCCCCTTCAACATCCGGCCTCACAACAAAACGGACAAGATGTATCAGTGGAGCCGCAATGTGGCCTTTAACCAAACCTGGTTGATCGAATGCAGGATTAGGTAGTGGTTTATGGGAAGAGGGGCATGGGGAAGAGCACACTGGCCTTCAAATAAAGGAGAATAGGGTAGTGGTGAGGGAAAGTGGATAGCGGAGGAGGGGTTGGAAAAGGGAGGGCGTTCGCGCTACCTTCCAAGCCCGGTTTGTAAAAATTGCGCGCCGGACTTTCGCAGTCTTTAGCCCTTTACGCACGATCCCATGGGCCAGCAGTGCGGGAAACCTGGGTTTCGTTAATGTGGAGATTAAGCTGTTCAACCAGCGTTCCGCATACTGCAGGGCACATGCCGCGCTTTTCCTCCGAGTGCCAATTTCGGATGTTAGGTCCTATTCACTGGTCATGTAATAACAACTCCCATGCTACACGCTTTTAAATGCGAATGCATTCTTAGTCGAGCCATGTCAGGCGGCGTGCGCCGTCCACGCGCCGCAGGTGTTATCTCTCCGCTCTCAGCCCCCCTCTCCCATAGCAACAGCTGCGAGCGAAGCGCGCGCGCTCCTCCTCTCCCCTAGCAACCGAAGCAGGCTGGTGCGGGCGTGATCAGCGGCGAGTGAGTAGAGAGGAGGAGCGCGCTCGGGCGTGTGAGGGCGCTCGCATCGCGGGAGCTCGCCGGAGCTCCCGCGTGGTGTTAAATAAATGGTTACGCTTCAATCACCGTCTCCTCATTAATTTTAAAATTCCGCGCACTCTCGCGCAAAAGAAAATGCATTCGCATTTCTCCCGATTTCCCTCCGGGGAGGTGGGGTGAATTTTTTTCCGAGATAGCTTGTTCATAGAACCTTTGGACCCACTCTCGTGATGGGAGTTCTCCCTAGCTGCCAAGGCAAGAAACCTTACCGCGCTTTATGACGGAGGGTCTTCCACAGACACTTCAATGACAGCATTCGGAAATTCGAGCGAGTAGCAATAGGCGAGTGTAAATAGGTGAGTGAAACAACGGTTACAAGGCACGCACGTTGTAAGAAATTCGCCTTTTATATCAACACGTGAGGACTGTTTAAACGAAAAGTCGAGAGAAAAAAAGTTTGGATAACAAAAAATTATCAGTGTCTCATACGAGAAACGACTTCTTGTATATAAAAAAATGGCATGACGCAAACATTTTTGCCGTATTTCTGCGGGTGAGTTCCTGTGAGCCCAAAAAATATTACGTCATGACTAAGATTTGTCAAACAGCTGGTTGCTATGAATTATAGGGACATATATTGTGTCAGTTTTAATTTTGGCCCTCTGAATGCTCGTGACAGAACAATCGACATTTCCGTAGATTCTGGTTAGCTGGTTGATTGATTGGAGAGGTCGCTCCCCACTCACATTGCGGCGATTGGTTCCTGCAACCCTGAATTTGTTCCACGACCATTGCCTTTGCTGACAGCAGATGCCCCAGGAGAGTTTCTCCAAAAGGAAATAAGATCTTCGCTTCGCTACATGAGCTATAATTCCAACGTGTGGAATGGACCTCCCTATTAGACTCGCTCGCTGGGAGGAGGTCTTGCTGCGAAGACTTCATGTTAATGCAGCCCTACCTCCCGCAGTTACCCGGGAGTGGCCACCACGATACCATGCCCCGTTCGCACAGAACTGGCCCTTTTGCACGGCGCCGGCCTAATATGCGGACACAGAACATTTGCTGTGGACATGGCCTTCATTGGAAGCGGCCAAAACACGATACTTTCGACGCACAGGCCTCCACGCTGGCATACCACGTGACCTTCATTGGTGGATATGGGGACCCCACCACCGCTCCCTCCTTGATGATGATGGTTAGTGTTTAATGGCGCAAGGCCAACGAGGGCAAAGAGCGCCAGAGAAGACATTATTTAATCAAGAGAAGTGATTACCATACAAAGGTAGGTATAAAAAAGTGTAAACCGAACATAGTAAAATCAATTAAAGAAAATGGTGATGGCTGGTGTATAGGGCCAGATTTGATTATGCGTGATAGGAAATGAGGTTTAAAAACTTGACCGCTGACAAATACTCAAACACACGTTTCATGGAAACCATGGCATCGTCACCTAGAAACAACGATGAATGTAGGGGAATATATTGTCTGTAGAGTTCTCTGAAGTGTTTGTGTCGTGTTGTGTGAAGTGTCTTGCATGTGATTAGGATGTGCACTACGTATAGGGCCTCTCCGCACCTGCTGCACTGGGGTATAGAAGATCCCGTCAGCAGATAAGAGTGCGTCGCATGGGTGTGCCCTATCCGCAGCCTACCCAAGGCGACTTCCGTGTGTCTGTTGTGTGAGTCAGCTGTGTACCGTCCCAAGTGTGGCTCTATTACATGTAGTTTGTTGTCTGTCTGTTCGTCATAGTG
This sequence comes from Haemaphysalis longicornis, assembly GCA_013339765.2. Classification (NCBI taxonomy): domain Eukaryota; kingdom Metazoa; phylum Arthropoda; class Arachnida; order Ixodida; family Ixodidae; genus Haemaphysalis; species Haemaphysalis longicornis. The sequence goes on from CM023455.1 coordinate 126,921,721, forward strand.
TGTTTGCCATGCTCTGCGCAGGTGTTGTTTTATGTGTGGCTTGACGTCTGTGTAGGGTATCGTGGTAATGTCTACAGTGTTCCTGAGTGCAGCAGCAGTGGCCCTCTCATCTGCCAACTCATTCCCAGCGATCCGTGCGTGTCCTGGGATCCAGCAGAGGACCAGCTCATGCTTTTGTGCATACACGGACTTGATAGTGTTGAATACAAGATTAACTATGTGGTTTTTGGGGGGCTTGTGCGATGACAGTGCGTGAACAACACTCAAAAAATATGTATAGATGATGGAATTGGGAATTTGAGTTTCAAGAATGTGTCGTACAATCAGTAAAATTCCATACGCTTCTGCTGAAAAAATTGTGTGCACGCTCATGGTTCTGGCTGCATTGAAATTTGGACCATGAGCAGCGCACGACACCATAGTGGAGGTTTTAGAAGCGTCACTATAAAATTCTGCATATCTGTATTTAAACTGCAAAGACAGAAAGTGCTCTGATATTGCAGCTCGTGGTACACGATTTTTGTCAAGTCTCATAAAAGAAAGGTCGCACGACACAGGGCGAACTTGCCAAGGCGGTAAAATGTTAGAAAAGGATGACCTGTACACATCTAAAAACAAAGCCCTGAGATCCGAGGCTCGCTCTCTCACTCTAAGTGAAAAGGGCAGAGGAACGGATGGGTGATTTACAAAGAGCAGAGATGTTGATGTATCGTTAGACAGGATAAAAAGGATGATTATTCAGCGACGAAATTTTAAAAGCATAAAGCAAGTTCATATACGTTCGTTGGTTCTCAAGGCTCCTCTTATCACACTCGACATGAAGACTCTCGGCAGGGCTAGTGCGAAAAGCACCCGAAGCAAGACGAAGGCCCAAGTGTAGCACTGGGTCCAGAATTCGCAAGGCTGTCTTAGTCGCCGACCCATACACCACACTGCCATAGTCTAAACGAGACCCAACCAAAGCAGTATACAAGCGAAGCAGGAGTTCTTTGTCGGAACCCGTAGGATTGGTGGGAGAGAACCTTAAGTATATTCATTGTTTTGAGACATTTATTTTTAAGTTCCTTGATGTGGGAATGAATGTGAGTTTGTGGTCAAACACAACACCTAAGAACTTGTGCTCCTTGTTCACAGGAAGCGACACGCCATTAAGATGAATGTCTGGGTCCATGACCCGGCGCTCCTGGAGAACACAACGCAGGAGCTTTTTACAGGATTCAAATTTTAAACCATTCTTGTCGCTGCCCACTGGCAAGTTCTTCCCCAAGCTGGATTACTTCCGCAGATTGACAATTGCATGATTTAATAGATATCGGACGTCTCAACAATACATGGAAATAAGAGATGTAGGGGGCAGTGCCTTACAAGAGAGTTTCATTTTTACTATGAAGAGAGTGCAGCTCAACACGCCACCTTGTGGCACGCCATTTTCTTGCATGTGAACTGTTTGAGAGTGCACCACCGATCTTACTCGGAACGTTTCTGTCGGACAGTAACTGACAAGAGCGTTCAACATGTTACCCGAACACCGAATGGACTTGAGGTCACTTAGGATCCCATAACGCCAAGCGATGTCGTATGCCTTCTCAAGGTCGAAAAACACAGTTAAACAATGCTGCTTATGCGCAAAGGCATCCTTGATGTGCGAGTCAAGAGCTAACAGTTGATCGTTCGTCGATCGCCCCACCCTGAAGCCTGCCTGGCAGCTCTCGAGAAGACCGTTGTACTCAAGGAAGTACACGAGCCTGCGATTTATCATCTTCTCGAAGAACTTGCACAGGCAGCTCGTCAGGGCAATAGGACGGTAACTTGAGGGGGATGACGGGTCCTTTCCCTCCTTCAGGAAAGCTACAACTATAGCCTCCTTCCAAGAGTTTGGAATGTGCCCCGAAAGCCATATCTTGTTATATAGGTGTAAGAGTGTTAGAAGAGTGTCCGCGTGCAGGTGTTGTATCATTGTGTATGTGATGTTGTCTGGGCCTGGAGCTGAGGGTTTACACGTGCTCAAAGCAGCCCTGAGCTCATGCAGTGAAAACTCTGAGTTATAAGAAGATTTTTACCTATTGTTATCTAGTATGGGCTTCTTTTCGGCCATTTGCTTGTGTTTCATGAAAGTGTTTGTGTAGTGTGCTGAACTAGAAACGTGTTGGAAGTGTTGTGCGAGTGTGTCAGCTTGGTGTTCGAGTGTGTCTCCTGTAGTGCTGACCAGAGGCAGGCTGTGTGTTTGTTGTCTCTTGAGTTTGCGTATTCGTGTCCATACTTTCCGTGTGTCTGTGTAGGAGTTTATTGATGTTATGAATGTACGCCAACTCTCTCGTTTTGCCTCACGGAGGACACGTTTTCCTAATGCCTTGGCCCGTTTGAACAAGAGGAGGTTTCCCGACGTGGAGTACCGACGAAGGATACCCCACGACTTGTTCTGGGCCTCACGCGCCCGCCTGCATTCCTCATTCCACCACGGCCTCCGCTGGTTGCGCCGGGCACCAGAGGCGTGGGGAATGGACATTTCGGCGGCGTCGAGGATGTGCGCCGTGAGAAGTTGGGTAGCTTCTTCAACGTGTAGGTGTCCTATGGATGTGTGGTGTAGTTTGGATGTCTCTGTAAATGTATTCCAGTTAGCTCGTGCTTCATTGAACCTATTATGGGAAGATGAACTGCTTGGGCCTTTACCTATATATGTAAGTGAGGTGGGGAAGTGGTCACTGCCATATGGGTCAGTTCCCACACCCCACTCGAGAAGAGGAAAAAGAACTGCGGAGCCAATAGCCAAGTCAAGACATGAGTATGTGTTGTGTCCTATGTTATGATATGTAGGCTGTTTATTGTTGAAAAGGCATGCTCCAGAGGATGTAAGAAACCTCTCTATCAGGCGACCCCGGGCATCCGTATGAGAAGAGCCCCAAAGAGAATTGTGAGCATTAAGGTCGCCGGTTGGAATGTAGGGTTCGGGCAGCTGGTCAACCAGCGCCTCGAAGTCAGTGCTCAAAAGTGTAGCATCAGGAGGAATGTATATGAAGCATACCGTTAGCCTCAAGGACGGTATTCAAGGTGACAGGGTGGCATGCTAAGGATTTTCGGGCGATTATGGCCACACCGCCAGAAGAGTGTGTGCAGCCATCCCTGTCTTTCCTGTATACGAGGTAACTATTCAAGAAATTTGTGTGTTTAGAATTCAAATGTGTTTCCTGAACTCACATTACACTTGGCTGATTGGTATGCACAATCTCATACACGTCGTCAAGATTACTCAGAAGGCCTCTGCAGTTCCGTTGAACAATATTTTCTCTTCCCATTATTTAGTGTGAGAGCTACTGGAGTGTATATGTTTATGTGTCGTCTTTTGGGGCTGTGACTCTTGGATTGGCTTTCTGGGCCTTTCTGTAGGCTTGGGCGTCGGAGGCCGATCGTTCGCTGCGTTGCAGGCAAGAATGGCACGACGTCCATCTCGTCGTCCGATGTCCTGGGTGTGCCTGTCGAACCAGGCCCCCCGGACTTGGCCCCTTTTCGAGGGCCCTTCGTTTGATCCGCCACCGCCGCAGGTATCGGAGGCACCAGACGTGGCACGGGCGGTGCGGTGGCGGTGGGAGCCGGTGCGGGGTCCGTGGTGTCCATGGCACCCTCCAACTCACTGGACGATGGGGAGGCAGGGACGGGAGCGGCACCGGTCCCGACGGAAGAGGTTGCCACCACAACCGCTGCTGGCTCAGCGAGCGGTGCGGAGGCGGGTTGGGCTGCCAGAGGGAACGCAGGCGGGGGGGGGGGCGGGGGCGGGACCAAGTCCGACTCGCGGTACTGGGTCCCCGCCGAAACCAGACGCCGCTCCGCCCCCCGGCGAGCTGCGTCGGCGTACCTCCCAAGGGGGAAGGAGGCGAACCTATTTCGCGCCTCTGGGAAGGTGATGTTTTCCGTGACCTTGATGTTTATTATTTTTTTCTCAAGCTTGAACCGCTCGCAGGTTCGCGAATATGCAGCGTGAGGTCCTTGGCAATTGGCACAGAGCAATCGATTGGATGAACAGTCATCAGTGAGATGATGTTGGGCACACTTAGCGCAGGTTGGCTGGCCCCGGCACGAGTTAGTACCGTGCCCCAACCGCTGGCACTTGTAGCAGCGACGCGGATTCGGGATGTCAGCTCGGACGGAGCACGAAATAAAGCCTGCTTTAATGAATTCAGGAAGTGTGGAGCGGTTGAAAGTCAAGATTATATGCTTTGTGGGGATTTCCTGCTTGTCTCGTCTGATGGTGATACGCCTCACTGCAGTTGACACCCTGATCTTTCAGGCCTTCCAACAGATCAGCTTCGGTCTCATTCAACAAATCGGTCTCCGAAATCACACCCTGAGAGCTGTTGAGGCTACGATGGAGAGTGACTCTGATGGCCAGATCTGCCATGCAGGTTTGCGACAGGAGGTTAGTGGCTTGTTGCTGCGTCTTGACATTGACTAGGACTTCACCGGTACGGAGTTTCTTAGCATCGAACGATTTTCCGAGGATGCCTTCAAGGAACTTAGTGATCAAGAATACGGACATGGAAGAAACAGGGTTTGTTTGTCAACTGCCTCGATAACCAAGAATCGAGGATAGTTGTCAGGTTTCGGAATGTGGATTGTTGTAAGGATGTGAAAGGAAATTTCAGTGCGGCCCTTTCGGGGCCGATCATGTCTGGGGGGGGGGGGGGGGTTGATATCCATATGGCATAGGAAAAAGCAGGGAGACGGGGGTGCTTTCTTCTTTGAACTTACCCTGGTAGTCAAAGAGGTCCCGGAGCTCCCTGCCTGGTAGACAGGCAGGGAGCCCCCTCGGCCGGAGCTTGACCAAGGCACCGACAGCCACCGTAGAGGTTTCTACCCTTCACCTTAAAAAACACATCACACAGTAGGTCACAGCTTATGTTGGGGGGCTCGGGGTCCGCGGTATCGCCAGTACCGTCACCAAGATTACTCAAGGTTGCCCCGTGCGGGACCGCTCCCTCCTTGCGTTTCTGCGTGAAACGGGAGTTAGACTATAATTGTAACATAGTATTGTGCCATCAGGTGTACAACCGCAATAAAAAGTAACCGAATATGACCCCTGCTACTTCATTTCACCCAATAAATGGTCAGAGACTCAATTGTTCACGACAATTTTCGTGAGTTCTATTTGTTGTCTATAAAATGTCATCCTGGGTTGGTGTTTATGAATTCACGGTAAAAACATAACAACGTCGCCTAATACTTTGACGCGATTCCCTGCAAGGTAAAAAACACATTCAAGGCACAGGCAACATTATTTTTAGACCAGCGTCAGGCATGGTGCAAGTAGAGATTCTAAACCACAACACGATGGTTATCAAATGGCAGTTTTTTGTAGAGTTCAAGTCTTTGCCGGGAGTATAATGGGCAATCTAACATCACATGGGAAACATCTTCCTCGGGCACTCCGCGTGCGCAGGATGGTGGGTTTGCAGAGCAAATTTGGAACACAAACGCCTTTGTATAAGCAACACCCAGTCGCGTGCGATGAAACAGAGTTTCCACATTCCGTGAAAACTCCACATTCAACGGAACTGTTAGGCTGGGTCTATTGCATACAGCAGTGACGCTTCGTGTCCTGATCAAACCACAACTCTTCGGACCGTTGCTAACTCAGCTTCCGTATAATGCTCCTTATATCATCGGCGATGAGCGGTACGGCGAGCTTGTCACCTAAGTCGTAACCAAGCTTTGAGAGTCTTTCTGCCCTCTCACTTACTTTCAAGCCGCTGTAGTTGAGTATCCATTGGAAATCTACGACATGACCTTTATCACAGGCCGTTTCAAGATGTTAAGCACTCGTAAGAGCCAATATAAGGCACCCGTTTCTGGCCTGAACGTTTGATACGAGCACAAGTGCTGACGTTGAGTCGGAGCGGACACTTTTCTGCCTTGTGGCAATAAACTTTACCGCCTATAGAATGACACAGAGTTCAGTACTGGTTTATGAATATTTCAAAACTGCATTATGCCGACACAAGCTCTCGGTGCTACAGTGTTGGTATTTCGCGGTACCTGAAAGGTAGCCATGGGGACACCAGGAACAGGTGCAGGGGATTCAAGTACCTAGTGTATGAAACTCATTCATTTTTACTTGTAATCAAAACACCAGCCTCACAGTTCGCTTCGAAAGCAGTCAAATCATCTTTCCCGCCGCTTCCCCCTAGCTCAATTGAAGATTACTTGCGGCTCATCCAAAATTTCCTAAATGACCTGGTTGGTGGGGCTCATCAGACCAAAGTGAAAAAAAGGCGCCACAATCCCAACAAACTGTTCGTTTTCCCGCGCGGTCTTGCCGCAACTTTTCCAACTAACAAGCATGCAGCTGAGAGAAAAGGGCCGACCACTTGGAGTTCGACTGGCTGGAAGTTGCTCTGACACGTATACGTCACTATATGTGCTTGACGTCACACAGCTTCTGAGGCACTATTTTCATTCTCAGAACTGCGGCAGACAGAATGCCTTCAAAATAGATTTCAAGGAAACTGTGGCGCATACAATTGCGGAAAGGCATCGGGCATCTTTCTCAAGCAAAGCATACCAGTTTTTTGAAAATTTAACTTTTGCGTCACATCTCGTTCAACGCGTGCTGTGGAAGTTTTGTTGGCGTAGAAGAGCTCAATTTATCGTAACGCTCATTTATTAGACGTGGTCAATGTTTGTAACCCTAATGTTTTTGGGAAAGCTCTTCCTACACAAGACGAAGTGTCCCGTGAGCACCATGCATGACGCAGACTCGGAAGGAGATGTAACTCCAGACACTCGAACGGGGGCAAACTGCCCCAGCATCAAAACTAGGGCCGATACTCTGGGGCTGATACTTTTTTCGCTATACGTAAATGACTTTCCATCTATTCTAAATATTCCGAAGCGTTAATTTACATTGCTGACACGGGTTTGATTTTTCTAGAAGAATATACAAATGACCAAAACACTTAAATAAACGAGCAGCCAGAAAGGGTCCCATCATGGTTTGCAACAACCAACTCACCATTATATTACAAAAACAAAATACACAGTGTTCCCTTCCAGGGAAAAAAATTGAACCACAACGAGAGAAAAATTAAGTTAAAATGCGAGCCGATACTACATGGAAGCTGCTCTAAGTATCCAAGTATATATTTTGAATCTGACATGCACTGCAAAAACCAAGTAAAACAAGTTTGTTTATAACTAGCATACGGCTGCTACATTCGGTGGAAGGCGACAGACTGCTTTGATTTTTCCATTCGACCTATGCTCTATTTTGTTCTTTTTCGCAGTCAGTTGTGTGATTGCATCGAGTCTTGGGGCAACACATACCCGAATTATCTTGAAGATGTAGTGCGATTGCAAAATAGAGCTTTAAGAATTATTCCGTTATCAAATTGCACGTATCCTAGCAAGGCACTTTTTCAAGTAGCCTGTATTCTCCATTTATTTTTAAGTATACTATAAAAGTACCTCAAACAATTCTTACAATTCTGAAACTGAATGTGCCCTTAACCCATAGTATTTTTATACTCCGGAAAAGTGCCACCAGAGCTGTAAGTGATAACCTTTACAACTTACCTGTGTGTCACAATATTTACGGTCAAGGATGATTGAATTTAGTTGTGCCCAATTTAGAATAACGGTCGTATTGAAGTGAATAATAAGAGAAATTTTATAGAGCTACTAAAAACGTATTCGCTGAGTTCTCAACATTCATGAGAAACATACTTTCATTGCAAGTAAACATCATCTTACCTAGCGTTGAATTTTGTTGTAAACCAGAGTCAGCCCACGTGTTTTTGCACAGGTTATTTTATTTCTCAGTATGAATTTGTAAACTTTTATTCTGGGTTTGTGAATGTCAATCGTTACATTTGTGGTGCCCTCCATTGGCTATTGGTGATACCATTCTATGAATTTTATTGTTGACGCGAGACATGTTCGTCTCCATTCGCTTCAATAATTTGCATCTACCTGTTACCCTAAACCCGAGACTAGCCTTTGCCTATATGGGTCCAGTGCAAGTGAATGCACTGCATGTAATTTATGAAGAAACCTCATGAATAAAACCTCAAAGAATAGGCTCGCACCAGAGTTTTCGTACTAGTGGCTAAGGGTCGAATGCATTTCGACTATCGCTTTTCTTCTGTGCCCTAAATAACCCCAGTTTTAGTTCAGCCCTTATTCTCCATGTTGCATCCTTCTCCGCGTATTGAATCGCTTCCCACGGTGGTGTTGCTACACCCAGACCCTAAATCTCCCAAGTATCAGTGAAAGTAACTAGACCCCTGTCGTCGTATGCATGTTCCTCTGGTAGGTAGTAAGTGCTCTTGTGTGCACGATAATACACTGAGCGAGGAGTGCTTATGCCGCGAATAAACTTACTGCTGCGGAATATACCGGTTACCAACGGGTTACAATTTCTTTTTCAAACATTGAATAAACTAGGTTCGATCTTCCAATCTTCAATACTTGCGAAAACATTTTCTTCCAAAATCTTTTAAAATCTAGGATAGCCGTTCCATGCATCTTTATGTAAGGAACAAACACGTCGACAAACAAAGAATGGCGTACATCTATGGTATGAGTTAAGGGGTATCACAAATACGCTACACTCGTGTAGAACTGAAATGACGGCAGCTGACCCTTGCTGCTCTTCGAACAAACGCGTACAGATTTATTGCGTTTACAACAGCGATAAAAAGGAATACTGGAAACGATTTTTATGTACAAGTGTGGGATTTGTTAACAGTTAAAAAAACCTACAGAAATGTTTTCGTCTGTGACCTGCCACTCGCGCAACAGGGCCCTTTTTGCGGAATAATATTTACCTCCAGTGGCGTAGTATTCATTCACCATTTCAAAGAAACAAAAAATCACTATTTTTTATGGTTTTTCGCCTGGTTGGGAACATTCGTAATCATATTTAATAAGTACACGCGAAATCTTTAGAACAGCAAATAAGTCACAGTTTGTAGATTTAGAGTACCGACTACTTGATGGCGCTTATCGCACTATTGTCTTTGCTGGTGGTTGTCACAATATCTGGTAATGGCACCAGAGAAGACACGCACAGATACGGTGTTTTTTTATACCGAAGCAGCGAAGGATAATGATTACCCCATATACCGCCACGTTACTTGCCGTGTAATTAAACCTTAGCAAACTGTGGAATTTAAATAACACGAAATCTATATAGCAGGTAATTAAAGGTGTACAGGGCGTTGCCGGCTTAATTTTTAAGTCGACAGTTTCTCAAAAAACTTGTTCTGTGATTGGGGCCTAGAAAGCAGGATAAAATTCTCGTTGGTGCCTATAATTTTCCGCATGCAATGAAATCATGTCCTGGTGGTCATTTATGAGGTTGTAGGGCCCTCGATAAACCTTTAAACCCTTTGAAAATTTTGAAAGTGCATCGAATAAAAGTGATGTCCTAGAGCTCGGGTAAATGCTTTCTTTTTCACCACCAACAAATAAGCCAAAATGACTTCGATTATACTGCTATGGATATTTCCTCAATTCAACCACCTGGTTAAATAGTTACGGCGCTCTTTGGGCTGGTGTAATTACGTGGGAATCCAATAGTGCCTGCGCAACACCAAAATTCAGAAGGATAACGCATCGCTAATTTGCTCTAGGCGGGTGTGTTCACTCGATTTGACTGCAACATCGCTACCTTTGCCACAGTGACAGGGTTATTGAATATTCCTCGCCTTCGACAAGGTATTTCGATAGCAAATATTCTGAAATGTCGAAAGTCGTTGGCGGTACGTCATTCTGAAAACATCTAGCTTTAGAGCGCAAGCTTTGTAAAACCGGGAAACATGCATATGGCTGACGTGCCGCATTCAACTAGCAAATACATTTTGTACTCAACGCTTTATTTTTGGCAAGATCCATGCTACACGTTGGACGATAACAGTGAGGTAACAAATGTGAATGAAAGCTTTCATGCTTTCTGCAACTTTGTTGTTGCAATCTGCAATTACATCTCCACATCGATCGGTTCATTGATCACAGAGCCTCGGAACACCCACCTGGAAGCACAACCTCCGAATTTGTCGAAACCATCGAAATGGAAGGAAATAAAAATAATTCAACAGCGTACCTTCAGCGCAGCCGAAAGCGTCGGCTTCAGAGAAACGTTGAGAACACAACAAACTTGTTCAGAGACAATCCGTGGACGATCCAAACCGAGGCAACCATTACAGCTTCTAGCGACAGTAAAACAAGCAGCGGAACGAAGCGTCGAGAGGGACGGTTATCAGTTTCTTGATTGTCGCGCATAGCAACGGAACACGACAGAGCTCCCACTATATCCGTTCAAAAGCTGAGTCTATGCAGCAAGCGTGTTTGCTCGGTTTGAGTAACGCCCACAGTACGCTTAGATAAGAAGGAAGAGATGACCGTCCTGTAACGTATGCATTGGAACTCGATAATCTGTGCTATTGTGATACATTCTAATACGAACAACGGAGCGCGTGGCTTTCATTACACACCGCGCATCACGGCGACCTGCCGCGTATGCGCAGTATGAACAAATTACGAGAGTTCGCGGCCAACCTCAGTATGGGAAGACCACCTGTCCGCCTTTGAGCGTTTTGATTTGTGTTCGAGCCGCGATGGGAGCCCGCTCATGTGGGCGTTATCTAACTTCCTCGCTGCGCTTAGTGAAAACGGCGCACGCAGCTATATTGCTTTATTTTTTTAATTCGTGCCGAGCGCCCAACAGGCGATGGAAAGACGATGGTTTTTGCATGCCAAGGTTGTTCACGAACACACGTAACTTCTTCCTACTGCGCATACGTGGAGCGTCGCCACAAGTGATGCACGGCATGTACGGGAAGCTACGCACTCCGTTGCCCGTATTTAGATGTATCACGATTGTACTTGACTCGACGACGGACCTCCAAATACTGCAATATTTCTAACGCTAATTTTCTTGCGCGCCACCAGAACAAAACGCTTGAGGATGTCCTTGTGACCATGTTTTCTTATCCCCGTGAGTAAAATACTAGACTGCAAATTTTATTACTGGTAATATGAATAACGGGGTGTTTGTCGTTTACTCACAGCTGCACCACGAGTTAACTAAGGGAGGTCAGTTTTGTCATTTAGGTTCTGCACATGGTACAAAGACGGGGAAGCTGCTTTCTTTGTATGCAGATGTCACGGTGCTAGGAAAAGAGATAACAGTGAATGCTGGATTATGCTTAAAATGCAGAGCCTAAATGAGGGGTTCTTGCCGCCTTGCGGGAAGGGGTTGTACAGCAAACTCGTCGTATGTTTTGAAATTAGCGATGGCACCACCTTTCTGTGTTTGAGCGAAACGGACAAGTCAAGGTAGGAGAGAGAGAGACAGAGAGAGAGAGAGAGAGAGAGAAAGAAAGAGAGAGAGAGAGAGAGAGAGAGAGAGAGAGAGAGAGAGAGAGAGAGAGAGAGAGAGAGAGAGAGAGAGAGAGAGTCAAAGTACGACATCTGTAGGCATGTTGCCTATAGGCACGTTGCTCTGGTCTTGCCGCACAAGCAGCACCGCCATTATCCCTATCCAGGTGGTTCTGGGCATCATTTCCATTTTGAAAGATGCCACGCTCATCACAACGCCTGTTTGTAAGGCGGGCTGCAGACCGTATCCGCAACTGCCGTAATATCATTAAATAATGACGTCAGTTCACGTCTCATCCAACTGAACTGCGTGACACGCCGTTTTTTTACGTCCATAGCTCACGATACGCCTTTTGCGTCGGTAGTCTGGACATAGCCTAAACATTCAATTTATATAAGCATCGCCGCCCTACCCAAGATACCAGATGCACATAGTTATCACTAGAGACCGAAACTTTAGGGAAAACGCCGATTTTTCCCTTGAGTCCATATCAAGCCTATTTAACATTAAACACAAACTAAGGGAAGGGTAGCATTTTAAGCAATAATTTATTATGGCTATAACGCGTATTTTAACTATATAGGCCTATATTTTTAGGGCTTTTCAGCGCCCAAAAATGCCTTTTAAGTGCGAATGCACTTTATAAGCGACCCCAAACCATCCACCACCGGCGGCGGCGGCGGCGGCGGCGTCCGCAGTGCTCCTCTATATTTAAAAAAGAAACAGCATCCGGCGCCAGGTTTCGATCCGAGGACTTTGCGGCCGCAGCGCGACGCTCTACCGACCAAGCCACGGACGCGACGCTGATATCAGTGTTAGTGACGCGCCTTATATCTTTAACGCATTCAAACTACGTCGTCAGCGGCGTGCGTTGGCGACTCAGCGGCGTTATAGCGGCTTGATAACTGCGTGGTGTACACGTGATACTACAAACCCGATGGAAGAGATGGAAGAGAAGGCGGCGAGGCGGTGGGCTGCGGGGGCCGAGCGCAAGCGCCGCAAGCGGGCCGACAACCGTGCATTCGCACTTTCACATTCTCCCCCTCGGGGAAATGCGGGGGAATTTTTTGTGTTATATATGCCTTTTTTGTTTTTCGATTCAATGGTCTGTAAGGACTGTTCTCGCTTCAGCAGCCCGGAACGGGGTGTTCATCGCACCCAGTTTGCAAGAAAAATCCGCGAGCCCTGCCATACAACCCCAGAAACGCAAACCGTGCACGAGCCACCACCACCTTAACCTCGCCACATCGGCCGATCGGTCAGAGGGACGCACCCAGTGACGAGGGGCGTAGACAGGAAGTGGAGGGGGCATTTTAGTTGCATAAATATATATATATATATATATATATATATATATATATATATATATATATATATATATATATATATATATATATATACATATTCCGTTCCCATAACTAAATTTGCCATCACTACGATGCAACGAGAGGATTTGTGCCTCGTGATCGACTTAGTTGATCACAAGGCGTAGAGCGGAGAAGTTTGAACGGTCATTTGCCCTTTTACCTTTCCATCAGAACTTTGCTATAAGCCACTCTACCATGTAACCGCCATACTGCCAAAAAAATCATATCTCGTGCTTTGTGGCTGCAGAACTACTTATATAATGCAACATGTTTTTGACGAATAAGATAAAGAACAGCACTGGCGATTAGTGAAAATTCGAATTCGAGATGGGGTTTTTCATAATGGTTTTAAAATTAAAGCCATATTGCTGACTTACATGAAATGCAGATCATTTTTCAAATAAACCTTTTGTCTTATCAACATAAACTAGGAATGCGACGGAATGCTACGAAATTCAATGAGCCCGTCAGTTCCAACCTGATTCGCTACACACACACACACACACATTATATATATAATTATATATATATTATATATATATAATATATATAATATAGCGAATCAGAATAGGAAATGAGGGGCTCGTTGAAAATAACACAGAAATAAGGGTTGGCAGTCGGAAACCTCGGAAAGCAAAGGGAGGATGTGGTAGATCATTGAAACAGATTAAGATTTGGAAAGAAAGAAAGAAAGTGAAGAAAAAATGCCCGCCAGGTGGGATCCGAACCCACGACTCCAGAATACCGGTCTGGTGCGATAACCACTACGCTACCGGCGGGGCGATTTTCCATTCACTTTCTGGGGTATTTATGTTAGGTATGTTTGTTTCCTGTGCTTGGGGGTGGTAGCCAGCGCCATTCGGACTAATCGGGGTGAAGGGACTTCTTTTTAACCCCGGGTCGTGACTCGAGTGTCTACGACATGTCCAGAGTGGTCGACCAGCTTTGAACCTCTTAAGCTCCCTTGGCAACAAGACTGCCAGAACAGAGGCCCTCGCTATGCATGTAGCGAATCAGAATAGGAAATGAGGGGCTCGTTGAAAATAACACAGAAATAAGGGTTGGCAGTCGAGAAAACCTCGGAAAGCAAAGGGGAGGATGTGGTAGATCATTGAAACAGATTAAGAATTTGGAAAGAAAGAAAGAAAGTGAAGAAAAAATGCCCGCCAGGTGGGATCCGAACCCACGACCTCCAGAATACCGGTCTGGTGCGATAACCACTACGCTACGGCGGGGCGATTTTCCCATTCACTTTCTGGGGTATTTATGTTAGGTATGTTTGTTTCCTGTGCTTGGGGGTGGTAGCCAGCGCCATTCGGACTACTCGGGGTGAAGGGGACCTTCTTTTTAACCCCCGGGTCGTGACTCGAGTGTCTACGACATGTCCAGAGTGGTCGACCAGCTTTGAACCCTCTTAAGCTCCCTTTGGCAACAAGACTGCCAGAACAGAGGCCCTCGCTATGCATGTAGCGAATCAGAATAGGAAATGAGGGGCTCGTTGAAAATAACACAGAAATAAGGGTTGGCAGTCGAGAAAACCTCGGAAAGCAAAGGGGAGGATGTGGTAGATCATTGAAACAGATTAAGAATTTGGAAAGAAAGAAAGAAAGTGAAGAAAAAATGCCCGCCAGGTGGGATCCGAACCCACGACCTCCAGAATACCGGTCTGGTGCGATAACCACTACGCTACCGGCGGGGGGATTTTCCCATTCACTTTCTGGGGTATTTATGTTAGGTATGTTTGTTTCCTGTGCTTGGGGGTGGTAGCCAGCGCCATTCGGATTTTTTCTTCACTTTCTTTCTTTCTTTCCAAATTCTTAATCTGTTTCAATGATCTACCACATCCTCCCCTTTGCTTTCCGAGGTTTTCTCGACTGCCAACCCTTATTTCTGTGTTATTTTCAACGAGCCCCTCATTTCCTATTCTGATTCGCTACATGCATAGCGAGGGCCTCTGTTCTGGCAGTCTTGTTGCCAAAGGGAGCTTAAGAGGGTTCAAAGCTGGTCGACCACTCTGGACATGTCGTAGACACTCGAGTCACGACCCGGGGGTTAAAAAGAAGGTCCCCTTCAACCCGATTAGTCCGAATGGCGCTGGCTACCACCCCCAAGCACAGGAAACAAACATACCTAACATAAATACCCCAGAAAGTGAATGGGAAAATCGCCCCGCCGGTAGCGTAGTGGTTATCGCACCAGACCGGTATTCTGGAGGTCGTGGGTTCGGATCCCACCTGGCGGGCATTTTTTCTTCACTTTCTTTCTTTCTTTCCAAATTCTTAATCTGTTTCAATGATCTACCACATCCTCCCCTTTGCTTTCCGAGGTTTTCTCGACTGCCAACCCTTATTTCTGTGTTATTTTCAACGAGCCCTCATTTCCTATTCTGATTCGCTACATGCATAGCGAGGGCCTCTGTTCTGGCAGTCTTGTTCCCAAGGGAGCTTAAGAGGGTTCAAAGCTGGTCGACCACTCTGGACATGTCGTAGACACTCGAGTCACGACCCGGGGGTTAAAAAGAAGGTCCCCTTCACCCCGATTAGTCCGAATGGCGCTGGCTACCACCCCCAAGCACAGGAAACAAACATACCTAACATAAATACCCCAGAAAGTGAATGGGAAAATCGCCCCGCCGGTAGCGTAGTGGTTATCGCACCAGACCGGTATTCTGGAGGTCGTGGGTTCGGATCCCACCTGGCGGGCATTTTTTCTTCACTTTCTTTTTTTTTTCCAAATTCTTAATCTGTTTCAATGATCTACCACATCCTCCCTTTGCTTTCCGAGGTTTTCTCGACTGCCAACCCTTATTTCTGTGTTATTTTCAACGAGCCCCTCATTTCCTATTCTGATTCGCTACATGCATAGCGAGGGCCTCTGTTCTGGCAGTCTTGTTGCCAAAGGGAGCTTAAGAGGGTTCAAAGCTGGTCGACCACTCTGGACATGTCGTAGACACTCGAGTCACGACCCGGGGGGTTTAAAAAAAAGGTCCCCTTCACCCCGATTAGTCCGAATGGCGCTGGCTACCACCCCCAAGCACAGGAAACAAACATACCTAACATAAATACCCCAGAAAGTGAATGGGAAAATCGCCCCGCCGGTAGCGTAGTGGTTATCGCACCAGACCGGTATTCTGGAGGTCGTGGGTTCGGATCCCACCTGGCGGGCATTTTTTCTTCACTTTCTTTCTTTCTTTCCAAATTCTTAATCTGTTTCAATGATCTACCACATCCTCCCCTTTGCTTTCCGAGGTTTTCTCGACTGCCAACCCTTATTTCTGTGTTATTTTTAACGAGCCCCCCATTTCCTATTCTGATTCGCTACATGCATAGCGAGGGCCTCTGTTCTGGCAGTCTTGTTGCCAAAGGGAGCTTAAGAGGGTTCAAAGCTGGTCGACCACTCTGGACATGTCGTAGACACTCGAGTCACGACCCGGGGGTTAAAAAGAAGGTCCCCTTCACCCCGATTAGTCCGAATGGCGCTGGCTACCACCCCCAAGCACAGGAAACAAAACATACCTAACATAAATACCCCAGAAAGTGAATGGGAAAATCGCCCCGCCGGTAGCGTAGTGGTTATCGCACCAGACCGGTATTCTGGAGGTCGTGGGTTCGGATCCCACCTGGCGGGCATTTTTTCTTCACTTTCTTTTTTTCTTTCCAAATTTTTAATCTGTTTCAATGATCTACCACATCCTCCCCTTTGCTTTCCGAGGTTTTCTCGACTGCCAACCCTTATTTCTGTGTTATTTTCAACGAGCCCCTCATTTCCTATTCTGATTCGCTACATGCATAGCGAGGGCCTCTGTTCTGGCAGTCTTGTTGCCAAAGGGAGCTTAAGAGGGTTCAAAGCTGGTCGACCACTCTGGACATGTCGTAGACACTCGAGTCACGACCGGGGGTTAAAAAGAAGGTCCCCTTCACCCCGATTAGTCCGAATGGCGCTGGCTACCACCCCCAAGCACAGGAAACAAACATACCTAACATAAATACCCCAGAAAGTGAATGGGAAAATCGCCCCGCCGGTTAGCGTAGTGGTTATCGCACCAGACCGGTTATTCTGGAGGTCGTGGGTTCGGATCCCACCTGGCGGGCATTTTTTCTTCACTTTCTTTCTTTCTTTCCAAATTCTTATCTGTTTCAATGATCTACCACATCCTCCCCTCTGCTTTCCGAGGTTTTCTCGACTGCCAACCCTTATTTCTGTATATATATATATATATATATATATATATATATATATATATATATATATATATATATTCTGCAGGTCGTGGGTTCGGATCCCATCCGGCGGGCATTTTTTCTCCACTTTCTTTCTTTCTTACCCAATTCTTTATCTGTTTCAATTACCTACCACATCCTCGCCTTTGTTTCCGAGGTTTTCTTGATAGCCAACCCTTATTTCTGTCTTATTTCAACTAGCCCCTCATTTCCTGTTCTGATTCGCTATATGCATAGCGAGGGCCTCGGTTCTGGCAGTCTTGGTGCCATAGGAAGCTTAAGAGGGTTCAGTGCTGGTTGACCACTCTCGACATGTCGTACACACTCGAGTCACAGCCCGGGTTTTCAAAAGAAGGCCCCCTTCACCCCGAGAAGTCGGAGTGGCACTGGCTACCACCCCCAAGCACAGGAAAAAATTACATTGACATAAATACCCCAGAAAGTGGAGGAGAAAAATAGCCCCGCTGGTAGCGTAGTGGTTATCGCACCAGACCGGTATTCTGGAGGTCATGGGTGCGGATCCCACACGGCGGGCATTTTTTCTCCTCTTTCTTTCTGTCTTTCCAAATTCTTTATTTGTTTCAATTACCTACCACATCCTCCCCTTTGTTTCCCCTTATTTCTACACACACACACACACATACATATATATAGATATATATATATATAGATATATAGATATATATAATATATAGATATATATATAGTAGATATATATATATATAGATATATATATATAAAATATATATATATATATATATATATATATAGTATAAGTATAAGTAAAGAGTCGGATACAGAGCAAGAACAATAACAAACAATGTTTACTTACGTAGCGGCAACGGGACTTGCCTTCATCAGAGTAAAGTTACATGATTTTGCTGTATATATATATATATATATATATATATAGAGAGAGAGAGAGAGAGAGAGAGAGAGAGTAAAAAATGGGTATAGCTTCTAACAAAACTGTTTATTGGTCGACGTTTCGATCGGATGCCGATCTTTCTCAAGACAACATTTCGTATTTCTGTGCACGTATTTATAAGCTCGTCGTCCAACGACGCCAAAAAAAGAGAGAGGGGGGATTTGTGGAGAAAGGCAGCAACAAACACACTCTCTGTGAGGTGAGGTGAAGGTTTGCAAAAAAGAAAGAGAGAGAAAAAAAAGAGCAAAAGAAAGAAAACGGAATACAAAAACAAACCTAAACATGCAGAAAAGAGAGAGGAGTGCACAACTCTTTCAAAAGACTGTCGTCCATCGTTCGTCAGCTTGTAGAACGAGTGACAGGTAGCGTCCGCTTCAGAGGGGGGGCCGCTCTGCTTAAGAAACGAAAGCGCAAAGCAGTAACAGGGACGCTCTCACACCATCACTGGGGGGCTCAGAATTCTTATGGTCACTGACATTACGGGAAGAGTTGACAGGAAGCGGTCGCAGCCGCACACATTTCTCAGTGACGCCAACCCTACAAAACAAACAGGCAGGCTCGTTAAGAGTGTAGGTACGATCTCCGCACCGTGGCTCAAAGCATGCACGATTCCGCCTACCGGCAGGACGGGCGAGCGCCATTCATCATTCTTAGCTCTATTCTTCTGCCCTGTCCGGGCAGCCGACAGGGTCATCCCTGACCATGAACCAGGGAAAAGGAAAAGGAGTCGCGCGGGTCCTTTGTTGGAGTAAACGGCGGCGGGCGCCTCGATGTTGTTTGTGGCATATGCCGCCTGTGCGGAAACCCCAGGAAGGGAATAAATAAAATAAGCATAGCTTGATTACTTGTTTAAACAACACAGATACTTACAATTTTGATAGGGGATTATTCTGCAGCCAGATTATCAACAGCATGTATAGACAACATAATGCCCGGGCTAACATTCATTCCTGCCTTTACGGTACTGAATTTGTAAATAATATAAGATTCACGTTGTTCGCGTTCTCTTGTAGTAGAAAATCCACTCTGTAAAAGTGTGACCCTGATGGAGTCGAACGGGTGGTTTTCGGAGTTAATATGTCGTGATAAGGGTAGATCCGGGAGTGAAAGTGCATGCTTTGAGCCACAGTGCGGAGATCGTACCTACACTCTTAACGAGCCTGCCTGTTTGTTTTTTAGGGTTGGCGTCACTGAGAAATGTGTGCGGCTGCGACCGCTTCCTGTCAACTCTTCCCGTAATGTCAGTGACCATAAGAATTCTGAGCCCCCCAGTGATGGTGTGAGAGCGTCCCTGTTACTGCTTTGCGCTTTCGTTTATTAAGCAGAGCGGCCCCCCTCTGAAGCGGGCGCTACCTGTCACTCGTTCTACAAGCTGACGAACGATGGAGGACAGCGTTTTGAAAGAGTTGTGTAGTCCTCTCTTTTTTCTGCATGTTTAGGTTTGTTTTTGTTTTGCGTTTTCTTTCTTTTGCTCTTTTTTTTCTCTCTCTTTCTTTTTTGCAAACCTTCACCTTACCTCACCGAGAGTGTGTTTGTTGCTGCCTTTCTCCACAAATCCCCCCTCTCTCTTTTTTCGGCGTCGTTGGACGACGAGCTTATAAATAGGTGCACAGAAATACGAAATGTTGTCTTGAGAAAGATCGGCATCCGATCGAAACGTCGACCAATAAACAGTTTTGTTAGAAGCTATACCCATTTTTTACTATTTGCTACGGCAACCAAAACAGACAGCCCTTCTCGCAATATATATATATATATATATATATATATATATATATATATATATATATATAGCGATGAATAACTACAGGGATTTGGTTTCAAAAATACACTAGAGAGTAGACACACGTATGAGAACGATGATTAAACTAACGTTGCGACCGGGGTCCGGTCTTCGTCAGAGTTGTTTAGTCTGACGAAGACCGGACCCCGGTCGAAACGTTAGTTCAATCACCGTTTTCATAGGTGTGTCTACTCTGTCGTATATATATATATATATATATATATATATATATATATATATATATATATACATGTCGACGAGCGAGAACACGGGCAGCATTTGTCTTAAAGTTTCGGCTGTAGTGCGGTGTCTATTGCATGAAAAAATATTTTACAGGAGTTTACGTTTTGGAGTGCCGGTTGGTGGTTAACGAGCGTTCAACGTTACGGCATTCACGGCCCGCCTAGGATACCTAACCTGGCCGGGGAAGGTCGCCAGGTGCCAACACACAGCCTTCCAAATCTCAACACAGCTTTGTTTGAATGGGGGAAGGAAAGAAGTGGTGTTAGAACAGCACCTGGTGGTTTCGTGTGTTTGCCCGAAATAAGAACGAATTTGGGACGCCGCAGAGAGTGTAGGAAAATTAGCTTGGAGGGTTTGCAATAGAGAACGATCGCTCGTCTTGTGTAATTTTATGTGTTGGTGTCAAATACGTGGCGATTTTTAAATCAATGAACGTGTAACAGCTCATCCAATTCGTTGCACTTCCATCAAATGGACTATGCAATACTTCAGAAAAACGCTTTCACCTTTTCCACCGCGTTGTCAGAGCTATAGTTATCGACAGAACCGAGTGGCATTGCGTGATTTGCTCGTCGCAGCAGAACTATTCGTCTTATGTTTCTGCTTCGATTTGTGGATATTTTCTAATGTGGCTATGTAATGCGTTTATTGCTGCAACAGAAACGAACGGGGCCTCAGTGGCTGCATTTCTGTAGTGACGTAATCCGAGTGATCAAAGAACGCCAAGACTCGGGAAAGAGTAAAATATCGTTGCAGCGGCCTTCCAAGTGTCTTATGGGCATGAAGCAGTAATTTTGGGCCTATGTACTTTGAGACGGCCCATTCGATGTTCCGGACGTTTTGTCCCTACGTTCTGAAAGCATTTAAGACCTAGAGTGGAGGAATAAAATTTTTATTCATCAACAGCAGCTGCTGGTAGGGCACCCGCGTGCTGTAGGGGATCCTCATTCTGGGTTCCCCTAGCTGGCTGCGGGGCCCTATTCCCCTGTTCAAGCTGGATGGTAGGGACCTTGCCGGCCAACCGCGCCATCAACTGTTGAATGGAGGGATCGGAGATGGGTTTTAACCAGGCGTTTTGTGGCACTCCCATACCTGATGGTGTAGGGAACCGAGTGCTGGCCCGGAGTTACAAGTGGCAGGATATTCGGTGTTATATATGGCCTGGAGGAGGGGGCTGTGGGGATAAGTCGTTGGTTTGGAGTCCTCGGAAGGTGGTAGCGTCATCTCTTGGGTTGCGGAGGTGGAGGGGGAACATTGGCCGTTGGTGCCAATAGTGGGCCAAGATATCCGTGTGGCGCAGAAGTTGTTCATCAGGTGCCAGAGGTTACCATCCTCCCGCGAGAGAAACGGCCAGGTGTATATGAGGCGCGGGCACCGAATTGAGCCCCCTCGTTCCCCTCGACGGGATTCGTGGCACAAGAACCCAGACTACGCAGATCTAGGCAATGTTCAGTCTTGTTTCAAGAATGCGAAGCAACGTTTTGGAAATGCATCCTCCTTGATAACTTCTACAATCGGTCTGAGAGTTCGTTATTATGTTGATTGTGTCATGGGTCAGTAGTTATTGCGTGAGCTATTGCGGCTTCTCGGCACAGTCGATTAACCTGGTCTTGACTGGGCTAAACGTTATTTCCTGTCGCTGTCCATTCACTACGTAGACTGTTACATGGCCGGGATGGTGTGGATTGAGAGATGCGTCCACATATAACGTATTGAGGTCATTTTAATATCTTGTGGATATGGCTCGTGCTCGGGCAATTCACTCTTGTTTTTTCATTCGTTTTAAGGCATTAAGATTATAAAAAAAAAGTAAAAAAAGTGTTCAGGGTCGTAATAAACACGCATGCTCTATCGTTACGGGGGCAGATAGTAAAAGACAAAACGAGTTCAACAAAACATTCAGAGTACGTTTAACACAACTTTATTCGTCTAATCGTACAAAAATCAGATAAGGTTGTTCTGTCCCAGACCAATGGCGTATTCGATTGACCAAACCACAATAGAACTTTACTGACCTAGAATTGCACAAAACAATTTGTAAGACAGAATCACGCAGCGAAAAAGCCACCAGAGTTCAATTTTAAGCATTGAAATAGACCAAGAGTATACCGAGAAGATGCACGTTGTTTTAGAAGTTTCTAGTAGGAAATGGTTCCTCCCAATTTAGGCAAGGCCAAGTACATCGCGGCAAAGAACTCTCGCTTGGGCTTCCACTAATATTGCATAATGTTGAAGAAACGAGCTACGATGTACAATACTTGAAATACAATTAAATGTACGTTCAAGCAGGAAGAACCAAATTAAACGAAACCACAGTAGGCTCAGACGTTATTGCAGTTCGTTTAAGAATATATTTTAGTCGTAGGCAACCGTAAGCAAGAATTTCTGTGTGCGTTTGACATACGGAAGATGTTTTACAGTTACATTTTCTATTAACCAGTGATATTTCAGGCTGAGGCATTGCGCAGTAAAAAAAACTACTAAATTTAAGCAAAGGGCATGTTGTGTGTGATATTGTAAAGCCGGGCTTAGATGTTAGATTTTCCGCTGCCACATGGTTATGCTGACGTCGGTGGTAGATATGCGAAGGTTCACCAAGTAAGAAATTACGTACTCATCGTGCTCACAATCGCACACGTAAGATTTACAGGCCAACTGATGTCTTTCTGATCAGGGCCGTAGTGAGCCACTCAAGAGCCTCACTCCATCCCATTCTGTTACGCTTTAGAAAACTGCTGCTTAGATTATGTTCCTAAATCATGGTCACCTCTGTTTGATCCTGGCTTTGGAACTGGTGTAACACGGTACGCCTGGCTGCAGTGTACGAATTGGGTTGATTTTCTAGGTAACGTAAAGCACATGACACTGTTTCAGGCCCTTTGTTCAGCGACAACATAAATCGCACTTCTTTTTTTCTGATGTAATGGCGCTTTGACCACGCATCAAACTCATTGAACCACTCGGATATATATCGGTATGTAGGCTGAGCGGGCCAAGCGGCCGGAGGTACTGCAGATTGGTTTGGTCCGCTTGAACATGGTCACCTCTGGACAGACGTCTGACACTAGAGCGGTTTCGGTCAGCACGGGGTTGGACCCAAAAACAGAATTCCCAATCTGTGTGATACGAAATACAAAAAGTAGAACTGTTTCCCGTCGAGGGGAAAGGCTGAAAAGATAAACACTCGACCAATTGGTCAGTGTTTGCTCTCAGTCAAGTGTTTCCTCTCTTTTCCCCTCAACTATGCGCTGACCCACCCACACGGGAAACAGTCACGCTGCTCCCTAAGGGTTCGTCGAAATGGCAGTGGAACGCTTCAGTGCTATATAAAAATTATTTCCGACAATTTATTAGATGCGACGCTGAGAGCATCTCTTGTCGGCGGCCCTGTCCTTCCTGCGTGCGCCCGTCGTCGTCGGCGTCCGCACTCTCCTCCGCTCACCCCCTCTCCTCTCCGATAGCGAACTCTCTCTCGCGAGGGGCATTCGATTGGATTCGATTGGATTGGCTTGGCTTGGCTTGGATTAAATTTGATTGTGTTGGACTGTGTTGCGTCATAGCCGCGGCCGACGCACTGGCGCCGGCGCGTGCCCAGGTGAGAGCGAACACTCTCTCTCAACATCTGCGGGTGTGCGGCCCAGCGCACTCTTACTCCGCCGGTGGGTGGCGCTGCGCGCGGTGCTGCGCATGTGCAGTACTCTCTCTCTCCGCGGTCTCCTCTCCTTCGGGCCCGCTGCGCATATAACCGGTGTGCGCTCTCCGGCAGCCTTTCGGTCGACGGTTGCTCTCCGATTGCGCTTGAACCCCCCTCAGCGTCGCATCACACCAGGGTTCCCGCGAGGGGAGGTGGGCGTAAGTTTTTATAAATTCTCTGGGGTTACCCCATATTTAGAAAGCTGGCTTTCATATAAGCCAGAGTACATGGACGCCACAAAAATCAGTTGGCTGTCCCTTCAAAAAGGTGTATTATGTGCGCATGTAGCAGGTGTATGTAGCAATGCCAGGAAAGCTGTGAGGTGCCGAACCACTTCTTATATACCCTCCATCTCCCGTTCCCCCGTAGGGCAGAGCCTAGTGCGTCCTACCGGGCAGCGGTGTCCATTTCATCGGTGGCTCATTTTGTGCATGTTCCTGGTGGAGCTGCGAGGCTTGTGCGTTCGAGATGCTCACGTAGACTTCTTGAGCGAGGTTACTGGGAGGCGTCCTGCCTTACCTTAAGCAGCAGGCAGCGGATGCGTCGCGTTCATTCTCTTCTTGATTTGCTCTCTTTGTTTTTTCCTCTCTGCGCCAACTTGTAGCGTTTAGTACATTCTCTACAACATTCTTTCTGCCCCCATACGCCATAAAAAATTCTGGGTACCGAGATTTTAACAGCTAACGTGTGAAACTATGATAGAAGAACAAAACAAGCGCTCACAACCCTCGCCTCCACAGCGTATGCTCGAGAACACTATGTAATTGTGGGTGCGTCTTTTTCTTCGAATTTATTCGTCTCACTTCTCTGCTAACCACTCTTAAGACCTTTCCATACATTGTACTGAAAATCCCCTAATTTTGTTTACGGTAGCTTTATTTAGCCCGCACAACGCACGCATAATATGGCAGTAAAGTTAAACCTGGATATAACGAAGATGACGAAAATTCGCATTTTTTGTTATATCCTGGTTTTCGTTACATTTAGGTTTCGAGCTAAAGCTCGCATGAATAAAGCAGAAACGAAACCAGTATGCTGGACATCAGTGATGCTGAACTCACCCTCATTCAAGGATACATTTCACACTGGAAAACTGCTACCCCACGGTCCCCGACTTCACAAATGTACCTAAGTATCAATTTTGATTTTTCATACTTTTTGGTGCCTTAACGCGTTTGAAGAACCAAACTTATGCCGTGTGGGAATCGTGGGGAACCGCGGCCCGCGATCCCGAGCCGGCGCGTGCTTCGGGAGAGACGATTGTGAGCTGAAACCGGTTCGGCGCTCCGCTGGTTCGTCGGCGCCCCCGAGAGATGGCACCACCGGTCCGTGGGGGGATAGGCGCATAGGCGCGCGGGCGGCGCGAACATGTGCGCGCGGGAGACCGAGAGAGTCTCGCCGGAGGCCCGGTCGGTGCAGAAATCGGCGGAACATCGCGGCGGTGGCGGATACATGTATCTCAGGTGGGAACTTTGTCGCGCGCCGTGAGTGCCTGCCTCCCGTTGGCGATCACAACCTGGACGGCGCAATTCGTGAACGCCGTCGAGCCTTGTGCGCGCATGCTTTGGGATTCTTCAAATGAACGGCTGTGCTTCGGCACTACTGTCTACTGTGTTCTCGTATCAGCGAACCTCTCTGGGATGCCGTACGTACGGGAGCCCGCGTGGTTGACACGCCGGGAGCTAGCGTGGTGGCCTACCCTAGAGTAGTGGAAAGGTCCCCGATGCACCCCTCATATCCCACAGCCGAAAGGGCGCCTTTTTGTGAACTTGATGTTGTTTTCTGCGCTCAAATTGGTTGAGGTGGTTCTTGCTGGGACACTGATTCGGGAGGTGACATTCTTCTTTTCACCGGCGGATACGGCATTTGAAATTGCTAGCTTGTCTTGAAAAGACAAAACTTTTCGTTTTCAGGCAGCAGAAGTGATCACCAATGAACTCATACCACAGATATCAGTGAACCAGACAAGCAGACCAAGCACCTAAGCGAAACCCCACTACCACATAGAAACACACGGGAGATTGCGGTGGGGGCGAAATTTGCTAAATTAGTGCATTTCGCCAGCCGATTTTTTAGGAAAAGGGCAAAAAGCTTCGACTCTTCCGCGTAGCGAATTTGTTAAATCTAGGTTAACCGTCGCAACTCCTTGGTTACATAGAGGTCCCAAACAAATGAGCTTCAATAAAGGTGGAAGTGGGAAAACGAAAAAACTTCGTTAAATCCAGGAATTCGTTACGTAGAGGTTCACTACATTAGGTTTAACTCTAGTAAGGTCGTTATGGCTATCACCTAGGCAAGTCACAATGCGTTAGCAGTCAAAGACCCTAGACAGGCAAGTGCCGAAAAGATTTTTCCTTTAGATTTTTACAGATAGAGATGTCCTGGGCTGTGGGCAAGCTATTAACTATTACGAACTGAAAAATTGAAGCCACCGTAGGCTCTCCTTCCCATTGTAACAAATGCTTGAAAAGGTACAGAGAATACGACGTGAGGTTTTTGGGAAAATGTCTTCTACTGTTAAACTGGTAATGTTCCCAAAAGCTGGATTCTAGCACCAGGATTTAGAGAAAAAACGATAGCAATCCCGGGTAGAGAAATAAGTGTAACGCTATGATGTCTTCTTTGAACAGCAGTTTCAATTGACAAGTCGATCGTAAAATCTGCAGTTTGAAGTACCCTGTCGATGTCAATGTAACATCACGTCATGTGTTTCACCTGGACGTTTACCATCACGTCATGTCCTCGGGACCTTTGACAGAATAAACTTCGGTGGTTATACGGTACTGTGGAAACTGCTTTTGAATAATTGCATCTATGTTCTTGGCCCTGCCACTACATGCTATTGTAACCGCCTTGGGTACTTAATGTGGAAGGGGAAGGTGAGCCTTTGGAATCTCAACTTTCCCCTGTTTGAGGGGGAAGGCAGGAACTAAGGTGACAACAGCACGTGACAACTTCCTGTGTTCTCGTTAGTTAAGAACGCAATGCAGACTCCAATTAGAACGTGGTGAGAATTCTCGAGTAGTGTTTCTTTTTGAGAACGAGCGTTCCTCCTGTCTAATTTTGTGTGGGGGTACCAAGCTCTTGGCAATTTTACAGCAATGAACGGGTACTAACTCGTTCAACTCGCTATATTGCTGTGATGTACTCATAATGTATCGTTCCATAGCTTTGTGTAGATAATGAAGAATAAAGAAGACTTCCACAGAGGCATTACGTTTATGTTTAGATCACATTTATTAGACCAAAGAGTACAGATCTCAGATGAGCCCATTTTGTTTCAGAGCAACGACGTATTCATTTGGCCGCACCATTTTACAAGCCTTATGACCGAAAATTGCATAAAATATTTCGTAAGACTGAAAGACTCAGGGATAGACACCAAAGTGGCATTTGATATGCAAAGGAGATCAGATATATACACACAAAACACACTGTTTTTAGTCGTTCCTAGTCACAAATGTTCACATTCATGTGCGGATCCATGTTGTACCGAGGCTTTTGAATGAATGAGGGACCAACTAGCAAATAGAAGGTTTCTGAAGTAAGCAGAGATACCTTGGCTCAATATAGAAAAAGTGGTTTCGTATACTTTTGTTCCTTTTTGTAGCTTTCAATACCCTACATTTCGGTTTTTTAAAACATTCGCCAAGTTAAGAATAACATCTTATTAAACAGAGTAGTACTAAAAAAGGCCAGAATGCTCGTTAGGCATCCATGAGGTGGAGCGATTGCAGCAGTTTTATACAAGGCCAAGTCCATCCTGGCAAATAACTCTTTCTGGCACTACTAATACTGCTATTGCATGATGTCGCAGATTCACAAGCTACGACGTGTATTGCTTCAAATCGAATTAAACCAACAAAACTTTAAGCAAGAACCTTTCCGACAGCTGCAGCAGTTTTACGTATTCAAGGTACGTAAACGATATATTACATTTAACAGAAATA
The DNA here is from genome assembly GCA_013339765.2 of Haemaphysalis longicornis. NCBI lineage: Eukaryota > Metazoa > Arthropoda > Arachnida > Ixodida > Ixodidae > Haemaphysalis > Haemaphysalis longicornis. The sequence continues at coordinate 126,949,277 of CM023455.1, forward strand.
CACTTATAGGCTGACCAGTTGCGTTACATAAAATATACAATGCAATCAAAGAAACTTCAAGCCGTGCACGACCTTAAAAGGCTTGCTTAGATGTCCAAAGTCTTACGCCTGCAAGATTTTGGTAACGTCAATGCCATTTACGAAGGTTCAAAAAGTGTGGTTTAGTTATGCGATTGCACATGACATGCTCGTTGTGCATCACAATGCACACAAGCAACACTAACAAGCGTATCGATCTCCGTCCACTAAGGGCATAAGGTAGCCGCTGAAGAGCTTCACTCCATTCCAATTCTTGTGTTTTTGATCGCTGCTGTTTGTATTATGTTCTTAAGGCATCGTCATATCACTCCATCCTTTATTTGGAAGTTGTGTAATATGGTGAATTTGGCTGCACTGTACGGTTTGCGATTATTCTGTAAGTAAATTAATGCATCAGAAACTGTTTTAGGAATTTTGTTCAGCAGCAATGGGAATCGCTTATCCTCAGTTGTTATGTCATTCCACGCTAACCAAGCCTCAAAGTGATCAAACCATTCTAAGATTTTTCGAGGGCTGGGTTGAGCAGGCCAAGATAGAAGAAAGCTTGAGCCTTCAAGACGGTTAGCCGCACTTGAAGATGATGTGATTCCGGGGACAACGCCCGACCCTTCAGCTATTTCGGTCTTCATAGAGTCGGACCCAAAAACGTAATTCCACACCTGTGTGATGAAAGATACAAAACAGTAGAAGTGGATCCCAGCATGGCGAAAGGCTGGAAAGGTAAACACTTGCTCAATTGGGGTAAAGCGCGAAATTGAAACCACAATGTAATTTCACTGCACGCAAGTTCCGTTGCCAACACGTCAGAAATGCGGGATAGCTTGGATTGAAAGCGACGCTAACTTTACAGCATGAAAAATGCGAGAAACGGTTTGCTGATTCTGAAAGATGTCATATTTCTCAAAATATTCAGGGTATGGTATCGTTAGTAAGGTGAGGGCTTGACTATGTGGCGTTTCCGTGAAAAAAAAATGCCGCTACATTTGGTGAGGACTCGTACACTGTATTTATAGTAAATGTTACTAGCAGCAAACCAGCGCACACGAAGAGGGAAAAGAAAGGTTCCGTATTTATTCATCTAAGCAGCTAGCTTTTATACAGTTCGTGAAATCTAAAAAGCCTACTTAGGTACTGTATTACGAAAAATAGTGGGTGACTAGTCTTTGCCTTTACAGTGTGTATAACTGAAAGCTCTACAACGCCCGGGGCAGCCAAGCCGGTATAACGCTTTGCTTAACCCATAAGATCACAAGTTGCAGAGCCCTCGTTACTTTTGTTTTGCTGATTATGATGGTTAGTGTTTCATGGTGCAAGGCCGATTAGAAAAAGAGGCTACTGCCATGGCATTCATAGTCACTTTTTAACAATGTATGGGCAGCCACATTAGCCGTCATTCTAGGCCGCACACATGACTACTATATATGAGAAAAGCATAGTTTTCTAGTTTCCAATGGCGTTTAACAATAAGTTCTAGCGGTTATTCTGGCAAAAAAAAACTTCTCGTGTAAAAACTTACACTTTTTCTTTGCTGACGCCTGCATGTCCGCAGAATAAAGAAATATATTCAACGTAGTCAAACTCATTTGGATATTCCTTCAGAATACATGTCAATACAGATCACCGTGTTTGTATTTTTGCTTGAGGCGAAAACGTATCGTTATGTGGCCATTAAAACATTGGGTAAACAAACAAAAGTAACCAGGAAAAAAGCTTTGCAGGGCTAAATGCAGAACAAGAATTTTTGCTGTACGCATTCCTAGGAAAAGTCCTATTCCAACAAAATTTTGATGCATCGGGGTAAGGGGTGTTTAGCTGTTTAGTCGTAAATACAGCATTTCACATAATCTGGTGCCCTTTCTCTGAAGCGTCGCTCATTCCTAATGAAAAGGCACCACCAATATCTTTACAGAAACAAAAAACCTGTTCTCTTTGACAAAGATTTTCTTATAAAGCAAGAAAACTACTAACGAATAGCATCTTTTGCTACCCGCCGAAATTGCGAAACACACTCCCCACGCTTCTTTTCTGTTATTTGGAATATAACTTTGGCATCATATCGCGATAATATGATAAAGTGAAAGTGCAATTAGCCCTGAATTTTATTATTTTAGCAAGTATCCTGCAGCAGCTGATGCATATCATAAGCCCAGTGGCGCCTCGACCCCACCTCGTGGCGAAGCTGTGAAGCTGCTTTTGTGCAGTTTTTGCGTTCTGCCACAGGTGACGTGACAAAATGGATGATACTTCCTTGACGAAGCTGTTTCTTTTTTTATCTCTCCTTGGTTGTGCGAATTTTTGGCTGTGTCCCATTTGATGATGATTGTGCTGTTTAGTGGCGCAAAGGCAACAAGGCCAAAGAGCGCCATAAGTTGATCCTGTGCACCTGATTTGACTACTCAATCAATTTGACCCTGTGCAGCTGATGTGTATCCGCTACGTTCAATCGTCGCTTTTGCCAAGTTTACTATTTACCTCGCCGGAGCTCTGTGCCGTCGTTTGCTGGTGGAGGGAAGCGCCGTCGGCCTTCCGGGATGAAGTATCATGGTCTCCTCCTTCAAAATCTCCTCCAAGGCTTAAATTGCCACTGACAAACCGCCAAACACCCTTAGCAACCGTGGCAGGGACCTGTGGGCAGATTTTTACAGTGAAGCTGTTAGTCTTTCATTGGATGGGCTATCCCGGACCTTCATGCCCAGGCAGAGGTGAAAGCGAAGAGAAGGAGCGTGACACAGCTGCTCAGTGAACCCGAAGTTCAAGTAAAACAAAGCTCGAATAAAAAGCCATGGAGATGATGAACCCGATCAAAACCGCTCACCAGCCGTTGAAGTTAAAGAATGATGATGATGATGATTGAGTTGTTATGGCGCAAGGCCGACTAAGGGCAGAGAGAGCCAAGGAAAAGTTGTTTTATGACAACGAAGTGATAGTAAATGTAAAGCATTGAACTAAAAACATACGTGAAATGACATACAATAGAATGAAAATGACTGGTGTAAAACGTTACGGCTTCAACATGCATGGTAAGTAATGAGGTGTAAAAACTTAACATCCATAAGAAATTTAGGAGTACACTTGTGGGTAATTATAGGATCGCCCCGTAAAAAGTACGATTGGTGTAGTGGAATGTGTTGCCTGTATAGATGTGAAGAAGACGCCTCCCCATCAGCCTTCCCTGAAAAGACCACGTGAACACTCCAAATCTGACAGGCTTAAGCACACGCCTCGGACACGTGAGCAGCCAGCTGCGTACCGGTGATCACTTCCAAACGGGCCGACGCAGTATGTTAAGCAGGAGAGAGCAGAAAACGGAAGGTAGAAAATGAGCAGCTTCGCGCCTCGGAGGTTAACTGGCCATCTATTTCTTTAGGACTGACCATTTTAAGAGGACCTCCTTACTTCAGGCGCAAACACAGAAAACACCTAGTAGCATTCCTTGACCTTCGAGCTCAGCCAGGGTGAAGCAAGCACCTTGTGGGATTTCGCGACCCCAATGGAGGCGCCACCGACCATGTTTACAATGACTCTTGGGTTTTGAGAGCAGCGCGTATTGTTAATCGGCACAGACAAATACTTTGAAAAGCACTTTAGATTAACGAGTTCCGAGTGGCTTGCAATTGAAACTCCGCTTAACAGCGATTGGAGCTTATCCGCGATATGGGTAATTTTTAAAACTGTGATACGTGAGGTCACTTCAGAAGACTTAAATAGTTGTACAAAACTTTCGGTGATAGACAAAAAAAATTGCACTCACGTACCGAAATCTTTTTTCGTAAGACTGATAATTCGCCTTGCTTTCAAAATGCGTTAAAGAAGCTTCATCTTCATACAAGTGAATTGCACAAACTGCAAGGTGGGAACAATCGGACGAATGCATGAGCCTCTGTGGTGTACATCAATTTTTTTATGGTTGACTTTACGCCATACAGAAATGCATTTCTGGGAAAACACTTTCATGCGCCACATAAGAGGACTATAAAAAAGTAGCTAGGCTCTAGGGCATTTTATAAATGAATCTATAAGAAACTTTTTCTACAAGAACTATACGCCTGCAGGGAGAAGACCCCACGAACATGTTAAATACGAAGGCTGCTGAAACAAGCCAAGAGCATGAGCAGAGCCAGCCGCCATCATCTCAACACCCCCTGCAGGCAGCGTAGTAGCGAGTGTAGACCCGCCCAAAGAACAGATGGAAAACTTGCATACAACGAGCAGGTGTAAACTGGAGTGGTTACTGTTAAGGCCCAACCACATGCACGCGTAAAACCGACGTACTCGCGCAACGACGTACGCCTGCGCCGGCATACGCCGCTGCCTTTACGCCGGCCGACGACGTCGGAGAGGGCGAGTAACCACATATCGCCGCAACGCGCGCGTAAACCAATGCGCCGCGCAGTGTGTCTCGACTACTTCGGACTCAGCTTTGTGGCGACCAGTTCAACTACATTTTAACTCAAATAAAGCAAATAATGCCTATTCTCACAAAAATACGTATATTTAATACAGAAACAACTAAACCAGTTCTTGGGACATTAAAAACGTTAAAGGAGTACTGACACCAAATTTTGACGCCTAAAAAATGATATAATTGGCTTCAGTAGTTTGTACAGATGCCTCACAGAAATTTTTGCAGCGATCCGAGGCCGGAATCACATCTAAAATCGATTTTGATTGTCCAGGCCGCGAGCTTCCACAAATCGGCAGCACTAGCGAAATCGCTTTCGGCGTGACGAAACATTGGCCTGCGTGTCTGGCTGGTTCAGGGTGACGTCATATAGTCGTTTTCGGAACCGGAAACGATATCCTGCGCTGCTGTTGTCGGTGGTATTCGTTTGGGCAGGAGACGTGGGCGTAGCTGTGTTAGCAATGCTTGTAAACTTTGCGTGTTCGACGTCTTTGCTCTTCAGTTCGTGGCCGGCGCATGGTGTTCCCTTGCTGGTGCAAAAAACTGCGCGGTGCCGGCACCGCGCGGTGCGCGATGTCGACGGGCACCGCGGCGACGCGGCGGTGCGCGTCGCCGAGCTCGCCCAAGTTGTGCTATGGCAAGCTCGCGGAATGCGAAGTACCGCTCGTGGAAGCCTGTCCGAGCAAATCGACGACGACGCCAAGATGCATTATTTTACACGCGACGACATGCAGCGCTAAACGTGGACTGAGTTCGTGCGCGGCGGCGGCCGCAAGAACTGTCGCCCAAGCCAGCGGGCTCGGGGTTGCTCGGGTCACCTTGGGTGTTGGGAACTTTAAGCTTAGTATCGTGGCGAATATTTGACCGCTGGTATCTGTACAACTGCGGATGACCATCCCTTACACAACTTTTCACCACACTATCATCCCCTTTTTCACATATGGAGCTTTATTTTGGCGATATTTCCGTTTCAGCGATCGGTGACCAAGACATCTGCCGCGGCCTGTTTTGATTCTAGCGCGCAGGTGGCCCCTCGTTTTCGGCCGCTCGCCGCACCGTGGTGCCGGCAGTGCTGGGTCGGAGAGCCGAACCTCCGCTGCCGGTCAGCGTAGGCTTACCATCGCGGCAAATATCAGAACACCACTTTTAAATGCAGCGCTGATAACAACCCCTAGCACAATTTTTCGACACACTAACATCTACTTTCTCGCATGTGGAACTTCTTTCTCGCGATCAGATTGATTAGAAGAGTGGTGACAAGCTGTTGCTATCACGGTCTGCGCCGGTTCGAGCCACAGGGATATTAAAAACGGACGACGGCGAAGACATCGCCAGCCTAATCACCTGGCCAAATAAAGTTGTTCTGTCTGTCGGGTGGCAGCGACTCATCCGAGTCTGACGATTCAGACGACATGTCGACTGCGCGGGCGAGTGCGGACCATGTGCAATCGTAGCAGACGATGCGGCGAACGTCCCTGACGTCACGGGGGAGACGGTGACGTAAGGCTGGCCCGCTTGGAGGCTGGCCTTCGAACGGCCATTTTCCCGCGCGGCGACCAAATTTGAAACTGGTTGCAATAAACGTGCTATAATTAATTCTGTGTTGGCGGCTGGCGGCTTTCGGTTCGATTTTCGTAATTACTGGGACAATAGGTATTCTTTACAGCATAAAAACTGAAAGCGAGAAATTTCGTGTCAGTACTCCTTTAAGTATTAGTATGCATACTTGGCAGGCACCAAAACCCTTCCGCTACATTTGGCGTAAAACTGCCTTGCTCCCATAGTTGCTCGTTCCTTCGCGTGTTTTGTCCGGTTGTTTGGTCACCGTATTTTACAAATTACTTCGTTTTATCGCATAATGAATAGTGAAGTTAGCTTATTTATCAATTCACTGTCTTGTTCTGCGACCTGACCGCCGATAACATCACCGCCAGAGGTGTACGTCAACACCGTACGTCCGAAAGTTTGCGTCGATGTCTGGCGCGCTCTGACTTGGACGTAACAAGCGCGTACCAATGCATTCCGCGTACGCCGGTTCCTTACGCGCTTACGACGGTTTACGACGTTGCACGAGTACGTCGGTTTTACGCGTGCGTGTGGTTGGGCCTTTACTGGTTTTGAGCCCCGAAAGTAGGAATGATATTACAAGCCCTGCAATAACAGGTCAGAAAGCTAACCCACATGCAAACGGGACACCTTGCACTAGCTTTGTCTGAATTGTGGGGATATAAATATAGACCGCTCCCATTTTAAGCGCACGCATAGCTCGTGGGCCCATCTCCTAGGGGGCCAGGACTACTCCTGTGCCCATCCTCCATAAACTAGGCTCGGGATGATCAATACGGGGTGGTACCTGGGTATTGTAAGGGGCTACGTATTGCTCGTATTCACTGGAGAGGCGCGCTGGCAGGCAAAAGTGTGGGAGCGCCGTCACTCGTTACACGAGGCTCCGCGGGATGGCGGTACTTGTCTGTGCTAAGCAAATGACTGTGTTTCACATTACAAACTCTACATCGCCGAACGCAAAGTATTGTTGGAGTCCACTGTGAGTGGGATTAATAACATCTCTGTTGACACCACCGTTGAGAATCGGGTTGAAATGGGGCAGACGATGTACGCCGTTGTATTTTTTTTTCTTCCGCGTGCGGGTGCAGTGGCCAAAGCCACGCCATGTCCGTGCCGCATTGGCCAAGTTTGTGGCCAATTGCTCATAACACGTAGCTGTGGCGCAAAATTTGAAAGTTTTGAATATTTTTTGCTTTTTTGTTAAATAAACATCTTTTGTGGCTGTAATGGAGCTGAGTGAGATACTGAATCCTAGTTCTTTCAAATTAAACGAAGTTGTATTTTCTCTTCATGGCTCTTTTATGGTGCTCGGCACGTAAAAGGAGCCTTTGGTACAAGGTGATCTCTCAAGAAAGTGGCCACAATGCCGGCCGCTGCAAGCGTATGCTCCGAAGGGAGCAGCATTCATCGTACGTCTCCATGGCTGCGCGTTGCCGTCTTTTGTCGGGTGACCCATGACGCACGCGTCTTCTCTAGCCAGCCCGCACCGCGAAGCAGTTTACGTCACACTACACGAAGTCCACGGACCGCTCCGCAGTGGTCGCCCCGAACCCCTCTCGGGGAGTATTCCTGGCCCTTGGGAGGTGGGCCCCACGAGCTTTGCGTGCGCGCGAAAAGGGAGCAGTTCACATTTTTATTATGTAACAAACTTGTACGTTGTGTACTTTCTTATTTTCTGCTATTTGCGGCAATATAACTCCCTAGTGGCTTAGTTTTTTTTCAGTACGAATGACGACAAAGGGGTTGTTAAACTTGCTTAGAATTTGAAATAATACCATAGCGGCTGCGTTTTTGCGATGTCTGGTAATTTGTTGTAGGTATACTTGGATCAGTGGGAGCGTTAGCTTCACGTTATTATTTTCTGCCAACTGAACATTCAAAAATATTTATGTGCTACAAAGATGTACACGCATAAAAAATTACCTGTAGAGCTTCTTTGACGGTGTCACAAGATAAAGGGGTCACTGTGCTTGCGATTTCTGCAACACGCTGCAAGAGGCTAGATTGTAGTGCGTCTTCAGCCTAAAAAAGCAGAACGAAAACATAGCGATATAAATGATATAACAAACTATACTTTTCTGAGCACTCTTTTGCAGCCCTGCCCACCGTGTTTTTGTTAATTGAAATATTACTTATTTGTAATTTCATGCCAAGGGTTTTTATGGTTGCGTGGTTTCCCTGCGTCACCGAAGCTTAAAATAATTTCCGAGCTCTCACATGCGATACCGAGAGCTTGTGCCAGGCTATACACTAGCCAAAATTTATTTTCAATTCCCTTTAACAACATAGTATCTCCTGTGATTGAATATTCGTGTTAATTATGGTAGCAACATTTTTTGTTGAAGTGTTGCACACCTTGATTTCCGGAGTACTCCTAACGTGCGTAGTTCTTGTGCCAGTAGACAGATTGGCTGCTATCTTTATCCGATGTAGGCAAACTACAGCAAATGGATGCGAGAAAAAGAAACGGCAGTGGAGCTACAGGGAAGCTTGGATTTATATTGTTTCCCAAATTTGAAAGCATCGGCTGTTACGCTGATTTTTCCTGCACTACAAAATATTGACAAATAAAAGCGCTGACAATTATCGAAGCGTACTGTCATTTATCAGCAATCGCATGGCTTAGATATTGTGCCTCCTCGGGCATACGTTACGCTAAATAAATCCCAATAAAATATGCTCATAGCTCTCACGAATTACATAAACATGGCTATAATCTTGAGCGAGCGTTATAATAGTTGATCCAGCCAGTAACAATGTTTTGCTATCCTCATTAGAGCACAGGCATACTTGCGATGTGATGGGGGTGCCCGCCGCAGTGGCTCAGTGGCTAAGGCGTTGCGCTGCTGAGCACGAGGTCGCGGGTTCGATTCCAGGCCATGGCGGCCGCTTTTCTGATGGAGGCGAAAAGCGAAAACGGCCGTGTGTACGAGATTTTGGCGCACGTGAAATATCCCCAGGTGGTCAAAATTAATCCGGAGCGCTCGTCTACGGCGCGCATCATCGCCTGCGTTGCGTCGGCACGTTGAACCCCACAATCAAACAAATCAATGTGGTGGTGGTGATTTGCCTGAAGATATGGCTCTTATCCACTCAAGGGGGTTTGCCAGAAAAGGGGCGTTCACCGAGAGAAACTATATACTCAGTATTTAAAGAATATCATTTAACGAATGAAATTAAAACAGGCGTTTCTGGGGAAAAATAAACAAAAAAAACTGCCCGAACATGAGAAGTAGCGCGACAAAGTGTTGAAACCAATATAAATCAAAACAAAAAATTAAAAAAAAAAAAAACGGGTGAAGTATCTAATAAAATAAAACGAGAAGTTGGTGAAGGAGAGGCAGAAGACGGGGAGGCAGTGATAGCAGTGATCATAAACGCTGAGATCTTTTTGAGGGAAGCCGGGCATGGCCATTCTTGGGGCCAGCACGGGAGACGGCCAGATTCCGTAATGAATACGTGTACGGCGGAGAAAAGATCTGCGCGGCTAAAACCCAGCACCTTCGCCCCGAAGGGTAATATTAGAGGACCACACAGTGGGAGGGACAATTAATTAAACCTGTTTTCCAAGTATCTTTTTGTATAGAGGAGTACCGTCGGCCGTAGGGGAAAACATGTTCTGTAGTCTCTAATTCGTTACAAAATGCACATAGTCGTGAAGGAGCCAGATTGCAGCGGTACAAGTTATAATTTAAATTTGGGACACCATAGCAAAAGCTGGTGAGGGTAACCTCACAAGCCCGTGACTGACTGATCCGGCCCTTCCATGAGTGCCGGAGGTGCTCGAGGTCAGAACTTACGTTGCAGCTTTTAAAGGGAAGCCACGAAGATGATGAAATTTACAGGTACGTAATGAACATTCTGCACCCATCATTTAACAATCAGCGCTGCGAAAAGGCAGTCTTGAGAAAAAAAAGGCCCATCTCCCCGCGAGGGGGACTCGAGTAAATGCGTCGCATAGGGGGTGGGTGTATTGCTTTAACGTTTAGTGTTTGGGGAGTTGGTTGTAGTGAATGCGTTGTATCAGCAGCTTCTTGACGTAGTTTGAATGAGTCAAGGATAGGATATAAGGCGCGTTCGTAGCCTTTGATTCTGTGTCGGTTTTGTGGCGCAGTGGGAAGAGCACCATGTACCTCGCGTTCCGCCCACAGGTAGTGAATGCGTTGTATCAGCAGCTTCTTGACGTAGTTTGAATGAGTCAAGGATATAAGGCGCGTTCGTAGCCTTTCATTCTGTGTCGGCTTTGTGGCGCAGTGTGTAGAGCACCATGTACCTTGCGTTCCGCCCGCAGGGTCGTAGGATCGAAACCAGGCGCTTGTAACTGTTATTTCTTTTTATAGTGTAGGGGGAGGGGTGCGGACCTGTTGTTGAGAGCGAGGAGGGTAGCGTGAGGCGGGAGAGGAGGAGTGGAGGAGAGGGCGCACCTGCGCGCTGAGCTGTTGCGGACGGACGGCGGACGCTACATGTGAGGTAAAGAAATGCTCTGCATTTAAAAGAAGACAATCGATGACAGCAGCATTGCTGAGCCCGTCTGCTAGCCAGCGGTGCCACTTTTTCACCGAGTCGACTGGACCAATGCGCTTGTGTACAGTCCAGCGTCTTCCTTGCCAACAACAGTAGATAACCATTCTTGAAGTGCCGGGGTTTTTTCTTAGTAGGGCGACGGTTTCCTGCTTAACAATTACAATGGATTGTATTTGTTCTTTCATTTCGAGTCATGCTTTGTTTTGTCGGCCACATCCCTCTTCTGTCACTTACGTGTGGCTACAGCCATTCGTGTCTGTTTCCGAGACCAGGCGCTACCGTGTTAGATGGTATTCTCGAGCCAATTTCTACTTTTACAAAAATTTAATTTCCGTCATCCAATGTCTGTCGTATATCTTCTTTACAAATTATCTCTTCTGATTATTTGCTGCCTTTTTATTTAAATCCTTACGTTTCCAAGCTTTGGGACGCGGCTACATAAACCTCGACTTAATTCTATTCCACTATACGATTCCTAACATTTTACTATATACTCGTTCGAGAAGCTTCCATTCAGGCATATGCGTTTCGGCGGAGCTGCGCCAATGTTCATATTTTTGTCAGGAAAATCGGCCATGCAAGTTCTAATACTTTTCTACACCTCTTTCATGAAGTTTCAGAGCACCTTTGCGCGAAATTTGAACCTCTAGTACTGATACGTTTCCAGTTATAAACGTTTTCTGTTTTTTTTTAGCGCGGTGGTTACCGTGCGCGCTGAGTCGCACGCTAGCAAAACAAACCTAGCTAACTTCCCCGACAAGGTGACCCTTTAGAGGCCGACTTGCCTGATCACGTTGCTGTTCCGATAGTTTCAAAACGTAAATCAGCTCACTAGGCCACTAGGCGCAGTTTTGGGAAAGTTACAGTCAAAAGCCAAAATGTCAACCAACAGTCCTAGCACGTTCGAGAAGCTTCCATTCACGCCGGACACGCTTACACGGAGCTTAGCGAAGTGAGCTTGAAACTAGCCAGCTGAGCGCAAGCTGAGAAGTTCAGCTTCTCTTGGGCAGGTTCTCTTTGGCGAGCTGAGCTTCAAACTACCTATTTATTCGTAGCTATACACTTGAGCATGGAAGTGGCTTAGGGTTTCCAACGTCCACAACTCAGTGGATCTCATCAGTAAGCCAGCGTTTCAGCTTACTCCTTCAGAACCACACATAACAAACGAAACCGAAAACGCTGGCTCCGTATCACTAGAGGCGTGATTCGACAACGTCGTCGACAGGAAACTTCTCTCACTCTCGCTATTTTTCGTCTGGCTCGCTGTGCCCAACCCATGCAAGTATGGAGTGCGGCATTCCCCAAAATTAGCCATCATCCCGGACACCTCAGGAGCTGCACTAGAAAGGTTCAACTATGCTAGGAAGGCTCTTGGGGACACAAACAGCACTCCCTCAGCAGAGATGGATCTGGCAACCTTGGTACAGTACTTGGCAGCCACCTACCTCCCTTGACTAACCAACTACAGTCTCGGCGCTCACTCCTCAGCAACTATAGAACACCTGTCCACGGCGGCGGTCAGAACAGCGATACAGCAGAGGGTGCTAAGAGTCTCTGGGTCCGCACAGGCCACCATTGGAACTTGACCCCGGTAACGTTCAACGCACGCAACCTGTCTAGCGAGAGAAACTTAGCTGTACTACTAGAGCAGCTCTCTGACATTAAGTGGGATATTGTAGGGTTAAGCGAAGTTACAAGGACCGGAGAAGGATTCATGGAGCTCGCTAGCGGGCATATTCTATGCTACAGTGGACCCCAACAAAAGAAAGAAAGAACAGGGGGTTGGATTTTTAATCCACATAGAAATAGCAGGAAAGTGAAGAAGTTTTTCAGCATTAGCGACAGAGTCGCGGCTGTTGGGATCAAGCTGAACATGCGATACAGGTTAAAGATAGTACAGGTGTACACGCCAAAAACCAGGCATTATGATGAAGTCGTAGATAGCTTATACGAGGACGTCGAATCAGCAATAAAGAAGGCAACAACGCAGTTCGCAAATGTGATGGGAGAGTGTACGCAAACGTCGGTAAGAAGCAAATGGGAGGAATGCCAGTTAGAAACTTTGGAATACCCAATCGGAACAGTCGAGGAGATACACTGGTTGGATTTGTAGAGAGAAATAACTCGAGGTTAATGAAGAAATTCTCCTACAAGCAAAAGAATAGGAAATAGACATCGAAAAATACCGATGACATAACCAAAAACAAAATTTACTTTATTCCAAGTGACAACCCCGGTATCGTGCAAGATGTGAAGCTGCTAAGTAAGATTCGGAGCAGCGAAAACAGGATGGTTAAATGCACGCTAAGAAGAGAAAGAACAAAACTCGTGAAAACTAAGAAAACCCGCGTGGAATCAGTCAGAGCCACATCGCACGAGTTTAAAAAACTCTTTAAATCAAATCCTGGCTTTTGAACAAGCAGAACGAGGTCAATGTAGGCTGCCTAAATGCCAACCTGACCGCGCCACTCCATGAATTAGCAGTAGCTGTGGACGAAGCAACATCTAGAGAACAACTGAAGAACGAACCAAAAGAACGAAGGAACTAATTGCCAAACGTAAAAACATGACAGTGTAAACTACGGTGGATCAGACTGAATCAGCCTAGCTGTCATAACTGAGTAATAGAAGTAAAACAAAAGACATTCGTGCATATATCATCACAGTGATAGAGGAATGGCTGCAAATAAGTCTAATTTAACTTTATTACAAGCGTTTTACCAAAGTTATAATTAGCCGCGTAGTGACAGCCTGGATTCATAACAACCCAGGGGGCAGGCTAAGTTTACGAAAGGGCACTCAACTGTGGATCATATTCACGTTGTCAACCAAGTGATAGAAAAATTCGCCGAGTACACTCAACCCCTTTACATTGCAGTTATAGATTACAAGAAAGAATTTGATTCTGAACTCCCCGCCACCGTTTGAGAAGCTGTGAAAGACCAGGGAATAGAGGAAGCCCATGTAAGACTTCTAGAAGACATATATAATGGATGCAGGGGCAGGATAACCCTCTTCAAGCAAACCAATAGATTTCCGATTCGAAGACAATAAGACAGGGAGATACCATCTCTGCGAAACTATTCATAGCGTGTCTGGAGGGGATATTCAGCAAGCTTGAATGGGAAAACATAGGATTAAGTATAAACTGGGAATATGTGAACCATTTCAGGTTTGCGGATGACATAGTCTTGCTGAGTAAGACTCCAGAACACATGCGAACGATGCTTGAGGAACTACAATCAGAAAGCACGGCCGTAGGGGTAAAAATAAATGTGAATAAATACAAAGTAATGAGGAATAAGCATGTCAAGAAAGTCTTCAGCGTAGGAAAAGAAAGGCTGGAACAAGTACCAGAATATAACTACCTCAGATAGTGCTGATCCCAACCACGAGAGAGAAATCCGTGCCATAATAGTTAAGGTTTGGGGTGCACTCGGAAAGCCCTCCCATATACTGAAAAGCAAGCTACTTCGGTGTCTCAAAAGAAAAATCTACAACCAGTGCACACTGCCGGTGATGACGTACGGAGCTGAAACTTGGCGACTTTCTAAACAACTAGAAAGCAAACTTAGGTAGGATGAACGGGCCATGGAACAACTGATGTTAGGAATAACACTCAAGGACAAGAAACGAGCTACCTGGTTCAGAGAACAAACTAGAGTAGAAGATATAATAGTTGAAATAAAGAAAAAGAAATGGAATTGGGCTTGCCATGCAGCGAGGTGAACCGACAACCGGTGAACAATTAGGGTAACAGAGTGGATACCAAGAGACGGGTTTAGAAGAAGGGGAAAACGAAGAACACGATGGAGGGACGAAATACGAAACTTCGGGGTAAACTGCTGACTCAAGTAGTGCAGGACAGGAGCGGTTGGAGGTCAGTGAGAGACGCCTTCGTCCTGCAGTGGACCCGAGCAGACTGATGATGATTATCACGATTATGATGATATTCCCATTTCTGGCCAATGGCTGATGTCTGTATAAGCCATCGCATAAGGAACAAAAACAAGAAAATTGATCCTCTATTCAAAGGCACCTGCGCACAACATTAAGATTGAAAGCGGGAATGAAAAAATATGTCGCTTCAGTGCTTCTTTTAGGGCAATTCATTTTCTGAAGGGTCCTGTAAGTGCGGCTTGTTCCCGACCGTTTCATTACGCGCTTAGACTAAACCGTTCTGCGAGCCAGCCGTTGCCCTCGTCTTGCTTGTTCAGAGTAGTCTCGGCATGATTCAACAACTATGTTGTGGTCCCGGTGATGCGCACTTGTGGATGGTTGCTCAAAAAATACTTTATGCAGAGAGAAACCCAACAAAACGTACGCACCATTTCTGGAATTTCTGGCGGCGTGATGCATGTTTCTGTGCTTGGAGGGTCAGTACGACCGCTAAGAACCGTCCAGTCGTCCATCTGCTGAAAGAATTGCAAGCTTGTAGTGTCACAAACATGTTCACTCAAAGTACGGTAGTGTGTGTATATGATCAATCATCGTCCTCGGCAGCAGGAGAGTTTTATGCGGTCAGTGCGCACCTTTGAAACGTGGTATAACAAAAAAGTGCAAACATGTAAACAGCTTTTAGTTCATTACTTAGCCTCTAGCGCAACATAAATATGATAGCTCGGGAAACCATGCAACGTTTTTTATCAGGGGCGTCGCCCTGAGTTAGCTGGTAGAGAGCTTTGTAATTTCGGTTTAGTGTTAAATTATCGCTGATCCTGCGACGCCCACGCGTTTTTGCAAAAAGTATTCTGCTCTTTGTCGTTTTCACACATCAATGATGTGTTTTGATAGGGTGTCGCGTGTAAAATTCAGCTCTGGCTGCGTCAAGGTTCTACTGGAATACTAGTTTTATTTTAAATACATCAGGTGTACTCGACTGAATTGAAGTTCGCGTTATGTAAAAAATGCACAAAAAAGTTTGCTGTACATGCATACTTACAGTTAAATTCTCGACTGGAATGCAATAATAATAATAATCTGGATTCCGGCTGCTAATACAAAATGAAATGCTGCGTCTGCTTTCGCAGTACCATGGCATTTTACAAAATATGCTGTGATGTTTACAACTGCGAGCAATCTTGCGCCTAATAATCGCGAACGTAACTACAGCAAAACCGTACTAGATGATGTATGATAATTTTTTTGTTAGCGAGTGTGCTGCACTGGCATGATTCGTTCTCACACGCCCGGAAGATGTACGAGCCCGCTGCAGTGAATTTTAGCATTTTATGCGCACCAAAATATTTTTAGCTGCTCCAAGTATTGTGACAAAATAGGATACTAAATATTGGTAGAGACAAAAGTGTTTCTGAATCCGAATTGAACCACAATATTCATGTCAGCGCACTGAAAATTATTTAATGTGTGCCCACCCATTACTCGGCGTTAATCCAAGTGCCGCTCTTGAGCAGAGCTCATTGATAAGGTGGAGAAACACCTGGCCCAATTCGATAACTTACAGGTTTACCCACACTAAGTTGCAGTGAAACTGTTCATAGGATATCCTAAAGCATAAATGCACCTGGTTGTCAGGTACAGAGATTTTGTTTTAGGGGCGAAGCTCCTCTTGCTCGGGCCCTGTCCCGGCCGTACGCGCACATTGATGATGATTGTGGCAGGATCCCCCTAGGGATTTGCCAAACAATGATTGGCCGAAGAGGTCATAACGTTCAACGCGTTCGTTGGTACCCAACAAGGAGGAGAGGAAGAAGAGGTTGTCGTTCGTCGCCTGCGAGCTGAAGACATGTACAGGGGGTACGCGACACAAGATTCTCTGCAGAAGGCGACGGCCAAGGTGGCTAAAATGTCACACACCGAATTCGCCAACTTACCCATGGAGATTCTCATCGTCCCAAACAAGCCCCACATAATCACGACAAACATCGACATCGTCGACGGGCTTGTCAACGGAGCGGTGGAAAGCTCGACTTGTCGAGTCTTTATATGATGTGTGGGTGAATGTTTCACGGTTTTATTGATAAGCATTTTAGCTTCGCCCCTATCATCATCATTCACTTGGTGGAGATGGGATTTTTTTATCCTAGTTTTCTCTATTGCCGTAATAGCTAGGGGTTATGGAGAATTATAAGTTAACACTTGTATACGATGTATGCATGATTTCTGCAAGAATTTCCTTTTAAGCTTACCCTAAAAAACCTAGAGAGAAATCGAAGGTACAAGAACAGATATCGGTGAATGTGCGGTTACTACCACCACGTTAATCTAGCTAGAGATGGCAAAATTACTTCTAAAATGTAGTTAAATTACATTACTCATTACTTTCCTGTAATTTTCTAAAATGTAATTAAATTACATTAGAGATTACAGGTGGCCGAAGGTAATGGCATTCCATTACTATTACTTTTCAAAAGTAATGAAATTACTTTGAAATTAGCGTAACAAAAATTCATCACTCATACACTACCAACTCATGTACACTTTATTTACACTCATATACACTCATATACTTATATACACATCGCATGTTAACTACCTCGCACGCTCATCTCTTCGGACTTTGGGAGCTATCTCTCGTGCAACAAGGGACTTCTCAGGAGGTTCGTGTTTCCTTGCTCTGTACAAAGCCCTTGTACTCCCAAAGCTGGAGTTTGCATCGGCAGTCTGGAACTGCATGAGTGCGTCGTCGTCTTCGCGCTTGGAAAGGGTTCAGAAAAAGGTTCACGCGCATCTTCTCTCGCCGCTACAAACCCTACACGAGAAATACGCTTACAAGGATGTCATCAAGAGGGGCTGAAGCTCGAAAGAACTGCAATCTAGGACGCACTAACCGCGATTTAGTGTTTTTGTTCAAGTGTATCCACTCCAGATTCGACAGCCCGAAATTATTGAGCTCTGTTCGGCTAAGGGCACCAATTCGAGCTCTCCGCCCCCACCTTTGCTTTGATGTGACCACCTCAGAGATGCTGTCTCCAGTGTGCCGTGTGCAACGCGTGTATAATGATGACTTTAGTGCATCTTTGGACGTCTTTTCCGGCAATGTTAACTCTTTTAAACGCGCCCTGAAAAATGCATGCATTTGAAGCCGCTGTTGCCCATTCAGTATGGTATAGAAGTTATCTTGTGTTCGTGTTTTCCGTTCCCTTCCCATTTTCTACACTTGCACCGTTTGCCGTACACATACTCCCGTGTAACTATGTATGTGTGTCCGCACGTGTGCGTGCATGCATGCACGTGCGCACTTGCCTGCACTTGCGTGTATGTATGTTTTGTTTGCTTTATATGTACTTATTTCCAGTATCCATGTTCCCCAGTAAGTTACGACGGTGGATTGTACTGAACTTGCGTGTATGCCAATGTACTCTGTAGTATACCTTCTCACAAGCCCTGCCTCAGCGCGTGCTAATGTACCTGACTGTAGTCTTAATTCCTTAAATGTATAAATTGTGCGTGCGTGCGTGCGTGCGTGCGTGCGCGTGCGTGCGTGCGTGCGTGCGTGCGTGCGTGCGGCGTGCGTGCGTGCGTGCGTGCGTGCGCGCGCGCGCGCGCGCGCGTGTGTGTGTGTGGTGTGTGTGTGTGTGTCGTGCGTGCGTGCGTGCGTGCGTGCGTGCGTGCGTGCGTGCGTGCGTGCGTGTGCGTGTGCGTGTGCGTGTGCGTGTGCGTGTGCGTGTGCGTGTGGCGTGTGCGTGTGCGTGTGGTGTGTGTGTGTGTGTGTGTGTGTGTGGTGTGTGTGTGTGTGTGTGGGCGCGTGCGTGCGCGCGTGCGTGCGTGCGTGCGTGCGTGCGTGCGTGCGTGCGTGCGTGTGTGCGTGCGTGCTTACGTGTGTGCGAGTGCGTGTGCGTGCCTGCGAGCATGCGCGTGTGCGGTGGTACTATGTACTTTGTGACCCCTGCACTTCATAACCAGTCTCCATGTTTTACCGTTTGTTTATCTGTGTGTCGCCCTGTCCTTTTTGTGTGCACCACCCAAGAAGGCCTAGTGCTGTTGGTGGGCACCACCAAATAAACAATAAACACTGCGATCTCAAACATTTTTGTTTATACACCAACTATGTACAGTTTATTTACAGCGCTATACATTGATATGTTAGATATCTGTATTACATCTCAGAAGGAGCTGCGATTCAAAGTGGGCATCGCAAAGGTGCCCATGTTTGTATCACATAGTGTCTTTTGACATGCTAATAAGATGCTGCTCTGCTGGCGCGGATGAGGGCTTACACCAGCGACCAGTGGAACGAAGTCTTGAACACAATCTGCGCGTTTTTGTTTAACCCTACAGCCACGGCATTCCCGGAACGCATGAAAAGGGAACGAAGAGGCACAAGAAAGCCGGCAAAGCTCTCATCGAAGTGCTGTTTCCTTTGCGTTCGTAAGGTTCCAATGCTTCGAGACTCTCTGGACATTGAAACTCTACTTGCTCAACTTTTTATGCCGCAAGAGGAGGGGACAGGCTATAGTCAAAAGTAATTGGGAAAGTAATGAGGGATTCTCATAAAATTACTGGCATGAAGTAATATATTAAATTATTAATCTACCAACACCCAAAAGTAATTCATAACATTACTCATTAAAGCAAGAAGTAATTGAATCGCTGTGATTGGGTTACTGCCAAGTCTGCTGCTGGCATCATTGTCTCTGCGACCGCATGATTCAGGATGCTAGGCACAAAAGCGGTGAGCGCACAAGGCACAAGGTGAGCGCACATTGTTGACGTGTTGTGGCGCTATTGTAACGCGTTTACGGGAAATCAAAATACCAAACTGAGGATATGCACAACATGAACATGAACTTGCCACTACATAAAAGAAATTGCGGACAAAACGTTGGGCGAGGAACGTAGCTGGCCAGAAATTTTCTATATTTAAAAAAAGAAGTGCCCGACTGACTGACTGACTGACTCACTGACTGGCTCATGAACGCCCAGCCAAAAATGTTAGATCTACCCTTTTGAAACTTCGGGATTACACTTGTGGCATGGCGTAGGGGCCCACTAAGGCGGTATTTTTGGAAATTGCGGCCCTAACCGAGAAAAAGGAGGACATTGTGTTATCGTAAATTCGTGATTATCTCGCTCACCAGCTCACGTATCAAAGTGCTTTTTTGCTGATATTTTAGCCCTTAAGAATATCTAAGAGGTAGTTTTATGGTTTCGCCCTAACCAACATTGTTGGGGCGGTTCCGCATTTCGGAACAAAAGGGGTGTTCTTAAAGATTCTCGAAAAAAAAAAATGTTTCACTGATTAATTTATCCTATCGGTGATAAACAGACAAGCGGGAGTTTTTAAATTGCACTCCTCTTGAAGTGAAATTCAGCTCAATTTTGCCGCGTAGCATAACGGTCGCCATCTCTTCGGAATTTCTGCAACCAGACGCTTCCGGTAGCTGCGTATTATAAAACTGTGACTGATGGGTATTCTTTACACCTACCCTATAATACTTCCCATGAGTAAGTAGTCCACCCATTCGTGTAATTAGCATAGTGGTCCAACCTGGCATAGTCTGGTACGAGCACTGGTAAAGGGATATGGGGAAAAGAAAAATGAGAGACCCAATAGAATGTACATTTGGCGGGTCGGAGTACACAGCGAGCCAGCCACGAAGAAAAAAAAACATTGAACAGAAAAGCAGGGACTTGCGAGAGCATGTGGGAATACGCATCTTAACATAAATTATGGCGTTCATTATTCAAATTGCCCACAGGTACGCTCTTCAAACCTGTTGCGAACGCCTTGTCAAAGCGATGCTGACCTTTCTCGGGATGTGCTTTTTTTTCGGTCCACCAGAGTTCATTGACCATCAGGTGCTGTACTTTATAGCACTGCAATTGGCCGGAATTTTGAAGTTTGGTCCTTTTAGAGTAAAATTACATTTTACTTCACGTTTACACGTCTCGGAAAGGACTCCCAAGTAAATAAAAGTAAGCTACCTCTGTCACTTAAAAGAAAAATGCACTAGTGCATACTGGCGTCGCAAAGCGTTGTCTGAAAGCGTTGAGTCATTGTCCAGCTCTGAGCCTCTGACCGCGTGTATTGCTTTCCGTGAGTGTTCCATTTTTATGTATAGTTTGAGCTGTTGCTCGCTACAGCCCCGAGAAATATTGTTTCAACTTAATAACCTGCTTTCGAGTGAAACTTTTTGTCCTTCCACCCTGTAACGGCCCACTTCTGGGCTAACAGTATTAATAAATGAAATGAAATGAAATGATGGTGATGACATATAGAGCTGGCACTTGGCGCCTTACTAAACAACTGGGAAGCAAAACAGATCGGCTCAACGGGCCATGGAACGAATAATGATGGGAGTAATACTAAGAGACAGGAAATGGGATTCCTGGATCAGGTAACAAACCCGAGTATAGGATATCATTGTTCAAGTGAAGAAAAAGAAATGTATTTGTGCTGGCCATGTAGCGAGACGAACCGACAACCGGTGGACTATTGGGGTAACCGACTGGATACCAAGAAGTGGGTCTAGAAGAAGGGGCAGGCCCTTAATCCGATGGAGGGGTGAAATGGGGAAATTCGGGGGTAAAGTGTGGACTCAAGCAGGCCAGGACAGGAGCGGTTGGATGTCGATGGGAGAGGCCTTCGTCCTGTAGTGGACCTGAGTAGGCTGATGGCGATGATGATGGAACCCCAAAATGGCATGACTGCACTTGAACCAGCATCGTTAACACAAAAAGAAGTTTGTGCCAGGATTGGGCGTCATGGGCCAGAATTCTAAACTGCTTTCAAAGGGCTTACGAGGATTGATTGCCTTGCGCCTGATGTATGCGCACCTGTGAAAAAAAATGTGAAGTTTTGTCTTGTGTCAGTTTGCCAAAGTGGTAGAAGAGTGCCTGTTTGCGAGCAACACCTTATAGAAATCAACTTTTGACCCCTTGATTTTTTGCACATGGATATATGAAACAGTACTGTCGTTTTAAACTTCTTGAAAATGCTGCCGCAGCTCACTTACTGAGTGTGAGTCACGTGATGTAAAGGAACTTTGTAAAGCTGCTGCTTCTCGATAAGGGTTGTTGGATCCTACAATTGAAGTCTTCCTTGAATCTGGTGCGATCTATAGAGAGGAAAGCAAAGAGTTGCGTTATAAGATCAGCCACCCATTCCATAAGTCCACAGCGCCCATTTATTACTTACCCAATGTGGATCACCACATAATGAAGAAGAATTTCGCAAGGTTGTTACTTCTCGTGGAGGGGCGCTTGGAGCTACAATAGGAGCGTTTCTTGAACCTTCCGCGAACTATACAAAGGAAAGTGCAGAGTGGCCACACAAGATCTGCTACAAGTGATGTAACGTCACATCGCTGATTTGGTTACTTACCCAATCTGGATCACATGACAGGGAAGATTTTTGCACAGTTGTTGCCTCTCGAGGAGGGTCGTATGGTCCTTCCGTAGGCGTGTTTTTTCTTGAAGCCGGTGTGTCCTATATTGAGGAAAGTGCAGAGTTGGAAAAGAAGAACCACCACTTGTTCCACAATGCCACATCACCGATTCCTGGCGGTCGGCTTATGGAAGAGCGGAAAGTGTAAGGAAGGCAGCCAGAACGCATGCTTTAGGAAGTATAGAAAAATAGCAAAAGAGTTCCGCTAATGCCAATTCTTGCACCCCCAATCGTTAGGAGTTTCTAAGAATTGCTTCCAAATAAAAGCCTTCGTCGAGCATGTGATCATTCGCAGTTCGTTACTATGCCATGGGAAGTCACCTAGTTTTTCAATAGTATGGAAGACATCACTGAAACATGAAATGCGCGACTACATCAGGCTCACTTTGGTTGTGCCCCGTATCAAAGGGGGATTATTAGTTTATTAAAGGGAAAGCAGTAATAATTACCTCATTAATCTAGCCTTCAGCGTATGACGTAGGCGTGACATAAATAGGGCGCGAAAAATGTTCGATGAGAACAACCGGATTAAATGCAAGGAAAAGAGCCTGATGTGGTTCTGGGATTTGAACCTTCGTCGTACAGAATGGGAGTTTAACGTGCATCCTATCCGTAATCCCAGAGCCATGTTTCAGCAAACAAAAGGTGGTCCTGGGGAATGCATTGTAGCCTTCGACTTAAAACGCATGTTATAAATGTTTATTGAGGCCTAAGGTATCAATTTTAACAGGCTAATTCCAGAAGTAGCAAAGCACGTTCACCCTAAGGTTAAGCTCATCATCTTCATCCAGGGCGACAAGGACTCTGTAAGTTGTCGTTGTCATCTTGTACTTCATCATTACTGCACCCGTTCATATTCTGCAAGTCTCTTTTAGGAGAGTCGCCTTCGGGAGGCGGGGAGGGGGAGGGGGTAGGCTTAGATTAGAAAGTCGCCAGTGGCGCACTGCGCCATGCTGAACGGACGAATAGCGAAGTGTAAAGCTATACACGGGGGAGTTACATGTGACCTAATACGTCACAGCAAGGGTCCACGTCACCTGCTACGTCACACCAGTCAACATCAACGACCTCGCGCGCACTGGATGCCGGTACGTGCGCGGGAAATTTGAAACCGGTGTCGTGCGCGGTGCATGCTGGGACGTGCACAGAAATTTTGAAACCGGGGTGCGGCCAATCATCATCAGTTTCGGGTGGTGCCATCTGTGAACGAGTGGGACAGGCTCAACGATAGCTGTGCCCCCATTTGTATGGAAGTGGTGCCATATCTCTAGGTGTTGGCAAGATGCAGTTTTCGATTAACACCGTCTTCAAAGCTGCACCACAACCATTACACTATTGCTCTAGTGATGGAGATGCTGAATAACTTCTAGTCATGCGTTTGAGGTTTTTGCACGGTTGTGTTAAAGCTGCCAGCATTCTTTTGAATGGTTGTTATATTAACATTTCTTTGTTTCAGCTGCAGAATCTGTTTTACAGAATCTACACTAAATTGTTATGTTATATGCAGCTTTTGCTGCTAATGTAAGAGCAAGTCAAACTCGCTGTACTGTTGACAGTACAGCAAGTTTGACGAGGGCGATTTGCCGGTAAATTGACAGGAAAAAAAGAACGGTAAATTGAGGTAGGGAAAGAGAAGGTGACAGAATACAAATTTGCACTTTTTAAAACTTATTGCCTCCGTTTCCTGCATTGTGACGAGAGACTGTCCAGGAATTAAAGGTTGTGTTTTTTACAAAGTACCTAAAACCGGATGTGCACGAAAAAAAAAACATGCGAGTAAACAAAGTGCACGACTTAGAAGAGTACTCGCTTCCGCTCCGGCTACACAGGTAATGTTCAGTCCCACAAACTTTGTCTTCTATAAGCTTGAGGCAAGCTGAACAGCTATTGTGAACACCCTGACAATTTTCAGCCATGCAGTTATGCTGAAAAGACACTTTGAGGGATCGCAGTAGTGGTTTAAAGATGGCCTGCATAAATTCAAATCCCCACCGTTGAACTACGACGATGATTCCAACACGAAGCTTTCTTGGGTGCGAAAATGAAACAGCGAAGTGCCAAATTCAAACCGTAAAGAGGCAACTGTAAACCGTCTGAGAGTCGAAGTACAAACTTCGACTACAGCAAACGAATTTCTCACGAGACAGCTGAGCGCCGCCCACCCACCGTCGACCGTGAAAGAAGGGCGCAGTTGGATAGATATCAGCTTCATAATGCGAGGTTTGCGTTCGATTACGAAAACGCAAGGAATTTTCTGTGTCATCATCATCATCATCAGCATGAGCCATCTAGTTACGTAAAGTTGACTCTTGTTTAGGTAACGACCAAGCGTGTTTAGGTGAAGTGAGACCAAGCAAGTCTCGCTTAAAAACGCTACAAGAAAGCCACACCACTGACGCATCCTCGCCACTTTGTATTTTAAACGGAGGTGTGTGAAAGCAGTCTTCATAAAAAGGTAAAAATATAGCACCAACCACAATAATGCCGCACAGTTTCCAGCAGTGACTGTGCGAAAAGCGCGCCTATTTTTGGAAGAAAATCCAGCGAATCCACTATGCACAAGATCATTTCTTTGTGTAAAAAATAATCGCGTGAATTTACGCGTGATACCATCATTGCTCCTAGGGGAATGTCGTCTTTCTTGCTGCTAAGTTACGAGCCCTCAAACCCTCCTAAAGCGACCTAAAACTTACCAAATCACCATTAATAATAAAAATGACATGTAGATTTGTGTTCAGAAAAGAATTAAATTTAAAAAAGACCAGCAATGAAAAAAAAAGATAGATCTGCTGTGCTCGAAACCAAGCCTCCAGCACCAGTGATCAGTGTTCTACATCGAGGCTACAGAGCCGGGATAGAAGGCTCCTTTCAGCAGGCGCTCAAAAGAATAGCGCGCGCAGTGACATCACACATGTCATGTTGGTGGTCTCCGCAGCCCGGCAACATCATTGCCCGAGACCGCGATGCGGCGAGGGCCGAAGGATAGCGCTACCCTGCGCTCAAGAATCAAAACAGCACCGATCGCTAAAATTTCAATTACCGTGAAAATGAAGTTCCGCATGCGCGAATGGGGATGGTAGTGTGGTGAAAAAACTACTGACGATTGCAGAACTCCATAATGCGAAATTTGTCTGCAGCGCGAACTCCAGTGTTCTCGGTGATCCCGCGATCACTTCCTCCAGTGCGTTCCAGCGAATTCCAGTGCGTTCGCTGATACCGCGATCACTTCCTGAGACAGCATCTAGCTGCTGTCTGAGGAAGTGAGACGGCCGCCGTGAATGTGGTTGGAAATCGTGTTTGAATCTCCCGCGCGAATGTCATGTGGTTCGGATGAGCCAGGCAACGAGGATGGCGAAGGACCACGCGCCCCCTAAGCTTCTGCTCCGCCGCGCCGACGTCCCCATTATACTTTCGGCACGTTTCCGTGCTCCACTTCTTTCTGTCTGCGGTGTCTCCATCGCTCGTTCGGTAACGACAATATCGCCGCCGTCGATCCACAGGAGCGGGTGCTGTAGGGCTGCTCACTAAAACTGTTTTAGGGTTTGTAATATACAGTCGTAGAGATCGCAGTGACCTTGATGCTAACCCTAAAGTTCCCAACATCCGAGCAAGCCGGGTGCGAGCTGTTGGGGAAACCGCTCTTGTAAATTTTGCCGAGCTACAGCGTGTTGTTATTAAGGTTCCTCGAATTTTTTGGGAGCCCCCAATGTTCTGCTCCCCTATTCTAAATATGCATATGCCCCGCGATGAAGCGCCACCGGAGCGACCAGACATCAGCACCTCCGCGCGACGCAGCGACTGGCGTCCGCATCGTCGCTGCGTGCGCGCATGAATCGACGCTTCACATAGCTTGTTGTCGCCTGATCGAATGCAAAAACAAAGTTACACATGCGCGAAAAGGGATGATGATGTTTTAAAAATTGGGCCCATCTCTCCTCGAGGGGGACTCGAGTAAATGCGTCGCATTGGGGGTGGGTGTATTGCGTTAACGTTTAGTGTTTGGGGAGTTGGTGGTAGTGAATGCGTTGTATCAGCAGCTTCTTGACGTAGTTTGAATGAGTCAAGGATATCAGGCGCGTTCGTAGCGTCCCATTCTGTGTCGGCTTTGTGGCGCAGTGGGTAGAGCACCATGTACATTGCGTTCCGTCCGCTGGGTCGAGGGATCGAAACCAGGCGCCGGATAGCATTTTTTTTATATAGTGTAGGGGGAGGGGTGCGGACAACGATGGTGCGGACTACGACGGACGTCAACGCGGGTGACATCGTGAGTTACTGAAATGCTCTGCATTTAAAAACGGAGCTAGGAAGAGTGATTAGCGCTGCTCATGAAAGCGACGATCCAATATCTTCATAAATCCCCTGCATCTGCTCGCCGCGAAGCTCGGCGCAAAGCAAAGCTGGCAAAGCTCGCCGCGAGCGAACTTGTTGCGTTAATGCTCCCCTCACACTCTGATATTCCAAAGAGAGAATATGTGCGTCATTCGTTCACCAGAAGACTTTCTCGCCAGTATCTGGACGGAAACAAAACTGGCTCTTCAGGCCAGCGGTCACTGCAGCGCCGGCACTTCGGAATGACTCTATCTACCGCTGGCCAATCGCGAAAGGCAGCCAGGGCTCTGAACGGGCCGTCGTCCGGGGGTCTTTCGTTTTGGCAAAAAAGGTGGCTTTGGTGTGCTTGCACAATAAACAAGCATGTCTTTTTAATCAAATGTTAGGTACGCTATAGAATAATGCTCCGCCAAAGATTATGAAAAGCTCTTGAGCAGCCCTTTAAGAGACTCATGCGTTCCTAACCCCAGTTATATGATAACCTTCTAACTTTGTCCCATTCGGAATGGGCACACTGCGCTCAGGAATTAGTATTTCACGGCGCGCATCAATGTAAATGGCCGATTGGAGACAGGTTTTTGCATCCGTAATTGTGAGCATCACATTCGAGTTTATAGGTTCTATTCACTGGCGTGGCGCGCATGCAGGCAACCATGGTGTCACCTTAGCAATGCAGAAACGCATGCAGGCTCAGGCATGGCGGCGCGCGCACGATGCCGTTCCACCGAGCTCGTAAGCATTACCTCGAAGTTGACTACTGTTTCTGTTAAGTTCGGGCCCCTCACTTAATAATTAAAACCACCCGGCAACTAGATATCTTTCACTGGAGTTAGCGTGTTTATCTGTACGGTGTTTGTTTTCACTCCGGCCGAGCTGACTTAGGCGTGAGGGGCATAAGGAGAAATCGCGGAGGCTTTTGTTACTCGCCGCGCTTTTGTGTCCACCCGACGAGCGGGCCCGGAGACGACGCATACAAACACGTCCGTCACTGCATAATAGCTGAAAGGGATGTAAGCTTTCGGAGAGGAATTTCCTTGCATTCGTTTGAGAAGCCGGCGGAGGGGGACCGTTGGCATTTTAACGACCGCGATTACCGCCGCGAGAATCCCCAAACCGGACAGGAGCTGAAGGTCGGTCAAGGGGTCAAACCTTGGGTTAAACATAGAAAGAGGTCACCAGACGCTCTGTCTGTGACAGTTGCACTGCTCAAAGTTACTGGGCGAAGCTTGAGTTCGTGACGCGTCTGAAACTGGCGACTCGGCGGCTGGGATGCGTTAATAGGTTGGCGACGAAGCTTTGTTAGGTGTTCCACGTGTTTACAAAGGGAAGGAATTCTGGCGGCGCGGAACACGAACATAGGCGTGCACGGTATGACAATACTTTAACCCCTTCTGCCCGAGAGCCGATTCCCGGAGTTGGGATTGCTATTAGTTGGTGGGTTTTCATTTCTGTTATATTTGTGTTTTGCGGAATACCTTCGGGTTTCTGTATGAGAGTGAGAGAGGTGGGTCACGTGACGATTTTGAACCCACCTAGCTTTGTTTGTCACGGTGGCCAATCAGTGACCTAGTGTGATTTAATCAATGAGCCATTCTGACTCTCAAGTTGTGACGTCCCTTTTGTGGGCGAGGTTTTAGTGGTAAAACAGACGAGTTTGATGTTTTGGAGGATTGATAGGAGGACAGAGACAGAGAGGAGGGGGTGGAGAGCGGCTTGCCCGACCTCTTTTATGCGATCACGAGCCTTGGAAGTTGTAAATACGTAATGTAAATAAGGTGTACATATTGCACATTTTGATTTTGCTTGGAGTAGACCCCCTTCGGCTATGTGCCGCCGGTCAACGAGCCAGCGAGTTGTCGTCTCATCGGATCATCGATCATCGACGTGGGTGACCGATCCACACTTTGAAGTTTAACCCTACCTGTCGCAATAAACGAGTGTAGGCGCATGTCAGCTTATTGCCAGCTGCCGTGTTTTGGTATCGGCCAGATTGCACATCTGTCGGGGAGCGCCTTTTTTATCTGCCGCTTGCCGATATTTGTTGCAGCTCTCTCAGCTAACAATTCGCGCACTGCTATGCTGCCGTCGTATCTCAATAGGCGTGCGCGCGAAAATTTCATTTGTTCGGGAGCACTATTTAGCTTTTTACAGAACGACTCTGCTGCAAGCAAGGTGCGGTGCACATGTTGATATCTGTGTGCGGAGCCAACTGCGCTACATCGAAGGCATTTCATGCACCGTGCCGCTTCTTTCGGCAATCGAGGCTCCATTCTCCAGTGGTGATGCGGTGTTGTCTTGGGCAATGACCCTGCGATTATTCATATCTGTTGAATCCACGGTCGAGAATCGGGTGGTAACGGCGCAGACGACGGATGCCGGGCCTGTTCTTTTTTTTTTGTGTGCGAGATGCGGACGCATGCGCAAACAGAGCGGGCGCTGTCATGGCGGTTATGGCTGTTGCCAAAAGAGGAAGTCGCGCGCTAAACATTTATGTGAATATCACCTACAGTACGTTGACTGAAATCATACATTCATTGTCTGCAGTAAACTGGAATAAGCAGAATGGCGCTTATGCAATGATCACGCGACTTTAAAAGTAACTAACAAGGTTGCATTTCTTGTGTAACTATTTGGGTTGGGAGAACACATAATAATGTAAACAAAATTACATGGCTCTCCAGACTCACCTCTGTGTCTCCAGGTATATTTTCCACAGCGGAAACTGTCGGTCGCTTCTTGTTTTGTGGACAAACCTCGGTGTGGCGCTTTATATTCTTTCTCTTGACTTGCCGCTTGCAGTGGATGCAATGATCCAGAATGTCATCAGATTCGACGTTGGTAGAAGTAGGCTGAAAAATCATTCAAGTGCTACTCATAAAAGTGTAAGTAAACAAAACATAGCTATGATAGTTGTTTACGCGAACATGCGTGTTCTTAAGCCTTATCTCATGTTTGTCAGGCTGAAAATCTGACTCTTGGATGCAGCCGCTACGTTTATTGTTATTCTGCGCTGAGCTGATTTGGTCATCAATAGGGCTTCCCGCTCACGTTGAAAACGTAGAAAGAGCTTTTTACTTTTGGGAGAAATCATGCACACATTGTCACAATCGAACTGAACATGCTGAGGGCTTTAAGAGTGATTGCAATTGGTGTTTTATTACTTGTCAAGTCAGGAATGCAGCACAGTTAAACCTGGATGTAACGAAGTTGACAAAAATTTGCAATTTTTCGTTACATGCAGGTTTTCGTTACATGCAAGTTTCGAGTTAAGGCTAGCATCAATGTCGTAGAAACGAAACCAAAGGGCTAGAAATCAGCCTGGGTGATCTCATCCTTCAAGGAATTATTTCAAAATAGAGAGACGAGCTAGTTGGTGAACATCCATGAGTGAAACTTCAGCGCAAACTGACACAGGGACGAGAAAGGGAAACGACACCAGCGCCACTAAAAATTGAAATATTTATTGAAATCGAAGGCGCATGTATACCATTCCAAGACCCAACAATCAGGCACGTGTGACCTTCGCACATCCGTACGACGAAAGGGGTTAGACAAAAAACAAAGAAAGAAAAAGAAGAACGAAAGGGTGTGGTTGTCCTCATGTACGGCCGTACGCATGTGCCACAGTCACACGTGCCTGACTGTTGGGTCTTGGCATGGTATATATGTCCTTTCGATTTTAATCAATCTTTCAGTTGATAGTAGCGCTGGTGTCGTTTCCCTTTCTCGTCCCCGTGTCAGTTTGCGCTGAAGTTTCACTCAGGAATTTATTTCACATTGAGAAACAGCGGGATTTCCGCCTGCTGCGTTGCCACGACCTTAGTCACTACAAGGCATTTTAAAGAAGCAAGGTCTCTTACCCCCGTATTCACATACGCAACTTAAGTATCACTTTTGCTTTTGATACTTGTATGTGCGTGCCCTAACGCGTTTAAGGGACGAAAATTATAATGAAATAATTCCTGTTCGCGTATTTAATGCTCTTTTCCGCCCTCAAATTTAGTAAGAGGGTGGTAGCTGGGATACTGTACAGAGTGACTACGTTCTTCTTTCTCGCCGACGGAGACGGTATTTAAAAAAGCGAGCTTGTGCTGGAAAGACAAACTGGCAGCAGAAATAATCACCGACCAACCGATACCACACACAGCTGTGGAGACGCGCGACTACACTCCGACAGGCTGGCCAGCACCTAACCGACACCGTAACCACACGTGGAAACACACCGCCGTTTGCGGTGCGGGAAGAAGTCGCGAAATTAGTGCATTTCTCCAACCGATTATAAAAAAGCGGAAAAAAAATAGCGGATAAACACCGTAGCGAATTAGTTACATCAAGGTTACCCGTCGCAACGCCTTCTTTGCATAAAGGTCGTAAAAACATGGGTTTCAATGGGGTGGCACTGGGGAATTGAAAAACTTGGTTAAATCCAGGAATTCGTTACATAAAGGTTCGTTGCATCCCGATTTAATTGTAATAAAGCTTGCGCGGAATAAATGCAAGCGTTACATAAATAACCGATAAAAATGCAATGACTATCAAAAACAAGTAATTTTTCGCATGGAGATTCGTGTAGCTAAATGAGAAATGAGTCGTGGCGTGTGGAATTTAGGCAGTCATCTTAGTGAATATTAATTTCAGTGTTGTTAATAAGAATTTTTTTTAGAAATTGCTGTTCATAAGCAGTTGAATTGGATTTAAATAGCTTGAACCAAAATGCTCAAAGGGAAAGGCGTTATCTAATACGCGTTTGTGCAATATCAACTTCAATCTAGGTTGTACTATCTCCAGCCCCTCACGTTTTATATAACTGCTAAAGCAGAAGTAAAAAACAAAGATCAAGCACATACGTGCTTACAGATATGAAATTGCTTAAGTGCGTTCCCACTGTTCTTTAGAAGGCACCAGATTGTTTCACCCGGTACTAGGATAGCCACGTATGGCTGCCAGTCGTCGGATGGTCACGTGTTTATATTTTGACAACTTTTTTCTCGTTTACTGTAAGTACAAATGATATTTCGTGCAGGTATTTCTGGGTTTTTCGGAAATGTTCGGCCGCAATCGTGGGCGATATGGAAAAAAGGGATACTTAATTGCTGCAGAGAATTTTAGGACTCGTGAATTACCAACCAAAATATGTCCGGAAACATAACCTCACATCATTATTTCGTGTTACGGCATTGTCAGCGCGCGCGCGAACAAATGTTATCAACAAGAGACCTATATTTTACAACAATACCTTCATACTTTTTTATACGGAAAGTGTCAGTCAGAGCATCAGCGTTCAAGGTAAGCATAATCTTGTGTTTGCAGAAATATGCAAACTTGCATTTTCACAGTAATTTACAAGGTAAGTATAAGAGATTCCATAATTTGCTTTGGTGACATCTGCTTGCGGTGAGGGAGTGACACCAATATTTGTACATCTATAAACTGCATATAGAACAGTTCTGAATATGAATATATATGTAAAAAATATATATAAACCGCAAGCATAACGCACATATATACAATCTATATACAGTAGAATCTCGTTGACACGATTCGGCATAATACGTTTTTTGGCTTAAAGGAGTACTGACACCAATTTTCGGCGTTTATATTATTGCACAGTTCGTTTCCTTTACTCAACAGAATACCCAGGCTGAAATATGAGCGGCCTCCGACGCGAAAAACACACTTCAATCGGATCTTATTTATCACGCCGACGGAGCAGCGCGCGGAGCGGCACTCAGCAAATGGACATTAGCCTGATATCATCCCGTGATAGCCAAAAGAAGTGACGCGACAGCGCTCGTCAAAAAATCGTGACGTCACTTCCTGCGCGCAGCCCTGCGAGCGGCGAGCGGGCGCCGGCGCATTCACAAACGAGTGCACGTAGCCAGAGCTACAGGCATAACCACTGCCCAGAAAGGCATTGTTGCAAAAATAAAGTTCCACACACGGGAAAGGAAGCGATAATATAGCCCGGAATCGCAATAGAAGTCGTCATCAGGACTTGTATTGAAAGCGGTCATCGAAGCGTTACGTTTACTCTTCGCTATACTAGCTCGCTCCGCTTTCCAAACAGGCACAATCTGTACGTTGCGGAACCGCTGGGGCCGCGGCAGCGCTGGTTTTTCGGGGAAAACATTGCTGCCAGGCCTGGCAGCTCCATCCGATGCTGATGATAACTCAGGCGATACACTGCGCCATCTTGCGAAACGTATCACAATCGCACCGAAAGACGCCCTGCCTACGTGCTTAAAGGAAGCTAGAGCGCCAGGAGTCAACGTCGACGGGTCAGTTCTAAGCGAAAAAGTTGACATATCCGCGCTCTTCTTGCACACTGAAGACTTCAAAGCGTCCGGCAGCTGGATTCACCGATTTAAGGCGCGACAAGAATTGGCGTACAAAACAGCGCCCGGCGAAGCAAAAAATACCGCTAGCTTCTTTTTTACGTTGCAGAAGAATGTAGTCCTAGACGTTGAAAAGAAGAAAGTGCCGCACAAATTGACCAGCAACTTCAACATTGCTCCGTAAAAGGAAATTGCAGACGGAGTATGCACATTTTTCTTGTGTTTTTAACCTGTTTGGATATTATGATTTTCGCATAATAAGTTTTATTTTCCGGTTCCCGTTAAAAACATATCAACGAGATTTCACTGTACATACCATTTCTCGTGCACATATAATCGAGATACAACCAGCACAGGGACAGAAATGACAATAATATCTAGGATTTCATAAAATTTGCTTTTCCTTGGTCAGTCATTTGTCTTAGTGCATTGGAGAATTTCTGCAGCTGATACCCACAGGTTTGGTCTGCAACTACCTTACCGCGTGAATTGGAGACTACGTTTTTTACGCATTATGTAACATTTATAAATGACCAATTACCCGGTTATTGTTAAACATTTACTTCTGCCGAAAGAACATTTGTGAGCGTGTTAGTGGCACGGCAGCCGAATAATGGCGCACACAAAGCCTTTTATTTTGTTTTTACTGATTACGCTTACTATACTTGAATTTTTACGGTTAAGTTCTTCCTATTTTTGTTGCCGCGGTTAGCAGGCAGCGCACTTATAAAGGTGAACATGTAACTGAGCGCTACTTTTTTAAAGCGAAACCTTTCTTATTGCGACCGATGGGGTGTCCTGTCAAAAAACTAATGCCTTTCCCCGTAGAGAGGTTGGTAGACTGAAAAGATCTGATAATATCGCTGAACACGGCACGTGCGTGAGACAGGGCTGTTATCATGTCAAAACGGTTAGCTTATATCCTGAGAAAAGGAAAGGTTCTAGATAAGATAATACACGCATCGATCACGAAGAAATAGTAGAATGCATACTTGGGCTAGTGGTACATTAGGAAAAAAAAAGGTCCTGCGTTTTTGCAGCCGCCCCTTTCCATAGAGGCGATTTCCCGTGCAAACCGGGTGAACTTCCCAAGCGTTGTAGTCCCACACAAGGGCCGAGCGCCAGGCCGGGGAGTCGCTTGTACCTATTTTACCGGTAGGTGCCCGGAGCCACCAAGGCACACGAATGCACATGGTGCCTTCCACAGCCATGGTGGACGCTCAACTTGTAACCGCTTGTGGCAGGACATGCCGCCAGACTCTTTCCCCCCGGCAATGCGGCAACGCGGCATGATGGCTGGGGGCCCCGCCAGGTGGACAAGGGTCACGGGCCCCTCGCACCCTGTGTGTCTTGTCGTCCTCTTTTGGTGTCCTCGTTTCATGCGCAGTTTTCTTGTTCGTAAGGAGTAGAATAGTATACCTTTGCTTCATGCACAAGGTATCAAACCATACATGTAGATCCTTCGTATGTGGGTTCACTAAGTGCGCGAAAAATGGCGGCACGGGTTCATTCTTCCTTTGCAATTTCGGGCTAGGAAGCTTTGACGATTGAGTGGACGCACTTTCAGTGAAGGCTGGACGCACTTTTATCTTTCCCGCTTCTGTCAACGTTCTGTGGAAAGGGACAGTAACTTTTTTACTCAGAGGCATGCTGGGACTGCTTACCTGAGCTTCAACCACCGCTGTACCAATGTCTGCTGCGGTGTTCCAGTTTGCTTTGCTTTGTTTCTGCGCTGGCAGGTCTTCAGATGAGGCTCTTGAATCTGAAACTGGCGTAGTATTCTTTCGCTGTAGCCTTGCCTCTTCGTTGCCGTAGCACTGTTGCTCGTGTGTCTGCAAAAATATAAACTCTAGGAAAGTTCTTCCTCATACTATGCTCAACTATAGATGCAAAAAAAGTCGATCCTTTAAGAAAGCAAACGATGAGTTTAAACAGCCCTTCCAAGCGTTGATTACCAGTGCCATATTATTATGAGTGCATATCGACAAGCTGAACGGTCTTATTTGTGGACGACACGCTTGTCTTCGTTGTGTTACGAGGGAAAGCTAAACGATTCCGATAAAGCATGTTTTAACCACACGCTTTAAATACGTATTGCGCACAAGTCCGCAAAATTTAGTTCCGTTCCTAAGCCAGACGGAAAACAAGCGCTAAATAAAAACACAGGACGAGGAGTGGACGGGACAAGCGCTAACTTTCAACCAGGCGAGCGCTTGTCAACCAGACGAGCGCCTATTTAGCGCTTGTTTTCCGTTTAGCTTGTTTAGCGCTTGTTTTCCGTCTGACGATGAACCAACACGCCCAAACCTTTTCCCTTCTGAAGAACCTTTCCTAAGCGCAAGAGATTCCTCGACGGTAATATTTGTTCACATTTTTAACTTCCCGCTTACGCGAAGCGAAATGCTGCTAGTCGCAATGAAATGACTGCTGCATAATATCGGGCCCTGCTTAACCTGTTTTGAATTTTCACCGCAGAAAAAAATAGCAGTGGTCAGATGTGCTTCACACTCATATGCAAGTCTAAGACACGTAACTAAGACATTTTAAAATTGAGCAAAAAAATTATTTGAACGGGTCTTATCACCTACAATTGGTCAGCAGGTAAACAGCTTCATCTGCACACGGAAAGCAATTTAATGCACTGCAGCCGGTGGGCTTTTTTTCCTGTGTCTCACCAGTGTTGCTCTTTTAACGGCAAATGAGTTGTTTACGAGAAGTAAATGCTGTTAGATACACTAATACCCGTGCCACACGTGCGCGCAAAATGACATTGAGTGCTCAAAACCTTTAAAAACTGAATGACATTATTTGGGCGGTCCGTGCTACACGCCAAAACACAAAGGCAATAAATGTGTTAGGCATGATGGTGATAATGACGAGAAAGAGTAATGCAGCTCATATTTTAGAACTGCTTAGATTAGAGCAGAAAAAAACTTTTTAGGTGGGTTAAAAATGGTTTTATGAAAGAAAACGAGTGTTTTCTAAATAAAAGGTGTGAGCCGTTTCAAAAGTGGCTTCAGGAGCTGCCGTCCCCTGCCACCCTTAGCCAAATCTGATTGATTCAAAACAACCAGTAACATAATGTTTTGCCTTTGGCCGCAGTTTTAGTGAACTTCATCATCTTCAGAACTTCGCCACCAAGAGGGCACATGAAATCGTCTTATTTCGAAGATCAGCTACGTTCCCGCGTCACTATTCTGGTGCTGAGAGTTTTGTTGGTTCTATTTCGTACCCATCGCGTTCGAGAGTAGGAAGATTTAGGGCGTTCGTGAAGGCGAATGAGTTGTGCGGAACTCCTTCAACGAAAAATGACATTAGAGCGAATGGCATTTGGTTTTTGCGTGTAGCAGGGATTTAATGGCATTAAAACATGAGACATTAAGCACTAATGCAATTTTTCGTGTACGTGTGGCACGGGTGTTAGATTGTATCAACAGTAGTCTTAAGGAGCACCGAATCACTACACTGAACACCCCCTGCTGCCTCGAAAAGCTAGCAATTACGTGACACAGAGAACGCTTTAGGCGGAAGGCCCTTCTGGGACCATGTAACGATTGTGAAGACAGTATATAATCAAATGAATCACTATAGAATACCAATTTGAAGGCATCGCCAGATAGCCAGAAAGACATATCAGAATAGGGAACACAAAGCATACCTGAAGATTTTCCCTGGGAATGGCTAATGCACAATATCGACATTGCAAGATTTTTTGCGGACAGGTATTTATGTGCTCTTCCCAGTCTGAACCCTTGACGCTGCTTCCGCACGACAAACAGTTGATTTCGGTTGCAGCACATTTGAGGTAGTGACTCTGTATACAAAAAAAAAGCGAAACCAAATTTCTTGTGTAAACCTAAACGAAATCTCGGGTAAGTACTGCACAGAATTATGAGTGAAGACGCCGCATATTCGTGTTGGTTGGCTGGTCAGCCTGTAGGAAACCGGAGTAAGAGAGCAGCGGCATAATATGCTAAAATTGAAAAGAAAACTGAACCAAGCAATAACATCAAAATAAATATAAACAAACAAAAATATTGCGCTAAGATTGTAGAATTTAAAACTGAAAATTGAAATCTAACAACACAAACACCAACAATTTTAAGAGGATTGGGAATGCTTCGCCTCACGTTCTTAGAAAGGCCTGAGCACCCCCTTTCCTACTGTCGATGTGCTGTCGAACTTTTCGTAGAGCCTCCGGGCCACTCGCATCATTACTTGACCTTTCCCCTCAGCAGCACACTCTGTAGAATTGTTTCCGCTGGGTAGCCATCGCTATTTTCTGGCGCGTGTTGCGTCGCCCTTCTCCCTTCTCTCGCAATGTGGCTTCCTATTCCCGGTGTGCGATTCCGTGCTCACGCTCTCCAGCTCGCAGCTATTTCTGTCCGGCCATCCCAGTGCTCATACTACCAGGACACCCCCATTTTTAAGACGCAGCCCTTTCACGGCCGTCTCTAGGCTGAGCCGCGTTGTCGGCGTAATCGAGAGAACGATGGCAAGACCGAAGAGTAAAAGAAAAAGCGAACGATGAAAGAAAGCAAAGCAGGAGAGTGTCGCGAAATTGGGAGGGGAGGGCGGTTCGCGGTGGCGGCGCGAGCCAGCGCTCTCCAAAATTGCGCGGTGGGGGAGGAGAGGACGGGGCAGTATCCTGTGTCCGCACGAGGCGCTCGACGGCGGGACGCTTGGCGAAAACGTGAGGGGGGCGTGCGCGTGACTATGATGTGCGATCGCTTAAGACACAGTTCGCGGTCACTTACTGAGACGCACTTCACGCCGCCGACGCAGAGGCTCATCATCGCTGCCGTCAAGAGAACCCAGAGTGAGTGCTGCCTCAGCGCAGTGCTGCTGCGCCCAACTATCGCATTAGGGAGTAAGGTAATCGCCAGCCAATTTTTACACCATCCATTTTGTGTATTGTGGTGTTAAAGGGGGCCCTGAGATTGGGGTTTTCGGGGTTTTTTTGTGGGGGGGGGGGTAGATGGTATCACACCGCAACGGCTATTTATTGAACTACTCTGTGATTTAATAGTCCAACCTTGAATAGATCAATTTCTTTTACGACCGTGAAAAAACTAGAAAGCTACCAAAAACATCTT
Organism: Haemaphysalis longicornis; assembly: GCA_013339765.2. NCBI lineage: Eukaryota > Metazoa > Arthropoda > Arachnida > Ixodida > Ixodidae > Haemaphysalis > Haemaphysalis longicornis. The sequence goes on from CM023455.1 coordinate 126,986,918, forward strand.
TCGTGTGTGTCTACGTTTACACAGTTGCAGATATACCGCGCAGAAACAACGCGGTTTGACGAGAACGCAAGAAAGAGAACCGGAGAAGGCAAGCACTAAAAACTAAGATTTAATAAAAACAAACAAACACTTATGCATAAAATGACACTGAAATTGCACTTGAGCTCCCATAAGTAAGACATCAAACACTGAAATCTATAAAAAGAAGAAATAGGCTTCTACATAAATTAAGAAAGGCTCCACACGTATCGTTAAAACTGTCGCGTTGTTCCGACATCCGAATCCACTATAACGAGAAATAATGGAGGCTTTAGACATAAACATGCTTGCTGAAAAGTGCATTACTCACGCCTCTGTTGGTTTTACGGGATAAAGAGGTGGCCTTTCTTGATTGTTGTTTGTTGTAGCAGCAAGCTTATTGCTCCTTTTTATCGATTTCGTTGACTGATTTTAGGGTTTAACGCGCCGACGCAGCGCGGGTGATAAAGTACGCCGTAGTGGAGGGTTCCGGATTAATTTTGGCTACTTGGGGTTCTATCTTTCACGTGCATCTAAAGCTCGTACACACGGGCGTTTTTGCTTTTCGCCTACATAAGAAAAGCGGCCGCCTCGGCCGGGAATCGAACCCGCGCCTTCGTGCTCAGTAGCACAACGCCTGAGCCACTGAGCCACCACGGCGGGGCTTTTAATCGATTTCAGTGTTTGATGTGATACTGATGAGAGAGGATGAGTAGTGTTGATGTCATTTCATGTATAAATGTTTGTTCGTTTTCAATAAATCTTAGTCGATTGTCAGCGGTCGTCCTCCCTGCTTCTTTTCCGTGCGTTCTCGTCGAACCGCGCTGTTTCTTCACCATGTCGCGACACCAACCCGTTCAACTTTCTCTCCTGCGGCAGATATTTGTGTTATACCGGAGTGTAAAGCAATCACACAGCCTGCTTGATGCTCATCTGTTCTTGGCGGAAGGATACAGTGAGCGCAGGAGCAACGACCGGCGCGGCGCGAGCGTTGAGCGCTTCGTTTATGGCAGAAGAGTTTCACCGGTTTCATTTGTCTTCTTGGATGTACCCGAAACGATTCTTTGCGCCCTTTTCTGTGATTCACTGTTTCAAGCGTAGCCCTGACATTGTTTCTGTTATGAGGTAAAGAGAATGCGCAGCCCGCATTTGTGACAACGAAATCTACTCCAACGAAGTTTCATTCATTGCTTCCCATCAAGTCATGATCATAGCAAAACTTGATTGGATGCCCTCGGCCCTCTTAGCGAACAGTGTTGTTTAGTGTGTTCTCCGCACTTTGCCGTTTGGCGTGTTACCGGAAACAAGAACTTCTCTTTGCCGCAGAAAAGGAATGGACATGTTTTAGATCCTCATTAGCGATATCCGTATTCCGGCTTACCTGCTGCACTAAGGCAGTAGCGACATCTGGCTAATTGGTGTCAAAGCAAATGACACAAACGTTTTTTGACCAGAATTGTTCGCTTACACTTGTATTAGTTTGAATCTCGGACGTTTTATAGTAAATTCTTACAATACGATAACTTCCTTTTAAAACAGACGCGCTTTGCCTCGGACTAGTACGCCATCTCAGGTCGCCGAGGCAACAAATAGTGCTGTCTTGTCAGTGTGATACCTTTTGTTAGCGTGAGCGAATATGCCTATTATTTATTGGACGGATTTACACAAGATATTTATACAAAAAGAAAACCATTTTTGCGAAAACCAAGCCACTTATTTCTACACAAACAAAACCACCTTGAAATGCATCTCGGTTCCCCTTAACCGCCTTAACCCACACCTGGGCTATATATAAGGCTCGCCGCAGTGGAGGACTCCGAATTACTTTTGACCTCATGAGGACCCTTGTCGTGCGTCGAAATCTTGACTCACGGGCGTTTGCGCTTTTCGCCTCGTTCAGTAACGCAGCCACCACGGCCGGGCTCAGCAGCTTGGGCTCAGCAGCACAATGTCTCAGCCGCGCAGCCACTGATGCGCGTTCGGCCACCTTTTTTCTGAACGTCATAACGTGCGTGCCTGAACCAAATGGTTAAAGTTATAACCTTTAAACAAGAAATTTGGGTAACACGCCGGCTTCAATCTCTTCACTTCAGTAAAAATTGAAATGAAGGAGAATGATACTGCACATGGCAATCAAAAAATAAACTCAGTAACGTTGCTGGCCAATATCTTGAACCATGTGTTAGCAAAAATTTCATTTCTTAGTTAGGTTTTCTGCCACAGAGTTTACAGCAAAGTATAAGAACGTTCATTGGGGCCAAAAGTGATTCTTAAGACATAGGTATTTTTAAGTTTTCGTCGTATGGCCACTAAGCGTTAACGTCGTGAACGCAATTCGAACTTGTGCGCAACAAAGCTTTACGCACTATACCCACTGTTACCGCCCGTAGACAGCCGTACGTTGTTCCCTTTTCAGCGTAACTGCTCAGTCTCCGCTCTTCTGCTACGTTACAGCCTACCTGTGCTTTGGCTTTCTCAAAAGGAAACGCAAGAGTTGTGAAAAGTCATCATCATCACTACCAGCCTATCTACGCCCACTGCAGGGCAAAGGCCTCTCTCATAAATATCCACTTACCCCGGTCCTGTGCCAACTGCGACCAATTTATCCCCTCAAGCTTCTTGATCTCATCTGCCCATCTAAATTTCTGTCGCCCCCTCCCACGCTTGCCTTCTCTAAGGATAAACTCTCTTACCCTTAATGGCAAACGATTATCTTGCCTTCTCATTACATGCCCTGCTTCATGTCAATGTCTATTTCTTATTCTTATTTTCTAATGATATATCCTTAACGCGCGTTTGTTCCTTCACCCACTCCGCTCTCTTGTACCTCAATGTTACACCTATCATTTTCCGTACCATTGGACGCTGAGTAGTCCTCAATTTAAGTTGAACCCTCTTAGTGAGCCTCGAAGTTTCTGCCCCGTAGGTGAGTACCGGTAAGTATGTAAACCTAAACCTTCACGGTCTGTGTTGGCTTCGAACGCTGGTAGAATACCGGCGGGCGGCTGGCGCCCGACGCGCTTGGCGGGCAGTAGCTGGTTCGCGCGCGATGCTGCGTTGTGGGAAGACAGCAGGGTCATCCCCTAGCCCTCATCTGAACCATCAAAGTGCGGGGCCTTCTACCAATACACTGCGATCACCCAGTTCCGCCTCGATACCAGCGTAGGCTGTTCCTACCTATTGCTTCTATTCCCTGGCGAGGCGCGCATACAGGCAACCGTGTGAGTGCACGGTTATGTGCGTGCTAAGCACATGACTGTGTTGCACGTTACAAACTACCTCAGCGAATTGCCTCGAGTCCACTGTGAGTGCTATTAATAACATCTCTGTTGACACCATTGTTGAGAATCGGATTCAAATTGGGCAGACTACGCACGCCCGTGTTTTTTTTCTTCGGCGTGCGGGCGCAGTGGCCAAAGCTGTGCCATGTCCGTGGCGCATCGGCCATGTCTGTGGCCGTTTCCAGTGTTCCCAAGCGAAGAAATTGACAGCTAAACTTTTCAACGCATACCATCTATACGAATGACGACTACCGTGTCCAGCATTAAGCGGGAGCAGGATGTCCTTGCCACTGCCCTGAAGTACTTCGGCGTAGAACTGAACGTGATATATACAGTGCCCGCACACATCCGTACACCGGTTGGTCGGTGTCTGTCACTTTACCCGCGATAGGACTATGGGCTACTTCCTAACGCACCACTTTGTGCGGTACTCTCAGCCATAAAATAATAATACCGAGCTTCTTGTGCTGCGTGACTCTTTCGCATTTTCACTGGCGTGCAGGTTGCTCTTTCGCAGCGCAACCTGCACGCCAGTGGGTTCAGAAATGAACTAAACCCAATTCTCTGGCGATTGATCGATTGACTGATTGTAGGGTTTAACGCGTCAACGCAATGCAGGCGATGAGGCGCGCCGGAGTGGAGGGCTCTGGAATAATTTTGACCACCTTGGGATCTTTAACGTGCGCCGAAATCTCGTCCACACGTGCGTTTTCGCTTTTCGCCTCCATCAGAAAAGCGGCCGCCGCGGCAGGGTATCGAACCCACGTCCTCGTACTCAGCAGCGCAACGGACTCTCGGGCAGCAATTCAATGTCTAGGCTCTTACCGAATGATCTGCTGGTATTTGACATTAATGCTCTGCATGTACATACCATCATATAGAGCTTGAGTGGCGCTTCCTGATCACTGTGGAACAACTTCGGACAGCAAAGCGGACCCTTCAGAATTGATCGCCCATGACATAGGTGCGGTAGTATTACCAGTACCATTCCACAGGAAAGATGCTTCAGCTTTTGCGTCGAGTTGCCCGGAGCCTGCAGCGTAGACCGCTGCATTCTTCGGTAGATGTTGATACATTTATACAGCCCAACTGCATACATTTATAGACCTCAACTGCATATGTTTATAAACCCCACCTGCATTTTAAAAACGCGACCAATGTCTCACCAAGCACGACGAAGCAGTTTTACATTGCATGCGACTAAATGTAGCACACGGAACTTCCGTTCCAAGCTACAACAGGCCACCTCCCCACCGTGTCGATCTTGTGACGTGCGCGAGAACGTAGACCACCTCCCGTGTGAATTTGCTGGGATTCTTGCTCCCGCAATGTACTTTTTAGTCTCACTGGCCCATCCGCTATGTACTGAGAATGTTGCGCCTAGAATATTATGATATTATGTTAGTCTCACTGGGCCATCCGCCATCTCCAAGATTGGAATTGCGCGAACTGTTGCGCGAACAAGCCCATCGTGTTGCCAAAGCTCTGCTGATTTCCCTGGACAGTTCAGGAGTTGACCACTGTCTATAAATAGCTCTGTACAAGCATGCGGATCATCACCGGCCTTGCCGTATTTTTGTCTTCATCAGTAGCTTTGTTCTAAAACCATCTGGCGTAGGAAGCCATGCCTCTTGGCCATTCTTACAGAGTCAGACACACTGAATACCATTTCCTCTCTCCCTGTCTCTCTCTCTCTTGCAGGCCTTGCTCTTGTTCAATGTATTCATCGAAGACACAATAAAAATTCGCATTGGCCACATTCCGTCGAGCTGTATTTATATGTTGCATTATACTTCCTTGTCCTAGCTTATCTGCATCACGGCCACCACACGTCTGATCTCCCATGATTCCAGGCAACATTGCTTTGACAGCCGCTTATGCCGTCCCCTGCGGTATGGTCAACTGCTCGCGCTGCTACGTTTTTGGCGGTGAAGAGAACACTGTGTCATCACCGCAATACCAATTTGGCCAACGTGTATTTTCTGCAGAGCTCAGACATTCCCGGTTATTGACTCGTTGCAATCAGAAAGAAAAGCTCTAGCGTCCTCCATGTTTTTTGCTATTGCCAGAAAACAATACATCTGCGATAAACGTTCCGGTGGGTAAGTTTTCGTACGTCTCACCAACCCCAATTTCTGCATACACGCACCATATACGCTTGAGACCTCTTCATCATGTTTCTGTTTCAACTCATCGTTTAATCCCCCGAAACCATCTGTTGGGGTATCCCCCCTGTTAGCGACATCAATTAATCTGTTTTTAGATTACCGTGTTTTTTCAAAGCTTTGTTGAACTTTACAGCCCCATGGCGATTTTACAGCCCCATCTAACGATCAGGTAAATTAGAAGCGGTGAAGAACTGTTTGTAAAATTTTGCTCCAATAATGCAACACAGGCTCCTACAAGAGCAACCAGCTCAAAAGATGGTTGTACGTATAAACTATAATATACCCTTGGTTTTTGTTAGCTTGATTCCTTTACGTTTGAAGTGGGCATTTCATGCTCAAACATTTCAAATAATAGTGGCGTTCATTGTTTTTTCCCGTCGAGTTCTAGATAAAAACTCAGGAGAAAAAAGAAAAAAATACATACCTCCAGGTCCTTCAGAGCACAGAATTCCTTACACCCATCACCATTCTGACCGTTTGGACAGAAAACTATCTGGTCGCTCATAACTTGACCGACGACAACAGCTTGTACCATCTGCAACGCGAGAATTTAAGTAGTTAAAGGGGTCCTGAAATGCCTTCCGCCGATGCATGGATGTACATGTAACCAAATAAAGCAATGTATTAGCAATCTCCTCCTGCAAGAATTTTGTTAAAGCGATGAGTATTAGCTGAGAAATCGTAAATCAAAAACCGCGAATTATCGTCGCGCCGTATTTCCTCCTCCTTTCAACTGTTTCTTCGCTGTTGGCCTCCCCTCCCATGATGCTCCGCTCCTCAGCGGTGACGTACTTCCGCTATTGCGCTCCCACAGACTGCCGTCTGCTACGGGCCAGCTCTTTCGGCTTTTTTCATCTCTGTAGACACCATGGACACAGGCTGGAAAAGCGAACGAATGACCTGGCCGCATGTGTGCGGCCTGGCCTTGCCCTTTCGCGGTGTACGTAGCTGCAGGGCTGCAGTTGGTATCGGCGGCGAACTCGCAGCCGCGTGGGGAGAATCGTGCGCTCGTTCCCTTTGGTGCACCGCGCACTGTTTATCCAAAAAGCGCGGTCTCAGATGTGGCCCCGCTGGTGCCGGGTGTTATTTTGCGGTGGTTGTAATTCCTACTACCGGCGGCATGTGAAAAAAAGACATTTTCAACCGACACAGAACCCGTGCACAAAACGCGCCGGATCGGATCGCTTTATCAGCGGCGATGAACGTGAAGGCGAAGAGCAAACCAACGCTGCACTCGATCAGCGAGAACCCGTGTTCTGACAAGCTGTACCCATGTGTTGCATTCAACACTGACGGGAAAGCGTTTGTTTGCACTTGTTTGGATAGTCGTAAAATGTCCAAACACTCCGGCACTCCGCTAGCAGATCAGCCGGCGAGACATTTCGGAAAACATTTGACAGATGGCGCCGTATGCATTAGTGTGTCGCTACGCAAAACTGATGAGACGCTCTACTAAAACTCCCATCGCGGTGTCACGTAGCGGGACGCAAAAATTTAGCGTTTAGCGTATGCAAAGGCCGCAAACGCTGTACTAAAACTCTATTAGCAGCAAAATAGCGTGCGTATGTGAAACCGCTTGCGTTTACAAAGCTGCACGCCGAGCGCGTACGTTTCAAACCTAGTGACATCGTTTAAATACACTGGCAAGCACAGTGTAACGTAGTCAGATATCAACCGTATGCTCAGGCGACAAGCAAGAGCTTGTTTTATGTGGGGCGGAGATTGCGCATAAAGGCCCGTTCGCACTTGCGACGAAAGCGAGTGAGAGCGGCAGGAATTCCGTCGCTTTGTCGCGCGACGATCGTTTTTGTCGAATGGTCGGGACAAATTTTGGTTGCGCGACAGAATTCCCGTCGCTTTCGCTCGCTTTCGTCGCAAGCGGGAATGGAAAGTTCTGCCGCTGCCGTCTGCTACGCAGCTCGGAGGTAACCGCGCGATCTGCTCGGGCCGGATGAACGCGCACACTCCCGCACGGCAGCGCCCCAAGCGGCAGACGGCCGCGTACATCGCTCCCGGCGCCCGCCTGGAGCCCGCCCTCGGCACACTAGCCAGTATATTTCAGGCACTATAATGGAGGAAAGATTTTTTGCTTCCGATGAACCTAGTTCTTTGCCCCTGTGTTTTTAAATACGTGAAGTGGTTAGCACGTCGTCCTCACGCAGCTCTGTATCGTCGTAGCATCGCTGATTGTCCGAACGAAGCTTGCAGCTAAGCCAATGCAGCGACCGAAGCTGTGTGTGTGTGTGTGTGTGTGTGTGTGTGTGCATCGCCTCCTGTGTGTTGTGGACGCGTTCGTTTCGCGATGAAATGCGACACTGTACTTCTGCGGGTGGATAGTGCTTCCCATGGTCTGGATTATCTTTCTCGAACGACGTACCACTCAACCTCGCATTTGGTATGTGCAGTGTGCCTGGCTAAAAGCCTTCTCGCTTGCGCGCCAGAGTTGTGACTTGCTGCTCGTCCCCGCAAACCGGGTGTGAGGTGAGTGCCGTATTTACGACGGGCAGGAGGAGGCAACTCATCGTCTGTCAATCGCGGTTCAGACTTGCAACGCATGTTGTGACGTTGCGTTCGTTCGAAACGCATCTCTGGATTGTTTTGAAGTTGAATAAAATGTACGCGTCAAACCCGGGCATTCGGCTCAGGGCGTTCTCTGCGATTGCACCAAAGAAGTGCCACGGGACTTTCTTTATGGTACGTACTCACGTAAGATAAAATCCACGTCGTGTTATGGCCGTGTTGCATTCAATACAAACGGTTAAGCGTTGTTTACACTTGTTTCGTTTGTCGTAAAATGTCAAAGCACTCCGGCACTCCGCTGGCAGATCAGCCGGCGAGCCGACGCTGAGCAGACGACTCATCTCTTTGCCGGAAGTGCGTGAAAAAGCCGCCCAATAGCAGGATGTCTAGCTCATGACGAACATCTGGGAATCGATAATGTAGACATGTGAAGATGGCGGCGTCCAAAAACACGAAGGAAAGGGTGAGAAAAAAGCGACAAACTTTGCAACGAAAGTGTGAGCTTTCCGCTGCGCGTAAAAGAGTAATACTTGGCACAGGTGACGTTGGCGACCCAATCTAGCGATTGCGCTAGTTCATTTAGTGTGCTCAAAATGCCTTTCAGGGCCCCTTTAAGGAGAGCCTAAAGCATTACGTAAGCTAGTGAAAAAATGGTGCACAAAGACCTCCCGAAACAAAAACACGAGACGGTCACTGTATGATTGCGGTTGGACTTGCTTACAACTTTTCATCACTCCATATTTTGCCATTTGTACCTCTTAGTTTGCGAGGTACTGTTGTTCCCCCAAAGTATAGTTTATCATGAATGGTAACGAATGTTAGGCGACATATAATGACCAACAGATGATTGTTAGAGTAGCGTCGACTCTGAAAACCACAAATTTACATTTGAAGAATGAGAGGCTACTTCTTACGTAGAATACCCTTTCAACTTTTGTCTACGTGCAGTGTAAACCACCTGACAAATCAACGACACGATGTGTGCTACGCAGATGAGAGGCGTTTTCATAGCTTCCTTTTCAAAAGCGGTGGTGCTATTTAAATGAGCAAAATCTGCGCTGGTTCGTGGAGGGTGGGTTTGTGATTACTTGATGGAAAAAACTCCAACAAGGCAACGCAACACTGGGCGCGACATAAAGTTCTGCAGCACGTTAAGAGGGTTACAGAACGTGTTTGCGACCCATTTTTCTCATGAAGTGAAAATGGATCCAGGAGAGCTAAGATACGCCCAAACCTGAGCTGTATTTTTTAATACTTCTTTCGACTCCTATGTCTTCAGAGCATTAGTACGTCAATGGTAGAACACAGTTCGGTCCCGAAGTGTTTTCACTGCCAGTTCACCTTTCACACCATCAAAGTTTTGATAAAGCGAAGTATCCTACTGTATTGAGGCAATTTCAAAGTGCTAGCATCTTCTTAAATGACATTTTTGGCGAATCCACGAAGGTCGTGCGAATTTTTGTTTATAGTCCAAAGACCACACTTCGCGTAAACCTTTCAACCATTGTTGCGCTACGAACGATGGTTTACTTTTTAGAAACGAACAATTAAAACATACCTTAAAAATACTTCCGAGGTTGTTCAAGGTATTTTGAAGGTCTAAAAGCCGTACTGGTAGCAGGAACATTGAAAAAAACCTGTGGCTGATTCCTCTGTCATACGAATCAGTAAAACACGAAAGTGGAATGTGCAGCGAAATGTGCAGCTGAGCATGATTTGCGGGTTGGCGGCTGTCTTGTGGGTGTACTTGGCGAGCGACGTCCTGCTGGCGGGTCACTTCGCCAAAGGTGCACTGGCGTCATTTCCATGACGGATATGACGTCAGTGAATGTTGTTGTATCCCCGCATGAAAAAAATTCGTGTTAAAATGTAGAACCCAAAAACTAACAACCTAAGTGTAACGTACTCTTTAGTACTAAAGGTTGCTTCCCCGCAAGAAGACCATGTGTGCAGGGGTGCACCCTTTACAGGCCGCTTGCTTTGTTGTGCTGGCGTCATTTCCGTGACGGATATGACGTCAGCCAAATCTTAGTGTATCCGGGAATAAAGCACTTTCGCGTTAAATAAGGTAGATGCGCGATATTACGTCATCCACGGGCACATCCCTGCGCTCGTGCTTGCAGTGTATCATCTTCCTCTCGCTACACTCGAAGACGCACACGCTGCAGAAGACGTGAGACGCAGAGTCCTGGAACATATCCTTGGAGAACATCCCGCATTTGGAACACAGGCACCACAGTGACACTTCGTCCGCGAACTTCACCACGAGTGGTCCGCCAGGCAAGTCCCTGTACATCACCTCGCTCCTCATGGTCTTTCTCTTTGGCTCGCCAACACTGCAAAGAAATAAAACTCCTTTTCAGCAAACAAGAAAGGTGGTTGAAACGGGAAGCTTTCTCTACGCGAAATTAAGTGGAGGTTTGCGATTTATTTGTTTGGATTACATTTGTTTAGATGTTCGAGTAGTTGAAAGTAAAATCCAAACTGTTTCGATCGTTTCGAAAGGGCGCAATCGGATAGACGTCGGCTTCACAACACGAGCTACCCGGTCTCGATTCCAGGATGGTCTTTCTTGGGGCACTTCAACGCGAAATTCTTCGCTTGTCTGTCTGTTTGTCTATTTATCTATCTGTCTGTCACTCTGTTCAGCCGCCCGGCCAAGGTGAAACAGAATCTGCACAATAGGTTGATATACCAACCGCCAAATCTAAACGTTGAAGTCCGGTGGCAATGTTCATACTTGTCAACATTGTTGAACAAGAACAATGCATTGCGCACATATGAACTGAAGAACCAATATAGAGCTGCTATTTCCAGTGTTCCTTTAGTAAAAAATTAATGGCTGCTTGATTTTTGCGACAGCAAACACAATAAACATCCACTGCAAAAAAAAAAAATCACTCCTTCGCCAGCTGTCGCCCGCGCCACTATAGCTCCAAGCGGAATTTTAAGAAATAAAACGGCAACAGTAAAGAAAGGTTGCACTAGATAGGTTCGACGTTCCGCTTGGAACGCACGTGGAGCATGTCAACCAGGTTCTATAAACGTTGTAGTACGGTGCCTCAATTTACGCGCGTCTCCGCCGTCCGGCAGCGCTGGCATCGAGGCACCCGGACGGGACAGGAACAGCATAAGAGGGGAGCGGGAAAGCGTAGAGAGGCATTAGCTTGGCAGGGACACCAGACGACTATCGTCTCTCGTCGACATTCGAACGAAAGGAGCAAATACGCAGCCAAATTTTTCTTGTTTCGTCAGCATCATCGTCTTGTGCCCTCCCATTGTGTAAAGTTGGTATTCCTGAAGTGCATTTGGTTACGACACTACCATCAGTGAGACCGAAAAGCTGCGCCTTAAAAAAGTACTTATCATCATTTCGAGGTAATACGATCATTCATAAGTGGTAAAACTCACAGTGTCAACTGTTGCCTTAACGATAAAAGATTATGACGACTGCAGACACAAGGCGAGGGTGTCGCAAATACGTTTGGAAAGGGTGCACGGTCTAGCGCCTGAAACGTTGTGTCACGACAACATTTCCGATCATCCCTATCCAAAGGAGAAGCGTTGTACCGTCATTTCCAGGTTATAACATTATTAACGTTATGACAGGCAGTTTAGTCGGAACGTGTTCGACGACAGCATGCCAGCATATGGCACGAATACGGACAAGGACGGGTTCCGTCCAGTGATTACACACTTTAAATGTGAAATTGTTTTCCCAGTTCTATCCGCTTTGGCGGTACAACTGGTCTCATGGATAATGTGAGAAGGAAGGATCAACGATGGCGTAATTTTACCTACAAAAAGACCGGATTTGGGGAATGGATATAGGTGCGAGGATACGAGAGGAAGAAATGTGCGGTTTAAGGGCGTTTCGACCATCGAACCATACAGAAAAAAATTTAAATCGATGACGCCCGGACAAGCCCGCCCTGACGATAACCGCCAGTTAGAGCCAATAGTAAAAATATCAGTTCAAAAATCGACTTGGCACACTATGTTAAACATTTCAATTTGTTCCTAATTAGGCTTCCCACGGTTACGTACGCCGCAACTTGAATACTTGTGACTACTGGTTTTTCTGGACTTTTCATGCGCTATCCAGAGAGAAGCTTAGCTTCTGTAGGCGCTGACGCAAGCTTTCATTTGCTTTTTAAAGACTATAGACTTTCTTCAAATACTTCAACGCAGAAGCTTTGGTCTTCCTGTCGGTCTGTCTGTCCATCTGTCTGTCTGTTCCTTGATTCAGCACCCCGCCGAAAGTTTAAGCAGTTGCTGAGCGCGACGTTTATATAGCCCAAGCCTTTTCCAGACCCCTACATCTAATGGCTGTGTTCATACTTCTGAACATTGTTGAGCAAAAACCAAACATTACGCATATCTGAGGCACAACATCAATACGTATGTGATATTTGGAGTGTTTATGAAAAATTTCACCATCTTCCCGTAGGGAACCCTGAGTATTATGCGAAGCAGCTATGGGGTCAACTCAAGTTCTCATTAGTTCTCCGTTCGATCGCGGCGTTGCGGGAGGAGAATGAGGGGAGCGGAGCGCGCGCGCGCTTCATTTATATCAAGGAGCTACAGTGCCGCCCCCAGCGGAGTATGCAGCGGCTACCGTCGCGTCTATAACCCCAAGCTGCTTCGCATTATCGGTTGGCCAATCCCTAGGGGCATCCTGTCACAATCATCATCAGTGGTGCCTGGCCAGGCATGCGCAGTGGGGGTGTGGTACTCAGGGTTCCCCTACCGGAAAATGACGACGGTGGTTGAACGCGAAGCTATCTCGTGATGAATTCTTTGGTTGGCCAATCCCTAGGGGCATCCAGCCACAATCATCATCAGCGGTGCTTGGCCTGGCATGCGCAGTGGGTGTGCGGACAGCGGGCAACGACGACAAGGGAGGGAGGGACAGAGCCCCGAGCATGAGATGCTTCGACTCTAAAACATTCGGAGAAAGTGCACAAATATCACGGCACGATATTATCGTTACCGCAGGGCTGTAATAAAAAAAGTGCACAGCTTTATCACTGAACAATGGGTGCCGCCATTGTTGACTGCGAATCAAAGGGACACAGTCCAGAATCGTGGCCAACAAAGTCATCCACAAGCAACGATGACTGCGGGGAAAGGTAGATAACGGGCAATGTGTCTGACCCCACCGCTCCTAGCGTCTACGCCTCACCCTTTATCTGTTCGGTAGCTATGGCTATTCGCCTGTTCGACTCTATTCTATTTTATCCCGCCTACTCATTTACCTAGATCAAGTATATCTCGACGTGAGCTTGTGAAAATAATCTCGAACTGTTATCATACAGGCGATTACGCCAATGCATAAAGCATTCACTTCCAGCTGATGTGTTTACTCGATTTATTAATTATATGCTTGGCATCCTGGAAGCAGTCTTTAGAGGGATATTTTTAATTTGTTATAGAATATAAGGATAACAGCACGGATGTGCCATTATTTGTTTCTTTCGTTGCACCCTTCGTTCCCATCCTGTTATCCTAAAAGAATACCATCAGTCCACACTCTCTGCAAACCTATCCAGAATTGTCGAAAATGGACTAAGCTTTAATAGTCAGGATTTAACGGAAAAGAAACCACTAATTGGTCAAGAAAGCAGTTAATTTATCTCCTGTTCGCCGATACACAGTGCGGGGTGTATCCATACTAACAGGATAATATTTCACATATACAAAGCAAGCATGGATTGTATAAAAGTTTAGCGGGAGATTTCTTCTCTTGGCAACACTGAAAACCGCCGTGTCATGCCGGGGCGTCAACAGATATCAATAATCCCACTGACAGCGTGTGGTGATTCTCTACTTGCCCTTGAGAATTCCGCATCAGCACCGTAGAATGGAGCCACGCGTGCGAAAGAAAGCGGAACGATGCACGAAAAGTCTACGCGGCAGCGTAGCTGCCTGCAAACACGCATATATTGGCACAAATGCCCCCCCTGCCGAGGTACAGTCTCCGGTAGAGTCATCTCAGCTAAGTGTGCCCTAATGCGTCGTTGAGTACAAAAGCCAAATAGTGCTTCCGAAGAAGTTTGTGTTCATGCGCACGCACACTGAGATACGACGGCAGCGGAGCAGGGGGTGCATTGTTAGCTGGGAGACTAGCGACATCTATCGGCAAGTGGCAGTGCGGCCATAGGGGATAGCGCTCGCCGAGAGCTGAGAAATCTGTGCCGACACCAAGACACGGCCACTGGCAATCAGCTTATCTGTGCCGACGACTTCACTCGTGTCTCGCGGGAAGTACGTTGTAGGGCGCTGCGCGAAATAATAGTTTGATTGATTGTAGGGTTTACCGCACCGACGGTACACAGGCGATGAGGCGCGCAGTAGTGGAGGGCTCCGGATTAATTTTTAGCCCCTGGGGATCTTTACCATGCGCCGAAATCTCCAACACACGGGTGTTTTTGCTTTTCGCCTCCCTCAGAAAAGCGGCCGCCGCGGCCGGGAAACGAACCCGCGTCCTTGTGCTGTGCAGCACAACGCCACGCGAAACTGTAGCGGACGTCAAGGACGTCCCACCAAGCTTTTGAGCTCTATTGGAAACAATACCGCTGCTGCTGCTGCCCGCAAGGACGCTGCGTACGGCCTGTGTATACGACGTCGCCTTAGAAAAGGGGACGCGGAAGCTTACGCAAGGAGGCGCACACACATAGTTGCCAGCATGCGCGCAACGCCTGTAAATACAACTTATATATTCCGGGTAAGGAACTCCATTGGCTATTCTGCTGCCGCAAGCAAGCAAGAACAAATTATTGCCTGCAAAACACGCTAACTAAAAATGAATTCACAAAAAGTATTAGGTGTTTGATTGTTGTGTTCATTAAGGCTTTAATGAAGTTACCGAACTCTTTTTTGTCAGTTACTTATCTACTGCACATTAACGAGTGCTTTTAAGTGCAGAGTAGTTTAGGGGTCGGGCTTGTCGTCGTAGCTTGTCCGCTGTCACGCTGTTTGTCCACCACCGATCAAGCGGTGCAACGGACCCAAACAGAGGCTTTGAAAAAACAACCGCTTCTCCTCCGATTAAGCCTCCCGGTGAAGAGTTAAGCCGATACTTGAACAAGAGGTTTATACAAGCAGAACCGTTCTAAACTCATGGAACCGCTGGAACTGGTCATACATGTCCACTCTACTCAGCGCGAAGAAAACTGTCGGCATATTTGAGGCAAAACATATTTAACCGCCAACCCTCACATTCATTTAGTTATGGATGGTTGTTGGGTTGGTTTTTACGACATGAGGGAAAAACGTGGCCGCAGAAAAAAAGGGACGTGCTGTAAGGCTCTAGCACGTGCGAAATGAAAGCAAACAGAAAAAAAAAATTAGCAGTGGCTTAGCTCGGCTATGCCAGGATATACGTAGCGTGAGCTCAGGTTCAGCTGGTTATTCTTAGCTTTCCTGGTTGTCTAGGTTTAGCATGATTATCATGCTTACTGCTGCTTCAATGACACACGCTGTATACGCATTATGTGACTCATGTATGTTCATAAAGCGGCTCCGGCGCAGCGTCACCTATCGCCCTAGAGCTAAGCTGGTTCCACAGGCGCAAACCGGTGTTGCTGGGAGGCACCAGAAATCGGTTCGACAGCCGGCCACACCTTCATGATCACCAAGTTGCCCGTGCCGCCACGTGCGGAACGGAGGTCGGTGAAGGCGCTTGGCGCGTGGGGTGTGCGAGAGGCGCCGGCCAGCGAGCAACGTTCTGTGAGCTGTGTGACGTCACTACTCGTCGCGCATATACGGAGAAGGGCTCTTCAGGAGACACACGAAACTGCTCAACCTCGGTCAGTGTAGCTCACGCTAAAGAAACAGAACGTCCGCTCGTGCTGTTCGAAGCAGAGGGCGCGCGATCACTGCGAGGAGGGAAATTTGATTGCTTTGGACAAACCTCTGTTCAATTTATCGAGAGAGGAGTGAGATAGGGAGGCGAACAGCGTCAGGGGTGGTAGGAATGAGTGGATAACGGCGCCACAGCCCCATGGCGAATCACCGCTCTGCACTTCCGACAGCTTCCACGTTGAGTGGAATGGCTTTCGTTTATTCTTTTTTTTTTTTTTTTTTGCTGGATATGACGTGCTTTTCTGGTGGATACCTTAAATGGTACATGATACTTTTCTTACACCATTGCAACGTTTTTAGAAAAAAAAAACAATACTACCTACTTTTTTGTCTTTCAAGCATTAAGCATATTTTAGATCTGTTCATTAGTCATCGCCAAAAGCAATTATTACATTAATCTAGAAAGCGGTGTCACTCAGCGAAGGCAGTGCGCTTTATCAACTGGCTGGCGCACTCACAGTTTGTTGATTTAGCGAACCCAGAACTTAATGGCGCTCAGTCGCGGGGTTGCCTTCTTCAGCACTTGCGTCGCGATATGTAGAACTGATTTCTGAGAAGGCACGCACAGATAAGGCCGTTTCATCGTCTACTAGGGCTCCGAAATTCAACGAATATTCCAGATGCCGCGACATTATTTGCCGTGTAATGATGCGTTAGCAACCACAACTTCATATAATGAAAAAATATAGCTGAATTATATTGCACCGAAGCTTTATATAGAGGGTGTTTCTGATATCACTTTCAATCTGGAAGTACCGAAAAAAAATCACATTCGGCGCAGAATCTAATTTACTGTATCTCCTTTACAAAAAGATTACTCTACGAGATGAGCCTATGCTTGCAGAAAAAATTCTAGTTGACGCCCAGAAATTGTTTTTTAACGTTGTTTAATGGCAGAATCATGTTTTGTTGCTCCTTTGTTAAGCTCGAGTGCTATTACTGTACCCCTGCAGCCTGTGAATTTTAAAAGTGCATCAAATAGGCATGATGTCGTAGTACTTGGCCAATTGGTTTCGTTTTAAGCTATAACAAATAGCGCTAATACGGCTTCACTTGTAGAGCTATGATTACTTCCTCAATTAAATAAACCATCTACCGCGCTCTTCTGGCTGGTACACTTGATTAAAATCTAGTAATGACTGCACTACGACACAAAAATTAAGAAGGGTAACGCACTGCCGCGTTGCTTTATGCGATTTTTTTCTGGAATTCATTCGACCCAAACATCGGTAACAACTTTGTAACAGTGACAGGGTTATCGAATACTGCCCGGCTTGAAAAAGGTAGTGGGATAGCAAATCGTTTGGGTTGTGGCAATTGTTGACGTTATGTCGGCCGAGAAACCAAAGCACAAGTCAGACTGAAAAAGGAAACGTGCATATGGTTAACGTGCCGTAATCGACTCATTTCCAGTACAACGCCTTAGTCTGCGAAAACATGTTACCCGTTGGGATATAACAGCGTGACAGCGGACGCGAACGAAAGCTTTGACGCGCACTACAACGTTTCTGCTAAAATGTGCAATTAGAATATCCACAGCCCACAGAATGCCTTCGTCGAAAGGTTCATTCAACACAAATCATCGCTACCGCCTCGTAGGACGCCACAGCTTCTGCGTTTACAGAAACCACCGAAACGAAGAGAAACGAAAATGGCCTACAGCCATAACAGCGTACCTTTATCACAGTCAAAATAGTCGGCTTCAGGAATACGGCGCGTCCATCACAAACTTGTGCAAAGGTCAACAATGTCACGATTATGGTGCACTTCGAACCGAAGCAGCCATCGCCATTTCTACGGGCGGCTAAAACAAGAAACGGAACGCAACGCCGTGAAGCACGGCTATCAGTTCCTTGATTGTCGCCCCTGGCAACGGAACACGACCGACTTCGTTTCATATCCGCTGCAAACGTTGAGCCATCTAATGCAGCGGGCGTGTTCGCTAGTTTGTCTAACGTCGGCGGTTCGTTGCGATAAGCAGGCAGAGATGAATGTTGTGGATGTACGATTTCAAGCAAGACTGTGTTTACTTGAGTCGACTGCGTGTTTCCAAATGGCGCAATAATTTTGACGCTCATTGTATTGCGCGCCATCGGAAGAAAGCATCCGCATCTCGTAATGGGCACTGATTTTTCTACGTCCTGGGAATAACAGCCTTGGTTGCGCGTTTCCGTAACAGATGGTTTGAACAGCGGAGTGCCTTTCGTTTATAGCACAGCGTGCAGTACGGTTATCTGGACGGTTCTATACGAGGCATGAATATGGAAAATGTGGTGAGCACTTTTGATATACTGCACAGGATAAGAGATAAGAGCGCAAATTCCACTACGCTCCATACACAGAGTCGGGATGAGGGACTATTGCCACCTTGTGGGAAGCGGTTGTACAAGGAACTCGTGGTACACATTGAAATCACCGATGGCGCCACCGTTGTGTATCTAACATACATTTTGAGTTCCGTATCTCCCCGCCGCGCTCGTGGAGAGATCCGAGAGAAGGCGGCCTCTCGCGTTTCGGTTGCCATGCAGTCGCGAGAATTTATTGCAGCACGAATTATAATTTCTTACTGCTACGCGCAACAACTGCTTCTTTATGACAGACACCCGGGTAGGCCAGTTTCCGAGCCTTAGTAGCTGTATGGCTGTCCGCTTCGGGTTAAGCGGCTATGCAACTCGGTGCCATCGAACAACTTTCCTTTCCTCCATGCCATAGAGTGCTAACTTGAAGATTCGAAGAGTCAAACCATGAGAAATTCTTCAGGCCCATTCTGTTTATTTTAAACATATACTGTATCTGACATTGGCTTGTCCAATACGTGTGTATCGAGATGGATGATCCGTGCGCGCACACGTTGGGTGTGTAGGCCACATGGAGAAAAAGAGGAAGGAGAAGAAGTTTATTGAAGTGCGCAAGAAAAGTACATCACTAAAATCACTACAGATAAGGGTACCAAAGTCAGCGATTGTACAGGGACCCTTGGTGAGCTAATACAGATGCAGCAACAGTGCACATGTCACTGCTCAGTGCACATGCTGTTGATATTTCCAGTTCTGCTAAGAACGTCCATTCGGCTTGCATGCCCTTTTTAACGGAAGTGAGATTTAGGGAAATTAAAAATATGCGCATAACAAAATCGTTACGAATCGAATAAATTAGAATAATAAGTATTTATTGATTGATTGTTGGGTTTAACGCGCTGACGCAACGCAGCCGATGAGGCCGCCGTAGTATAGGGCTCCGGATTAATTTCGACCACCTGGGGATCTTTAATGTGCGCCGAAATCTCGTACACACGGGCGTTTTTGCTTTTCGCCTCCATCAGAAAAGTGGCCGCCGCGGCCGGGGATCGGACCCGCGACCTCGTGCTCAGCAGCACAACGCCTTAGCCACTGAGCCACCGCGGCGGGTAAAATAATAAGTATTATTCATACATTTGACCATTTAGTAGTTGTTCTTTTGTGGTTTGTAGACTTACGAAACGCCGTCGGTACCGTTGACCATGAATCACCGTTGCCTAAATTGTGTGATATTGAATTTAGAGGGCCTTATTTGTTCATCGAAAATTTGCGCAATCGGTTGCAGTGCATCCAATTAGGAATTGATGGAAAAACACGGCAGTGAATTTGGGTATTCCACAGGGATCGGTGGTAGGGCCTCTTTTTGCTTAATATTCATGTTAATCATCTTGTTAATATGTAACTAAAGTCGAAAATTTAGATGCACGCTGACGGCACGGTCTTTGCCTTACCGAGTAACTCGTACAACGAAGCCGCAATATTTTTCAAACTGATATTTCCTGTTTGCTCTACTGGTTCTTACCTAGTAGTGTTTTCATTAACAGATAAAAATCACGCCGACTTTGCTATCACAACCCACATAATTAAATCGCACTGTCAAGGCCTATTTATGTATATTCGTAAGTCGCGCCCAATAACCCAACCGTAATAAATGGAAATTGTCAGCAGGGAAGAGAACTATCCACTTTATTTCACGCATGTTGGACGTGTCCTCGGGTATGGGCTGGAGACACAAACTACGCACGGACCACTGCAACGGAGACATGGGAGGCGGTCCGGGCACCTATCATTTTTGCTCCGCGTCCCATTCCCTCTTCTTTTACTCTCTAATAAACGTCTTACCGTCCGTCCGTCCGTCCGTCCGTCCGTCCGTCCGTCCGTCCATCCATCCATCCATCCATCCATCCATCCATCCATCCATCCATCCATCCATCCATCCATCCATCCATCCATCCATCCAATTGAGTTTCTTACAATATACACTAGAGAGGAATCTGGTGCTAGTGTCTATGCGGCTCACATCAAGCCGTCTGTATAGGTAGTCAAGGACCGCCATTACGTCATGCGCTCGCCTTAGGTTCATCAATTGCTTCGATTGAAAGGCTTTAGTGGCCGTATTTTCGAACACAGTGCCACAAAAAAACGCAAAGAATGGTGTGTTATTATACAAGTGGAAAATAAAACAAGCTGCTTTAAAGCTAAGGGAAGAGAAAGTAAAGCGTATTTTTGCAGGAACGATTGTGCCTACTATTCTGCAGGCCAAGGTGGTATTCAACAACAATGCTAATATTTGGCGGGGAACTCATTAGAGACGTATGTATGTAATACGTATGTATTAGAGACGTCTGTATGGAGATGCATGACAAGCGCCAGCGGTTCACGAGTTTCGAGCGTTTATGACTATACAAACCGTTTGGCTTTCGAGGCCTCTGGGTTACGCAGTGATGACAGCCGCTACGACGGAACGCCGTGCTGCTCACCTGGGTCCAGCGAGCGAGCTACGACGACAAAACGATCCCCTAAAATACCCTGCGCTTAAAAATGACAATAGTTATCAAATTTTTCGACGAGCCTCGGCATCACTCGCCAATGCGCACAGGAATCAGCGAAGGCCACGGCAAGAAACGCTTTCCGAAAGCCTAGTGCCAGCAATGGTGAATGACGTCACGTAGTCTAACATGGCTGCCCAGAGGACGTTTGGCTGTAAACTATGGATAGGATGCGCGAAATTTGAGGGGCTGGCTGCCTTCTTAAAGCAGGCTTCGCGAGGTTGGGTGACTTGAGTCTATATCAGCCGGTGTTACGAAAACTTTACTCACCGTAGAGGATATAAAACAACTCCGTAAGTACTCAGCTGAATAGGGTTTTTAGGATATGTTGTCCATAAATAATATAAACACGTTTTTGCCTGAAGCATGCGTTAGCGAAGTACTTCCCACCTCTTTTCACAAATAACCGATCGGTTCCCGACGTCGCTTCTCAATTTTAAAGCACGAAGTCGTTAATTTCGCAATGGTGGAACCATTCGGGGAACAAGGCGTAGCTTGTGACGGCTACTCATTTTACTCCGCAACCGTTAGCCGTCACAAGCTAGCAGTAGCCATGAGAAGCCGCCACAATCTGGCGGCTCATCATTGCAGGTAATACAATCTGCTCTTGAGGAGTAAAAAAAAACGGGTAAAATTCAGCACCCGAAGCCATCTGTCTGTAATCGATGGTTTCATTCACCCAAAGGAACGTGAGTATAATGATGAGCTCGGCCAGGAAGAAACGACCTGCAGAGCAGTAGGCGCAGTCCATACCTCGCGCGTGCACAGCTTCCAATGAAATTATTGTCCTGCCTCTATATTCAAGTAAAATGTTTGCATTCTTTGGAGTGTTTGCCAACTATTTATGCAGAATTAATTACAAAATAAATCCTTGAAGGGCGGCTGTTTAACCAGCCTGGTCACGCCGGAACTTTTTTCGGGTATCTCAAAGGAAACAACTTACGGGTACTTCTGTTTCAAAAAGTGTGGCATTCTTCCGGTTGTGAGTTTCAAAACCACCAAGAGACATTACTTAATCCCAGATTTACGTAATCATTGCCTTTGTGCGCCAAAGAAAGGCAACATATTGTCGCTAGTGTACCGTAATCGGGTGTGTACTCAATACTGGGTCATTCCACGTCAAACGTCCCAGGTGTAGCGCTGAACTCTCTGAGACCTTTCTGAAACAAAAAATTGTACTTGGTTACCTCGTTCCCCAAAAGCCCTGGTTGTAATTCGGCACGCGAAAATTTTTTTTCTTCCACGCAATAACCCTTTAAATACGCCGTTCCTGAGAAAAGTGCACCAACTATGTAGATTTATTTAAGACATTCTGGTTAAAATGGAAAGGTCAAACTCTGGCTATGGCACGTGTGTTTCCTGGTCTCCCCGGTCATTTCAAATTGAACGCCACAAAACATATTTTGACCTCGTTTTTGCTGGCGGAATAAAGATGAAATGGTGCTTTTTAACAATTTTTAAAAGTACCTTTCGGAACGAGGAGAAAACTGGCATTTTTTATCCAGCGACACTTATTGATTGCCTTTAGGCGTAACATTTTTTCTAGAGCAGTGAAGTAAAGCAGTTTTCGAAAAACTAAATTGTAAATTATGCAAAAACGCACCTTTTCCGCACATTCGGACAAAAATTTTGTGCTGTAGCAATCCTAGTAAAAATATGCGCAATAGTTCGTTTGGTAGACGGTGTGCTCTACTTTATTTTCGCAAAAAATCAGAATTGTAAATTTTATTTGAAGGGAGAAAAGATTTTTTGCAAATTTTTTCGCCCGTGTTTGTTGTACGTTGCCTCCTATGGCTGCTTCTATACCAACTAAACCCACACCGGTGTTTAGAAGAGGGCACGCCGTGGGCTCTGCGGCTCTAACAGGACTACTGACTCTTATCAAGTGCTGTTGTAGCCATGTGGAAAATAAAACTGCTGCCGCTTCTCGATGTTTCACTTGTATTGCCGCATAAAAGGCAATATCAGCACCAACAGACATCATCGAAGTTTTCCCACGAAGGAGCAATGAACATATTCCCGCTTTAGGGAATTGTCATGCGTGACAGTGAACCTTTACGCCCATGAATTTTGACGGAAATGAAGCCCCATGCTTCCTTTACCACCGCATTATGTGGAGAAAGGAATTACCCTGACGCAATAATGCACCAGCGGTTTGGCACATCTTATCTAGCTGGGATCGTATTTAAAAAACTATCACGGAGTTTAGACATGCAATGCAAGAAAATGTGAACACAACGTCAGAAACAGAATCCGAACTCATTTCGGGGTTCCGTTTCTCGCCACTGGTACTCTCCAGATCTTTAGTTGTCTTTACACTCTGTGAAACGCCGGAGGAGACCTACATAACACGATTGGGTGCTGCCATGATCACCACAAAAAATACAACCGACAATAATTGCAATGCAGATATCAATACGATGAAAAAGTACAATAATAAAAGAACAAAAAATGATAAGCGCTTCTGCTCAGATCCACAGCAGCTGATGGCCGAAGCCGCTGCAAGATGCAAAATATACTGGGTTACGGCTAAGGAAGGCAGATCGTTCGCGACGTTTTTTCTTGAACGCCCACCTCGGGTATAAGATAGCGATCTCACTCTCAGACCCACTCTCTTTATCGCATACCATCGCACATACATGCGTCCATTTCCACGTACGGTATCTTTCTCCCGCAGCAGTAGATCAACGGGGAGTCCCGATGATGACTCAATGTTCGGGTGAAGCTGCTGTATCTTGGTGATTCACCATTCGTGACGGCTATATGCGAAGGCACAGTCTTGGTTGAAGGCGTAGATTGGTGATCCCCATGGACCGTAGGAATTTCTCGTCCCCTTGGCTGTTTAAAAGAATCTCTTGCATTTGCCGCTTAGACTTGACGCAATGGCCTCATCGTAGAAGTCCTTCCGACAATGCACCTTGGGATTACTTGGTGCAGCGAAAATGACCGAATTCCCGATTTCGCTTTCTTCGCTGTTCAGTTTCTTCCGTGCGAGTAAAGGGTCAGGCCGGATTGGTTGCGCACGGCCCGGATACGTTTCGATCTCGAATACTGATCTCGTAGCAACGAATAGCATAGATAATATTGTCGCCTGTGGCAAGAAATTGTGAGTAATGCAAAATGAGAATTTGGCCGGTGCAGCAACGCGTAGGGGTGGCTTATCACTTAGAGCGAATGGGTAAGCCCTCGACGTCTTCCCGCGTCAAATACGTCACGTTACCAACGTTACAAGCTTAAAAGACAGCAGTGCGTGGGAGGTGGGGAGAGACGGGCTTTATATCTTATCGTAGTTGCGCTTCGTAACTTCCACCTCCTTCCTTTCTCAGGAGGATGTGACCGAAACGAGCATCGTGGAAAGCGAAATGGGCTTGACGTAGTGTAGGCTTCTCGTCCCCTTGATAGCCTTGGCCGTGGAGAAACTAGACGTCAAGCGGGCTCTTCTTTCACCGACCGCTGCTTTTAGCACCCAAATTAAGCGCACATCCTTGATGTTCTCTCTTGCCCAACTAGATCTTCCGAGGTCTGTATGTGGTCCTGATATGTCCTTTGAAGGCTTTCTCTTCCTGCGAGGCGCTTAACTGTCCCGCCAATGCCGTCGCACGCGCTCTTGGCCGTGGGATGTCGCAAAAAAGCTCCAGTCTGCTTGAATCTGGAAGTCACTTTCGTGATGGCACGAGTTCAAATTTGTTTTTTTGTTTTTGCATTGTGAAGAGGTTCCGTCCAAGAAGTAGTGAATCTCTGTTAGTTCAGGCAAATCATTGTTCAAACATTTCATCAGCTCATGCTGAAATGCTGACACTGGTGCGGTATCGTGCTCCAAGCTGTCAGAAATGATAGCGAAAGACATCACAGACGGACTTTCGGTGTTTTCTGAGAAGTAGTACACGACTACGGGGCGTATGGTAGCTTGCGTGTTCACCCAGTGATAAGACTGAGGTGCATCTTGAATTACAAACCTGTAATTCTCCGCAAAGTCCATGACTGCGAATGCATCTTTTTTGCTCAGGTTTTCCTTCAGCGCTCGCAAGTGGCGAGCTTGCTGCTCGCTAATAAAATGGTGGATCTTCAGTTCGCTCAGCATGGACGAAAATGTTTCAGAAAACTCCTGTGGTGACATAACCAAACAATGTACAGTGATTACCAGCAATCCACTGTTGGACTCGGACTTCGCTGCACTCACTCTGAAGAACATCGAGGCTTCGGATAAGTGTCTCGGTGTACGTGGTCCCGGGCCAATCGCCACACCTCCCAAAGATGCACTTCTCGCTATCGAGATCACACACCGTTGTTCTCCTCTTCCGGCGTGTGGCTAAGGCCACTAGCCTGCAGCATCAGGGTAAAGTTCTAATGCTCCATGCACACACACACACAGTGTGTGTGGGCCACTGGTGCCAGCCAGAACACAGTTGGCAGGGCGCAAACTGGCAAATGTTGAAAAACCGCATTTCAGGTTGTATGTTCGCTTCTCCTCGTGCTGCATATCTTTCAGGTTTTCATCAGCAGAAGGCGTTTTTGGCGGCCGCTGAGAACGTCCTTCCTTCCAGGCAGGCAGTAGGAAACCGAGTCACCCTCGAAAAACTGAGTCATCGATGACTTTATGGCTTCACTGATCACGCGGCCTTGTCTTTTCGGTCGCGTTGCTCAAATGCCTTCAGCCGCTTTCACCTTCACTGCTTCACTCACCTATCTCTCCGACGCGCCAAAATACGTCATGATTTTCTCGCGGGGCCAAGAATGTGGAGCCAAGGTTAGGAACTGAATTCGCTTCTCTCAGATGTTTACATCGTTGAACTTGCGTTTTCCTCATTCATCAATCAGAACCACATAATCGGAAAGTTCAAAGTGTTCATTCGTTTGCTGGCCATATGTTGACGGCTCATCCAGGCCTAGTGATACACTAATTGCTTTCGCTGCTTTCTTTGAAGTCTCTGAAGTTTGGTTTGAGCATAAGATATCTGTCGTTTTTTCGCTCGTTTTGCCTGCAGGTGGCTTTCGCCGAGAGCGACAAGGGCACCATTAATTCCTTGGAGGCTCGTGGCTTGAAACGCAAAATGCTCTTCAGAAAGGGCATTACCGTCCTCAGATGGCGGTGCATGGGCGTTTTCTGGCGACTGGTTGAGAAGCCTCCTGCAGTCTTCACATATTCGTTCTCCTGGAACGAGGTTGACAGAAGCATATGCGCCGTACTGAAGCCAATGTCATTATTGCTGTTCCCCGGCGGTTTTTGACATGCTGAAGCAGTGGATATGAGCAGAGTTTGGAAGCAACATTTGACGTGTACTTTTTAAGGTAAAGGTGCAGATGACGTTCGCGCACATTGGCGTCCCCATGTAGTTCACGCTTCCAAAGCAAAGCGAGGAGGCGCCGACCTGTGTCACTTAAGTCCTGTACATCAGTAAGACACTGACGCTTGCAGTACCAGGTCTGATGGCAGCTGCTTGGACCGAGAAAACAAGGAGGGCTTTTCTGAACTTAAAAACGGCCGTATCTCTGTTTCATCACGAGCGCAGCGTTCCAATGCAGGTAGAACACAACAGTGTAACAGCCGCCCTGCCTAAATATCTCGACCCGAGTCCAACCCTGAGACAGAACGACTGAAATAAGCGGATGACGTCCACCGCCCTTTTACCTCTTGGTAACTGTGTGCCTATCGTTGTTTGCACATGTAAACTTTTCTATGATTTTTAGCTCACCACGTAGCTTCATGTTCTGGTGTTTCGTTACTTAGACTGTTATCATGCTTAACTCTGAAATCAGGCTGAAGCGCGATCAAAGCGTTATTCCTCTAAATACCACGAGCATGCACCCGAAGTGAACGCAGCAGCGGTTGTATATGAAGCTAATCTAAAAAGGGTGTCATAGGCTGCAATTTTGAACGTTTTAGTTTCTTCCTGCACCGCCCGGGCTGTCGATCACTGTTTGAAAAAACGAAGAGGTCGTGAAAATGCATAACTATACCTACATTTTGAGTCTTAGAAGATGCAGAGGAGTACATTTTATCAAACCTGTTCACGCCATCGGTGTATAGGCTTCCGCGACCTGCAGTGGTGGCTAAAACTCCGTTTACTCTGCGCCAATTTCAAGTATAGCCTTATCGCCAATTGACATTTACATTCCAGAACTCTCGAAGTGTGTTTCCCGGGCATACGCAGCGATAGCAATTTCGTGCACACATACGCCTTTGCTATTTGCGCGGAGTGTATCTGTAGACTTGGCTGTGCTTAGCGCTATACTGCTGTAACTTTTGAAATAAGTACGTGTCTACCCGAGCAGACCATACTTCTCGCATCACCGTCAGAAAACGCCACTAAAAAGTGCAGTACTAAATAATAAGCAATCTTTCTTCAATGTTTTGTAATTTCCCTTTTCAGATACACCAAAAAAGTGACATTACTTTATTAGGTCCGCTATGTCAGCACGATAAAAATTCATGATCGTATGCTGTGTCAGAAGACGATAGAAATTTGTTATTGTCTGCTATGAATCGAGGATTCCTGAACGACAACTTGAGCTTCGCTTTGTTTTTCGTTGTTGCTTCCGTTTCCTCAGGAACTGAGAAGTGTCGTTACAGCCCTACATAATTACAGGACTTTAAACTGCTGCAGTGCGCGAATTTTATGAATTACACAACAACTACTGATAGAAAATATTGCACGTACGGAATCACTAAGGACAGAAGTGGAATTAGATGCCTTCTGCTCATGAGAAGGTGCCGCCGTACTGAAGCTAACAGAACACGTCAAGGATGGGAACTTATCTATTTATTCGTCTTTGTTTTATTCAGCGCTGCGCACTGAATCAGTGCGGACGCTTTTTTCGTCGCTCCCGTTTTTTGGCGCTCTTGTGCATGTGCGACAAACTTTTTCCATCGGCATGACTAAGTCGAAGGATACCTGCCCATCTTGCAATGAAGCTTTTGTTGGCCGGCAACAATTCCTGCGTTGCTGCGGCCCTTGTGGAAGCCGCTTTCACTGCAAATGTATTAATGTGGTGGGCCAAGACTACGAGTCCTATATGGTCACCGGGGAGAGCACCTACAAGTGCCATTCCTGCACCCGGCGAAACGATGAAGAAGGATTACGGCCGGCTGGGAAGCATGCGTCGTTAGCTGCCGCCAGCGGTGCAGCCGTGGGTGACGACGCTGGGCTGCGAGAACTGGTCGTTGCCCTGTTCGAGAAGATTGATGCGTTGTCCTTGGATGTGCGACGACTTAAGAGTGACAATGAGTCATTGCGCCTTCACCTCGCCAGCAACACTGACTTACTGCGCAAGCATATTGGCTCATCGTGTACATCGAACGCGGCTTCGGCTGATGTTTCGGTCCTTCAAACAGAGGCAAACTGCAAAGGGGTGGTGCTGTGCACGTGCCGCCAAACTCAATGGAAAATGCCCGCTTTTCGGTGGGCGTGTGTCCGCCGGAAAATGACGGTTCACATGTTTTCAGTTCTCGTCCTTCGTACTTGGATGCTCTACAAAAGTCCGGTGACGTGAACGGTTTCGCTCCAAAACGACGCTACATAAAAGCCAGCGTGGGAAAAGCAGAAAAGAGCAAGCTTGTTTCTGTTCCCCGTGTTTTACCCGAACGAGCGCTCTTTGTGTCAAGGCTGGACCCGGCGACGACTGCTGCGGACATCCGGGACGACCTTGCTGCAACGCTTCCAGAAATTGAGGTGACGTGCACAAAACTGCCATCGAGGTATGCCACGTATGCGTCTTTTCATGTCTCTGTGAAAGCTGAGCAGTTTGATTCGATTAATGAGGCAAATGTGTGGCCTATGGGCTGCATCTTTCGGCCTTTTTTGGGTAAGCTGCGTGCCAAAGAAAGTGTTGAGGGCGAATAATTGAGTGCTTCCTTCTTTTTTTTTTTCTTACAAGCATGAAATGTTCCCTTTATTATCAACATGTACTATTATGAGCAATATGAAAGGGAACACAGGAACGCGTGGCAAACAGCCTCGAAACAGACTCGGAGTGATACGCGGATGGCGCTGTGAAAAATAAAGGTGGAAAGGAGGGCGCTCTTCCACTAACTGTTGACACTCCCACCACGATGGCATTTCTACAAAGCAGCAGCTTACGTCATTTCGCCGATAATATGGTATCGTCCGACAGCCGATAAGACGCACGGCGGGAATGGGAGCAGTTGTTAGAACAGCGTCCCCCTTTCCACTTTGTTTCCGACGGTGGCCGCTGGGTATCACTGATAGCTGGGTCTGAGGGTGTTTTTTACGGGTTCCTGTGTTCCCTTTCATATTGCTAATAATAGTACGTGGCATTCGGACGAAGTCTAATCAGTTCTTGGAAAACGTTTTAACAAATGGATATAATGTTCTTTGCCTCACAGAGACGTGGTTAAATCACAATTTCAATTCTGCTGAATACTTCCCGCGGGAGTACGATGTGTTTAGAGCTGACCGTGACTATGACACGCTTTCTGTCGAGTATGGGGGCGGTGTCCTAATCGCTCTAAGAAAGGTGTTTCAAGCAAGACGTCGTCGGGATTTGGAAGTATATGCGGAGAGCGTGTGGGTAGAAGTAAACACGACAGATCAGATAAAACTTTTGATTGGTACGTTTTACTATCCCCCAAGATATTCTTCCATCTTATTAAATGAGCAAATGACTGAACTTGGTGATATGTTGAACAACCAAAATGGCCGACTGATGATAGCTGGAGACTTCAATATTCCCCAGATACGATGGAATTCTACTGAGACCTCATTGCAGAGCGGAGACTCAAAAGGGGAATCGCTACTACAGTTCATGCACTTGCTAAATCTTACTGAACGCAACAACATAAAAATCCAGCGGGCAATATACTTGATCTGATCTTGTATTGTCAACCTTTCCTTTCAGCCAATGTTTGACGAGTGCAGACCCACTCGTCCCGCTGATGCATGGCATGTTTCCTTCTCTTTCACATTTATAATTCATCGTCCGCAGAGGAACTATCTTAAATGTGAAAAATTCTTGTTTTCTAAAGGTGATTATTTAGGCCTGTGATTATTTAAAGGTGATTATTTAAAGGTGATTATTTAAAGGTGATTATTTAGCCTGGTGATTATTTAGGTCCACCGAGACTAAAGTCCAACAATAAGATACGTTTAGTGCACTCATTCGGATAAAGCGGATGGTGATGGTTTTGAATCAACTGCATAAAAGTTTACCCCATCAAACGTAACTTACCGTATTGACAATATTGCTAGTCTTATGCATGTAGGACTCAGTTTCGCATCCACGTAACCTGTTACACGTGAGCGTATTGATTGATTGATTCTGGGGCGACGCTACACGGGCGATGAGGCGCGCCGTAGTGGAGGGCTCTGGATTAATTTTGACACCCTGGGTATCTTTGAAATGCGCCGAAATCTCGAACACACGGGCGTTTTAACATACCGAAAAACACCGCATCCCGGCGCAAAACAAAGCAATGATTAATGATTTTTAGTTGATATAAGCCGCAAATATCAGAGAAAGATATTGACATTCCGTTGTCGCTCAAGTATCTTTCATTAAGAGTTCTGATGTAAGCAGCTTAAAGGAATTTTTTTTTGCGTCTGTCAAAGCCCCACAAATATATTATCACTAGAAACTGCGTTCATCGGGCGGGAAGAAGAGATCGCAAACGCGCGATCGGGCTGCTGACCTCGGTGCTTGCTCAACCTCCGCAAAAATTATTTCCCTTACCTTGGATTTACCCTTTACAAAAAGATTATTCGTTGATTTTTTGGCCTATTACCTACATTAAACTCGCTGAATCCTGTCACACCTTTTATTGGCCTTAGATTTTCTACTGTGTACCAGTTGCGCGGGCAAATAGCTCCCCGTGAGAAGAACTCAGCGAAGCGTCGTAAGCCAGTATACGTATTGCATGTGCGCTATAGATGGCCTTGGACTCTTTCAAACTAACAAAATAAAGCCACATTTTTCCGGGCGCAATTCTTGTCGTGACTTAGTTTTAACTGAACGAATGAGTTGTGACGACCCGCCGGTGGCCGGCCTAGGGTCGGCGAGCCGCAGTAGGCGCAGTCAAGCTGAGCCTACAAGAGTAAGCGTCATTTGAAACGTTATAGAAAATGGGCAAGGAGGATGCAGAAATGAGGACTGCACTTTAAAATGAAATTTTCTACTAAGAAAGTCGCGTACACGCACCCAGAGTGGTCGAAACCTGGTCTAGGGACTCGAGACTACAATATCCACAACTTCACCGCCCCCTTGAGGTAATTCGACTTCCGTACACAAGGTGATGTGTATGGTACAATGTCACTGGCGGTCCGCATATATTTGTGGTCATTGCTGTTGTTAAGGGTGAATATTCCTGCTTTTCGAAAAAAAATCTCTTCTCCGTCACATTTGAACTGCGTTAGAACGGTGGTTTGGGCTAGTTGGCGCATACTAATTGAATTCGAAACAGCGCAAAAAGACGTGCAAAAAACAGCGCCGTGTGTCGTCGTTTCTTGTCCGGTATTTTTGCGCTAATCTGAATTCCGTTAGTCACATTTAAATGCTTGAAGAATTTGGCGGGTATTCGAAACCCTCGGCCATAAACCCAGGCCAACCCGAATCGTGCAGGTATTGCCGTCCGCTAAACCGTCAAATACGGGCTCAGACATCCCACAGACCGCTTAAAACGTGCCGCCGCAATCCTACCACAGATATGCGCCTTCGAATTTGAAAGAACTGGACAAAAATGAATCTCGATGCTTCGCCATGGAACTGCGATAAAGAACTCAATAGGATTTCCACAAGCCGCCATCCCAACACCGTATGGTTGGTGGGTGGGAAATTGAGGTCGGCGAGCAACACTTTTGCACAAGGGTAGCATAATTCAACTACACTGTCGCCCTTCCGGTCAATATTCCCCCCGTATTTAAATTACTCTGTTCTTTAAAACAGTTGAACAATCGCCGATAAACCAAACTCAGACTTCCAGGCTTTATTCATTCACTCTGGTAAGGCCTGTGTGCGCACAGTCATGCTCAGGATCAAAAGGCGGTGCCATGAAATGGTGCAACTTCTGATATGTATAAATAGCTAGGCTCCCAGGTAGAACAAGGGAAACTCTTTGAATGGTATAAAGGGGACCTGTTCCCTCGCGCGAACCCACCTAAATTATAAACGAAAACAGCAAAGTGCGCATTTGAGGAAGTGAATGTTCGCAGAGTTCAGGCACGCTTGCTTAAGTGCTGCACGTGTCCATGCGGTGGGAAGGGACTTGAGTTCGTTCGTAAGAAGATATTATTTTTAGATAGACGATTGGCGTGTTCTTGCTAAGTGGAATTCTTCGGATGAATCTATTTCGAGAAAAAATTATCGTAATTTTTTTAAGGTGACCATATAGTGGCAAAAAAAAAATCGTTTGTGTTGTTACATACATGTGGTTTATTCATGAGTAACACAAGAACAATTCCAAATGAAAACATTGTACTACTTCCCGGAGGCAACGTCGCCACCTCACGTCACGCACCACGTGTGTCCAGACGGCCCAATGGGGCGCGGGGGAGAACTCGGTGACGTCACGAGCCGTACGGCCGGGCGGGAGGAAGCACGGCGCGCGCGCCGAGGCAGTCCGGTTCGGGACAGCGAGGAGATCGGCTGCCAGGTAATCCCTCTTCCCTTTCCAGGCGATCTTCATACGCGGCGGCCCCGTCACGAGCCGGACGGCTCCGGCCGCCGCCACATCGGAGCAAGCAGAAGAAGGGTTCGCACAATAAACCCCGCCATTGCTTGTTGGACGGTTGTCTTTGTGTTGCCTGCCTCTCAAGCCGGCCCGTATACACGGAAGCCGCGTGCGGAGGACCGTCCGAGCCAAACCCACGCAACAACTTTTACAAAATAATGCATTGTGCATCGATGCATCGAAATTAGATAAACATCAGTTTCGCGGGCGCAAAAAGCGGGGAGCGCCCGGAGGACGATACCAAAACCAACCGCTGCGCGCGCGGCCGGATGCGCGAGCGATAGATGGCGCACGGCCCCTATAAAATAAAAAAAAAAGAAAAAGCCTCATCAGTTTTGCAGGCGCAAGAATCCAGAGGCGCCCAGTGGGCGATACCCAGCCCGCTTCCTCCTTACCGGATGCGCAAGCGATAGCCGGGGCGCCGCTGAAGTAAATCATAAAAAATAAAAAGAACCACCGACGCAAGAAAATATTTTGACGTATTTTTTTCCGCAGTGTGGAAGCACATGCCAAGCAAGAGACGTTGGCGAAAAAGGCGCGCTTTTCAAACATACAAGCGATGACGTACATATAGGATTAATACCATTTTTTTAAGTTATTCCTTGTATAGCAATTTTTGTCATAGTGCCGTGGTTTTCTAAATGAAAATAGTTGTTATCGGCCCAATTTTCAGTAGTGGTGCGTTAGTGTCGTGCGCGTAAATTTTTTTTCTTTGACAAATGTTGTCAATGTGTGTCGTGTTATTTTTTCTGTGTTGTATTAATATGTACCCAGTTAACTATTGCGTCCTTGTGACTGTAAACATGTAATCCCACCCTTCCCAAGGCCTGGCTTTCAGGCTGGCAGTATTCAATAAACAAAAATATTTTGAAGGTATTTGCAGAGGACGTATGTGTATGTCCACGACCATGAAAGGGTTAAGTGATGCACGTGTCCAGGCGGCGGGAAGGAACTTCAGTTCGTTCGTCAGAAGAAATTATTTTTAGATAGGTGGTTGGCGCGTTCTTCTAAGAGGAATTTAACAAATCTCGCAAAGCCGCACACAGATCCACACACGCATAATTACGTAAAGGAGAAGTCAGCTCATCCGTAACCATGCTTGTTGTGGACGTTGTTCAGTCGACAGTGATAGCATATAGCTCGGAAACTAGTCATTTCATATTAGTGAAGCTGTTGTTCGGAAATACCGTTCCTGACCGCGTGTGAAGACCAATGCCGGAGGTGCATTTAAATTTGAACTAACGTGCAATTAGGCGAAGTTATATACCTGAACCTGACGCCCACGTTCTCGCTATTAATTTGCTGAATTTGGTAGTGAAGGTGATTGTAGAGTGCTTCGGACGTTCATATAATACGGATATCCACTGAATATCCTGAATATCCACCCAATATCCTGAATATCCACCTTATATCTAACGAGACAAGAGATCCATCGAGTCGGTAGGTCTTTCAAGCCTGAATGTTCAACTTGATGAAAGGCCCACCGAAGCTCAATATCCGCTGTTGGACCTTTCGTTTCGTTTTATCTTTCGTCTCGTTGGACCTTCAGACGCTGAATCCTAAAGGGAATGCTCGGCAAAAAATGGTTACCTTAGAAGCTTGTTTGGTAGGACCACGGGGTTTTTTTCCCGCCAAGGGTGTCGCATAGTTCCGTGTCTACTCTTGCACCCTACTCAAGCATGCGGTCTGCGCGTCGCGGGCATCTGATTTCACCCATCCGCTGTTCCGGCGGCGATAGCGACGAAAGATCGCCGCATCGTTGTCCACTGGACGGAAACTGGCGTACTGCCCCCGTGGATATATAAGCGTCTCCGAGCCGTTAAGTGGCCGGCATTTGCGTGAACCGGCCCAGTATTCCGCCGGCATCAACCGCCAAGTGACAGCCATGACGCTCCAGTGCTGCCGGCGCGAAATGCCGGCAATACTCTTCGTGTTCGTGCTGCTCGGAAGTGCCCAAGGCGTGGACGCCAACAATGAGGTTAGTGCGGGAACACGCGGCCTCGACATTTAAGCTTACGTGAGAGCTTTGATTGATTGACTGTGAGGTTTAACGTGCCGTCGCTGCACACGCGATGAGGTACGCCGTTGTGGAGGGCTCGGAATTAATTTTGCCCGCTTAGGAATCTTTAATGTGCGCCGAAATCTCGAACACATGGACGTTTTCGATTTTCGATTTTACGTAATTTCAGTAAGAACGCAGTGCTACTCTGAACTACACCTCCTATTTGCGTTTAAAATTTGACTATATGCTCGTAGAAAATAAAAGCAGCTTTGTCTTTGCCCCGCCTGAATAGCCTTCATCCAATTCTCGTCTTAGCATGAACGGCGTTGGCAGCCAACGGCTGTGCAAAAACGTTCTGTGAGTTTCTTTGTCCCCGCCGCCTCCCCCCTGTGGCCGTTCTCTTGCGTCCGGCAAATACCCGCGCGTGATTATCCATGCTGCTCGATCGCTGATGGCCTGAATGTCCAACGAGACGAAAGATCCACCGAGTCGGAAGGTCCAATCCATAACAGGATCGGCAAGACAAAAGATACACCGAGACGGAAGGGCCAATCGATCCCGAATGTCCAACGAGACGAAAGATGCACGGAGTCGGTAGGTCCAATCGAGCCAGATTGTCCAATGAGATGAAAGGTCCAACGAGACTAAAGGTCCAACAACAAGATAAATTTAGTGCGCTCATTCGGATGAAGCGGATGGCAATGGGTTTGAATCAGTTGTGTAAAATGTTTTACCCCATCAAACTTCACTGAACGTTTTGGAAATTTTGTTAGTCCTATGCATGTAGGACTCAGTTTTGCGTCCACGTAACCTGTTGCACGGAAGCGTATTTGATGATTGATTGATTAAGTGATCGATCGATCGATCGATTGATCGATCGATCGATCGATCGATTGATTGATTGATTGATTGATTGATTGATTGATTGATTGATTGATTGATTGATTGATTGATTGATTGATTGATTGATTGATTGTGGGTTTTTACGCAACGATGCTAGACAGGCGATGAGGCTCGCCTTAGTGGAGGGCTGCGGATTTATTTTGACGCCCTGGGGATCTTTAACGTGCGCCGAAACTCGAACTCAGGACGTTTTCGCTTTTTGTCTCCATCTGAGAAGCGGTCACCGCGGCCGGAAATCGTACCCGCGACTTTGGGTTCCGCAGCACTAGGTGAGCGTATTGTCCCGCGATGTTCTGGTCAATTTCAGTAATATCGCCTGTCAATAAAACAAACAATAAATTTCGTTTTGGGTACTGCAATTCGTCAGGGTCTAATCTGTTGGGTTCCTCGCACTCAGTGTGGTGGCATCACTGAATAAGACTGTTGTCAGAAAATCATACTTTGATAATCACCCATAGGCTAGAAAAACAAACATCTTGTACTTTTCATTATCATTGAAATCAACGCATGATCTATCCTAATTAGTCGGCCGGTGCACCACAAAAAAGCTAATTGAGGTTATGATTGACGGGAATAAACGTGCCGACAAAAGAAGCTCGAGAGACAGCGGAATGCATAATCGAATCGGTTAAACCTCGACAACCAGACCTGTCTCTCTTTCGCACCGTTGTTGTTAAAAATGCCGTTCATTATTGTACACTTCTAGTTATTACATGGGCGGAAGGCGAAAATTGATCCAAAGATGACAAACATTTTCCAAGTGTTAAAATTCAGTACAAAATAGAAGTGTCTGAACAAAAGATACTGTGAGGCTTTGCGAGCAGCAGTTTGAGTAGGAGGAGGGGCTACGGATCAATTTATGACACCTAATTGATTTGAACGTGAGCCACACTCGCGCTACATAGACGTTCTTGCTTATGCTACTTTATCGTTCAGCTGCCTAGTTTTTGCTTGGAAAAAGTGTCTATCGTTGCCAGTAATCAACCGAAACTTCGTGTTCTCTAGCGCAGTACCAGTACCTTATTCATGCACTGAGCTGCCATATTCTAGAGATGGAATGGTGTAAAATGAGATTGCTATATAAATGCATTTCTAATATCATTGTTTGCGAAGGCGGCAATACTGTTACACTATTCTGAACTCCGCGCCCAATCGTCACACCATTCTGTGACTTTCTTCATTCTTCGCCAGTCATTGAACTGCTTGCTGAAAGTGGAGCCCACAAAAAGTACTGTGTACACTGCACACGCCAAGAACAAAAATTGATTTGGAATTTTAAAAATACTACTCACCCTAGTTAACTGGTTGCTGAGTGGCAACTAACCGCTTTTTTAAACTTGTTAAACTTGTGTTTGTGTTTGCATTGCGTAGACGGGCGCAAATAAACATGGTTTCCTTCGTGTATGCAGACGCAAATGCCGCATTTGAGTTTTAAAGCCCGAAAGAAGAAAAAAAAATACCATGCGAGGTTTGCGGCGGCCGCAACAACTGCAGTAGTAACGCGAAATGACGCAAACCCATCTCGCGATGTAATGGACGACAACCAAGATTTTAGAGTTCACGCATGCGCACCTGCGTTCATGTAAAGGATGTTTTTTGGGAAATACTTTTGTGCAGTTCGCAAAAAGCATGTGTCGGAATAAAGTTATTGTGGTTTATTTTCGGAGTTCAAAGTAGTTTCGGTTTCGGTTTCGCTGTGCAACACGCCCATAGTTTCAACGATATCTGTGATCATGCATTAGCCATACTTCTCGAGTCACCATGAACCCCTGGTCACATGTTTTCGACTTCAGAGACGGACCGGATAAACCGGAAGAAATAAAGAAATTCGGTGGTCAACTGTAGACAAGAGCAGCGCAGGACAGAAGCGGTTGGAGGTCAATGGGAGAGACCCGCCGCGGTGGCTTAGTGGCTAAGGCGTTGCGCTGCTGAGCACGAGGTCGCGGGCTCGATTCCCGGCCGCGGCGGCCGCTTTTCTGATGGAGGTGAAAAGCAAAAACGCCCGTGTGTACGAGATTTCGGAGCACGTTAAAGATCCCCAGGTGGGCGAAATTAATCCGGAGCCCTCCACTACGGCGCGCCTCATCACCTACGTTGCGTCGGCGCGTTAAACCCCACAATCAATCAATCAATCAATAAATCAATCAATCAATCAATCAATCAATCAATCAATCAATCAATCAAGCAGGTCCATGAGAGAGGTCTTCGTCATGCAGTAGACCTGAGTAGGTTTATGATGATGATGATGACCATTTCTAGCGAGCAAGTAGTGTTTCATATAACTGACGTATGACGCTTCGCCGTAAGCTGCATATGCCTGTCCGACGGGTACGCCTGCAAAAAATCTGTAGCCAATTAAAAGCGAGGTAATGTAGGTAAGAAGGAAATGGAACCAACTAAGTATTTTATCGCAAACAGTAAAACCTTTTCGCAGGGTGAAATAGGAGCCCGGTCTTCAGCTCGACCACACATTTGGGTTCGATAATACTACCAGAACAAACGTAGTAGCTGCTGATTAGGTAGTTATTAGTAGCTGTAGCAGTAGCTGTAACTGTGGCTGTAGTAGCTGTTGTAGTTGTAGTAGTGTAGTAGTAGTAATACTACTGGGTATTAGTAGTTGCTGATTAGGTATAGCTGCCGATTGGGGGGCTAGGGCAAAGCCTACTGCACAAACTTTATTCATTTACTCATGCAATACGCAGCTTAGCAGCTCAAAGTACTGCAATATAACAAGTAAAAAGCAATGTACGATACGGCGGGGGTGGGCCTCAACATATGTACTTGTTATTTGTAAGCCTCGTTGCATGTTACCGAAGCCTAATTTGATGAAGCACAAAGCGTTGGCATCCAGTGTGTGGGTTCAAACCTAGGGGTAGAGGCCTTTTTTATTCGCCTAATGTGTTTAATTGGGCAATTCGCCGGCGACGCGGCGGATATTACGGAGAAAAGACAAGTAGGTGAGATCCGTTGGTGCGGGAGAGACGTCCCGTGGTTCAATATCTCCGATGAACTGGAGCACCGGATTTCAGCCAAAGCTTCCACCACAGCTCGGCCTTCCTTACTGCATGAAAACATAGTTGTTAGCTTTAAGCGGCGCAAGGAGGTTTAGTGGCCCATTTCTGCAGTCAACAACATGTTACTAGCGGGTCATTACGATTTCTGAAGCATCACCAATGCGCGATTACAGATAACGTCAGAAGCCAAGGACATATTGCACGGCGGGACCAAAACCGAAATTTTCTCGACCTCCCCCAAAATAAACCACACAACTACATTCTCACAATTTTTCTTCAAGCCGATAGCACTAACATTTTTCCAAGGAAGAAAATAGCATTGACAAAAGTGCAATGCCGACTGCTATAAAATTTAGAACACTAAACATCGTCCAATCGCATTGGAAAGCCAGTTCGCCTCATAGGAAACGTCAGGCGATGTGCTTGGACGATGCCCAAGATTTTAAACTTCATGTATACGCACTTAATTGTTTGTCAATGTTATTGTTTTACAAGAAACGTTAGTATACTATTACCAACAAGCACATGTATCGGAATGTAGTTGTAGTTTGTTTTTGGAGAGTTGTTAAAACCAGTTTCGGTTATGGTTCCCGGCAGCAACATGCTTGCTGTCCAACGTTATCGCTGTTTGAATGTCGTTGTAGGCTGCATGATAGGTCAGGTAAGGCTTCCAGCCTCGCTTGAAAATCGTAACATTCACTAGCGGAGGCGTTCGCAGTGGCTGCATGCCCTCCGCACCATCGGAGACGCTCAACTGCGAGACGCTTCTCTCAAAACTTCAGAGCTTGCCTTGCTCGTCTCTGTGTCGTAAGAGGCGCTTTCGCACGAGGCCGGCAGTCGGCGGATTCGGCACTGTGCCTGCAAGCTACCAATGATATGTCAACACCATGCCAACGAAAACTCGCCAGGCGCGTGAGTGGTTGTGTGGACGCAGTCTTTAAACTCGCTCGTAATGCAATGATAATTGCAGCGCAAAATTGTGAATGCAGTAGAGAAAACATTACCTTTGCAAAAAGAAACCCACTGCGAAAAAAAAAATTCTACAGGCGATTCGAACCTCCTCCTACGATGCCCTGCATCTAGTGCTTCAGACCACTTGTGCATGCCACATATTTTTCTTTGCTTCATGAAAAACTTGCCGTTATTATGCACTTCAGAAGTTAGCGGTTATCCAAGAAGAATAGCACAACAGCACCTACAATAAGGCCGCCGTCAAAACTTCAGCAAGCAGATACGCGCGTCCAACAGGTGCAGCCTGGTGGGTCACTTTCCACCGCATAGATGTTGTGCACCAACGCAGCCAGCTCGCAAAAAACGGACTTCGTCGGGCGAGGGGCGGAGGGGGTGTTCCGCATGCCTGTAAAACATCAGGGACCTCTACAAGCTATACATTCCCGTCACTAAAAATATGTTTTAGGGCACTCCAGTAGTACCTCGAAAAGGCAAGAGCCACATTATATGTCCATGTCCCTTTCCCAAGTTTGTTGCAAAACATCCCAGAAAAACACCGCATCCCCGCACAAAGACAGAACCAATGGGTTCTAGTTGATATAAGCAGCAAATATCTGAGCAAGAGATAGACATTTCTTTGTTCCGCAAGCATGTTTTCACGAAGAGTTTTGATGTAGGCAGCGTAAGAAAAACTTTTTTGCGTCCATCAAATTCCCACAAATATGTTATCGCTATAGACTACGTTCTTCTGGCGGGAAAAAAGATCGCAAATGTGCGATCGTGCTGCTGACTTCTGTGCTAGCTCACGCTGAGCATTAAGTGTATCCCGTACCTTGGATTTATGCTTTACCAAAAGATTATTCGTTGATTTTTTGGCTTATTACCTACATTAAACTCGCTGAATCTTCTCATACTTTTTATTGGCCTTAGACTTGGGACCAGCGCTACCAGTTGCGCGGGAAAATGCAGCTTACAGCTCCCCGTGAAGCGAACTCAGCGAAGCGTCGTAAGCCAGTACACGTATTGCACGTGCGCTATAGGTGGTCTTGGAGATTTTACAAACTAACAAAATAAAGCCACATTCTTCCAGGTACAATTCTTGTCGCCGGTGGCCCGCCGGTGGCCGGCTTAGGGTCGGCGAGCCGCAGTAGGCGCAGTCAAGCTGAGCCTACAGAGTAAGCGTCATACAAACCTTCGTAGAAAATCAGCGAGGAGAATGCAGAGAATAGGAGAGCACTGTAAAATTATTTTTATAAGAAAAAAGTTGCGTAAACGCACCCAGAGTGGACAAAACCTGGTCTAGGGACTCCAGACTGCAATCTCCGCAAGAAATCCCGCTATGTTTACAAATAAATTCACTGTCCCCTGAAGTAATTCCATTTCCATACACAAGGTGATGTGTATGGAACAACTTCACAGATAGTCCGCATATGTTTGGGGTCAATCGTGTTGTTAAGGGCGCATATTCCTCCTGTGGGCTTGCGACGCAAAACAACACCTTCAGACGCAAAATAACACCATAGAATTGCTTGATTTGTAAGCTGCAATTACTGCGGACTTCGTTAAACCAGTGTACCTGGCATTAAGTTTGCTGTACGTTCCGCGAGGCTCACAATTTCAAGTCCTCTGAATGGGAAACCTAGCAAATGTCTTAACGATGCCATGAAGAAAGACATTCGTGTTTCATACGAAAAAAAAACCGGTTTTGGCTGCCGAAAAAACTTCATTTCATTCATAAAAAGAGAGCTTGATAATCTATTATGCATTGACGGATTAACCGGCTGATTTCTGTTACTTGCTTTTTATTACATTATGACACTGTGAACAGCTGAATTTTAATGTTATTTGAATTCCTGTTTTAAAATGTTTCTGTGCCTTATTTGTGTGTTTTTGTAGTTTGTACAGGGTCCGTCAGTGGCCGCTCCGCTCTGCAATGCTGTAAAGTCTTGAGTGTACAATAAATGAAAATGAATGAAACGAGAAAACGTTAACTGAAACTAAAAAAAAACTTAGTACTGAAAATTACGTCTCGCGCTACAAGGCGTCCACAATGACGCAGTGGATGGTGTAAGCAAATCGGTTTTCCGTGGCGCACTTCAATTTAAAGTATGACTCACGGCGGATTCTCCGAGAAGCAGTCCGCATTCCTTTTTCCCATACATACCTATGATTCTC
Organism: Haemaphysalis longicornis; assembly: GCA_013339765.2. Taxonomy (NCBI): domain Eukaryota; kingdom Metazoa; phylum Arthropoda; class Arachnida; order Ixodida; family Ixodidae; genus Haemaphysalis; species Haemaphysalis longicornis. Next base: position 127,028,342 of record CM023455.1, read on the forward strand.
ACAATCCACGGACTATCCGCGCCGAGTCCGACACTGGAAATCGAGGAGCACCAGTGTGTTAACTGGTTACGACGATATAGAACTAGCTGCCCGCTTACAATCAGTCATGTTTCGTGAAGGCTCCTTTCGCAGGCCATTTCACAAACAAGATGCCATGACGTCATACAAATATGGCGGCAAAGTGACTGGTGAGTTGTCAGTGCTCCACCTGCTTGCCTAAATATTTAGATTAGTAATGCGAAAACATTAGTCAGCCATCTTTGTCGAGAATGCGGCGTCCATTGCGCCAAGAATGGCCAATGTGTGGTGCAAAAAATGGCTGCTGGACAGAACACAAGATGGCCGTTGGCTAAGGGGACAAAAAACTGTCAATGAATGCTCGGAATGACATCACATTCCCAATTAAGCTCCTATAAAAAGGGGACTAATGAAGTTGTGAAGAAAATTGGGTCTAAGGGCTGAAACGTAGCAAATAGGTTGAGCTCTTGTACGAAGAAAGGTATTAGAGACATATACAGTCGAACACAGGCTTACGGGAACATCACATTTGATTTTATGGTGGACGATGTCATGTTTCTAACAAAAGCTGTTAAAACCGATGTGTCGTACTTAAGAGCCCCCTTAAGGTTGAAAGAAATGTAGCAGTTGTGAGTGCAGAACCTTACACCAAACCAAGAGGACACAATATAAGTGGGTAAAGTATTGCTCTAGCTAAGCCTGTGGACGACTGTAATTAGTGGTACAGAAGAAATATGAGCGCGGTAATTGCAGAAGGAGCAATTAGGTGAGTAGCAAAGCACATTACTGCTGATATTTAGGTTAACAAGGTGATTTGTCAAGCCTCAGGGTTATACTGATCGAGAGAGGAATAGAGGAAAGAGGGTTATAAAAAAATGAGGCCGCGTGCCACAGTAGGCACTAAGTCATTATCGTAGATAGACTGAACTCGCTTCCTGCCATGTTGTGTCTGTTATTCAGACTGCATCGGTTGGGTGCTTGCGGTGATGGATAATGAACTATCTATATCAAAACCAGAACCCAGAGTCGTAGCGACACACACACATTACTGACACACATTAGTTGTACTACACTAATGCTTTCGAATTCACTACTTGCGAAAGAATGCTTAGGTGTCGTAGAATGTTTATGAAGTTTGCCGTAGATTGGTATCCACGTTATCAACATAAAACATGCCTTTTAATGAACCAAAACTTCAATTTTGTGTTCATGGCCCCCTGCAAATGGAGGCGGCAGTGAATTAGTCAGTTTCATTAGCGGGATAAACGTGTGATTTCCCTCACGCATTCCTGAATTTTGACTTTTTACTTGCAGGCTGGAACCTTGATTAATCGATCCCGTATAAAATAATTCACTATGCGCCATTCACAGCCGCCTTGCGACGGGGAAATGACGTCAGACGGATTTAACAGTGTAGATTCGTGGCATCTCAGCCTGAAGATTTTGATTTTCGCCATATTCACGTTGAATATGAAAATTTGTTTTGTACAGGCACAGCGTCTGCAGGTTCAAAGTCCAGATGTTAAACTCTAGATGTTAAATTCCAAATGTTGAACTCCAGACGGTAAACTCCAAATCTTCAACTCCAGATGTTAAACTCCGGGAGTTAGACTCCGGATGTTAGACTTTAGATACAGATTTCCGATACGGACCCCCGATATAGACTCCCGATACAGACTCCCGATATACACTCCATATGTTCGACTACATATGTTCGACTCCATGTGAAAATTTGTCGATGCGAACTTGGCCTGTGTCATCTCCGACATTAGTATATTAGCAGATAGGTTGCTGCCCAAAAAGTATGCATTTTTAAGCATTTTGCTGTCGTAAAGTTGATGAAAAACTACCGGAAGTTTGGAACATGGCCTGAGAATTTGGATTTTAAACATGGCAAGGAAATTACGTTGTGTGCAAATTGCCTGGGTGTCCCTTTAAGAGCGACCCAGGAACATGTTAACTCGGAGCCATGTCTTAGCGCTGTGGTTCTTAAGTAAGGTTCTCTTCTACCCGAAATTTGCTGTAGGCATTAAATTAACAGTAAAAACTAGTGTCCAAATAGCACTGCGGCATTTTTCTGGATAGGAGACAACAAGAATGGTTACATTCTCTGGTACTTCTCACCACCTCTTTTTTTATTAAGCTTGATCAAATCCACCTTCTAGTGTTTTACCAGTACTTGGGTTTCGTTTCAGAGAATGACGGTCATTTAAATCAGCAAGTATTCAAAGGAAGTTCCATGTAGCGAAAACATGGTTGCAGCCTGTTTTAAAGGAACGGCAACGCACAAATACGTAAAAAAGTCGGCTTTCATTTATCCCCTGTTGCTGATCATGTTACCGGTATGCAGACAGCTTTTGTTCAATGAACTCTGTCAGTGGGCTGGTTACTGGATCACCGTGAGCTTGGCTAAATGCTGAAAACAGGGCGAAATGAAGACGGCAGAATGGTCGTTGTGAGGTTTGCTCGTATTTGGCGTGGATCCCTTGTTCGCTGATGTTCGTAAAGATGTGTTGTCTGGAACATCCGCCGTGTGTTGGCTTTCTTTGCCCGTAGTTGGCCTTGCGGCATAAAACACTAATCATCATAATCATCTGCCGTTTGGTTGCTTATGCGCTTTGTCGGTGCGAAAGAGGCGTTTTCAGCTTACTTCAGTTTGCATTAACGGTTTTGCGGTATGCTGCCATTATCAGGGACATGAGGCGCATATCGTATGCCCATAAAACAATTACCAGTTGTATTTATGTGGCAAGCCACACAAACCCCACAGATGTAACAGTAAATAGTGTTATGACTACGGAGCCGGTTTGATTCGTCTCGCGGTTAGCAAGAGCTGAAATTGTGCTAGCGGTTAGCAAGCACCAAAAGGAGTCGCTGTGTAGTCCTAATGCATCTTTCAGTGCTGGTCATTGTTTCACTATTCTATAGGGCCATAATTTCCTCCAAGTATGATATTTAATTTAGGGGTAATGTGCACTGATTGTTTAAATACCCAGGAGAATACAGTGTCTTTGTTACATTAACATTTATCCAAGAAAAAGTTTTTTTGGGGAAGTCGAAAAGCGAAAATACCCCTTTGCCGGAATCGGGCACTGGTTTATTTTATGATAAATGGCCTTCAACTATTCTATACTCTCTGTTTTCCCGAGCATGATGCAAGTTCCAAAGTACGAGAACCGTTGTCTTTGCTCGTTGTTCAAGGATATCTCGAGGCCGCGTTGCAGGCACTCTTTGGTCTAGAGTGCGTCATGTTCTGCCTGGCATCTTGGCTGTACAGTTCGAGAGAGATAAACACTTGTAGTCGTAGGCGCAGCCCACTCGGAAACTATCGTGCACCGTGAAACTTTTTTGCTCATGGCACAACAATGTGACGTTGCCGTAAGGAAGCTACCGTGTTCTTTAAAGGACCACAGTCTTAGGTGTAGCTTCGGTGCCTAAAACTCCCGGAATTTCAAGCCTTAATTACCTGCGAGCAAGCAAACTGCCAGAGAGGATTATATGAGCTAATTGCTTTATTACCTACAAAAATGTTCACCTGAAAGTCCCTTAAATTAATGGTGTGCTATTGTGGATCTCAGGTGGCAAACATAGACGTTCAAAATATGCCCAGGCATATTTTTTTCACATTTCCACCAATTGGCTACTAGAACACGTATTAGGCGTCAAGCACTTTGCACTTGTTCTTTTTTCAGTTGATCCGAAGAAACCAGAGAAATCATTCTATCAGAGGTACCTGCAGGGCGAGTCATACACCCCCGGTAAGTCAGAATAAACGAGTTTATCTCTAAAGAATGAGAGCGAGCCCCGCTGGGGGTGTCATGCCTACGAGTTCGCGCAGTTGCATGTCGAGATTACAGTTGTCACGATCAGTTCACGAGCGTCAGCCTGCATGAAGATTCGATAAAATGTACCTAAAACAGCCGTGACTGATTGTTCAGTGCAACCCAGGGCAACTGGTCATTCGCTGGCATTTTCTGCAGACAATTTAGTTTTCAGGCAGTGAAGGTCTAAAATTTCCCGAGACATCTAAGAATATGGTACAACCGCATGTTCTGGACTTATCTGTTGACATTTAATATTTAGCGCGGTTAGAATAGAGGGTGAGGGATTTCTGCAGTTGCATACAAACCATATTCCGTGCTGTCGAGGATATTGGGACAAGAGGAAGCGTGGGGATGGATTCTTAGTTTACAAACCGGCAGGGCGAAATCTGTAGGAAGGTATTAATCAGCTTAAGCGCAAAAACCACAAACCTTATGATCAAGTTGAACAAGTGGTATGGGTGAAACAGTACAAGCCTATTCACCAATCTGGAGCTACTATGATGAAGCTGTTGATTTTTTACGAACGTGTTGAAGCAACAGGGAATAAAGTAACAGTAGTACGCACGACTGGAGTAAAAGACTTAAAACGCTCCAGCAAAAAACGCTCCAGCAGAAGACAAGCAGGAAGGGGAGCTTACAGTGGGAAATTTGGAACAGGCAGTCGGAATAGCCAAGAAGAAATACTAGTTGTATTTCCGGATATGAATAATGGCAAGAAAATGAAGCATTTAGTGTCCAAGTGAAGAAACAAAAATAGATAAAAAAATTAAGAGCTGTTGTACTCTTTCAAGTTGGATGACCAGCGAAGCTTATTAGCTCATGACTTAAAGATGGCAGAGAATTTCGGCGAAAGTTATGAGCAAATCTATTTCTCTCGTTTGCGGACGGTGGTCATTGTAAAGAAAGTTTTGCTTCTTGGGTACAATACATACATACCACGGCAGTCGGGAATTCTGCCATGGTTGAACACTGTTAAACCCATGTTTGTCAAGCGGAAGCTTGGTCTTCGCACAGTGAACGCGCACACAGTTGCACATCCCGACAACGCACAGACGCTGCTGGATGCAGTGACTCTGCTGGGGTGAACACGCAGTGAAAATTGATGCATACACAGCTTTCTTGATTCATTTTTCAATGGGGCGCGGTATTGCTCTCTTTCATCTATCGCTCTCTTTGCCCCCGCCCCGTGGAATGAACTAGCGATTACTTTCACTGCGGAAGCGCATGAAGCGCTGTCTTGAGGGTGGCTGAGCTTGCCCTATTTCTTTTTCCTATGCCGACCTCCACACCCCTCCCCATTGGACGAACGAGCCATTAGACGCTTTTACTCCGGAAGCCGTCGGCGCTGCAATTTGGTTCCACCGATCGGTGGCCGAAACGCGGTAGTTGGCGCTACCGTTGGCGCCACGAATCGGCGCAAAGCGGTTAATTGAGCTTGACTGCACGAAACGCTTCCTTGAAGGTCAGAGGGACGCTACCAGCCATTTCCTCGGTTTGTACGTGGAGTATTTTATTTTGTTTGCACAATACTACCGGCCCAGTGAAGGGCCCAAGCAGGAGGGACGTAATTTCAAACCGTGTAATATGAACATCAGAAGTTCAAGAACAGAAAAGCCCACAGATTCAGGACATAACTCAAACAACCTACAACAAAGACATTTAACACATTCACAATACAGGTCAAAATACAATATGGTCAATTGGGTCTATGCTATTTACGAATGATGCTAGCAACTGATTCTTCGGTTACAGTCCGCGGAAAAAGGAGAATTGGAAAATGTTAGTTCTAGCATTAAAGGGCGTTTGGGAGTCGGCGTGACGGTGTCGTGTTCTGCTAGCAGTGAGTGGTGTGATGAATTGTTCTAGACTCCTTGACAATTTATTATTCTTGAAAAGATAAAAAAAATTTAATCTTTGGATTTTCCGTCTGTATTATAAGGTTGGTATGTTATGGCCTCTCATGAGTTGGGTTGGTGAATCGCGCGAACGGTATTTCGAGTAAATCAACCGAACAGCTTTGCGCTGAATCATCTCAAGTGCATAAATGTTAGTTTTTCTGTAAGGATCCCAGATTATGCATGGATACTCCAGTTTAGGCCTTACAATAGATGTATAAGCTGTGGGCATCCTATCCTTAATCTTTGTCATTAGCTTGAAAGAGTAGAATAGAATAAACGAATAGGCCACAGTCGTTATTCTCAATGCTCTCGCGCAGCTCCCCAACTGCCGAGTCTTATGCCCACAACGCGTTCGACAGTAAGCTACGACTCTCGCCGCGCGTGTACGTTTTCAGTCACTTCACAGGGAAAGCGATAATGTTCATAGTACAGGGGTTTATTAAGAGGATAACCCCGATACAAACGCTGCACTGCACGACGCAGCGATCCCCTGGGGCATACACCCGTCAGCGTGTGCCCAGCCCATCTACCGGAGGCATGAACGTGCGGATTGTATATTATTCATTTCAATAAATATTAAACAATCATCTGCAAACAGCCTTTCTTGAACTGGGCCAGTAATTACATCCACAATATTGTTAACATATATGAGAAACAACAAAGGACCTAAAACACTCCCTTGCGGAACGCCAGATGACAAGGGGAGGGATTGTGAACAGTCATTATAAGTTCTCTTAAAATATTTGGCGGGAATGTCGAAATTTGTTCAAGGTTTGTCAGATTCGTGCATACCAAACGAACAAGACTAAGGAAGGAGTGGAGGATGTTGCAAAGACGTTATTGGAGCCGACATAAAAAAGAAAAGAAACAATGAAACATCGAAGCTTCAAGGCAGTTAAAAACCTTGTATTGGCAAAGCGACAATGGAGGAACTGTACCAGTGTGGATAAAAAATCCGGAATCGTTCAACTCCAGACATGGGGTAGGAGCGGTTGCGAGTCATTGGATCGCCGGTGGGGACGTCGTAGACCACAGAATATTGGAACGTCTACGGCAGTGATCCGCACGGCGGTGAAACTGAGTTATACGCGGTCAATTTCCGGCCTTAAAGGGGTACTGACACAAAATTTTGAAGTCGCGATAACTTCGGCGATACATTGGTGTGAAACCTCATCTGCAAAATATCAGCGACGAATACAGCCTAGAACATATTTAAAATCAGTTTTAAAGCGCGCGAAACGCAACCGAGCAGCCAGCAGGAGACCTCGTGCAATCGACATCCCCTGGATATTTTCTAAATAAACAACATCCAAACACGTCACGAGTTCGTGTTGCCGCTTCCGCACTGCCGGCGTTTTTCGCTGGCTCGCCGCTCCAATCGGAGGGCGGAGCTTCTGCTCTCGAGAACGAATGACCCGATCGTTGGCGGCGGAGGCGCCGTGATTTCGTCGGCTCATCGGGCAGCTGGCAGCGACCAAAGTTCTACAGCGATTTCAGGCACTCTATTTTTGTTACTTTTTATTTATACTGGACGCGAAAACGCGCCGGGAACACGAAAAGCCCACTGAGCGAGCCGCACGGTCGCTGTGCAGGCGGCGGCCACAGCCGCGAAGTGGCGCAGGCCGGTGCAGGCAGCTCGAGTGGTAGCTTGTTACCGCTGCACGAAATTGAACCCAAGTCCCGACCATGGCAGCTCATATGAGAAATGAGTTAATGTTGCGATGGCGGATTGCATTCAAAATTGTCATCTGCACCGCTTACGAGAGCGCCAATCGAATATCCGCCGCAGTGCTAAGCCGAACACATCTGTAAGCGGGCCTGTAGGCAGACCGGCAGGCTGCTCCCAGCGCGTCGCACGTCGTTCTCTAGCCACGGCAGCATTTGCACTCGCAGCGCCTGCGTCACGTCCACGGTCGCTTTTTAATTAAGCGGCTCACGAGATCAGTACGTTGGGGCATTAGCAGAAACTGCCGGCGATGCGGATTCGACAGTGCTACGGCAGCTCTGCTCTGTGATATCCCTCCGACGGTCACGCGATCAGCTTTGTTCACACAAAATCCATCGTTTCGCGGCACCCCCTCAAACCGAAACTGCAACTGGCCGCATTGAAAATGCCTCTACTTAAACAACCATCGCACGCTGAAGAAAATGAGGTTTCTACAGGTGATAAGTAGGTCACAAGCTACTTATCGCAAAAAAAAAACAGATGCAAAATTTATTTATTTATTTATTTCACAATAATGCAGGCCAATGTGCGGGCACAAGCAGGAGTGGGTACATCGAAACATAATTGTAAAAAAACAACAGACAACAATACAAAAGAAACAAATTTAAGACAGAAGGTGACGCTCCAGGTCACCAAGAAACCTGTTAGAATGAAAGATGTCACAAGGCAAACAATTCCAGTCCTCCAAAGTTCTAGGGAAGAAACTATATTAAAAGCATTTGATCGGGCAAAAATTGGCACAAAAATTGGCACTGACACAAAACTTTCTGTGTCAGTGCCCTTTTAAGGTGATAATAGTGCACCCCAAACGCATACGTCGTGATGTGCGGTATATTGGTTCTGGACGGCCACCCCAAGGAGGAGGGAGCTAAACAAGAGCGCTGAGCTACAACGCGTACACCACAACTTATGTGTATTTGAGGCCAATTGATCCCTAGTCGATGGGCGCCTGAGGTGATCTGTAGAACCGCCAAAAAGTTAGCAATAGCAGGACCACCGTGTGCTTGTGACTGGATTGCATAGGCATGTTGCGTAATGTTGGCAACTGCTGCACTGCTGTTAAGTCCTGATAAACTGGGGAATGCGGTCTAGTCTAAATGCGAACGTATTGTGCGTCCCATGAGTCGAAAATCGCGGAGCCGTGATCAGCGAACTGCTTTAAAATCTCGTCTGCTTTGTACATCTGAGGAAAAACGACTGCGGCAGCAATGGGAATCGAACCCAAAGGCTCGATGTGACAAGCAAGTGACGTGACTACTCTGCGCCTAGGCCATGGCTAGCACGGCTTTCCAGGTACCGTTAAGTCTGCATATGTGAACTGAATGATCAGGCATTATGGCCTACCCTAGCCTAATTTATCACTGCATCGCCTGTGTCATGCTAGTTTCAGGGAGTTAACGTAATACGGATTCGCAGTTCCGAAGGGGTTTTCATAGGTCATCAGGCAGAACAACTAGTCACTCGTGGGGACTGGCCAATGTACGTCCGTTGTCATGACGATTTCCCATTTAAAACATATAAGCCCTACGTACGGCGAGTACTTTTTAAGCCTGGTTTCGGTTTGTAAAATCTCCAGGTTGCCTAAATTAATCCTTAGTCAATGTACGGTGCCCCATAAATTTCGGCACATAAAAGCACAAAAATTGCAATAGTTGACAGCGTCACGATTTTCTGACGTCGTTTTATACAAGCACTTTAACTTGTCATCTGCACTTATTGGCAAGGTAAGGTAGCCACAACACCATGGGGATACGGTGTTCACGTCACGCCCCAAAAATCAACGCTTGAAACGAGGAAAAGGTGAAATTGAAAAATTGCTCAAAATACTTTAAAAAAAATGGAAATAGAAAAATAACATAGCTACACATGTGTCGTTGTATTCTATTTGCAAGAATCTACAAGTTTCAAGGCACTACAGTCTGAGACTGTAATATTCACGATGTTTCTTCGGATGTGCCCTTAACTTGTCTCTGAAATCCCGAAAAACATTAAATAGAATCAGAAACCATAAAATAGAACGGTGTAACTATTTAGAGTGTGGTTAGGGTGTTGATGTACATAGCACTGAACAATTCTCTCGCCATTTCGTGACTTCTGCATGTGTTGTTTTATCGTTTCAGGCGCTCCGACGGACCTTGTGGTCGAAGTATCATGCCACGACAAAGTTGTCATCGCCTGGAAATACGACTATTGTAATCCGGACGGATTTATGCTTGCGCTCTACCGTGACGACGAGGTTCCGTGCCTAAGAATGCGCCTTGATGCTGTTGAGAGGAAACACACCGTCCAGCTTCCAAAAGGGGACAGAAAATATATCGTTTATCTTTGGGCCGTTGTAGATTCGTTTCCTGAATCTATATCCAGCCAACCAGCTTACACGCAATTTTCGACCTATCCTGAGGGTGAGCATGGATAAGTTCGGTGCATGTTTCCTACACAATAGGCGAATCCAAGACTGTATTGAGAACGATTTTTCTTGGGCACAATACCGCTTGCAAATATATAAGCGACATGACTGCAGTAACTGCGAATTGGGTTGATGCTGGGTATAGAGATAAGGCTAATGTCAAACTAAGAGCAGCGGCTTTTATTGAAGTAGCCACAGGATTGTACTAAGTCAACGGTACTCGGATGCATTGTGGGAACCGGTCGTATCATCAATGTACATTTACTTTGACGCCCTACAGGCGATAAAAAAGTAATGATCACCTCGCTTTGCTCAGAATATTTTGGGGAGATGTACACACTTCTTTGGGCCATACATCCGCGATAGACGGCAAAGACGAGGCGTCGTCTGGAAGGAAGGAAGGAAGGAAGGAAGGAAGGAAGGAAGGAAGGAAGGAAGGAAGGAAGGAAGGAGGAAGGAAGGAAGCAACACTACAGGAAAGGCAGGGAGGTTAACCAGTATACTGTCCGGTTTGCTACCCTACTAAGAGGGGAGGGGATACGGGAGAATAAATGAAAAGAAAGAAAAGCGGTATATAATAAAGGATAAAATAAAGGAAAAAAATTAGAAAAAACGCAAGGCGTGACAAGGCAACTACAAAGGCGGTACACTGATAAAATCGGCGAACTAAGGGCACTGCACTGTAGCAATGTCCCTACAATCGTTCAACAGGCCCGTGTCCTTCAAAAAAGCGAAGTAAGGCTTTTGTAGCCTTTTCGGCCTGTGACGGACAACGCCTATGACAAAAATTGTCTATGCTGTAAAGGGGTGGCCGTCGAGTCGGCGAAGTGTGATGGAGATCTGTTGCCTCGACGTTATGAATCGGTTACAATGGCAGAGGTGTTCAATCGGCTCGTCGGTGGCGCACACATCACAAGCAGGGCTGTTGGCCATTCCAATGGTGTAGGAGTAAGGTAACCGGTGAAGGCAATACCTAGCCACAGGCGACGGAGTAAGGTGACGTCCGAGCGTGGCATGTTATCAGGTAGGTGGCGCTGCAAATCGGGGTCGAGCGAGTAAAGACGAGCGTTCGAGAACTTCGTTGTATTCCACTTCGCAAGAGTTACTTCGCGGGCAATGGACCGCAGCGACCTTGCTGCATCAGTGCGTGATAGAGGGATGCGGGTCAATCTTGCACTTTTGTGGGCGCCATGAGCCGCTCTATTCGCCTGTCGTTCCGAGTAATGCCGGAGTGGCTTGGGAGCCACTGGAAAACAATATCATGTCCATGCCTGACTACTACGTCATATAAGCACCGGATTTCAGCCACAAGTTGTTCGTATGGGCCGCGGCGGAGGGCAGACTGGATACACTGAAGAGAAGGCCTCGAGTCGCATAGCACAACTAGTTTTTCTGGTGATTCCCGCTGGATGAATATAAGGGCCTCCCGAATAGCTGTCAATTCAGACGCGGTTGACGTCGTCGAATTTGAAAGCTTAAAATGAATTTCGGTCGACTTTTGTAGTATTATAACAACACCGGAAGAACTGGGCGTGGTTACCGACCCATCCGTCTAGACGTGGACCCGGTCGCTGTAAGCGTCAAGTAGAAAGAGTAGGTAGAGGTGTTGAAGACCACTAGGTGGAAGGTCCGCTTTCTTTTTTATTACCGGGATGTTTAGGTGCAGTTGTGGCTGTAACAGGCACCAAAGTGGCGGCGAGGGCCGCGACGCCGGTGCATAGCTCCCACTGAGGCAAGCTCCCACTGAGAGCTGCAACCGTCGGGGATTCGTAAACCAGAAATTAGACCATCCGGAATGATTTTGGCCAACCGGTGATCTTTAACGCGTGCTTAAATCATGACAAACTTGCGTTTTTGATTTCTTGCTCAAATTTTGAGGAAGGTCGCATTTGATTCATGAATGCTCGGAGAGTGTAGGGGACCGGGGCATGGCAAGGGGGGCTAACTAGCTCTGCCCCCACCCATGAAATTTCATATCTTTTTTATAGTTTGACTATGCATGCATTGCTAAAAAGCTGTTCGATTTGCCAAGATCAAGAATTGAGAGAAATAGAATTGCCGAAGGACGCGGCTTGGATTCCCGCCCGCAGCGGCCGCTTTTCTGATGGAGGCGAAAAGAGAAAACGCCTGTGTTGGCGATTTCAGCTCACGTTAAAGATCCCCCGGTGGTCGAAAGTGAGGCCTCCACTGCGGCACGCCTCTTCACCAGTGCAGCGTCGGCGCATTAAACCTTGTCATAGATCACGAACCATAGAATTAGGTGCTTGCGGATTCTTTCACTGTGATGGGAAATGGGACTTGCACGAGCGAAGAAAACAGGTCAAGGGTGAAGGCGGAAGAAGGGTGTATATTTGCGGAAGCAACCCTTGGGGTGAAGGTGCCGGTGGGGCAAGGATCTATGCATGAGGAGGACTGCTCCCAAACAGTATCCAGTATGTCAGTCGGCGGGTCCTCGGTGAGCGCAGCGGCATGTAAATGCGCACGCGGAACAAGAAGTGGCTGTTCTGCATGAAGGATACGGTAGAGCGTGTTCTACATAATGCGATTTTCCCTGGGAATTCGCAGATGCGGCGGTGGTAAATGCGCAAAGTGCCAAATGTTGGAACATTCGAGCATCCCCTGCGAACACCGCCCATGCGGCGTAGAGAAGCCGGACATTCGGCCAATAGGAATACAGCTATATGAACCTCCCGGCATCGTCATTTGCATGCATAGCAACCAGATGGCGCGGTGCTTGTATTCATATTGCCATCCCCAAATCCTTTTTTTTTTTACAGTTCGCCCTTTCAAAAAAGTGCCATGACAGAAAGAGTATACCACTGAGTGTCTGCTGTCTAAAACTTTTTTTCAGCACTTGTTGCTCTATAATAAGACTTTAACGGTTACGCGTCAGGCCTCGTCCGCTCATGCGCACCATATCCTACGAAAATTGAAGGGTTCTAGGTGCAGACATTTTATGATTCTATTTATATCTTAATTCTCTGCTTTATTTTACTGTGCACCACACATCCGGCTCGAAACACGGCCCGACTTTTTGAATAAGCACATGTGTTTTAAAAACTTGATTTTTTTACCATTTCTTTATTGCAGTTATTGATATTGAAAGGTTATACTTGACTGCCTTCTGCAACTCGGCAATACTAGTGACCTGGACCCAACCATGGGCACACCAGATACAACTCTTGGTCTGCACGACGCTAAAAAAATGCGATGAACATATAGTCCCGGGAACTCTTGAGGGACACACCTTCACCGGCCTCGCCCCCGACACTGTGTACACGATCTCCGCCCCAGGCCCAAGTGACGCGTAATTCCAAGACGTGTCGAGGAACCCGAGGAAGTCGTACTGCGCAGACGTTCCCAATGCGTGAGTTGAACTCTAATTCTCAATGTAAGTTTTAGAGTAATAGGTCCAAATGAGAAATGAAGTATTAAATTTTGACATCTGTGACTAACGGTGGCAGAAAAAAAAGAGATGGTTTCTGTTTGGTGACTTCAGGGACGTGGCTTTTGGGAGTTGAAGGGCTCTATGTGCAGACATTTTATGATTCTATTTTTATCTTAATTCTCTGCTTTATTTTACCGTGCACTACACATCCCGCTCCAAACACGGCACGTGTTTTTGAATAAGAACACGTGTTTTAAAAACTTGAATTTTTTACCATTTTTATTGCAGTTCCTGATATTAAAAGCTTAGACTTGACTGCCTTCAACAACTCGGCGATACAAGCGACCTGGACCGAAGAGTGGGCACACCAGATACAATTCTTGGTCTGCACGACGCTGAAAAAATGCGATGAACATATAGTCCTGGGAAATCTTGGGCGACTCACCTTCACTGGCCTCACCCCCGACACTGTGTACACGATCTCGGCCCAGGCCCAAGTGACCCGTGAATACAGGACGTGTCAAGGCACCCGACAAAGTCGTACTGCGCAGACGTTCCCGATGCGTGAGTCGAGCTCTAATTCTCAATGTTAGTTTTAGAGTAATAGGTCCAAATGAGAAATGAAGTATTAAATTTTGACATCTGTGACAGACGGTGGTAGAAAAAAAAAACAGAGATGGTTTCTGTTTGGTGACTTCTAGGACGCGGCTTTTGAGAACTGGAGGGCTCTATGTGCAGACATTTTACGATTCTATTTTTATCTTAATTCTCTGCTCTATTTTACCGTGCGCTACACATTCGGCTCCAAACACGGCACGAGTTTTTGAATAAGCACACGTGTTTTTAAAACGTGAATTTTTTACCATTTTTATTGCAGTTCCTGATATTAAAAGCTTAGACTTGACTGCCTTGAACAACTCGGCGATACAAGCGACCTGGACCGAAGAGTGGGCACACCAGATACAATTCTTGGTCTGCACAACGCTGAAAAAATGCGATGAACATATAGTCCTGGGAAATCTTGGGCGATTCACCTTCACCGGCCTCGCCACCGACACTGTGTACACGATCTCCGCCCAGGCCCAAGTGACGCGTAATTCCAAGACGTGTCAAGGCATCCGACAAAGTCGTACTGCGCAGACGTACCCATTGCGTGAGTTGAACTCTAATTCTCAATGTAAGTTTTAGAGTAATAGTTCCAAATGACAACTGAAGTATTAAATTTCGACATCTATGACAGATGGTGGTAGAAAAAAAAAGATGGTTTCTGTTTAGTGACTTCCGGGACGCGGCTTTTGAGAAGTGAAGGGCTCTATGTGCAGACATTTTACGATTCTATTTTTCTCTTAATTCTCTGCTTTATTTTACCGTGCACTACACATCCGCCTCCAAACACGGCACGAGTTTTTGAATAAGCACACGTGTTTTAAAAACTTGAATTTTTTACCATTTTTTATTGCACTTCCTGATATTAAAAGCTTAGACTTGACAGCCTTGAACAACTCGGCGATACAAGCGATCTGGACCGAACAGTGGGCGCACCAGATACAATTCTTGGTCTGCACGACGCTGAAAACATGCGACGAACATATAGTGCTGGGAAATCTTGGGTGACTCACCTTCACCGGCCTCGCCCCCGACACTGTGTGCACGATCTCCGCCCAGGCCAAAGTGTCGCGTAATTCAAAGACGTGTCAAGGAACCCGACAGAGTCGTACTGCGCAGACGTACCCATTGCGTGAGTTGAACTCTAATTCTCAATGTAAGTTTAAGAGTAATAGGTCTAAATGGGAAATGAAGTATTAAATTCCGACATCTGTGACAGACGGTGGTAGAAAAAAAAAAACAGAGATGGTTTCTGTTTCGTGACTTCCGGGACGCGGCCTTTGAAAGCGCTTTCGCAGAGCAATCGGCGGGCAGGCAATGATGGTGGCAAAGAGAAAAGGTGAAAGGTGATACTGGTAAACTCGAGCTTGGAGACATTTTGCAGTGAAGCTGCTATACCTTGCGTCTCTTGGGTGTTTCCAGTCGCCTTGCGCTATCACGTGTAGCAAAAGAAATAATGATATGGTCCTCTTGTTCGGTTGGACTAGTCAAGAAGGCTATATTTTTTTTCTTCGGTGCACAAGAATTGTGAAGAGGCTAATGGAAGCCATCAAAATAGCTAAACCATGCAAAACAGTGTCCGGAAACAAAAAGACACTTTCCCCAGGGCACCGTCTTTGGCAATCGGAGATCGAGAGAAAATGCAAACGCTTAATCCCCAGGCCGTTATTTAGGAAAGCGAATATACCTACACGAAGGAAACAAAGCTGATTTTGTGCGAGCGGCTGCTACGAACTGGATGATTTTAGCAGAGAATCAGTATAGAATTCGAAAGAGTTCGTTCTTGAAGGTACAGTATAGTTGGGGTTTAATAATTTTCTACAGTTTGACTTTGAAGAAATGTTGTTTTCGGTAACCTGCATTTAGAAAAACCCCGAACGTGTTGTAATAGTATCTAACCTAAGAAATTCCACAAGTTTTGACACTCCTGTGCTTGGAATTTTTCAGGCTGTAATAGCTGAACTGCTATACACGTGTGTTGTAGGCCTAATTGATCTTATAAATAAATCGTTACCTTGTAATGACAGGTATAAAATGTGCTGGTCAGAATTGTAGGCTATATGGCGCGACAGGGACGATTTCTAGATAAACCAAAATCATTTGGTCATAGCGACAGGAGCCTGTCTTCCATGTCCGGTCTTTATAGATTTGCTTCCCCACAGCTATGAAGGGTACACAAAGCTTATCTGCAGACGAAAGTTTTGTTTAACTGCAGTTTGGTTTGCTATAAATCAAATGACGAAATATGAATTTATTTTAAGCAGTTGCACATGGCTGTAAATAATCGCATTGTAATATGACCTATAAGTTCGTTTCATACCGAACAGTACCAGAAGCACTTAAATCTACGAATATGCGACCTTCTTTTTTCTCCCGCTCACCTGTCATGCTGTTCCTCTCCCGTGTCGTTCCTCTCCAGATACACGCTTGAGGTTTGCTCAAGTTAATTAAATCTTTCGGAGTTCCACTGCTGCAAGTTAGGTGTCTCGATGCCAGCGCTGCCGTACGGCGGAGAAGCGTGAATTGAAGCACCCTACTACAACGTTTATAGAACCATGTTTTCAACTCCACGAGCGTTGCAAGAAAAACGTGGTTCCCATCCACTGGATCCTTTCGTTGCTATTGCCGTTAGATTTCTTAAATGCCATTGATAGCTAGCGCTGGCAACAGTAGGTGGCGGTTTTCTGCCGTTGATTTAGAATTATTTGAAATTTCAAAATCAAATCCTCCATAATTTTTATATGAAGGAACACTGCAAATATAACGCATGTATTGACTTGCTGCATTATATGTGCGTAAAGCCTTGTTCTTGTTCAACAATGTCGAGAACTATGAACACCAACACCGGGCTTAGATGTTTAGATTTGGCTGCGCAGCTTTCGTTACACTCTTGCCGACTCGGTAAATCGAGCCTAACACAGACAGACAGACAGACAGACAGACAGACAGACAGACAGACAGACAGACAGACAGACAGACAGACAGACAGACAGACAGACAGACAGACAGACAGACAGACAGACAGACAGACAGACAGACCAAAATTTCTGCATTTGAGTTGCCCAAGAAAGACTATCACCTTTAATAACACTCAATGCCCGCTTTCTCCTTACAGCACCAGGACCGGTCTCAAACCTAAAATATGAAATTGTGAACAGCGTTTTTCTCAATGCTACCTGGGACGCCCCAAACGACATCGATGTGGACGGCTACACCGTAGAGTGCAGAGAAGTCGGCGGAACATATGACGTCGCTATGAACGTGCTCGAGCTGAAGAAGTCTCTGAACGGGATCGTAGGATTGCGGCTGTTCGCAAAAAAATTCAACTGCTCAGTGTTGGGTTTCATCAATTCCAGCCATCATGAACGAGTTAATGGAACAAGGAGCGAGTTTGAAGTCTCAACACACCAACTAGGTGAGCCATCGCCACTACAGGAGTCGTCAGCCTCGGTTTACACGCAGCGTTCGGTCTTTGATGTTGAATGCTTCTGAAGATACATTTTCTTCCAGTGTAACGTCGACTCTCCGCTGTGCCTTGGCGTTTATCACTCACAGGACGAGGACCTGGGGTGGTAAATTGAGTAAAGTAGCCGCTTTGGTGTTAAGGGTGTGTCATGATTTGACTTTTGCTACATGTGTAGTCTGCTATACAAACTTAGCTGCGACACATACCAGGGCAAAGGGCAAAGGAACGTATGGTCGGGCAAGTTGGCACTCCCTAAGGAGGACATCACCTATTCAATACGTGCACAGAAATGGCACCCAGGACATACTCGGTCTTGTGGGTCTTTCGACGGCCTGCGTGTCCTATTACCGAGCCCATACATAACATACCAAATTGACGGTTCTAATGAATAATGCCCTAGTGTACGAGACATCGGCGCGTGTTCGGTACGCCAGCTGAGCTTAGAATTAACGGTCAACCACAGCGGGCTTCTTAGTCAACGTTTACCTTAGAGTAAAACATGATTGGAATGGGCGTCATATTTGCATGTTCTGGGAACAACGAAACAAAATGTGTTTGCAGCTATGTCGAATTGTTCGTCAGGGGGTTCTGAAAAGAGCATAGCTGAAGCACTGGCTGCGTGCGCTTTTTGGGAGGCACGTAGAAGAGCTGAAGGGCCTACAGCTAAAACTGTTGCCGGTCGTACGGTCCAACCAAGCTATGCTTTCATACGGTCGATAAACGATCGAGGGCAATGAAACTCATCGGTCGACAGTCGCGGCCGGTATTTCCATTAACATTTGGCAGGCTTTTTAAAAGCAGGAACTCTTCTACTGAATAGTGCAAAATGGTGGGAAAGGTGGTTCATACTGTGCATAAAAAGAACCAGGGAAAAAAAGAACGCAGGCCCCGAGAAGGAGAACAAACACATTGATTGGCGTTTTGCTGCAACATGCTGCACTTGTGTTTGTCTAGCGGCGTGTTTGTGCTCCTTGTTCTCATTCCTGCGTACTTATTTCGCTGGTTCTATTGATGCCCAGTCTTCTAGTTAAACATTGGGGGAAATTATGTTCGGTCTGCGTGAGAAGACGTGTTTTTGGGGCAGCAAGTGTGTAAGTGTGTGTGTGTGTGTGTGTGCGCGCGGGCACGTGTGCGCGTGTGCGTTTGCATGACCACGTGCATGTGCATGTGCATGCCCGAGAGAGTCTTCCTGTGAGCAATCGAATATCAATAGTTAATTCCTACGCTGGTCTTATTGCAAATAGAAGTGAAAAAAAAACCTTCGCCAAAGGTATTTGTCAGAAAAAAAGAGAATATATTAGAAGCTTGTAAAATATAACTCGAAGATGACCACACATTATTCATGAAAAGCGAATTTTGTGTTGGTGGAAAGGAGTTAAAACGAACGTCCATCGTGCTGCGTTGCGCAGGCAGAGCTCAGACAAACTATGTATATGTGAACCTATGCATGGGCATGTTTTTATGTAGTATATACCTATGGATGAATTATTTTCATCTTTGTCAGTGTCCGTTTAAGCGAGGGGCATTATATTCTATCCCTCATGGCGTTGATATTTACACTGTGAATATTGCTTGCGTTGCGCAAGAGCATACATGTGAAAGCAAGTATTTTCGGTTGAAAACGTTGGAAATTTTTTTGCGAGTAGTCTAGTAACCAAATATATCTGTAAAACTACGAGTTTTACTAGAAAGCAGTTTTTCTTGCACAAGCGCCGTTCAACGCTAACTTCGAAAGAAAATTACGAAATAGAAGTCACAACAGTATAGCCCTCCACACACTTTTTATGTCATTCAAGACACCGTGAGGAAGAATTGAGGGTGCGATTAGTACTCGTGTTTCATGTGCAGTAATTGCATTTTCTCGAGCGATGTGATATTTCTTTTCCAGATCCACCCAAAGAACTGGATGTTATTGTGCTGTGCAAAAACCAAGCTAACGTCACGTGGCACTACGGACTAGATGGGCTAATTACAGGCTTTGAGGCTAAATTATGCTTGATGAATGGGACTCATTGCGAAAAAAGGACGTTGCAAGAAGAGGAAGTTTCGTATCAGCTGCAAGAATACGGAACGCTGTACAACATTTCCGTCATGGCTTATGTAAACAATAGCTTGCAGACAGTCTACTCTCGGCCAACTACGGCGAAGTTCTTTTCGGTCCCAAAGCGTGAGTATTCCAAAGAACGTTTGAGTTTGAAGTAAGCGGCAAGGCACTGTCTGGGGGGACAAGGCGGTGGTCAATATTTCGTAAATATTGTTAGTTGTCGAGTTACTTTCATGAGATCTTGGTTGACTGCAAGTCCACGTGAAACGCGTGTGCTCAGCCTACCTCAGAAAAGTCATTTGATATAAAAAGGGGTTGTGCTCGTTTTTTCGGCCAAATAATGAAGCCTTATAAGCATTGGAGGCCACGTGAAGCTTAACCCATTTTACTGATTTATATTATTGTAATCTTTGACATTTCGCGTAATAGAATAACAAAAACAGATTGCAATGGATTGCCACGCAATTTAACATAAGGAAATTTTATAATCAGTTAAAATAATAAAGGAACTCACCATGTTATTGCTTATGTAATTTTTTGTATTGAATTTACAAGTTCGGCTGTCGGTACCACTTGTGCTTTTAGATGTGGGATTTATATTTTAGAATTACCCGTTTTTTGTGCTCAAGTGCTATCCAGATGTAAAACGTGTTGACCAAGGCCCTGCAGGCATACCGGAATAATAACAAAAGATGTGAAATCACAAGACAACACTTTCTGTATTTTAGATTCTTCCTTATTTGGGACGTACATTTGTGAAAACATAGAATGTTTGCAATCTTTCATTTGGCGATATGAAGAAGCGATATGCTTCTTGAAATACATCACGTTTGTACCGGAGTACTACGTTTCACAAGCCGCAAAGATTGGCGACAACGAAGAAATGTGCAGAGATCTGTGTTCTCTTCTCTTGAAGCAGTTAGCTTAGACCGCACAAAGCATCTTTTGTGAATGCATGAAATCCAGCCCAGAAACGAACGCAACTTGAGATCATAAAATAACAATCGTCAGAGCGTACACATGTTTAAGGATTTCAAGGACTGTAAACGTTAGTGAAACCAACCTTGCGGAAGCTGAGGTTAAAATGCCTCTCCTAGATGAGGTCGTAGGCTTCCTAAAAGCAGTATTTTTTGCGGGAAAATAAAAGGCAATATAGGGTTATTTCAAATTATTAGGACGCAAGTTTCCAACAGTAAGCGATTGTCAGCATCAATGTTCATAACTTCAAAAAAATACTGCAGGTTCATTTTTAGGTGCAGACGGTGTAGTTTGTAGGCCGCCAAGCGAGAGAGTGAGCGCCGCCCGGAGACGCGCATGCGTGCCTGAAAAATGCACGTCTTTAAGGGCTCGATGTCCATGCGTGCGGACGTGTCTTTTCTACGCTCTAACGGCCCTTGAGGTCACGGGGTTGCATTGCGCCGTGAAGAACATAACACAGACTGCCAGGGAAAACTGTCAAAACATGTGGCTTCTTCACTCCGCCTGTTAACTTATGAAGGATATGAAGTTGTACTGTGCTGCAGGAAACCAGTTAAAACGTTTCAACATGCCATCATATCGTTTTGATATGAATTCTTGCACACACTGAGCAAGCTAGATCTGAGGTGACTCGGCAATACAATTCTCAGTTAAGCCCAATGACTAGTTCATACGCATTTGACGGGTACCAAAGACAAACGGAATTATACGCTCTTCTCGTTAGCCTGCCTGCATGCAACTTGATCAGGTCTGTGGGAAATGTTTAGTGCCATAACGGACCCTGAGCAGGTGCACTCCTTCCACAAGTGGTGGTGACCTTGCGAATTATGATTATAATATCGCGATTACAAATACACTTTTTGAAATCACTGACATCGCCTGTAAGTGGCTGGAAATGTTTGTTGCGTTTACGGTAACTTTCGCTTTTTTAGTGAATATTTCTTACATAGGGTGGAGCCAAAATGTTCAGGCCGAGAGACATGGAGCTTCAGTTGTAAGGAGAGGTCGGCCTCCCTGAAAAGTTCATTTGGAATTTCATATACAAAGTAAAAGGTGAAAATGGGTGAATCATGGAGTAGACAAAGCGCACGGAGACGTAGCAGGCACACGGCTACAAACAACGAGCAAATGAGTTGACAAATCAGGAACAACGAAATCAAAGAAAACTGTGCAGCCAAGCTTACTACAGCCTGTGCCCGCAAATTTGGCCCCGAGCTTTACTATCACCAAACGCGCATTGTAGAATATAGGTGGACACGCGCATTCTTTGTTTTCTCAGAATTGTCATCTGTAAACAAGCCAGTTAATGGCCTGCAAGTGAAGCTTGTTTTCCTCTAACGTGTGTGCGCTGCGAGAAAATTTATCACTATACCGCTAAGTACCGCTATACCGCCAATATACCGTTATACCGCTTTGGAGGCTACTCTTTTTTCTAACTTTGCGGCTTTCCCCACATTAAGGTGTTAGTTGTCCCTAAATCTAAATCAAAATCCAAATAACAGAACGGTGAGCCCAAAGTTAGCTTTGGGGTCTGCAGGGGACAAACAGTTACCAAAATACCGCGAAATCAGACGAGAGGGTACATTTTTATAAATTTTCAGCCCCGGCCCATACGCCAATCTGCAATAGTGAGTAACTGGTACGACATGAGCAATGCCGGCCTGGTACATCGGAACACATGCGTACAAGGTTACTTTTCCAGAAAAAAACAAAATATACGAAACATTAACTCGCTGCTGGGCTTTTAAATGCAGAGCATTTCAGTAACTCACGATGTCACCCGCGTTGACGTCCGTAGTCCGCATCGCTCCCCCTACACTATATAAAAAAATAATACCTACCGGCGCCAGGTTTCAATCCCACGACTCTGCGGGCGGAACGCAAGGTACATGGTGGTCTACCCACTCGGCCACAAAGCCGACACAGAACGGAAGGTTACGAACGCGCCTTATATCCTTGACTCATTCAACCGTCTGCCACAGGTGCGCCCTCTCCCCCGCGTCCTCCTCGCCTTCTCTCCGCTCGCAACACCCTCTCTCGCCGTGTTCGGTTCGGGCGCACAAGAGGTGGGGACGTGCGCAACACCCTCTCTCGCCGCGTTGGATTCGCGCTGAGCAACAGTCGGTTCGCGCGCAAGAACAGGTGGGGGCGCTCGCATCGCGCTCTCTCGCCGCGGTCGGTTCGCGCTTTAAGGAGCCACGAAGAGAAAACACAAGTTTGGTTCATTCGAAAGATTGCCTCGTTAGAACAATAACGACACCACTTATAACGCAAACTTCGCTCAAATAAGCTACATAATTAGGAAAAAAAATCACGCCATATCCACGGAATGAATGATGATAAGTGGGACGAAGCTCGAGAGGGGGAGATCATCGGTAACCGTAACTCTCCCGTGAAAGTTCGCCCATTACATCATTAAGAAAGACGTAAGACTGTGTGCGTACATTGTACAAATCAACTTTTATTTTCGGAGTCAATGCTCCCAGGCCCAGACCTGGTGAAAGACCCCGCGCCATCGAGGACTACCCCGCACCTCCACCACAATTTGTCACGTAGGATGGGACACAACGGTAAAGAAAGAACTTTTATTTAGGGCGAACTTGTGCCCGAACAACACGAGAGGAAACGAGCAAAGGTCCTTGCGTCTCCTTCGATCTCCGAGAACGACTGCCTGCGTTCGTGGCGTGATCTCTTGCGTGATCTCCCCCTCGCAGTGCACGTGCGCTCGCGCGTCCGTTGGCGAACACAGACAAGCTCGCGCTCCCGGTGCCCAGTTTGCGCTGCCGGTTGCAGCCGGTTCTTGCGCGTGCAACGTGGCCCACTTTGCGACATCTCCGAAAGCATGCGGCGGTCACGTACCACGAGACACAAGGGATGGACAGACCCATGACTTAAGGAGCTTCGCCCCTAAAAGGAAATGACCATGCGACCCACCAGCTCATTTTCCGCAACAGAACCTATGATGTCACTCGAGAATGCTCTCCGATTGGCGGAGGCCGGCAAAAGCATATGTATGTTAGGCAGGGCTTACAGTTTGCATAGCGAGCTAAATGCCCGTCAAACATACTGCACTTTCTTTTTATGACAAAGAACGGTGGAGTAAACGGTTGAAGTTCCGAACGAACACGCAAGCGTGTATGCCAATGCGTACGAAACTACCGCCAGCCGAACTCGACATCTCACCGTCGCCACCGTCGCGCAGACGAATTTTCGGGTACAAGGCTCTTCGGGGCCAACGAACCGTCCCAGCACGCACAGCCGCGACCTTGCTTGGTATCGTAATCCCTTCACAGGAGGTTGGCCGTCATATTGCCAACCAGCAAAGGTAAAAATTGAAACAAGCAGCAACGAGATAGTGCCACTCGTCGCACAGGTTTCGGTATGGCGGTCGTGTTGGCTTGCTGCTGTCGTTACGAGCTCGTTTACAGTTTACAACCACTGAAAACTTCAGTTTGTTCGAGTACTTTAGAATGAAATTTCGTTGCTGTGTTTTGAAATGCCCATGTAGTACGGGCAAATCGTCGAGGGAGTGCGTCATCCCCGCCGGTGAGATCTCCTTTCATGTGCTGCCCAACGACGAACCTCGGCGAAGCGCTCTGACCTTGGGGAAAAAAATTGCCTACACACCGCGCATTGACGCTCGAATCTTTCTGGTCGGAGCAGAGAGCTCGAGCGAACGGCTTTCCATACACGACACCGGCCAACTGGCATAAGCGATACTGCTGCTGAAATTGAAAATACGGCACATACGTACCAGTCTGTATTCGTCCGTCGCGACGGGGCTGACGAGGCAGCGGTGCCGACAGCTGGGCGTTCGTCTGTTGTGGCTATCGCGGAATGGTCGCTTTCCCGTCCACCGCGTATCCCACAACTCTTGCCGCTCGTGCACTTAGAAGCATTGAGCGTTCAAGTGGTGTGAGGTTGTTAAATGCAAGCCCGAGCTCCTCGGCGAGAGTTTTGTTCTCCGGATCAGGTGATTCCATGACTAGGGCTGCGGGTGCACTAGGTTTTACTAGTATTTTTAAAATGGCCGCCGTCTCGGTCAACTCCCGCGTGTGGGTGCTATATGGAGTCGACATACTAAGTATCTGTTTCATGGACCGGCTCGTATGACGCCATTGTTCACGTGACGAAATGTGCAATTTTAGCGGGAGATTTAAAATTTTGGCTTAAATTGCCGTATTTCTGAGTGAATAAAGCATCATTTGCTTCGGGGAAAGAGCTTGGGGTACTATGAAACACCTAATCTTTCGAATAAAGCAAACTTTTGTTGTCTCTTCATGGCTCCTTTAAACCACATATGTCGTTCGCGCGCGCTCCGGTCGCTAACATCTGTGGCGTGATCGTGACGTCAACACCACGCGTTCGTGTGGTGGCGCGATTTCGGCGCTATAACACTCTCTCGCGAGGGGCATTAAATTGGATTCGGTTGGATTGGCTTGGATTGGCTTGGCTTGGATTGGATTGGATTGGTTTGGATTTGGATTGTGTTGGATTATGTTGCGTCATAGCCGCGGCAGGGGGTTCACGGCACGTTTCACGTTTCACCATCGACTTCATCGACAATGTCTACGCTGGAAGACAACAATTACAACAACAACCAAAACGTAATCCATACGACTTGCAGGCGCGCCCCCCGCGGAAATGCTCGGCATTTGATCATGCCCCTCGCGAGGGGGATGCTTCTTTTTATTTGCTGGCTCCCCTTATGTATCTCCCCGTATTGACCACAACTTCAAAGTCGGTTTACCATTGTGCAGAGCTAAGCATTATCATGACTCTTTTTCTTCAAAATTGCGTATATTTTAAAATGAAAATACACAAAACGCACCTTGTGTTTGTCTCAAAATTCCGGAAACGTGACTCTTAAAAGCTGGAAAAGAACACCACCGAAAAACATATGGCTTTATATCGTTCATACGGAACTTGATAAGCGTCTGAACTCAGGAGTTCGATTTGCGACCGCGTACCTTCTACCACGTTACGGCCGCTACCTGTGCCTGCGCGCATCTGTAAAAGTGTGCCCGCATTGGACGAGAACACCGGGAACGTTCAACCTTCCCTGGCCTTCTGAAAGAGTTAAGATGCATTTCAAAGATCTTTTCATTTCTTTGGGATGTCCACAAGTTAAAAGAAAATGTAGTTGAGATGTCGGGTAATTACCTGGATTGTTGCTGCAGCCATTTGTCGTAGCGAGGACCTCATTTATTCTCTCTTGCAGTGCCCGAACTTGATGACGTGAGTGTGAGCGCTCTAAACACCACCGCACTACGTGCGACCTGGAAAAAAAAGTGGGACCATGAAATGGAATTCAACGTGTGCACGACGCCCCACGACTGCCAAAGCCACACGGTTTTTGGAACCTTTCTTCAGCACACCTTCACTGGCCTCCATCCAGACACCGAGTACAATGTCTCTGCCCAGGCCAAGGTGACCCTTTACAACATGACCTGCAAGGGTCCCCAGCAGAATCGCAGTGCGTCGACTTTGGCGGAAGGTGAGGAGCTACTTTGTGAGGATTGGACTAGATTTTAGCACGCTTATTTCTAACTTTCCAGCATACGTGTCCATGGCACTTTCCCAGATGTTGAAAAAAACGATAGCTTGAGACGGTACGCTAACGTCATTAAGCGCTATTCCCCATTGTTCAGATCATCCCGATTTTCGCGCTTTTACTCCTTATCATCGAAACATAAACCATCGAAGAAACCAGCGTTATTTTAGAAAAGCCGCCCAATAAATCGTTAGTCATTAATTAAGCTTATCAGCTCAGCTGGCAGGGGGGAGGGATTAAGGAAGCAGTTGCCAGAACAATGTTTCCGCACGGTGGTTACCACACCAGCCCTATGTCTCGTTGGCTTGCCACCTTTTTCAGGGTGGTTGGTTGCTTCCTGGGCATATTGTACCTGTCCCCGATGTTGGTACAGTAACTCACTCACGATGTAATCGATGATTAAAGATTGCCTGAGAGGAAATTAAAAGTGGGTAGCTTGAATTGTACAGTCTTCATACGATGACGTGTATGGGGACTGGGAAAACAGCTGTCACTGCTGTTTGCGACCATTAAAAACATCATCTTGACATGCTGGCACTCACATTGAGCCGGAGGTTAGTGTATTGCGGAAGTTACGCCACTATTACGAAGTTGTAGGGAGATTTGCATATTGATATTTTATGCTTTTAAACCCTGATGGGTTTTTTGTGCGCTCATAGAGGCACCAATCTTGATATATAGGAGCTTTGTGAAACCTTCGCAGCACACCTATGTTCTCTCGAAGTAAATGTCCTTTGGGCAGCTTTGGTTAGCTTTGGGAGTGAAGTTTGTTTTGCCACGACTGAATTGCTAGCAACCCGGCATGTACGTAATCGCTAGGGTACTGCTAGTGCAAGGAATTTTATTGCACCGAAACTCTTACTCCAGTTCTTACAGCGCTATTTAAACCGGTGTAATCACAAGCAACTGTGCTTCAAAAAAGCCGAGTTGCTTCAATGCGTGAATATTGACATTACACGTGACGCCCGGCTCTTTTGGTTTTTTCAGCGCCAGGAAATGTTACGGGAATTAGGTATGACATCCAGAATGGCAGTATCTTGGTAGCCAGCTGGAACTCGCCGAAGGAAGTGAAGACGGTGAAAGGGTACACAATTAGCTGCGTAGATTCTAAAACGACAAAAAATGTGACAAAGGATGTTGAATCACTGCAGCCATTAGTACAAGTCAACCTGAAGCTTCACGGGCCCGTTGGAGAGTTCTATTGCGTCGTATGGGCTTATAACCACGACAAGAAAGGGCAGCGAGTGCATGGGCCAAAGCGCACGTTTGAGGTCACCATTAAGCACATAGGTGAGTGAGAGCTGCGTCTGCTATTTGTGCTCCCTTGTGATCTTCTTGCAAAACTTTACAAATAGAATTTGGTCCAATGGCGCGGTAGAACAAGTACTCGGCTACTCGAGCGGGAATTTAAAACACAATTAAA
This sequence comes from Haemaphysalis longicornis, assembly GCA_013339765.2. Lineage (NCBI taxonomy): Eukaryota > Metazoa > Arthropoda > Arachnida > Ixodida > Ixodidae > Haemaphysalis > Haemaphysalis longicornis. The sequence goes on from CM023455.1 coordinate 127,055,674, forward strand.
ACACATAAGCCCTATGTACGGCGAGTAATTTTTCCGCCTGCTCTAAGCATGAAAAATCTCCAGGTTACGTAAATTAATCCTTAGTTCATGTGCGGTGCCTTTTAAAGGTCGAAATATAAAAGCACAAAAATTCCAATAGGTGACGGCTTCACGCTTTTGTGACGTCGTTTTATACAATTACTTTAACTTGTCCTCTGCAATTATTAGCAAGGTAAGGCAAACACAACACCACGGCATACGCTGCTCACGTCACTCCCCAAAAATACACGTTTTAACGAGGAAAGATGTAGAATAGAAAAATTGCTTAAATACTTGAAAAAAAGATGGAAATAGAAAACTAACATAGCTACACAGGTGTCGTTGTGTTGTATTTGCACGACTCGAGAAGTTTCAAGGCACTACAGAGTGATGCTGTAACATTCACGATGTTTCTTCGGATTTGCACTTCACTTGTCTCTGAAATTCCGCAAAAACCTTAATTACGATCGAAAAGTCTAAAGCAGACCGGTGTAACTGTTTAGAGTGTGGTTAGGGTGTTGACGAACATAGCACTGAAAATTTCTCTCGCAATTTTGTGACTTCTGTACTTGCTGTTCTATTATTTCAGGCTTTCCAACGGACCTCGTGGCCGACGTATCTTGCGAGGATAAAGTTGTTATCACCTGGAAATACAAATGTTCTAATCCGGACAAATTTAAGCTTGCGCTCTGCCCCGACGCCGAAGCTCCGTGCCTAAACATGGAACTTGATGCCGTTGAGAGGAATCATACCGTCCACCTTCCAAGAGTGGACGGGAACTATACCATTTTTATTTCGGCCTTTGTAGATTCGTTTGCTGGACCTAAAATCGGCCTGCCAGCTATCAGGCGGTTTTCAACTTATCCCGAGGGTGAGTACGGATAAGTTCGGTGCATTCTTAGTACACAATAGGTGGATCCAAGACCGTATTGAGAACGCTTTTTCTTGGGCAGAATATCTCTTACACATATATAAGCGACAGGACTGCAGTAATTTCCGATTGTGTTGATGTTGGGTATAGAGATAAGCTAAATATCGAAATTATAGCAACGGCTAATTTTGTAGTAGCCACGGGATTGTGCTAAGTCAACGGTACTCGGAAATATTGTGGGAACCAGTCGTATCATCAATGTATATTTACTTTGACACCGTACAGGCAATAAAGAAGTAATATTTACTTCGTTTTCCTCCGATTATGTTGTGGAGATGTACACACTTCTATGAGCCATAAATCCGGGATAGATGGCTAAGGCGTCGTCGTGAATTCGCGAAAAAGAAATTAGGCCATCGGGAATAATATCGGCCAGCCGGTGATCTTCAACGCCTATCTACATCTTGACAAACTTGCGTTTTGATTTCTTGCTTCCTCATAAAAATCAGCCATCGCGGCTTGGATTTAACCCACCGCTTCCTTGGCCTCAGCAGCACAACGCCTCGGCCACTGCCCTCCCGTCGGGGATATTGGCAAGATACAGCATGTGAGAAGATTAATTCGCATATTTAAAATATTGTTCCATGACCACGAGATTTATCGTTAGCCTTCCAATTTTGAGCAATGTCGCAGTTTGTGGTCCATTTGGTGCATAAGCGCCCATAGAGTGTGGGGGAAGGGGGGAGTGGCAAGGGGGTAACTAGCACCTTCCCACTCATAAAATTTCATGTCTTTTTTAGTTTGACCCCGCGCGCACTGCTAAAAAGCTTGTCAATTTGCCATGATCATGGATTCAAGAATCTAGAACAAGAGAATTGCGCAAGGACGCGGGTAGGCATCCCGGCCAGAGCGGCCGATTTTCTGAAGGAGGCGTAAAGAGAAAACGGCGGTGTTCGAGATTTCGGCTCACGTTAAAGATCCCGGGTGGTCAAAATTAAGCCCTCCACTGAGCCACGCCTCGTCGCCAGTGTAGCGTCGCCGCTGTAACCACATTATCAATCAAGAAGTATACAATTAGGCGCTTGCGGACTCTTTCACTGTGATGGGAAATGGGACTTGCACGAGTGAAGAAAACACGTCTAGGGTGAAGGCGGAAGAAGGACGTTAATTCAATAAAACAACCCTTGCGGTTGGGGCTCAGTGGCGAAAGGATCTATGCATGTGGAGCACTGCTCCCAAACAGTCCCCAAAATGTCAGTTGGCGGGTCTTCGGCGAGCGCAATGAAATTTAGTTACGCATGCGGAACAAGGAGTGGCTGTTCCGGCATGAAGGAGAAGATAAAGCGCGTTCTACATAATTCGATTTCCCCTGCGAATTCGTAGCTGCGGCGCTGCTAAATGCGCAAAGGGCTAAATGTTGGACCCGTGGAGCATCCCCCACGAACGCCTCCCGTGCCGCTTAGAGGGGCCCGACCTTAGGCCAATAGGAACACAGCTAGGTTAACGTCACGGCATCACCATCTGAATGCTTAGCAACCAGATGGCGTGGTGCTTTTATTATTAATCCAATTCCCAAGACCTCTTTTTTACAGGTCGCCCTTTTAAAAATGTGCAATAACCGATCGAGTATGGCACTGAGGGTCTGATGCCCAACACTTTTTTTTCAGCAGTTGTTGCTCTAGAACAAGACTTTACGGGTACACGTATGGTCTCCTTCGAACATGCGCACCATCTCATTCGAAAATTGAATGGCTCTAGGTGGCGGCATTTTACGATTCTCTTTTTATCTTATTTCTGTGCCTTATTTTACCATAGACTGCACATCCGGTTGGAAACACTGCCTGAGTTTTTGAATAAGCCAACGTGTATTAAAAGTTGAACTTTTAACATTTTTATTGCAGTTCCTGATATTAAAAGCTTCGACTTGACTGCGTTGAACTACTCGTCGATACAAGCGACCTGGACCGAAGAATGGGCACACCAGATACAATTCTTGGTCTGCACGACGCTGAAAAAATGCGATGAACATATAGTGCTAGGAAATCTTGGGCGACTCACCTTCACCGGCCTCGCCCCCGACACTGTGTACACGATCTCCGCCCAGGCGCAAGTGACGCGTAATTCCAAGACGTGTCAAGGCACCGGACAAAGTCGTACTGCGCAGACGTACCCATTGCGTGAGTTGAACTCTAAATCTTAATGTAGATTTTAGAGTAATAGATCCAAACGAGAAATTTCATTTCATTCAAAATACCGCTAAAGGCCCTCACATGGAGGGTATTACATAGGGGGTGAGAAGTATTGGAAAATAACAATGCAAATAAAGCTACCAAACAGGTTATAGGCAAAAAAAAGCAGGTACAAGTTCGTGGATGGCAAAAAATACATGTACAGAAAAAATACCAAGAACTTAGAAAACACATAAACACACCCAAGAAAACATTTAGGGAAGTTAAAATAATATGGTATTGCTTATTAGTTCTTGAAATTTGATTGGATTGGTGATAGTTGCAATGTGAGATGGGGGCATTCCAATCAATAATTGTGCGAGGTATGAATGATTGCTAACAGCTGCAGTTGTGGCACTTTACATGCGTCCCTTTTAAGGCATCGTCACGTCAGGGAAAATGGCTGCTGACAAAGAAAAGCAATTGGCATGAAGTGAAGGGTTTTGGTACAGTTTATGAAACAGTGATAACCGTGATAGTTTACGCCGATTTGAAAGAATTGGTAAGGATGCACGAAGTTTAAGAACCGTGACGCTGATATGACGTGAATAAACTAAAGAGATGAAACGAGCGGCACGAATTTGAAGGGATACAATTAGGTCAACTAGATATGCTTTGTTAGGGTCCCAAATGGCAGATGCCTACTCAATTTTAGGCCTGGCAAGAGTTTTTGATGTTGTGATGGGGTATGTTTCATTATGTGTATTAAATATCCCAATGAGTTGTTGGCGGATGCAAGAGTGATGTTGATGTGGTGATTCCATTTCAGGTCAGCGTGCAGGTTAAGGCTCAGATACTTGTAACTGTTAGTAAGCTCAACAGTTGTGTTATTTAAGGAATCAGAAGTTGAATGCGTGATGCGCTGTTTGAAAAAGACATAAGCTTAGTTTTGAAATTGTTCAGTGACATTAACCAAGTAGAGCACCACGTAGATATAGAGTTGAGATCAGTTTGGAGGGTTAGTTGGTCAGGGGCGCAAGTTATTGTGCGATGAATAACACATTCATCAGCAAAAAAGCCTGATTCTCGAAGGGACGCAATTAAGTAGGTCATTAATAAAAATAGAAACAGTAAAGTCCCAGGACGCTGCCTTAGGGGACACCAGAGTGGACAAGACCGAATGAACAATTAACGTTGTTTGTCGATGTGAATTGAATTTTTGATGGCAGGAAGTCGTTAAGCCATGCGATTACACGAGGGGAATATTGAGTTGTGTAAGTTTGATTAGGGATCTGTAGTGTGGTACCCGGTCGAAGGCCTTAGAAAAATGTAGAAATATTGAGTCTGTTTGGAGGCCAGCGGCGACGTATGAGTGAAGGTCGTTAACGAATCCAGCAAGCTGTGTCTCACACGAGTATGCTTTTCTGAAGCCCTGTTGGTATTTAAAGATGATATTATGTTTTTCCAAATAGTTCATCTTTTGTGTGTGAATGATGTGTTCAAGAAGTTTATATATGGAGCTCCTTATTGATATAGGACTGTAGTTAAGCGGCGATAAAGAATTGCCGCATTTAAAAATAGCGATTACTTTTGCTATTCTCCAATCTTCGGTGATTATACTAGATGAAAGAGACTGTTAAAAACGGGCGTACAAGATGCGATGACTACCACCAAAAGCATTCTTGAGTATTTCGTTATTGAAACCGACGTGGTCCGATGCAGATTTTTAGTTTGTTTAGTAAAGATAAAATGAAGCAATAAATTCCGACATCTGTGACAGCCGGTGGTAAGAAAAGGGCATGGTTTTTGTTCAGTGACTTCCGGATAACGGCGTTTAAATGTACTTTCGCCGAGCAATCTGCGGGCCGGAAGTGAAGTAGGAAAAGAGAAATGGCGAAAGGTGATGAACGTGAACTCGAGCTTGGACACATTTTGCAGTGAAGCAGCTATACCTTGCGTCGCTTGGGTGTTTCCAGTCGCCTTGCGCTATAACGTGAAGCAAAGGAATATGGTTCTCTTGCTTGGTTGGACTAGTCAAGAAGGCAATGATTGTTTTCTTCTTCGGTGCACAAGAATGGTCAAGAAGCTAATGGAAGCCATCAAAATAGTTAAGCCATACACAACAGTGTCGGGAAACAAAAAGTCACTTTCACCAGCCATCGTCTTTGGCATTGGGAAATCAAGAGGTAATCCAAACGTTAATCTACTGGCACTTAAATAGGAAAGCGAAATACCTACACGAAGGAACCAAATTGGATTTTGTGCCTGCGGCTGCTACGAACTTGATGATTCTAGCACGGAATCAGCATAAAATGCGAAAGAGATCGCGCTTGAAAGTGCAGAATAGTTGTGACTTGTCATTATTTTGTCTTGGAAGAAATATTGTACTCGGTAACCTGCATTTAGAAAAACCGCGATCCTCTTATAGCAGTACTTAACCTAAGAAAATCCATGAGTTGTGACACTTTCCCGGTTCACATTTTTGAGGTTGTAATAGCTTAGGTGCTATACACGTCTGTTGTAGGCCAAATTGATCTTCTAAACCCGGGGTTACCGTGTACTGACAGGTACTTAATGTGCTGGTCGGAGTTGTGGGTTATATGGCGCGACAGTGACGATTTCGAGATAAGCCGAAACCATGTTGTTATGGCAACAGGAGCCTGTCTTCCAAGTCGGGTCTGTATTGATTTGCTTCCCCACAGCTATAAAGGGTACACAAAGCTTATCAGCAGACGAACATTTCGGTCAACTGTAGTTTGGTTTGCTATAAATGAACTGGCAAAATATGAATTAATTTTAAGCAGTGGCACATAGATGTAAATAGTTGCATTGTAATTGGACCTAGAACATCGTTTCAGACAGAACAGTACCAGAACCACCTAAATCTACTGTTGTGCGAGCTTGTTTTTTTCGGTCTCTGCCCAAGGGAATGGTAATTTACAGCTGAGTTTCTCGTTAAATAACCCTCAATTCCCGTTTTCTCCTACAGCACCAGGTGCAGTCTCAAACCTAAAATATGAAATGGTGGACAGCGTTTTCCTCAACGCTACCTGGGACAGCCCCGAACGACATCGATGTGGACGGCTACACTATAGAGTGCAGAGAAGTCGGGGGTGAATATTACTGTGGCTAGAAACGTGCTCGAGCTGAAGACATCTCTGGAAGTGATCGTGGGTTTGCGGCTGTTCGCAAAAACTTTCAGCTGCTCAGTGTTGGCGTTCATCAATTCCACCCATCACGAACGAGTTAATGGAACAAGGACCAGTGTTTGAAGTCTCAACACACCAACTAGGTGAGCCATCACCTCTACAGGACTCAGTATGCTTCGGTTTACGCGCATCGTTCGTTCTATGATATTGAATGTTTTTGAATCCACATTTTTTTCCTATGTAATGTTGACTCTCCGCTCTGCCCCAACGTTTATGACTCACAGGACGAAGACCTGGGGTGTGAAATTGAGTCGAGTAGCCGGTTCTGTGTTAAAGGTGTCTCATGATTTGACTTTTGCTACATGCGTGGTCTGCTATACAAACTGGGCGGCGACGCATACGAGGGCAAAGCAACGTATAGTCAGGCAAGTTGGTACTCGCTCAAGGAGGTCATAACCTATTCAAACAGTCAACAGAAATTACACCCAGGACAACGCGGTCTTGTGTGTGTTTCCGCGGCCTGCGTGTCCCATTACCGATCCATACATTACATACCAATTGACGGTTTCTAATTAATAATGCCCTAGTGTACGAGACATTGGCACGCATTCGGTAGCGCCAGCTGGGCTTAGAACTAACGGTCGACTACGTCGGGCTTCGTAGTTAGAGTGAAACATGATTGGAATGGGCGTTATATTGCGTGTTCTGGGAACAACGAAAAAAAAATGCGTTTGCAGCCCAGTCGAATTGTTGGTCAGTGGGTCATAGCTAAAGGACTGGCTGTGTGCGCTTTTCGGGGGCCACGTGGAAGAGCTGAAGCAGCCACAGGTAATACTGTTGCAGGTCGTATGGTGCCAACCTACCTATGCCTTCGTACGGTCAATACACGATCGGAGGGTAATGAAGCCCAGCCGCCGAGAGTGTCGACCCGTATTTTCTTTCATGTTTGGCAGGCATTTTAAAAGCAATCACTCATATACTGAAGCGTGCAAATGCTGGAAGATTTGGTTGATACTGGGCATAAAACGAACCAGGGAAAAAAAGAAGCATTACATGAGAAGCAGCAAAAACACGCAGCTGGGCATGTTTGTGCTGCATGGGGCATGTCTGTTTGTCCAGCGATGTGTTTGTGCTCCTTCTGGTTATGTCCTCCGTCTTTTTCGCTGGTTCTTTTTATGCACAATCTTCCACTGAAACATTGGGGGAAGTTATGTTCGGTCTGTGAGGGAAGACGTGTTTTCGGGGGAGCAAGTATGTGTTCATGTGTGTATGTGTAAGCATGTCCACAAATCGCCTTATGTCCTTAGGCATGCCATAACACGATCCCTGAACTTCTTGATGCCCACCGGACAGCCAACTCGCCAGACTCTCCACCACACCACAGGCCATTACATACTTCCAAATCACAGGGCACACACCCCTCACAAAATTCACTACCCCCAACCTATTCCACGCAACATCCGAGCTCTCATCCGCATCAAACCGCTTCCCCGTCACATGCACCCCATATTCCATGCCAACCGCCGAGAAGCTCGTGCAAAGTCATCATGCAAAACTCCACCCCCCTGACCAAACACACCCTGTACGTAGATGCAGCCTATACCCACATAAACCGGCTATGCCGTCGGGGTTACCGGCCCTGACATCAACGTGCCGACACACCCTGCCACCATCTCCACCTCATGTGCAACTACGGCGGAGGAAGCGGCCATTGCCCTTGCGCACTACCAGAGTACCACCACAATCACCGTCCTATCAGACTTCGCAGCAGGCCATCCGGCACTTCACCAAAGGCTTTATATTCCCCGTAGCCCTCAAAATTCTTCTCCAAAGCCCCCCGACCGACACCGTGCAACTGGTGTGGACCCAGGCCCACACCGGCCTAGGGGCTAACGAGGCAGCGAATTCACGCACTCGAGCTCTTACTTCCCGGACCGCTGTTTCTTGTACACCTATACACGGGCCTGCGGAGAACGAGACCTCCGAGTCTCCTCTCAGTTTCATAGAAATTACCCTCCATTACCGCCTCCTCCGCCGTATTCTCCCACTCCACACCCAAACCCTATCCCCAGAGGCTGTCCACATGTGGCGGATACTATAGACGCACACGTTCCCTCATTCTACTCAATACATACGCATTGGCATCAATTCCACACACCCCAGTGCCCCAAGTTTCGTGTCGGCTGCATGAATGCGGCATTCTGTACAAAATTTCCATCATGACATATGTAAAGAACAGCATGCAAACAGTCTACTCTCAGCCAACCACGGCGAAGTTCTTGTCGTTCCCAAAGCCTGAGTGCTCCAAGTAACGTTTGAGTTTGATGTAAGCAGCAAGGCACTGTTCGGGTGACAAGGCGGTGGTCGATATTCAATAAATTTTGTTAGTGCTCGGGTTACTTTGATCAGATCTTGCATGACTGCCGTCCACGTGGAACATGTGTGCTGAGCCTGCCTCAGAAAGGTCATTTGTTAAAAAAAGTGGTTGTGCTCATTGTTTGTGCCAAATTAAGAAACCTTAAAAGCATATCCCACCACGTGAAGCGTAATCTATTTTAGTGATTTAAATCCTTGTAGTCTGTCACACTCGGCGTAATAGAATGAAAAACATTTTGCAATGCATTGTGACGCAATTTAACACTAGCAAATTTTAAAATCAGGTAAAATATTAGGGGCACTCACCAGGTTATTGCTTACGTCATGTTTTGTGTTGTATTTACAAGTTCTTCACTCGGTAGTGCAGGTGTTTTAAGTGTGCGATTTATATTTTCGGAGTACCCGTTCTTTTTCGGTGTAAAGTATCAAGCTAAAAATGCAATCACTGCAAGGAATGTTCTCCATAATCCACATTCAACGAAAATAAAAAAATTACGATCTGTATCAGACAACAAAGCACCCGAAAATTTTGGGTGGTTAATTAGTTTTCAAAAAAAATGCAACCATCAATTTCCGTTTTCAACCCTGAAGAAGGATGCGAAAGCATCGTGGGGGTTCCGTGTGGTTCCTTGTGTTGCCGTTATGTTGAGTGATCTGTTGTTTACTAGTTTCCAGAGGGAATTCCGCGTCGGGTCCAACCGGTGGCAAAGGCACGCAAGTGCTGTTGTGTACGGTGAGTATGCGGTGGTTTCTCGAGGCGCCGAAGTCGTCATCATGTTCTTGTCGATGTTGTTTCGTCTCTGTGGTAGAAGGCTGTCCCGTCAGCGTTGGTGAGGTAAAGGTTGTTGAGTTGGCTGCACCGGCTGAGAGCAACGTCACGCCACGCCCTCCTCTTCGCAGCTCTTGCTTCTCGTTTTCTTTCTTCTTCGTGCGGCTTGTCCTACGGGAAGAGACGACGGTGGTTGAACGCACCTATCTGCGTGTGATGGATATTTTGGTTGCCAATCCTAGGGGCATCCTGCCAACAATCAGCATCAGAGGCCCCCGCTTGCGGGACGGGGGGCTGGTTGAGCTGCAAGGCACATGGCGCTTCCCGCCACAGCTTTCCCACGGGAAATTAACAACATCCCCCTCTAAAGTTTTCAGTTCGTCGTTTTCGTTGACGTTCAGCTTCGCGGGCCTTCGTTGTATCAGTAGCTTCTTGACGTAGTTTGAATGAGTCAAGGACATAGGGCGCGTTCGTAGCACTGTGCTGCTGTCCCGGATTTGTAGCGTTTTTCTTCAAGCTTCATTTTCCTTCCACACTCCCAGTTAAGACACGGTCTACGCGAAAAAGGAATGTCTATTTCCTTGGTCGGACAATTGTCGCCTCTGTAATCAACCAGAAAACAATTGATCATTGTTTTGTGTTGTGCCGGGACGCTGTGTTCTTCTGGGACGTTTTGCAGCGGACACTAGAAAAGGACATTGACATCACCCCGTACACCATTCGCTTCCTGCCATTTGAAGATGTTAATCGGGTGCCATATGACGTTTTCGTTCTCCTAGGATTGTTTAGCTTGTGGAAGTGCCGCATGAAACTGATCGGCATGCGGAACCCCATAGGCCGAACCAAGTGCATCTTTCGGGAACAGGCAGCGTTGGTGCGGAGCGTTTATCTGCTGCGCAGAGTGATCCACCAGAGTGGCTGCCTCTTTTGGATGCGTGCGTTTGCTTGCCTGAGTTTTGATATCTTTGTTCGACTGATGTCCTTGCCCTTTGCTGTCTGTTAGTGTTTATATTGTGGTGTTTAAGTGTCTTGTCTTTTTTTGAAGTTTTCTAAAAATTCCATGGCATTAAAGAAAGAAAAAAAAAATTTCTAGCGTAGTGGGAAGAGCACCGCGTTACCTCCCGTTGCGGCCCAGAGAGTCGTGGGATCGAAACCGAGCACCGCTAATTATTTCTTTTTTTATATAGTGTAGTATCGCGGAGCTGTGGATGTAAGGAGGAGAGTTGCGTGTGCGCAGTGAGCGTGTGGACGGCGCCGCCATCAACGACGCAGGACCAGGCGAGCCTAAGAAATGCTCCGCATTTAAAAGTGTCCGGGCACCGAAATGGCGTATACTCACATTGCTTTAAAATGCGGGATTATATACGATTTCAACACTTCCGTGTCAGTTACCTGACAGCAAGAAAAGAGACTTGGAACTCGAAATCTGGTAGTATTTTTTTTTCGTTTCGTAATACCACACCAACAGATAAACCAATCAATTAATCGATAATTGCCTGCCGATTAACTTGGTTAAAATTTTTAATCGGCGCTCAGTCCTACCATTCATCCATCTGTACATACATCTCTCCATGCATCCATCCAAAACAGTCCGTCCGTCCGTCTATCTTCATACCCAATTTTCTTTGTGAGGCATTAGCTCCCAGAAACGTTCATTTCTTGACCCATCTATGAATATTAAAGCATCTTATCTATTTCCTAACCCTTTAGCTGAAACGCAGGAGGGAGAAAACCAAAACCGCAAAAAAAGTTCACATCTTACTAACATAAAAGGATGCACGACGACCCGAGCATGGGACCATTTTTACCTAGATTGGCAGTAGTACTGACTTTAATTGCGCACTACTCTCTAGAAAGCGGTCTAGCGCGAGCAGTTTAGAGCCGTGAGCCTGCCTCTCTCTCACCCCACGTGGCCTCTTCCGCCTTCGTAAGGAGCCCACCAGCTTCAACTGAACGGTTTATTTTCAAGATGTCCCAAGCCTCGAATATCCCACCCTCTACTCCCACTTCCCCCACTTGACCTAGCGTCTTCCTAATGTAATAAAGGCTATCTCCTCCTCCTCCATTTCTTTCTGGGACAATTTTTTGCGGACCCATTTTCTCCGGAACCATTTTTTCCGGTACCATTTTTTCCGGGACCATTTTTTCTGTTTCCGCCGAAAGCGCATGTAGTCGAATACAAGAAGCTCTGACCTCTCTCCTTCGGGAAATATCGTCAGTTAAAGGTGCGCTCACGCCACGTCTGTACAACGCGGAGGTCTGTTGAGCCCACGTCGAGACAAGCACACAATAATGGGGACCCCGACATTTTGGTGCGGACATTTCGGTGCACGGGATGTCCCAGGCATTCTTCTAACCATTTGCTTTAATATTGTGATTTAACCAGACGATATGATTTTACGTTCGAGAGTGTTCTTGGGCCTCACTGCGCGGGAACGAACGCTAAACTGAGGCGGAGCATCAGCGCGTAAAACCACATTTTGAAAATAGATATTAAAAATAAACATTAATTTACTTCGCTTCAAATATTAATACTCAAATTCAAGTGTTAAAGGAAGCGCTTTTATTTCTATTGACCCAACTCTGCAAGCCGCGGCTGCTTTTAGTCTATTCCTATTTCCTCCTCTTCCCCGTCAAACCACCGCAAGAAAAGAAGAAAGGAAATGAAACGAGGGGAAATGAAATGAGAGCGCGTTTGCATTTCTTTTTCACTATTTTCGCTCTCAATCTCGTCGTCGTTGTATTCGGTGTCTGTTCTACTTAAAAACTAACCGACGATCGCACTTTCAGTGGCGTCGCTAAAGGGGTGGGGGTAAGAAAGGCTGGGCGCCGCCGGGTACCAGCCTCTTTGTTAGAGCGGCGTGTCACTTCTGCTTCTACAATGGGTAAACTGGACGTCGAAAACTTGAACACGACTGTCGCAGCCCTCGCCAAAACAGCCTATTCATTTTTTATTATAATGGAAGAAAGCCAGGAATGTCTGAGGTGATCATGATAGCCGACTTGAAGAGTTAATTGCCGTTGGGGCGACTGAAGAAGAACAAAAAGCAATTTTCGGATAGGGGTGCCGTCGACATGACCGCGACGTGCGGAAGGTGTAGCCAACAAGCTTGTACCTGGATGGGGGAGGCAGGCGCCAACGAAACTGGTCATTGTGTCCTCAGCGGCTTTTCGGGTGGCGTTTTGTTGCGCATTAGAGAGGCTGTTAGAGGTCATGGTGAACGTATAGCTTTTTGTTGCATCAATGCGATGACACTGCCGAGACCTTCACCTATAGGGCTGTGAGAATTTCAGGGGAAACCAAAAATAATGACTGCAAAAGAAACCTGGGGAAAATTTATGTGCAGCTTTCCCGCTCATGGCAGTCCGTTCAACAGCGATTAATCTGTAGTTATTTAGCGTAATATAAAGTTCTGTCGCGCTGCTAATATTGGGTGAAAACTTGCTTTGCGCACAGTTTCAAGTCTTGCACGTTATGCCGCTAGGTTCCTGAGCCATAGAAACTATCCCATAGGAATGCATGGGGAGTAAAATTTGATCTCGAATTACACATAAACTATTCAGAATCCTGAGATGTTCTTCTAGTGTTTCTATCTTCCCGTTGAAGTCTTGCTTTGTGCCAAATATCACATTCCTGAAGTAATTTTCCTAGGTTCCTGCGAGGTTAGAATTTTGAGCGGGAAAGCTGGCTATGCGGAAATTCGAAGATGAGGCGGCGGGAGGCTGCTGTGGCGAAGAATTAAAAATGACATGAAAGTAAGCATGTAACCATAAAAGGAAGGTTGGTTTGCCTGAGCATGTGAATGAATGGTATTTGTACGCACAACCCATATGCGCTTTATCAACATTGCGGAGATATACAAGCTGCAGCAGTTTTCAAAAAGGCGAGTTCTTCCTCGAGGACCATATCCTAGACATGTCCGAAAAGAAAGGTGAAGACAACAGTGTTGCAAACTCATTTTAACGTGATAGCGCAGCCTAGAGATAACGTTTCATAAGGTTTTCTGCATTTTGGGAGGGCAACCGATGGTTTGTAAAGTTTTGGATAGTGAGATTGTGCATTTTATTTTAGAAAAATTACACAAAAGATGCGTCAGATCATCGTAAAGACCGGGTAATGGGCTTAGCTGATTTGTATGCCGTAAACAAGGGCGGGTATAAATTAAAGTCTTGCCGTGAGTTAAAAAAACACGTGCAAAAGAATTCGATCAGTTGGCTGTATAACAGGTGTTGCCTCAATGAGGGAATAAACAAAAATGTACAAATGTTCAATTTCTAAGCATACCTACAAAATTATGACATTTCATCAATCGAACAATGGAATCACTGGGCTAAAATGGGGTTCATAAACCACGTTATGCGGGAATAAAATAATGACTAGCTGTTTCAACCAAACAAGCACCCGAAAATTCAGTCGCCGAAGGTTTTCCAACCGAAAGGTCCGTGCTCCAAAATGTCCGTGCTCCAAAATGTCCGTGCTGCAAAATGTCCCCACAGAAAACTTCCCGCACCGAAGCGTCCTGCACCGAAATGTCCAGCACCAAAATGTGCTAGACCCACGTTACTTGAAAATGCGGGATTGTATAGGATTTCAACGCCTCCGTGTGATTACCTGAAATCAAGAAAGGAGACTTCGAACTCAAAATCTAGTATTATTTTTTATTCGTTTTGCAATCCACACCAACTGATAAACCAATCAATTAATCGAGAATTGTCTGCCTATTAACTTGATTAAAATGTTAATCCAAGCTCAGCCCTACCATCCATCCATCCATTTGTACGTACATACCATAGAGTTTCATACAATAATAACTAGAGGGGAAACTGGCGCTAGTGTCAACGCGAACATGGAAGCGGCGCTTACGCTTTAATGGGAATGATGGGTAGTTGTGGAACCGGATTGCGTAGGATCGAAACAAGCTTCTGGCTGCGGAAATTGTGTTTTTTGACAAAAAAACTCTTATTGTCCAGTTCTTTGTTTACAAGTTACATGGCGAACAAAAAAGTTGATGACAAAAAATTGGTTTTGTACGAAATAAAACGCCGCGTTAAATAAAAAGCAGACGCGGAGTCGAGGAGGTTTGCGGAGCAGGTTTGCCATTTGCCGCCAACTACAGCAGGACGCGGACTTCTTCAAAAACTACTTGTAAAAAGTTTCGGCGCTGGTGGCTTGTAATAGGAAGCGAAAAGTTTTGTGCTGATAAAAAAAGAACCGATTACCTTTGGAGAAGTTATTCTTGCCTGAATTAGTGACATTCATCAAGCTGCGTTCCTATCAACCGCCGGCGTTCGCACGGTAGGTGTGGCTGTTCCAAGCGATTCGCAACCGTCAGCTTCGACAATACACCCGCCGCGGTGGCTCAGTGGCTAAGGCGTTGCGCTGCTGAGCAAGAGGTCGCGGGTTCGATTCCCGACCGCGGCGGCCGCTTTTCTGATGGAGGCGAAAAGCAAAAACGCCCGTGTGTACGAGATTTCGGCGCACGCTAAAGATCCCCAGGTGGTCAAAATTAATCCGGAGCCCTCCACTACGGCGCGCCTCATCGCCTGCGTTGCGTCGGCGCGTTAAACCCTACAATCAATCAATCAATCTTCGACAATACATTGCTCTGCCGAATAAGCAGCGCCGCTACTCCTTATTCGCAGACAACTTCGCCGCACAGAGCGCCTTCATTTGTGTTTTTGTGCTCGCTGTGCCGGCAACGAATTGATAACCCACCCAATTCGCAACTCTAGTTATAAAACTTTCTACTCAGGGTTGCGTCAGTGCGCGCGCGGCATGCAGTTCAAGCAGAAACGTATTTTTGATAGCGTCTTCCAACACACCGCATAGGCAAATGCGTTCATGTAAATCCAAAGCGAAAATGAAACTGCCTGCAATCTATAGTAACTTCCGCAAGCCATTGAGCGCCAATCCGAATCCACAACTACCCATCACGCCCATTGAGGCGTACGATCGCAGCGCCAGTTTCCCCTCTAGTTATTTGTATGAAACTCTATAGTACATACATTCATCCATCCATCCATAAAACCGTTCGTCCTTCGGTCGTTCGGTCTGTCTCTCTACCCAGTTTTCTTTGTTAGACTTCAGCTTACAGGAGCGTTCATTTCTTGCCCATATGTGAATATTATAGCATCCCATCTATTTCCTAACTCTTTAGCTGAAGCGCAAAGGGACAAAATCAAAACTGCAAAAACATTTCTGATAGGTTGTTCTGTTAGGTTGTACATCGTGTCGTGCTTGAATTTGAACCATCTGTATTGTATTCCTGTCTTTTTGTTTGCTATAATGATTGATTACTGCGTTATATTTTCAAGTTTACAATGTGGTGTTTATTTGCGTTTGTAGTGTGAACATTCCTGCTTCTTTTTGTTTATTTTTTCCGCTTTACTGCGGTAAAGCAACATGTGTGCTATGTAACCCCCCTATGTAATACCCCTTCACGGGGGCCTTTAGGGGTATTGTGAATAAATAAATAAATAAATAAATAATCTTATTAACATAAAAGGGAACACTTTGACCCGATCATAGGACCATTTTTTCGTAGATTGGCACCGGGACCATTTTTTCCGGAGCATATTCTCTGAGACCATTTTTTCCCGACCAATTTTTTTTTCGTATCAAGCTCACCCAGGCACAGATGCTTTCGTATTCAGTATTTCACAACATGGGCTTAGGTTTCCTGCTACCTGCTCAATTTGTTGCACAACTGATAGAAAACAGTTGGTTAAGCTATTTTTGCTGCGCTCTGCATAACTAGGTTGTTCTTTGCACGAACTCAGTATTTTTACTGTAGAAAAAACGTGGTTGCAAAGCCACCGGAAACGGCGGATGTTTATTTGGAATAAGCATGCGTAACGCAAACTTACAATGTACCCGCCGCGGTGGCTCATGCTAAGGCCGTTGGTGCTGAGCACGAGGTCGCGGGTTCGATTCCGCCGCGGCACCGTTTTCTGATGGAGGCGAAAAGCAAAACGCCCGTGTGTACGAGATTTCCCGCGCACGTTATAGATCCCCCGTGGTCAAAATAACCGGAGCCCTCCACTACGGCGCGCCTCATCGCCTGCGTTGCGTCGGCGCGTAAAACCCTACAATCAATCAATCAGCAAACTTACAATGTGAGGACCAGTTCTTCAATTGTATGAAACTTAAATTTGTTAGTTCAAATGTGTTTTGTGTTTTGCTATTTTAAATGAAGCTAAAGCTTCATTGTTATTAGCTATTTGAAATGAAGCTAAAGCTGCAGCGGGTGCTTTAGCTTCTGGTGCTATGTTGGTGCTTCACCTGCAGATAACTTAAATAATTCAAAACCTTCCTCTTGTTCTCAAAGGTTAATAGACTAAAACTGGCGCTCAAGCGACCTAAAGTTGTTCGAAACAATTCTCGCAATAAAATAACTAAACTACAACAGCCCGTCTCAAGGCGTGTGTGTTGGGAGTACTACAAACTGTCTAGTAAAAATGGCGTTTTGTTTGTTTCAGGGACCGAAGACAGCTTACAACCGCTGAAGGACACTGAAACTGAGAGTGATATTACGCGAACGTGGCAAGAGACGCTGCCAGCAGTAACGAAGCTCTCTAACAAGCTACGTTCGTGGCTCGCATGTGATATTTGTAAGCCACACTTTATAATTATGTAAGTATGAAAACGCGCGAATAAATTGCATATGATTTTTATAACCTCATTTGTTGATTCTTTGTTCATAGTATAAAATTTGCGGGAGAACTGTGACCAGATCTTTCTCGTAGGGACCTTTCTTATCGAAGGGTCATAAAATCGAGGGATTGCGAATGCGTTGATTTTTTGTTCGAAACCTTATATTGGCTCATAATTATTTTGATCATGTGAGAAGCGGAACCACCACTAAAGTCATGGATATCACGATTGCCTTTATTTAGCGGTATTCTGCACTTGGAATTTACCTCGAACGCTTCCTTGGTAAAAAAGATTCCCGTACATGAAGTATGGTAGGAAACGCAACCTTCCGGTTAACTTTTAGGAATGTGCACATCGATGACTCAGACGCTTCCAGGTAAATGGCACTTGCTTTGTACGGGCACTTTGTACAAGGCCGTACATGGCTTTGTACATCAGTCGTTTGTTAAAGGCTGCTAAGTCTGCAAGAGCCACAAAAATATTTCGAGTGGCATGAACCGTTCCACACTACCTCTATCAAACCTTCGCCAGCTCATTTGGTTGCCCAACTTTTTAAACCTCAGTGATTTTGCAATGGCCGTACAATGGGATTACAAGAGTGTTTTTAAGTCGACAGTGACGGAATTACTTTGAGTGGTGAGTTGTATCGGTTTTTTTTCCGAAGGACGGAGGTGACATTTTTTTAGGTGCCAAGTACAAAAACAATGGCTGTACGACATTTATGGGGTGGCTGAAAGACCCGCTGCGTCGCCAAAATAGCCCGTATGTCTTTGCTAAGGGGCGCTCTGTAGCCAATGACGAGCGCCTTTGCTGGAACTCAAGTAGCAGCATTATCGACGCCACCCACACGGGAAGCGGCATTCCGGCGGCATACCCGTTATCTTGAGCAGGAAGTGCACCTAACAAGCCACCGGTCTCGCAGGAGGCTGCTGCCGGCCATGTCAGTCCTTGTTCACTAAGCGACAAATATAACCTGTTCAATTTCCAAGTTGAATTTGAAAGCAAAGTTTTCTACCCTATCAGCCAACGATTCTTTCGCGGCTTGCGGGACAATAAACTCCGAGCGCTGCGGAGGCGGCGGCGGGAGGGGGCGGGGGTGGAGGGTTTCACTCACGGAACGCACTGTAGATGGCGTGGCGAATTTACCCAGCGTTCCTCGCGCGAAGGTGCCTGATAGCCGCCGTAGCCCGGCTGTGCGTCGAGGAAAAAAAAAACAGCGAGGAGTATGATTCGAAAGGTGTGACAGGGGAACCTAGCCACCCCGACGTGCCAGCTGGGGGCTACATCACCGCGCGACACAAGCGCGGACACGGAAACATTTCGGCATTTGAGCTTTGTTATTCCCATTTATACCGATTTAAATTAGTGAGTTTAGTAAGCGAGAAAGCTGGGGGAACCGCTTTTTATCAGAACCAGTTGCTCCTTTTGCATTTTGTAATACCTCTTAAAACACAACCGAATTGGTATTTACCAATCTAGACAACGGAGTCCCATTAGTGGCAAGCAGTGCGCAAAAGGTAGTGTCTGTTTAGCGACCAGACGCCTCTATGTGGTCTCTACATTTCGTTTCCGTTCCCTGCAAATCAATCTTTAACCTATCTTTGCCGTACGACCACTTAATGTCGTCGTGTCCGGGTTACTCAGGGGCGCTGTCGAACAATTTAAACAAGCCGTGCGACAAAAAGCGCGCAATGGGCGTGAAGCTCCACCTAAACAGGCCGAAAACAACCGTCGCTAAAGCAGACGACAAAGACGAGTCCCGCCGATGCGGCCGCCGGCGCGGCGCGCGAGGAACGTTGGGTAAATTCCCCGCGCCATCTACACTCTGCTCCGTGAGTGAAACCGCCCTTCCCTGTGCAGCCACCGTTGCAGTGTCTTTTCCCGCACGCCATGAACCATGAAAGAACCATGGGATGGTAGAGCTAGAAAGCTTTGCTTTAAAACCATAGCGCCAAAGGGAGGGGGGGGGTAGGACGCTCCCGCAAGTAAATTTGAATTACACGGGGACTAGGAGAATGCAAAAGGCACATTTAAAAGTTCTTACGCTATGCAAGACGAAGAAGTGTTAGTGCCAAGAGAAACATATCTGCGCGGGGCCAGAACCATACGATGCATTTATGTGCAACGGAAATGTCCAAATTTCGGTGTTATGTACAAGAACTTCAAAACTGAAGGCTGCCCGTGCTTTTCTTCGTGAGTGCGCAATCGTGACATAGATGAGTAGCATGTTTGCACGATTATAAAGCCCTTGAGATTGTAGCACTTAGTAGAATTCAACACACGGAAGCCCCAAAAGTATCTTGGAGCCGATTTCTCAGCGCACACGAAATAATACTTTAAACAAATGACTCAAAATTGCCCAAAACATTTCGTTTAACATAAATAGGCACACGCTGTGGACAGCTAAAGCCCTTCCGTGAAGGTTCGCCATTTAAAATGTGGTTCTTTTGTTTTCACCAGTCATGAACACATGACTCGGGAACACCTAATCGACGGGTGGCTGGCCGTTTCTCTTCCGTTTCCGCCAATGTGATTACTTTGCATTTAAACGAAGCTTTCGTCAATCATTCAGCTGCTTCGTTTCGGTTTCGATTTGGCGATTTTGGTTTGAGGTGTTTGAGAATTGAGTCTCTGATTGTAGCGTGCAGATATTTTTTAACGCCTGTTTTTATTAGAAAGGTGCGCTTTAGAATCGTCCAATTGAGGTATATTTAGAAACACTATCCTCAGAAGATTGTTGAGAGGTTAGAGTGTTCTCAAGTTTGTCTTTCAGAGGTGCAGCGGGAGTTCTGTTCCTTTTGTGCTTGCTTTTCCTCCCGCATATGGCGGCGTTACACTGCCACTTTTATTGGCTTACTATCGTAAAAGCCAACCCAACGAACGTTCCTAACTAAATGAACGCGGGCGCTGCCGGTTAATTACGTATATTTTGCCTCAAATGTACCCACAGTTTTCTTTGCGCTAAAACAACGGTGAGATGTATGAAAAGTGCCAGCGGTTCACGACTTTTGAATGCTTATGACTAGATAAACCGCTTGGCCTTCTAAGCATCTGGGTTACGCCATGATGGCAGCCGCTACGACGGAACGCCGTGTTCCTCTACTTGGGTCCAGCGAGCGGGCTACGAGACAAAGCGAGCGCCTAAAGTGCTGTGAACTTAAAAGTGTCAGTAATTGTCAAATTTGCCCAACGAGCCTCGCCATCACTCCCCAATGCGCACAGGCATCAGCGAAGGCCACGGCAAGAAACGCGTCGCGAAAGCCTAGTGCCCGTAATGGTGAGCGACGTCACGTAGTCCAACATGGCTGCCCTCCGGGCGTTTGGCTGTAAACGATGGACAGGAGGCGCAAAATTTGAGGCGCTGGCTGCCTTCTTGAAGAAGGCTTCGAGGGTTAAGTGACTTGTGTCTGTACCAGCCGGCGTTACGAAAACTTTACTCCCCATAGAGGATTTTAAACAACTCCGTAAGCCCTCAGCTGAATAATGTTTAGGATAGCCTCGCGTCACCGCGTCTACGCGCAAGGCAGCTTGAGCGTCGACAACACAACCAGTGAGCTTTCGCGGTGGTATTTCTGCACGAAACGGGGCAGTTGGTGTAACGAATATGGTCAAGATATGGCGCACATCAGCGAAAAAATTAGATTCCGCAGCGTATATGACCATCTGTCAGGCAAACGCCCGTAAGTTTGGTGTATTGTGAGCGTAGGGACGTTATTGCCGGGCATTATGCCCGAACGCAACATCACCATCATCGCTTGCACTGTGGACACCAAGGGGTGAGTTTCCCGGTAAGTCATATCCGTGCACTCATCGCCATTATCATCTTTAAATGATGATCATCATCATCCCCTCGCTTCGACTGCGGACGAAGGTCTGGGCTCGGCGACCGAATAAAGGCCTTCTTTCGAAACGCCGTCTCTGAATATAAACGATGTTTACGCAAGGGACTTGTTCACGCAATAAGATCAGAGCAAAAGTTGTTCGCGTGTGTACAATAGTTGCTTGCAACATTCCTGACTTTAGGAGCGCCGTGAAACAAAGTTTTATTTTATGCCCAGTTTGATACAATTTTGGGAAAGAAGCATATCCTGTATGACTATACCTGAATAAAAAGCGACACATCCCACAGGAACTGCCTGATGTAGACGTGTAAAATGCAAAAACATTACACCATGGACGAAGGAGGACGACAGGGACAAGCGCTACTTCCAACTAGCATCTATTCGTAGCTCAGGGATGCGGCTGCGATTTCCGGCCACGGCGGCTGCTTTTCTGATGAAGGCGAAAAGCTCAAACGCCCGTGTGTTTGAGATATCGGCGGACGTTTAGGATACCCAGTTGGTCAAAATTAATCGGGAGCTTTCCGCTACGGTGCGCCTAATCGCCTGTGTAGCGTCGGTGCATTAAACCCCAAAATCCATCAACCAGCATTTAATCGTAAAAATGCTCATGTATTTATTACACAAGAAATGCGCACATCAGCGAAAAATTAGACTCCTCAGCGTATATAACCATCTGTCAGGCGACAAAAAAGCAATAGGTTTTGATACAGCTTGTGTTCTTAAGCACAGATAACAACTAGGCAACAGCCGACAACTGTGTGACACTGGGTACCACACACACAGAAAAAAAACAACGCAGAGAAAGCAAGTTGCGGCCGTTTGGAATTAATTCAGGGGAAATATACGCAATTCATTTGGACGATAAACCCAATGACGGCATACTTATGCGAGCGTGACCAAGGAGAGCCGTCTAAAACGTCCCAATGATTTCTCTTGCGAGCTGGTTTTTCTGTTTTGCTATCCCTACAGTCTCATTAAAGAGAAGCGTGCATTCGCACTTCCGGCAATGTTAACTGAGGTGCAGTGTGCGCATTCTTCATGTTCCGCCGATGCTCGCGCAAGCGCACGTTCAAGATCGCGATGTCGGCCCTACGTATTTGTGACCGCATGGTAAGTCTACGATACAATACAAGCTTTCCCAAAAAGCCGCCCTAATCTGCACGAATGCAGTCCATCAGGAAACTAAGTATGAAACAACAGTCCTTAAAAATTAAGCAGGGTGGAAAAAATGCAAAGACAGGCTACCTGTCAAGCCAGCTGCAACTATAATGATCCCATCTATCGTTTATAGATTCAAAAAATATATTCCTCTCGAGCTGTGTTTCTACCCCGCTGTGCGAGTTTTTCCGGTTGATTTCTCGGAAAAATTGGCGAGGCCTGGATATTTATATACAGCTGGGTGATTCTCCTTTACAAATCGTAAATGTGTTTGTTGAGTTGCTGAGTGGATAGCAATTCGACGATGAGGCTTCAACTCTCCAAAGAATGCTAGCTTGTTTGGAGGAAACAGCACTACGATAAGGCGCTCACTATGTGAATCTAGCGATTTTAAGTCCTTGAAATGAACCTGCAGAACACGAAGCCATTTCTCCACAATGCGGTCGATCTTCAGGACATCTTCCCATTGCGCCACCATTAGTTTTCGCCGCTATGACTACTGGCCAACGTTACTAGGTTAGATGCTCGCAGCTTACTGGACAACAATGTATATTCGTCGGAGGATGTGCAACCATGCACTTTCCGCGTCACAAATTGTCACACATGTGGCTGTAACCGGCGGTGCGGCGCACACACTGCGCTTGCGAACGCGCTTGGCGGTGGCGGAGCAACAGCTAACAGCGGGATAGCAGCGCCAACTTCCAACTTGCGGCGGCAGGCAGCAGGACGCCTGAATGCGAAGGCCGTGAGGGGAGCGCGGAAGGAGGAGAGTCGAGTCCGGCCATGGAGGAGAGAGAGAGAGAGAACAACTTTATTGTGTGCCCGGTGGGAAAAGGAGAGGTTGGAGATCCTCCTTGGTCCTCTTCCCCCTTTTAGGCGGCAGCCAGGAGTCCTTGGACCCCGGCGGCGTCTTCAGCCACCCGGGCGAGTTCGACTTGAAAGAATCCATGAGTCCGCTCGTGCACTTGGGGTCATGACTGGGGCCATGGAGGAAAGAATACTCAGGAGAGGTCCCTAGCACCCCAATGCATTGCAAAAAGTCTGAAAAAAGTCACGTGATTTTTCTTTAGCTGATGGACAATGTTGCTTACTTGTTTACAACTGCGGCGGCCAAATCTGGGCAAATAGAACGGACAAATTTTTAAGGCGCTTGGTATGTGGCTGCCTCGCTACGCTTGCAAACCAGCGCAGTCGCTACGACAAACGTTTTTAGATTAGGCCAGTTTGAAAACTCCGCCGCCGGAGGTGGCCTTAACTCGTACCCCGGCCGCAGCGGCGCTTACGTCGCGTCGAGATTGGCGGAGGGAGCCGCTGCCGCCGCCAGTGACTTGCCGGGAAAATCCCCTTCGCTCAGCGTTGGCGAGATCCACAGTTCGTTCTTTGCTCACTTTGTGTTTCCTCGTTGTGAAGTGAAGTGAAATTTCTCGTTGCTGAGACGTAGCGCACAAAGACCGCAGTGCTGTACGACCCCAAACAATGCTCCCGTCGTCTGCGTTCGCCATCCCGCGAGCCTGTTGTTATGACGACGGCAAAGGCTATTTTGCCAGGCTTAAGAGCTGAAAAATCGTCCTTCTATCTCAAAAACGAAGGCCGTTTTTCGATTGAAACTTTGGGTGAGCGTTAGAATGGGCAAATTGAAGGCGAAATCAAAAGCGTATAACATGACAGCGCACCGAGGAATTAGCGACGAAGCTGTTTTCGCTTCGAAGCGGGATTGCAGGGCGACGCCATGTCAGTCGAATCAAACCGGAGACAGCAAAGGATGATGGGATAGTGTGCTGGGCCAACGCCACCTGTATTAACATTGCCTGACGAGTCGCGCGCTTTTCAATGGGAAGGTAGAGACGCTTAGTTCAGGCACTGATCCGCTATGTGGCGCGTGCCGGCGGACATCTCGCCTTACGTCACTGCTCGCGAGTCGCGAACGCTGCACCCACTTCTACGACATGTGTCTGTCAGCTTGAGTGTTGGGCTTCAATGGCTCTTTCGCTTACATCTTAGTCGCGACAAGGCGCTAGTTCTGTGGCGCACTGGGGGATCTCTTTCAACGTGTCACTCGCTTCATACTTGTTTCATTTTTCCAAAGATAAAGACGGAGGCGGACTGAAAGAGTGTAAGAACATACTGATTGTCGGGTAGACATATAGCTAACAGAAAAACGATATTTTTGGGCTGGGGCAGCCATTATTTTTACTGATATTTTTCTTTCTGGAGTATTTAGAGAAGAAAAAATTGCGTGCACGTTTTTTGTTCAGGCGCTCACTTCTACGATTACTTTCCAATAATATCACGTGCTTGTAAACTACAGAAAATTATAGGAAACAAAAGGATAAGCAGCTGGGATCACGCCACGCTGCTCGGGAGCTTCTACAGTACAGTCCTCAATTTTAGAAGTGCGTACCGATGCGGAGTGCGAACAGGGGGGTCAAAACAATACCTAAATGTGAAGGGGATAGAGGGGAGATGCCCCACTCAGAAAATTTCAGGGCCTGTGATCCGAGTAGATAAGCGCGCAAAGCCGCATCAGCCTGCGGCAGCGCAAGGGATTTTGCTTCGTGACAAAGGAAGTTTTATCAGTGACAGACCAAGACAAGACAGGCATGGTGGAAAACAAGAAGGCGTATGGAGCGCCGCCTCGGGAACGCTAAACAAACTTTCCACTATTTTGCATAGTTTCCGAGAAGCGGCGCTGGCTGGCGGCACGAAAGCACGCTGGAAGGCTACGGAGCGGGGAAGGGTAGGAGAGAGCAACAGGAGAGTGGCTGTTTGGCCATTTTTCGCCAACGCGTTAGGCAATGTTTACACAGGCAGCGTTGGCTGGGCTCATGGGCTCAAGTCATGGCGGGACTCGGCGGCTTCCCAAATGTGACGTCAGGGCCTCCCTCTCACTTTTTCTTCTCTGACTGGGCGAACTTCCGGATGTGACGTTTTAAATCGGGACTCCCGTGCTGGCGTCGTCTCGCTTCAGCAGCTTTTAAATGCAGAGAATTTCAGTAACTCACGATGTCACCCGCGTTGACGTCCGTAGTCCCACACCGCACCCCTCCCCCCATTAAAAAAAAAGAAATACTATCTATCGGCGCCAGGTTTCGATCCCTCGACTCTGCGGGCGGAACGCAATGTACATGGTGTCTAACCACTGCGCACAAAGCCGACACATTGGGACGCTATAACACGCTTATATCGTTGACTCATTAAAATTACTGCTGACGAGCGCTCTCTCGTCAGCAGTTGCCACAAGTGCAACAACATTAACGTAACGCAAACTACTTAATTTCATGCGCCCCCGGAAATGCTCTGCATTTGATCGTGCCCCTCGCGAGGGGGATGTTTCAATGCGTCTTCCTACTGGCCAGTACACTCGTCGCCATCTTTTTCGCGCTGCAGATATATATCTCGTCTCTCAATGACCTCGCGCCGCAGCACGCCGTGAGCTTCGACAGCATCAGATCGGCGGTGGTTGTGCATTCAGCACGTCCTACTGCAGTGCAGAAGAAAATTGTTGGCTTTTTTCGCCTATTGCAGTTTAAACCTCATGACTGTTTCTCTCAGTATGCTTATCTGCTTTATAAGGGGTCAGTATATTGCTCCACCCATATACTAAGTGACGTGTGTAACGAACAATTATCACCGTCCCACACTATTTTACGTGCGGCGTCATGCGAGTGCGCAGCGGAATTTGTGCCTCTTGCATTAAAAAATTGCTTTGACGCGTTTGCGAATTGCGAGAAGGTGAAGAAGCTCTGGTTGCAGAGACAAAAAAATTCTCCCGCATTTCCCCGAGGGGGAGAATGTGAAAGTGCGAATGCACGGTTGTCGGCCCGCTTGCGGCGCTTGCGCTCGCCCCCGCAGCCCACCGCCTCGCCGCCTTCTCTTCCATCTCTTCCATCGGATTTGTAGTATCACGTGTACACCACGCAGTTATCAAGCCGCTATAACGCGCTGAGCGCCGCTGAGTCGCCAACGCACGCCGCTGAATGCGTTGAAGATATAAGGCGCGTCAACACTGATATCACCGTCGCGTCCGTGGCTTGATCGGTAGAGCGTCGCGCTGCGGCCGCAAAGTCCGCGGATCGAAACCTGGCGCCGGATGCTGTTTCTTTATATTAGGAGCACTGCGGACGCCGACGCCGCCGCCGGCGGTGGATGGTTTGGGTCGCTTATAAAGTGTTCACACTTAAAAGAGCAAATTCGAAGAGTGCCGGGGATGGTCTGCGCGAGGCGATACGTCGTCGGCGAGCGAGTGCGGTAGTGGCACCGCGGCTCATTGCGTGGTTGCAACGGCCGCAGCAGGGCAACGCCGCCTGTATTAACATTGCCTAACGCGTCGCGCGCTTTTCAATGGGAAGGGTAGAGACGCTTAGTTCAGGCACTGATCCGCTATGTGGCGCGTGCCGGCGGACACCTCGCCTTACGTCACTGCTCGCGAGTCGCGAACGCTGCACCCACTTCTACGACTGTGTCTGTCACTTGCCTGTTTGCTTCAAGGGCCGTTTCGCTTACATCTTAGCCGTGACGGGGCGCTAGTTCTGTGGCGCACTGGGGATCTCGTTCAACGTGTCGCTCGCTTCATACTTGCTGCACATTTTCCAAAGATAAAGACGGAGGCGGACTGAAATAGTCTAAGAACATACTGATTGTCGGGTAGACATAAGGCTAACAGAAAAACGATATTTTGGGATAGGGCAGCCATTATTTTACTGATATTTTTCCTTTCTGGAGTATTTAGAGAAGAAAAAATTGCGTGCACGTTTTTTGTTCAGGCGCTCACTTCTACGATTACTTTCCAATAATATCATGTGCTTGTAAACTTCAGAAAATTATAGGAAACAAAAGGATAAGCAGCTGCGATCCCGCCACGCTGTCCGGCGCTTCTACAGTACAGTCCTCAATTTTAGAAGTGCGTACCGATGCGGAGTGCGAACAGGGGGGTCAAAACAATACCTAAATGTGAAGGGGATAGAGGGGGGATGCCCCACTCAGAAAATTTCAGGGCCTGTGATCCGAGTAGATAAGCGCAAAGCCGGCATCAGCCTGCGGCAGCGCAAGGGATTTTGCTTCGTGACAAGGAAGTTTTATCAGTGACAGACCAAGACAGACAGGCATGGTGAAAAACAAGAAGGCGTAGGAGCGCCGCCTCGGGAACGCTAAACAAACTTTCCACTATTTTGCATAGTTTCCGAGAAGCGGCGCTGGCTGGCGGACATGAAAGCACGCTGGAAGGCTACGGAGCGGGGAAGGGTAGGAGAGAGCAACAGGAGAGTGGCTGTTTGGCCATTTTTCGCTCACGCGTTAGGCACTGTTTATACAGGCGGCGTTGAGCAGGCACTCAGTCGGCTGTACGAGCACACAAGCCAGGAAAACGGCCCACGCGATGCGATACGTGTTAGCGCGGCTGGTCGGTGCGTCCGCGCGCGAACGAGTACGGCGGCTGTGTGGCGCTCTGCAGGGTCGCGACCGGGCGGCTCCACGAACGGCCGACGCGAGACGATGCGCTGTTGTCGTGGCCGGTCAGGGCGCGAACGGGTACGGCAGTTAGCTGTGTGACTCACTGCACAAGGTTATGCTGGGTTCGGTGAGGTTATGTTATGTTAGGTCACGTTAGGGCGTAATATTATTCAGCAAATGTTAGGTCAGCCAGTTTTTTGGAAACTGCCGTGATAATTTCTCGGAGGTAATTCTTACGATTGCCGTGATATGAGACGCAGCAAAAAAAGAAAGTCGCGGGTAAGGCTCAGGTTCCAACAGTTTATACCGCGCCTTTAAAATTCGGTTGGCGCTGCCAGGCAGTGCAACTAAAGAAAACGGCGCAGCCAGGGCAACATGCCAGATTCGCAGGATGCACAAATTCCTCGACTGTGCCAAGGGAGTAGGGTATATGATACCATTTTCTTGTGGCCGTTGATTACACCGTACAGTGAGGCTGATGTGTCAACGACGTACGGGCTCAGGGAACATTGATATGCGTGCCACAAAGTCACAGCTGCAAGAGATCTTAACACGCTCCATGCATGGGCAGGGGTGAGTTTGCCTTTGATAGCACCGGCATTTTGTTACGGTCTAGAGATAAAGATTTCCGGGAGATATATGAAGCTTTTGCTACAAGGTCGATGCCTGAAGGAGGGTGTGGGAGCTCTCCCGCCATGGCGTCCCCAGGCAGAAAATAAAAATTGTAGAGAAACCATTCCAAGTGCGTTCAGTGCCACTGCAATGACTTTTCACAAGCTTTACATAGAACCGTTGTATCATTTCCTTCTCCATCCTTCTGAATTTTTAGTTAGTCCTGCGCTGCTTTATTATATATGTTTTCGCTTCATTCAGGGTAAAATCAGTTGTCAGAGAGTCATTTTCACAGCATTGTTTTTTTTTCGCGTTCCATTTCCATACCAGTCCCTAGGGTAAACTCCCTCAAATGATCTTTCACGAACTAGAATAAGGAAAGTTTTGTTTACGTTATTTACATCAATCTGCTGAACGGTACTAGTTTCTGTTGATGCCACCATCTAGTCTAAAAAATTCTGCGGGGCGCTGGAGCTAGATTGCGTGCTTTGGAGCTAAAGACTGGAGATATTTAGTTGAACTTGTTTACCGCTACATCGTATTTGCACCTTTCTTTTCGGTTGTTGTTTTTTGCCTTTTCGTGCGAATTACTCAACTG
This sequence comes from Haemaphysalis longicornis, assembly GCA_013339765.2. Classification (NCBI taxonomy): domain Eukaryota; kingdom Metazoa; phylum Arthropoda; class Arachnida; order Ixodida; family Ixodidae; genus Haemaphysalis; species Haemaphysalis longicornis. Next base: position 127,084,337 of record CM023455.1, read on the forward strand.
GTTTTTTTCCTGCTACGCCGTGTATGTTTCTCTCTCTTCGCTTTTCTTTTTTTTCTTACGGGGCGAATTGCGCGTGAAGCAGGCTAGCCCACTCCACCGTTCACCTAAAATCGCGGTTTCTGCGCGGCTGGCGTGTGCCTGTTATACTCCAGGGCCATCACATTCAGAGTCAGGTGGACCGCACTATTCTACGAATTTTACGTTTACAATTCCTAGACCTGTGAATTTTGTGAACCCGGTACATTACCGTTGAAATCTCCCGTTTTTTGCCAATCCCCCCCCAAGTGTGTACGTGCTGCGAAGACAAGCACAGCAACTACAAAATTTTGTTCCGTGCTGGGAAAGTGCGGAGATAGCACAGTTAGTAGACAATTGGGCTTCTTCTGTGCACATCCAAGCTTCAATCCCATTGGATCACACGTGTTTTCTCTTACTGTCTGCGGCGGAGGCCACCTTCTTGACAGGATAACATCGAGAAAGGCATTTTGTCGCTGAATGGGGCAGTGTGGACCAGTGCATGATGATGATCATTAACACAGGATAATGGGCAGCATTATTCTGTGGACCAAACAACAGGGCAATCTTTAGTTATTTTCTGTGGACCGATCCACGGTAGAGTTGATCCTTATTCGTCTAAAGCAACCTAAAAGATGACAACCCTAAAGATGACAACCTAAATGATGACAACCTAAAACACGACACTATTTACACATGTAATCCGCAGAATTGACTTAAGAGAACAGTTCACAGCAAAAAATTCGCTTGGGAAAAATAGCGCTTAACTGTTAGCAATCGCACCCAGGGCGTTAGCATCAAAATCCAAGACACCCAACACCACTGCGCAACGGAAGCCGGCAGCAAGACTCCTTTTAGCAGTAGTTAAAAGCAGAACATAACCCCGCGCTCTAGATCAAGAGAATAAAGCTAGACATTATTTTGTGATCTGTTCCGGAAAATAGGTAGAGCGTAAGACTTTGGTGGGAAAAGAGTACCAAAAAGCACGAGCTCACGAAATCGTGTTTGTGGGTGCATCGTGAATCGCCTTGTCAGCAAGACTTCTTTTGTCTGAGCTACCTAGCGCCAGCAATGTTCGCAGAAAAAACCAACCAGCCCTCTTCCAAGCACTGGTTTGTAGCAAAAAGTCGAGACGCGACGGGTGCTGCCTTCCAAGAATGGTTGGTTGAAACCATGACGCAGATATACTTGCGAGCGGAATGTCACGTGGGCTACTACTGTACATGGGCGGCCAAATTTTCAGAGAGGCCACTCCTTCCTGAGATAGCGATACGAAGGAGTGCTTACCCAGTCCGCTTCGAAGCATGCTTTTCTTTCAGCCTGCGTTATCTCATGGGTCAATGTATCTATGTCTATTCCCGCTTGGGTACAACTTCGATAAAGCGGTATACACCCACACTTTCTTGCGATGTGTTGCAAGACCTCCGCGAAATGCATTTATTACGTTGGTACCTCAATACCGCAGCCGTTTCTGGGTACAGCGAATAAAGTCGAGTATAAAACTTCCCAAAGGAAAGGTAAACTTTATAAACCATGTTCTGATTGCATTCAATGAATGTACTTTTATGCTTGTATGTATGTATGACTTGTGGCACGTCCGGACGTGTCCACGCGATACAACTTTCTTGTTTCTGTGAAACTGAAAGGACCTTTATCACAGTAGCCCGTTTTAACATGTTGTAGCAACGAACACAAGCTCCGCTCTTTTCACAAAGTGTAAAATTATTATACCATTTGGAATGCTCTACTGTCTTCATAATGTGCACTGGTGTCATACCTCTTGCAATGTAATAACGCCACACATAATTTATCATGACAGTGATTGCGCCGCGGACTCCGCACTGGCGCTGGGAGCTCTAATCAGTCAAAGACACCGATAATGGCGAAGTCTGAATAGTTCAAGCCGCTGACGTTCACCTTAAGCAGCGGTAGTGTTACGTTGTCGGCGTGCAAAGCCGCCACACGGTCATGCTCGGCGGCCAAGATACGCTGCTCCGCGTGATGGAGGATCACCTTGCCGACGGCGATGACACCGACACAGAGGAACGAGAGTAGGGCGATCGCTGCGACGGTCTCCGTGGTGCACCGTGCTCTGTCGCCCTCCCATTCGGTACTGTCGGTGCGTTCGACGCGTCGCCGCCTTGAGCGCCGCCCCAAGTCTTCCAGAAACCGCTGGGCCTCCTTGGGTCGCATTGGAATACGAGGACGAAGCTGACAGCCCACAGAAACGGCACATACCAGCTCAGGGAGATTGACCAAGAGGAGTTTGGTTTTGTTAGCGAGTATAATTAAACAAGAAAAAAAAAACAGGATAGCGGACAGAAAGATTGTCTTTGTAATAATAAAAAAAGAGAGCGGGAGTAGGAGGGAAAAAAATCGAGCATGTGCCACTCCACCACAATGCTTCAGGCCACAACTAAGTGGACGACTGGGAGCTTCTTTCTGCAAGCGCAATACGGAAGCTGTGTCATCGTGATAGTTGCTGTATCACAATAACTATGTCGAACACACTGAACATCCTCTTGTAAACCCGATGCAAAAGTACACCAGTGTTGTACGCGTGTATCGAACTCTACATTCAGGCACATTCGATATATCGAACGCTGCGCCGCAAGGGCCCCTGCAAGTGCGTTTCTCCTGGCGAGCGGATGCGATGATGATGAGTTCTCAAGGGCACTACCGCGCTCGTGTGAGGATGAGGCGTGCGTCGCAACACTTCGATGACCGTCAACAGGTGCTGCTCGCACGCCAGCATGGGGGGCTGCGACGCATGGCAGTTAGAACGTGAGGAGGGATCGGGTTTGACAAGCAATAGAGGAGAAGGGAAAACCGGCCAGAAGCACTCCGTTACTGACATTTTAAAGACGATAGTCTTTCTTGGGCTACTTAAACCCAGAAATTTGGTCTGTCTGTATGTCTGTCTGTATGTCAGTCTGTCGGTCTGTGACTCGATTCAGCCACCCGGCCAAAGTAAAACAATGCCTGCGCAATAGTCTTATATAGTCACAGCTAAATCTACCCGTCTAAGTCCGGTGTAATGTTCATACTTGTCCACATTGTTGAAGAAGAACAAGACATTACGCAAATATAAGACAACAAATTAATACAGAAGTGATATTTGCAGTGTTCCTTTATAAAAAATCATACATGCTTGAATTTTGCGAAATTAAATACTTCATCAACTGCAGAAAAAAAAATTGCAGAGGACGCGTTCGCTGGGCCTCCTTCTGTGAGCGTTGCACGGGACCGAAGGGCTTTGAGCCGGGGTCGGTAATACAGCTACATCAAAGGTTAACCAAGTGAGACCAAGACTCAAACAGATTAAGCCAAGCTTTCGCTTTGCGTATCCAAAATTAGCTGAGCTAAGCCGCAGCCATTTTTTCGTGCTTGGAGGACAAATCGGTAACAACCGCTTGTCGCGATTTCGGAAAGCGCTTAGTAATGTGCGGAGTTTTGAGGTAAGCTTCAAGTGGGAATAGTTTCATATTTCGTATTATCGATGTATTGAAGTATTGCGCGACCCCCTTGGAATTCGACACATCCGTGTTTGACTGTATCATCCCCGTTGTAATTATTTATATGAGCGCTAGCTACCTGAGCAGAAGCCCCAGAAGCGAAGATACCGCCTGCAACTTAAATCAAGCTGTTTGATAGCGGTACACATCTCCGAGCTGTGTTTGCAACGCTTTTTATGACGCGAGTCGACTCAATCATATCAGGTCGTCAAGAAGTTCACTCAGTCAATCTGTCCTTTGCTTTCAGCGCAAGCACTACAAGGGTCGACCACGACAGCCTAGCTGATATCCTGCTACAGTGTGCGTTCGGTGAAACGCGAAGTTTAGCAGTTAAATATCTGGATATATGAGCATACCCGCGCTCGATAAGCCGGAATGTTCGCTGCTTCGGTATTATACTCCCTGGTTGGCGCATACACGGTGCTACTTTCTTTTTCTCTTAATGTTGTCTAGTAACGCCCCTTCCAACATTTGGTGCCGTAACCTGCGACGCTAGTTTCCTGCCCGCAAGGTTTGCTCCCTGTCATCCCTCTTTACATGCGAGCATGGCCTAACCTAGGTTTTCTTTAAGGAAGCCTTGGTAAGACCGCAAGTTTCCGATCATGAGTTACGCTGGAAGCTGCCAAAGCCAGTTATTTTAGGGAAATGGGCTGCACCAGGTGCTGTTGCCAACATCAGACGGGTTCCATAATGTAACCCATATCGTAACTATGCTAGGTCTGACTTCATTGTGGTGCACCTCAGTCGTCTACTGGCACATAAGGGAAGGCAGTGACAGAAATTCGAGACTGCACACAAACACACTCAGCGACGGACTACAACTAAAGCTCGGTCTTTCTATGTGCGTCAATAGCTTACTCACAGTCTAAGTACCGACTCACCAACATAAGAATTTACCTGCAAGAGTACGGAAAGTTTGTCAAGTCTGACTGCATTTGCCGCCTTTCTAGTACTCGGCAGCGTTGCCAGATGGTGAAATTCGGCACCAGATTTTGAAAATCTGGTGAAATTTGGGGGTGCTTGGTGTTGATGTCCCGGAATGGCTACACCAGACGATATTTGGTGAAAACTGGTGAAACATTTTGTGACATGGCTTGCCACCTAAACTATTCAAATTTACGCCGTTTTATTAGCGGTTTGATTTGCATCCCGTAGCTGCCGCTACATTCTTACCCACATACACACTCGGTTGCACTAAGGAAGCGACCATCGGGGGACAATTTCCAGCGCGCATTTCAGAGAGGGAGACTCTCTTTCTCTTTCTTTCTCTCTCTCTCTCTCTCGCATGCTATGCGTGCAGACGTGAGTTGAAGGAGTGTGAGAAAAAACTACATCACGTGACCTGTAAGGAAGCGTGATGCATGATGCCATTTTTTTTCATAAGGAGTGCGCGAGAGAGAAACAACCACGTGACCTGGGAGGATACGTTTTGTGCGATGTAAGGCTTTTTATTGTTTTGTTCCTCTCCGCTGTTTCCCCGTTTCGGGCATTGTATCTGTGCCGTTTGTGCGCGGCGGTCAGTGGTAAGCTGGCGCTCCATCACATGTGGTAGTAGTCAAGCTTTCTATTGTCGCTTCTAGCTCCTAGCTCTCCGCGCAGTTTTTGCTCGCATACGGTGTTGGTTATATTGCTCCCATCTGTTTCTAGCTATGCGTTCGGGTCGGTGCTTTACGTGTGCGCACGCGGATGGACGCTCTCACGTGTGCTGATTGTGTACATTCCAGAAAGCAAATACTTTTGTGGCTGACTAGCGTGGGGTCGGCAAACGGAAGGCCACCGCTCTGCAAGCTCTGCCGTAAATCCCTCAAGCCCCATCGTGGAACGCTGCCACGACACGCCTAAGGAGCGCGACACAAGAATCATTGTAATAGTAAACTCGGGCGATTGTTCTATCCGTTTATCTTTTTCCGTGTCCTTATGAATTATCAATGGTGAATGTGCGTGGTGTCAACGGATATTTTATGTCTGTGTGAATATGAATTACCTGTTATGTAACTGGATTTCATGCTTAGCAATTTTTTTCTGAAATCTTGACTTCGAAACCTTTCATGAACCGAACTTTGTCATTGTGTGTTTGGACTTCGTTATTATGCGTTTGTTTTGCTTACTTCTAAACAAAAAACGTGTCTTTAAAGTGTAGAAGCTTTCAACGTTAAGAACTGTATTGTAGTACTTGTGTTTGGACTTCTTTCTTATGCGTTTATTATTTTATCGAGAAAATGATTTAATTTAGGCTGTAAAAGGGCAGTGAAAATAAAAAAAAACAGTAAGAAGACGCGATTTGCTGCCGACGATTAAAAATAAGCGAAGTAGCCGGAAATACGTCATATCTGACATTTTTTATTGCTGGTGAAATCTCGTGAACTTTTGGCAGGAAGCTGGTGTCGAAGCTTCTTTTCAATCTGGCAACGCTGGTACTCGGTCACTTAGGCGTATATTCTGCTTATTTGCAACCTTTGACGTTCAATAATGCTTTAAATTTCCTCCTTTTCATTTTGCCCCCACGACTAAGCATGTGGGCCTAGTATACGCTGAAAAGAGAAGTAGTAGTATTTTCCTGGGAAATACGGAAGGCAGATGACTGGGGGGCCATAGACGAAATTACAATAGTGAAATTAATGATTACATATAATTCTACTCCTCCAAAGTACGCTCATCCACTGGCAGCCGTATGTGGGGTTCAGCCCACGAAAAACGGATTTCGTATCCGCACCTGTTCGCAACGGCAACCCACGTATGGGAGACCAAAATTTGTTAGCACAATGGCACTATATATTGGTTTATTTTTGCCCAGAACACATATATAGTGCGGGAATATTTACACCAAAGAAATGGTGTGACGTGGTTCGTCGTTTCTATTTTTGTGATTGGACAATTGTCAACTCCCCTATAATACCCCACTCATGATGTCTTTGGGCTTTCTGAATAAATGCTGCCAAAAAATACCGCGCAAAATCAAAATTGCTGATAATCCATGCACAAGTAGGGCATTGATTACGAAAAAGGAAACTTACTGAGCGATAACGGCACAAAAAGAAAAGAAAGTCAGACACGAGGGTTGTTCCCTTCCGGACGCGTACTGTACTCTGCCTATCGCAAACAAAATATTTCAGATACACGCTTTGTAAGAACAACCAAAGTTAAGGAACGTTGCGCTGCATGGAACTGGAAGCAAATCAAGAACACTTGTTGAAGCCTGCTTGTATTTTATTCCGATACGCTGTATCAGGAGGCAGCATGACAGAAGGTGTATCAAAAACTCCTTTTCAAAATCAAGAACAAGGTCTGTACATACAAGAAGGTCGAGAAGTTTCTCATACAGGGCCCTTTACAGACAATGAATATGACACGAAACACTTAAAAAGTTCACCTGGTTTTGAAAAATTGTCTCGTATTGAATGCAGCGAACTGTAGACTTTGAGAGGCCAATGTTCTATTTCACTGATGAAGATTTATATTTTTCGACGTAGATAAGGATTTATAGGGGCTTCATTGGCGTGTGTTATTTATTTATACGTGTACCACAACGATTGCACAGCTAAGGATTTTGGACCTTCGCAGACCGACTGTCTTCTTTTACCAGGAAAGCTTTTGAAGCTTGAGCTTGGTCCGTTGGCGTTATCAAAAAAATACCAGGAAAAACAAGAAAAAAATAGCACGAAGACCCCGGCGTCGTCCAGGCATGCGCGTGAGCTTGCGCCACGTGGGGAACTCTTGCTTTTGTGGTCGTCGTTTTCGGCGAGGCAGACTTGTGGCGCACCGGTCGCTACAGAAATCTACATTGCGATGATTGCTTAGAAAAGGGGTGCTTGGATTCGCATGCAAAATTGTTTCCCATTTTTTCCCTGAAAGTTGGGGAAGGGGCTTAGAATCGAGGGGTGCTTGGAGAGGTAAAAAACGGTTAATGTACCAATAAGGTGCGTTGGATGAAGCTTAGCCTCAGTTGTTGAACATTACGGATTTACCATGACGCTTCGCGGGTTTAGGAAAGGGGCGTTTCTATGTTATTATTGCAACTATTCCCCTGATATGTGGACGCCAGAGATCGTCAGATTCGTGAATCATCCTGCACTTTCGCTGCAGGGCTCCCAGATGATGATGATAATGCATAGCGGCTTCCCCTGTGTAACGAGATGGCTCTGCACAAATACCTTAGTCGTAAAGCCACTGCACGATCACCTCGCCAAAAAATAAAAGAAAGAGAAACCTTTATGTAATTTTTGCGCTAGCCTGACTTCTATGTTCGCATGGCTTCCCCGATTGTTCTCTACTCTTTTCCCACCAACATTCTGACCTTCTTTATTTAACCGTCTACTGCTGTCGAATTCAGTTTTCCGTTACCTTAAAGCCAAGGGCTTTGGATGCTGGATGTCCCACTCACCGTGTACAGGACAGATACCTTTGCACTGCGTTACAGTATGTTTCATGGTTTCTGGCTCCCTGCCACAACCTGCACACAGTTGTTCCTGCACCAGCTCGTGGATAAGAGTTTTTGTACCAAAGAAATTCGCGCGGGCTTCAAAAAGCAATGTACTCCCTTTGGTATTATCAAAGAACTTTTCCCTCATTGTCTCCCGCTTCCCGATTCTATAGATGTCGAAGGGCTTTTTTGCGTCCATCCTCTTTTTGCAAGTCGTTGTCTCTGGTTCTTTCACTCCATTTTTTACTGCCTTTGTGGTTTCCGCTGCGGTTCCCAGGTTTCATATACTTTTTCCTAAGCCTTATGGTTGTTTTCCTCCACTGTGTGTCCAAGCTTTTCATGTAAAGATACCGCAACACTCTGGCCGCTGATCTCTTGCCGGCCAGAAATGGTGGGCCACTGCTCTCTATTGGCGCTTTCTGTTAGTGCGAAAACTTTTGCGCCTTGCGTTCACGGTACCACTTATTCATACAAGCCCGCAGGTCCCGTGCAGGTCGAAAAAATGGCAGCATCTCCACTCCGTGGATGATGGCGAGGGTGCGGAGTACGGGGACTAGAAATGACATCCAAATTGCGCCCCGAGTGACATCTGATTTGCGTTCCGATTTGATAATGATCCGTGCGCACACTACCATCAAGCAAAAATCAAGCGAAATTCGATTTGAGGCGTGAGCTGCACCTTGATTATTCGCTAAATGAAACTGCAACCCACGGCTCAAATCGAATTTCGCTTGATTTTCGCTTGGTGGTGGTGTGCGCACGGATGGACGCGGACGACATTGGGAGGTCCTAAGGTACTCCGCACCGTTACAGGCGAGGGAGTAAGCCGTTTGACTATCGAGTACTAACTCCCGGTCATAGACCAATGGATAAGATGACTGACACTAACTCAGTCTGGTCTACCAGACACAGGCTCCAATCCTGCCGGCGTCTGTGTGATTTTTTGCGATTGTAAATGCTATGCGCACGGACGCGGGCGGACATTGTGCGGTCCCAAGGTACTCCGCACCTAAAAGAACGCAGAGGAGTATGGTTTGTGCAATAAAGAGATTGTGGCTGCAGCCACGTAGGGTCTATTTTTACACGTTCCTGATAAGGCGCCCATATACGTCCTTGTATACAGGTGCCACACACAAGCTGTCTAAATCAGCGATTGTCCTAGGAAGTTTCTAGAAAGCCTTCAGCAAGCCTCAGAGGTTCTAACTAACAGCATAAAAAAACTGCGGTTGTGTGCTGCAAGTGGTGGGCGAGTTTTAGTCATTAGGTTGGAAACAGCACAAAAAAAGAGGCGCGAACGCACAGGACAGCGCCATCATGTGGGTGTTGGTGTTTGTATATACGTTTGCGCTTTACACCCTTTAAAAAGCATGCTGGAAGCTTAATTGCTGGAAGAGGCCTTGCCGAAGGGCTAAAGTTGCGTTAGGTTTTCAGAATTCCAGATTATTCAGGGTAATGTATGTCCAGTTTTGATTGCATGCGCCTAAAGCCGTCGCGTTTCGTATCACTGATTGCCTGGGGCGGTAGCAAGTGTTTCCGTTTCCATCTCGAGTGGGCGGCTATCTTTCGGACCGTATCAGCGTCGTTGTTGGGCGTTGTTCTCCTGCTGCACGTTTGTGCCTCAACGCATGTGGCTATGTGTCACACATTGTACTCGCACAATGTCTTTCCTTTTGTTTATTGAAGTTAGTGTTACGCCCTCCACGGTTCGCTTATAACGCACTAAATTCACAAAGTCCCAGAAGGCTGTAATTTTTCCAGAAGGCCGGGAAAACAGGTTAAGCAGCTGCGTCTACACCACGTTCTTAAAACCTAGAGGGACTGACATTATCATTAGCAAGGTATTTGTAATCGCTGGAATAAAAACTGCGCAGTGAGGGAAAATAGCTAGCTGTGGAAACTTTTTTTGAAACACTGTCATGTCTTTATCACCTGGAATTGTGGAATCCCTCGACATTTATACCATGCTCCGCCATAGTCACCTCCCATCTGTCCGCCTGGGCTTCTTTTTACCCACTACCGACGCAGAGAAACTCGCCAGAGCACTTCCTTGAGTGACCTCTGTGTAGTTTCTTTTATTAAAGTTTGTTTCCTCTGTGGCCAATTATGACGACTGCTGCTGTTCATTTTGTTACAAAGGGCATAGCCTATTTCTGAACTTAAAAAGCGCTGGGAACGAAACGGAACGTAAGAAAAGGAAAATGCTGTCACTTGTTTACCTTTGTTCCTGTACGAACGTACTAGCGAGGTTTTTTTCAATTAACGATTGGCCAACATGTTCCCATTAACACACTTCCACACACCTGATGTCTTAGTATTCCTAATTTGCAAAATAATGAGTGCATGCGTGGATTACAAATCGGTTGCTTTGGCGACAAGTGAACTGAATGAATCAATCGTTGAATAAGTAGTGGCGTGCTACGTTGCCAGAAAGGACCGAGAAGTAAGCATATCGTAAAGACACAATTCTTGATTACAGAAGCAATTACAGGCACGTTCACAACATGTCACAAGTAGTGTAGCCCTTTAAATAGTGGGTGCATGTAGGCAAGGTAACACATTTAATGAAAGGAACCCGCTCAGTCTATACTCTATACACCAAACCAGGTTCACTTAAATGCCAAAAGCAGAAAGCCTTGCATCATGGCAATGGCCTACACACTGCTTTCTACGTTCAGTGCTAACCTAACAGAGTTAGTTGCAAGGACGTCCGCAGAACTTTTTGCAAGAGGGGGGCATCTATAGCTGGGGGGGGGGGGGGGGGGGGTGGGTGTAGGGTACGGTTGGATAGCACCAAAACTGCGCTATTTGTGGTTTAAAGTAACCAGAATAGCACAAATACAGTCGTTTAAATGCAGTTCGTATTCCCCAGATCCCTAGCTGGGGAATTTAAGCTTCACACAAGTTGTCCAATCAGGTGGGCAGTTGACGTACCGCCCACGACATGAGGCGGGGCTGATGCACACGGGCCACTTGGTTGATGGAAAGGGTGAACGTCCACGTCACCGATCATGCCTTGTGCCGGAATTTGCGCAAGTCTTGATTTTGGAGGCCCCGTGAGAACGGAATCACAACTCGCCTCCCAGCATGTGAAGAGGAGTGACCTGTTGCTCTCGTAGACGGTTGGAAACCGAAGAGCTTGGGCACTTGAAACCGCAGCTTCCTTTCGGTGGACCCTTCTATCGTCCGGATATGAAGGAAAGAAGTGGCCCGCAGCGTCCGGTGAACCGAGGGTAGAAGCCGCAACTAGAAACCGTCGCCGCCGCCGTTGGCGCTAGCGGTTCTTGCCGCCTCGTGCTTCTGGGTGATTCATCCACGTACACCTTGCTAGAGAGCTTGCGAGGAATTTTTTCCAGGCCCTCGTTGGCCGATCCTAACACGGGGTATTGCCCGCCGCAAAGTGGGCGGATGGTCGAAACCGTTTACGCGCAGCCGCCGCTGTGGCGAGGTTCCCCGCTACGGAGAGGCAGCTAAATCTCGAGTTTAGAAAAAGAAAACGTAAAACCTTTCAGAACTGTTCGCTATCTTCAATAGCCAGAACAGGCAGTCTATTTCACTCCCGTGACATGACCGGCAATATTAGTCTGTGTTTAATGAGCAATGTTGACTCGCAGTCCTGAATGGCGTTGCATACGAATACGCGGACCTGAGTGTGCTATCATTTGAATAGCGTGGATTGTTGGGCTGGTTGGTTCACGTACATAATTTTAAAAACTTCGCGCTGAAGGACCGGACAAAGGAGAGAACGTCGGTGTTCTTCTTTCCTCTCTTTCGTCCTCCAGGGCAAATTTATTTTTTACGGGCCAACAAGGATGTGCAGCTTTTTTGTAGTGCATGAAAATATCCGAAACTCCAGGGGGGGGAGGGCAGTTGCCCCACCTTGCCCCTCCTTCTGGACGCCCATGGTTAGATGTACTGTCCCTGCAATACGCTGCATAGACATGGGCAGTTTTTCGGTGTGGAATATACAGGAACCGCAAGAGTACAAAAAATATTAGTTCGCACTGTGATGCCCTCCCTGAGAGTTATTTCTGTATGTTGTGGCTGCGACAGAAGCTAACAGGGGGGTATATCTTAAAGTTTTCGATCAGCTTTTTTTTTGCCACGGGCAAAGTGCTGCGACGAGAAAGTGACTGAAGTGCTATTTTCGAAGTGTGCTCTCAAAACGCAGGGCGCGGTGTTCATAATCAATGATTAGCGTGCTGACAGGAGCCTCCGATGTAGGTCACGTAGGCACTGATATCTGCGGACAGTCGGGGAGGAATAAGCGTGGTTTTGATAAAAAGCAAAGTCATGTTGTGGCGTTGCAGCGGCTACTAAGTTGTGCTTCTGAGGATGATTCTCTCCCCCCTCTTCCACCCCCCTGCTGTTAAGAGGATAGAGATGAAATGGAAAAAAATTGGCCGCGCATGTGCTCCTTTCGTTGCAAATGTCGTCAAAAGACGATAGTCTTTGTAGACATTTCCCAAGGAAATGCCCCCCTTTGCTTTCCCGCTCACCTCTCATGCTGTTCCTGTTCTGTCGCGCTCATCCAAAGGTAAACACACTAAAGGTTTTCTCAAGGCGATTTGAATTTATCGCGTTCCACTGCTACAGGCCGGCTTCCTCAATGCCAGCGCTGCAGTATGGTGGAGACGCGCGTGAATCGAGGCGGCCGACTTCAAGGTTCATAGAACCGCGTTCCCGTGCTCCACGTGAGTTCCAAGCAGAACGTGGAACCTAGCTAGTGGAACCTTTCGTTGCTGTTGCCGCTTGATTTCTCATATGCCGCCTGGAGGTGGCGCGGGCAACAGCAGGCGGGGGTTTTCTGCAGTAGATGTAGAATATCATTTGCTATCGAAAAACCATGCATCCATGATTTTTTATTAAATGAACACTGTAAATATCCCTTGTGTGTTAATGTTTGGTCTTATATTTGCGTAATGTCTTGTTCATGTTCAACAAAGTTGACAAGTATGAACATATAAACTGGGCTTAGACGCTCACATTTGGCTGTGAGTATATAACAATATTGCGCAGTATGCATTTTACTTTGGCCGGGTGGCTGAATCGAGTCACAGACAGACAGACGGACAGACAGACAAACAGACATACAGACAGACCAAAATTTCTGGGTTTAAGTTTCCCAAGAAAGATTATCGTATTTAAAAGGCCCGTGCATTTCACATTTCGCTGGAGTTACAGACGGAACACAGGCGTATCTGCTGTACTTCATAAATGCTGCACTCATTATTATCGCTGTGCCTCCTGCAAGGCTAGTGCGAACAAGTAGTGTCAGAAGTTTGGATTTGAAACCTCTGTCGCCTTTCCTAATGCGTTGTGGGGGCTACCTACGGCGCGCTTATCAAATAGCATCCATGCTGGTGCCGGATGTCTGGAATTGACTTTCGTCTGGTTATTATTTCTTATTTTCTCAATACCTTCTCTTGGGTTGCCAAATCTCAAGCGGTTGCTTATATTTGTGCATCAAAAACTAAAGATCACGTGGATAAAAGAAAAACGCTTAACAGGGAGTCATAGCTACAGAAGGTATATACTCAAACCTGTCGGGGTTCTCTAACCAAATAACAAACACAACAAGTTATTCGATCATTTGTGAGATCACGAAACAAACGCTCTTTGCTTCCCACCGATTTCCCCCATCCTGCAACTTTCTACTGCCGACCTTTGGAGAATAGTCCTTGGTGAACACCGGCGTGGTTGACCAGCTTCGGCTGGCCCAAAGGGATGTCGATGCCGCATAGGCATCCTGGACTCAGTATGCCTCCTTACAGCTTCGATACAAGCCCATCTCTTGCCATCAATAAACGTATTTTCCCTATGTCGCTCTGGAAAGATGAAAGAAGTGAAAAATCTGATGCAGCCCACCGATCAGGTTATTTTGAGATCCCAATAAGCAATAACAATACTGACAGAATCATGTGGGGTGCAGGCGTGAAGCCACCTCTGCTAAGAAAACGATGTGAGACATCGTTTCACATATAGGCGAAGGTGAAAACTAGGAAATAGCATTTCGAGGTATTGCAGCATTGCAAGTTGAAGGGATATAATTTTTTTTCAATGCTGCCAGCTCTTATCCCACGATCCATAGGCATTCCCTAACTATAATGCTAATGTTTGTGAAGTGGACTTACTGTCTCCCGCCGTAGGAGCTCTGTGTGACCGCGGTTTTTTACGAACGAATGTGGCTTTACGGATGTGTCCGCCTTTCTATGTCCATTTTCTCATTTTTCACTTTGCAAGTAAAACCACTGCTACAAATATTATGGCCGGTAATCTGAGACAAAAAAATGGTCGCGTATCTGCTCCTTTCATTGCAAATGTCGACGCAAAACGATAGTCGACTGGCGCCCATGCCAAGCAAATGCCTCCTTTCGCTTTCGCGCTTTCCTCTCATGCTGTTCCTCTCCCGTCTCGATCCGCCCAAGATAACACGCTAGAGGTTTGGTGAAGTCAATTTAAATTTACCGCGTTCTACTGCTCCACGTCGGGTGTGTCAATGCCAGCGCTGCCGTACGGCGTAGACGCTCGTGAATTGGGGCACCCTACTAGAACATTTATAGAACCACGATGCCCTACTGCACGAGCGTTACAAGCGGAACGTGGATCCTATGTAGTGGAACCTTTCGTTGCTATTGCTGTTTGATTTCTTAAAGGCCGCCAGGAGGCAGCGCTGGTAACAGCAGGCGACGGTTTCCTGCCGTTGATGTAGTATTTCATTTGCTATAGCAAAAACCAAGAATCCATGAATTCTTGAATAAAAGAACACAGCTAATATTACTTATGTATTGATTTTACGCCTTATATTTGCATAATGTCTTATTCTTGTTCAACAATGTTACGAAGTATGAACACTGACACCGGACTTAGATGTTTACATTTGGCTGCGAGTATATAAAACTATTGCGGCGATTTTATTTCTCTTTTGCCGTGTGGCTGAATCGGGTCGCAGAGAGACATACAGACAGAGAGGCAGAGAGAGAGACAGGAATTTCTGCGTTTTAGTAGCCCAAGAAAGACTATTTTCTTTAAAGTTTTACACAACTCTTGAGGGTAACACACGTAATACAACTCTTTAGTGACAGAGAGGCAGACAGAGAGACTGGAATTTCTGCGTTTTGGTAGCTCAAGAAATACTATCTTCTTTAAAATTTTACACCACTCTTGAGGGTAACATACGTAAGACAACCCTTTAGTCACTGCTTTGATCGTGAGTATCGGATATGCAGGACTTCTTGTTGGCTTTTTCAGCTTCGTTGCGCACTGTAAGACCTGACGATTTGTATTAATTCTACACAGGGTTGCACTTTTTTTCAAAAATTAATGTAAAATTGTCCGAGGAATATTCCGATCAATGATACGTAACCAAAAGCACAGGTGATGCTCTTACGGCCTTTCAACGTTCTCACACGGCAATCATGCTGTGACATTTCGGTAAAGATGTCATGTCACCCTGCAGTTTACTAACCAAACATTTATCCCGTATAGAGAGTCTGCAAATGCGCTGTACATCGAGGCGTTTGCGCTGACTCAAGGGCGTGGTGATACTAGTTGTGCAGCCGCCTGGATCAGCGGTTGCAATACCGGATGTTTGGGTGGGCCCTGCATCCATTCAAAGTCGAGCAGGACCACACCTTGAGGTTCAAGAAAAAAGGTAAACACCCCACCAATGTGGTGTGGGATCAGGGCCGGAATTTTGGCTGTGTTCGTTTACAAAAATCTCAATTTAGCGCCCATTTCAATGTGGATGTGGTTGCACTTTAGAGACCTCTGACTGATGACATACACAAAAATGAACACCTCAAACGCACACGAAATTAAAAAAAAATGGTGCTGTTTGAGAATAACTTGCTTGCTGGGCTAGTTGGTGAATAGTTGGCATGATTTGAAGCGCAAAAAAAAAATACCGAAGAGGAACAGAGTAGGCCAGAGAGATGATACAGACAAGCGCCTGTCTCGTCCACTCTGTTCTTCGTCCGTGTTTTTCTGTTGCGCTTCAAATCATGGCAACATGGCTCAGATTACCCTAGCGGTGCGAGGCTAGAGAAACAGCAAATGTGGAGGTCGAGCTAGGTTCCCCCCACGCTGACAGTGGATCCGAGGAGTGAGGGATCAGCCGCACCCAATCAGTGCAAAGCCGTTTGGTACGGCACTGTAAAGCAAAGACCATTAAAGTGTTTACGGTGTTTTATTCAGCAGCAATCGTCGTCATCCCTTTCCTCGGGTCTTCCGACGATACAGCCGTGTAGGGGAAATCCTCTTGTAGCGCGTCCTCGCCTCGGTAGATCTCCACTTCCTCGTCAGCTGGTCTAGTGGCCGTCTCCACGTGCGGATTGTGAAGGGAGTGCATGACAGATTCGTCGCCATCGTCTTGGGCGCGGCGCACCTATGGCGCGCACATCCCTACACGACGACGACGAAGGCGGGAGCTCCTCATGGGGCGAAAGCGCACGCGCAAGCCTGGACGACGCCAGGTGGTCGCCGCGAGGCACACGCTCACGTCCTGCCGAGGTTTTCTGTCTTCTCTCGACGTATTTGTGTCGGCCTAAACAAGAAAAGAAACTGATAATTCCCCCCTGATTCGCTTCTCGAAGAGTTGCTTCCAACAGAGGCGCACAGACATCAGGCAGTTGCTTCGAATCTCGGCACTACAAGCAGCCGCGTACAGGACACGGATATTTTCCCGGAATGCCTTAGAGAATCTACTGGCGGCTTTGGTTGCAGCTCAAAGAGACGTTCACAAGAAGTTATGTGAATTGGCAGCCGCAGTCGTAAACGCTTACAAAACCGGTTCCTGACCTTTTTGGGGCATTTAGGAAAATCTCTTCCATTTTATGGCAATTTCTGTTTTTGAAAATCCTTTCGAATAGTTATTTCCGTTTGCCGTACTGCGACTGTTGGATGTGGTTATTTTCCCACCTCTGCATGGTTCCTGACCTTTTTGGGGCCTTTAGGAAAATCTCTTCCATTTTATGGAAATTTTTGTTTTTGAAAATTCTTTCGAGCAGTTATTTCCGTTTGCCGTACTGCGACTGTTGGATGTGGTTATTTTCCCACCTCTGCATTTTTTTTGCAAATGCAGGCTGTTGCAGGGGTGGTTCCCGTCTTCCCCATATTTTTTCGTATTTCAGGCTGTGATTTCGGGACTTCTGGTATGCTTTACTTTCTTTTGTGAGTTTGGCGCATCAGAGAAGTTTTTAGCTTCATTATCTCACTGTCATAATTTTGATACTTTATCTTTTCTCGGAATTTGCGGTTTTTGAATAAAGACCTGCGGCGGTGGCTCAGTGGCTAAGGCATTGTGCTGTTGAGCACGACGACGCGGGTTCGATTCGCGCCGCGGCGGCCGCTTTTCTGATGGAGGCGGGAAGCAAAAACGGCCCGTGTGTACGAGATTTTCAGGCGCACGTTAAAGATCCACAGGTGGTGAAAATTAATCCAGGAGCCCTCCACTACGGCGCGCCTCATCGCCTGCGTTAAACCCTGACAATCAATCAATGAATAGGTTTTTGAAAATTCTGTTCGGCCATTTTTTTTCTTTTTGCGATAAGATCAATATTGCAACATCGACAATGACGAGTGTTTTTTTTTTCGAAATTCAGGTGTTGCACAGGTGGTGCGTTCTGACAATTTTTATTTCTATTTTCTGCTATCTTTGGGTATTTTTAAATAATTTCTTCTTCGTTTTGCGAGGGTTGCATGTACCAGATACGTGTTTCTGATTTAGTTAGTGCGTTGTCAAAATTTCTAACAAATTTTATTTGCGCCTTTTAGGGTTTTCTGTGGGCCAATTATCTGTATTTACGCTACTACAAAGATTAAAGGAGGTCACTGAACAACTACTGCCTTTTTATACAAATGCAGGGCGCCTCAAAGTCGGTTCGTTTCCACGATTTATTTATTTTGTTTCCGTTTGTTCTTTCAAGGCTTGTTATTTTTGTCTTCGCGTTGCGAAGCCGTCGTTAAGACACGTGTTCTTGATTTCTTGAGCGCATTTTGGTAATGTCTTTAGTTCTTCCCTTTTTATTTTTGTATTTCATAGAATCGCCTTCGAGGCGTTCTCACTGTTTACGGTATCATAACGATTAAACGTGCTGACTCCGCCAAATGCGCCTTTGTTTGCAGCTGGGCGGAACTCGGTTAGACTGAGGGGAGTGCTCGGTAAAAAATGCTCACATAATAAAAGCTTGTTCGGCAGGACCACTAAGGCTTTTTCCCGCCAAGGGTTTCGCATAGTTACGCGTCTGCGCTCGCACCCTACCCAAGCATCCGGTCTGCGCGTCGGTCGCGGGAATCTGGTTTCACCCATCCGTGCCCGGCCGGCGAAAGCGACGGAAGATCGCCGCGAGGTTGCGCTCCGCGCGGAAACCGGCGCGCTGCGCCCGCGGAAAGATAAACGTCTCCAAGCCGTTAAGTGGGCGTACTCGCACGAACCGGCCTAGTCGACCGCCGGCAACAGCCGCCAAAGGAAAGCCATGGCGCCGCAATGCTGCCGGCGCGAAATGCCGGCAATACTTTTCATCTTCCTGCTGCTCGGAAGTGCTCAAGCCGTGGACGCGGACAGTGAGGTTAGTGCGTGCACACGTGTTCTTGACCTTTAAGCTTACGTAAGAGCTTTTATTGACTTATCACGAGGTTTAACGCGCCGACGCTGCACAGGCGATGAGGCGCGCCGTAGTAGAGGGCTCCCGATTGATTTCGGCCCCCTGGGGATCTTTATAACGTTCGCCGAAACCTCGAAGAAGACCCGCCGCGGTCGCTCAATGGCTAGGGCGTTGCGCTGCTGAGCGCGAGGTCGCGGGTTCGATTCCCGGCCGCGGCGGCCGCTTTTCTGATGGAGGCGAAAAGCAAAAACGCCCGTGTGTACGAGATTTCGCCGCACGTTAAAGATCCCCAGGAGGTCAAAATTAATCCGGAGCCCTCCACTACGGCGCGCCTCATCGCCTGCGTTGCGTCGGCGCGTTAAACCCTACAATCAATCAATCGATCGAAGACACGGGCGTTTTCGCTTTTCGCCTTCGCATGCTTTCAGTAAGAAAGCATTTAAACAGCTTACAGCAGTGCTACTCTGAACTACACTTCCCAATTGTGTTTATATTTTGACTATGCTCGTAGAAAAAAAATGCAGCTTTGTCTTTGCTCCACCTGAATAGCTTTCATTCAATTCTCGTTGTAGCGTGAACGGCATTGGCACTCAATCGCTGTGCAAAACGTTTTGCGACTTTCCTTGTCGGCGCCGCCCCTCCCATGTTGCCGTTCTCTTGCGTCCGGGGAATTCCCGCACCTGCTTACCGGTGCGGCTGCTGTGCGTGCGCGCTGTCGGGCAGGCATCCGGTGTTCCTAAGCCGTGCTCTGTATGCGGGTTCACCAAATGAAATGTGGCATCTTATTTCTATATTTAGCACGGTTTAATATGACTTGCACCACCTGCAATGTCAAGATACGGCTTAACTTTTAAGCTTTTGTAAGAACTATTCTTACAGCGCTGATGGGAATCAAAAGTAATACAAAACACAATCAACAATTTATATCTGCATTTAAGCACAATTTCGTCTGCGTGGTTTTTACGCTAATGCGTCGTTGTCGATCGACAATAGGCCACCAACAATCGACGCGCACGCAATCCGAAGTGTGTCCTACGAATGACTGCTCCCAATAGCAAATCATAGAGGACAGTTTTTATTGACAGCAACTAACCGGTGGCAACGGTTAACAGAATTGGGCCGCATGTGTTAAAACAGCAATTTTTGTTTTCTCTAACTTTTACAAACTGCCGGAAGCTGTAGCCATGTGAATAAAAAATATATATAACCTTTGAGCGGCATATATACGGTTGATCAGTCAGTTCGGGAACCGTACGCCTGAAACAGTCGTGTGAAACGAAAATAATTTGTGATGACACTATAAGTCTGTTCTTCAAAAAAAAAAAAAAAAGTGCTGCTGCTTGGATTCATTAAAAAAAAAAAAACTTTCGGCGAAATCAAACGGTAAAGCCGCGTAACGTCTGTATTCCTAGATTTCAAATATCACCCGGTACAATCGGACAAAAATAAATTTATGTTCGCTAACACAACTGTCCTCACCGCTTTATTTCGCCTAAAACGTTTGCCTAGGAAACTGCGAATACGAAAAGTCTTTGTTATAACGGACTAGGTTTATTCAAGTTCTAGTTTTATTTGAAGTCTCACCGTTTCATGCGCAGTGCAGGGAGAACAACTCATTCCCGCCTGTAACAAAGTACCGCTTATAGCGAAATCGCTTTCGCTCGGCAGTTGCTTTCGCTAACTTAATTAAAACGTCTTTACCGCATAAAGTACGCTTTTTTAAGCGTGGTTACATAAAAAGTTGGGGGAAGTGGGGCATGCAAGCTCGACGAATATAACGACAGATTTGTCGCTTAAATCCTGCAGTTAGTCGTCTTTAAACGCAAACAGTGGACTTTGTTCGGTTTAGTGCATCGCCCCCAGTCCCAGATACGTCAGTTCAGGGCTCACTCTGACATTTAAATATATATATACACATATATATAATATTTTAAAGCATTACAGTAACCTTAAAATCCGTTAAACAACACCCTTAGTGCAATGTTCCTCTTAAAGGCAACGGTCATACCTCTTTCTGGGTGTGACGCCATTGCAGTATTTTAAGATGAAATGGGACTACACAAATTTTGAAATGTTTCGATAATTGTATTGACATTTCGTACAAAATATGAGATAAGCTCGCAGATAAATAAAATGAGAACATGAGCTGGGGATTATTTGCTCGTTCATTTTAAATCTTCTTAAATCACCTGGCACGTAAAGCACAAACAGTTGTTTGACGTGTTTGGATTCGTGTTCTTGAGACACCAGTCACACGGACAGACCCTTCTCATTTTTCCTGACAAGGATTCCTCTAAATTATGTTTCTTGTCTATTTATTGCGACGAAAAGTTTACCATACGCGGTTACCTATAAACAACTGCTTTGTTCACAGACAAGGTACAGACAAAAGAGCAGAAACGTTCAATTTTATTAGCTTAATGTGAAGCTTAATGTTATCGTTGGTCCCTCCTGTTAAACTTTGCATGGTTTTTGCGCTAAACTAAGTAGTGGATTCTCTTCACGAACTAGTTAAAACCCACACTCTTCAAAGCAACCTAAGGGAAGCAATAATCAGCGGAGTAGGGCCTGTCGTGATCTTTAGAAGGAAACGACAGTGGATCCTTAAACCAACATTGGCTTGTTGGACCATGAGTCAGAGTGCACGTGAGTGTTCAGTGTGTGTCCACCGGTGACTACAAGCTTTTATCTCGCGCGAACTGTTGATTCAAGATTGAAGACAGTAAAAGAACAACAGGAGTCGCCCCGAAAGCGGCCTTGATATATCTTTGTTCAACGAGCAGAGACAAAGACTGACGCACCTTGCAATCGGCATGGCGTTCGGAAAAAACACACATCAGGGTTAGTTTATTGCTATTTGTCATTAAAGAATACAGCTATTCCACAGAACGCCTTGACCGCAGACAAAACACGGGCTTTGTTAAGCCGCTTGTTAGTCAGCGTCTGTTTTGTGGACAGCCGTCGCGTCCTGTCGTTCTTATGTTTTTTGGGACGCAAAACACCATAGACTGGCTGGGTTTGCATACTGCAATTACGGCAGAGTTCTTAAAAGCCGTGTACCCAGCATTACGTTTGCTGCAGGTTCTGCGAGTGTCAAACTTTCAAGTCATCTGAATGGGAAAACCTGGCAAATGTCTTAACGAGGCCTCGGAAGAACGACATTCGTCTTTCATAGGAAAAGAAACTGTTTTGTGTGCCGAATATACTTCATTTCATCAAGGAAAAGAGCGCATCATAATCTGTTTTGCGTCGACAGTGTAACAGGCTGACCTTTTACTTGCTTTTTCTTTCATTGTGACAGTGTGAACAGTTGGATTTTAATGTTATTTAAATTCCGGTTTCAAAATCTTGCTGTGCCTTATTCATGTGTTTTTGTATCTGGTACACGGTTCGTCAGTGCCCGCTCCCCTCTGCAATGCTGTAAGGCACTGAAGGTACAATAAGTAAAAATGAATGAAACGAGAAAACCTTACCTTAAACTACAAAAAAACTCAATACAGAAAAAATCAAGTTTCGCGCTACATGGCCTTCACAGTGATGCAGTGGAGGAAATAAGAAAAACTGTTTTCAGTGGGGCACTTCGATTTACAGTCAGATCTCCCGCGGATTCTCCGAGAAGCAGTCTGCATTCCTTTTCCCCTTACCGCTTGCAATCGTGCAGTCGCGTTTCGTGAAAGCGTCTTTGGCAGGTGGTGCCCATCGCACAAACAAGGTGCCGTGACGTCATACAAATATGGCGGCAAAGTGGCTGGAGAGTTGTCAGTTCTTCACTTGCTTGCCTCAATGTTTAGTTTAGCTATGCGAAAACATTAGTTACACATCTTGGTCGAGAATCCGGCGTTCATTGCACGCAGTACTGCCGGCGGGTGGTATAGAACATGTCTGCCGGACAGAACAAAAAAATGGCCGGTGGCTAAGGGGACCGAAAGCTTGTCAATGAATGCTCGGAATGACGTCACCTTTCCTAATGAAGCTCCTATAAAAAGGGAACTAATCAAGTTGGGAAGAAATTTGGGTCCAAAGGCGGAAACGTTTCAAATAGGTTGCGGTCTTCTACGATGAAAGTTATTAATGACACGTACAGTCAAACACAGGCTTACGGGAACATCCCATTTTATTTTATGGTGGAAGATGTCATGTTTCTAACAAAAGCTGTTAAAACTGATGTGTCGTACTTAAGAGCCCCCTTAAGGTTGAAAGAAATGTAGCAGTCGTGAGTACAGAACCTTACACCAAACCAAGAGGACACAATATAAGTGGGTAAAGTGCTGCGCCAGCTAAAGCTGCGGGAGACCGTAATCTGTAGTACAGAAGAAATATGAGCGCGGTAATTGTACAAGGAGCGATTGGGTGAGTAGCAAAGCACGTATCTGCTAAAATGTACGGTAAACATGGCGATTTGCCAAGCCTCTGGGTGATACTGATTGAAAGAGGAATATAGAGAAGAGGATTATGAAAAAAATGAGGCCGTGTGCCACAGTAGGCAACACGTCATCATCGTACATAGACTGAAAGGGGTTCCTCCTATGTTATACCTGTCATACAGAATGCATCGGTCCGGTGTTTGAGGCGATGGACAATGAACATCTATATCAAAAGCAGAACCGAGAGTCGTGGCGACACACACATCACACGCACATCTGGCTCCCCAATTATACAATAATGCTTTCGAATTTACTACTTGGTAAAGAATGCTTAGGTGTCGTAGAATGCTTATGAAGTTTGCCGCAGATTTGGTATCAGCGTTATGAACATGAAGCAGACCCTTTAATGAACCAAATTTCAATGTTGTGTTAGCCGCCCCTTTAAATGGAGGCGGAATTGAATTTGTCAGTTTATTTGCGGAATAAAAGTGCAATTTCCCGAACGCATTCCTGAATTTTGACTTCTTACTTGCAAGCTGGAGCCTTGACTAATCGATGTCCCATATAAAAGAATTCACTATGCGCAATTCACGGCACCCTTGCGACTAGAGAAATGACGTCGGACTGATTTAACAGTGTAGTTTTGTGTTATCGCAGCCTTGAAGATTTTGATTTTCGCCGTATTCGCGTTGAATACCAATTTCGTTTCGTTCAGGCGCAAGGTCTGCAGGTTGAAACTCCAAATTTCAAACCTGATTTCAAACCTGATTTCAAACCTGGTTTCAAACCTGGTTTCAAACCTGGTTTCAAACCTGGTTTCAAACCTGGTTTCAAGCCTGGTTTCAAGCCTGGTTTCAAGCCTGGTTTCAAGCCTGGTTTCAAGCCTGGTTTCAAGCCTGGTTTCAAGCCTGATTTCAAGCCTGATTTCAAGCCTGATTTTAAGCCTGATTTTAAGCCTGATTTTAAGCCTGATCTTAAACTAGATTTTAAACTAGATTATGAACTCTAGATTTTAAACTCTAGATTTTAAATTTGGTGATGCCACGTTTGTCGTGTATAATCTCCGATATGAGTATATTAGCAGGGAGGACCATGCGAGACAAACGGGGGCACTTTTAAAGCATTTTGGTGGCGTCAAGGGTATGAAAAACGTCCGGAAGTTGGGAACATAGCCTATGCATTTCAATTTTATGCATGCCACAGAAATTAGACATTGTGTACAAACTACCTGGGTGTTCCTTAAGAGTCACTCAGGAACACCTTAACTCAGAGCCATAAGTCAGCCCCGTGATTAGGTATGCTTCTTTTCTAATGGAAATTTGCGGTACGGATTACATTATCAATAAAACAAGTGTCCAAAAAGCAGTGCGGAAAATTTCTGAATAGGTGACAACAGGAACGTTTAAATTCTGTCATTCTTCTGGCCACATCTTCTTTTCTTTAGCTTCATCGATTCCAGATTCTAGTGTTTTACTGGTGCTTGGATTTTGTTTCTAGCAATGACGGGCATTTAAAATGGCAAGTAATCAATGCAAGTTCCGTGTGTAAGGAAGTACAAGATGCTACCAAGTTTTACGCGAGCGGACACCCAGAAATTAGTAAAAAAATTCGGCTAGCGTTTATCCTTCGACAGCTTTTGCGCGCTGATCTGTTTTAATGGGCTGGTTATCGTATCATCGTGAGCTAAGCTAAGTGCTAAAAAGAGGACGAATGGAAGACGGCAAAACGGTCGTTTTCGGGTTTGCCCTTACTTAGCGTGGATCTATTCTTCACGAATGTTCTTAGTCGTGTGTGGTCTGAAACATCCGCCGTGTGTTGGCTCTTTTTGCCCATAGTTGGCCTTGTCCATTAAACTCCAAGCCGCATCAACATCCACCGGGCTGTTGCTTATGCGCTCTGGCGGTGCGAAAGAGGCGTGTTTAGCTTTCTTCAGTTTGCGTAACAATGCTTGGTATGCTTCAGGTAACAGGTGGCATGAGGGGTTTATAGTATGTCCATACAACAATTACGGGGTGTGTTTATAGGCCAAGCAGCACAACAGTAAATTTAACAACAAATAGGGCTAATGACAGCGGAGCGTTTTTGTTGCGTATGGCAGCTACCCTGCGCTGACATTGTTCAAGAGGTTACCAGGCGCCCAAAGAAGTGACCGTGTACTCCAAATGCGCCTTAAAGTGCTGGCCATTGTTTTGCTGTTCTCTAGGCGTTTGATTTCCTGGCAGTATGCTGTTTAATTAAGGGGTCAAGTACGCTGATTTTTTTTTTCATACCCACGAGGATATAGTACATCTGTTAAATGTAAAATTAACTGAGCTATTGTTCTGGGGAGGTCGAAAAACAAAAAAGCCCGTGCGCCGGATTTTGGCTTTGGTTTCTTTATGACACATGGCCATGAACTATCTCTACTGCCTGCTTTTCCGAACAACATGCCGATTCCAAGGTCCGTGTATCGATGTCTTTGCTCTTGGTTCAAGGATGTCTCAAGGCCGCGGTTCAAGCAATTATTGGTCTGAAGTACTTTGTGTTCTGTTTTGCATCTTGAACCAACTGTTAGACGTGACAAAACCTTGAAGCCCTTGGCGCCGCCCACTCGAAAACTCGCGTGCGCCGTGTAACTTTTTTACGCGTGGCACAACGGTCTGACGTAAGAAAACTGACGTTTCCTCCCGAAGACCCCATTCAGAAAGCAGCTTCGGTAAAACTCCCAAAATTTGAAGTTTTAATTGTCTGCGAGCACGCAACCTTCCAGAGAGGATTACGAGCCTATTGTTTTATTACTTACAAAAGTATTCGCCTCCAAGTGCTCCAAGTCATGTTTTGCTATTGTGAATCTCAGGTGGAACGGGCAGGAAATGTAAATATCATTCGGGAATTCAAAATGTGCGGATGCATCTTTTTATACATTTGCCACCCATTGGTGACTTTAACGCGAATTGAGCGTGAAACGCTTTGTACTTTTTTTTTTTCAGTTGATCCTAGAGAACCGGGGAACACCAGATCCGATGACCCTAAAGGGCGAGCCATACATCCCCCGGTAAGTCGGAGTTTATTTCTAAATGATGAGAGCGAGCCCCACTGGGGGCGTCATGCCCACAAGTCCACGCAATGCAAGTCGAGATAAAAGTTGCAATCAGTACACGAGCGTCTGCCTGCATGAAGATTCAATAAAATGCACCTTAAACAGCCGTCCCAGATTGTGGTACCCAGAGCAACTAGTCATTCGGTAGCATTTTCTTCAGACAATTCAGCTTTCGGGCAGTGAAGGTCTGAAATTTCCCCAGGCCTCTAAGGATATGGTAGGACTGCATGTTATGGACTTGTCGGTAGGCATTTAAGATTTAGCGAGGGTATAATAGAAGACGAGAGGTTTCTGCAGTTGCATAGAAATCATATTCCGTGCTGTCGAGGATATCGCAACACGAGGAAAGCTTGGGGTTCGATTCTTAGTTTACAAACCGGTCGGAAGAAATGTGTCGGTATAGATTATTCACTTAAGCGCGAGGACAAAGAAAGGTCTGATTAATTTGAACAGGTGGTATGGGTAAAACAGTACAAGCCTATGCACCAATGTTTTGCGAACATGCTGAAGCAACAATGAATAAAGTAACAGCAGTGCGCGCGACTGGGATAAAGTCTTAGACGCTGGAGAAGAGAACTGGTCCTGTAATTACATCCACAATATCATTAACATATATGACAAACAACAAAGGACCTAAGACACTGCCTTGCGGAACGCCAGTTGACTCGGGGAGCGATTGTGAAAAGTCATTATAAGCTTTGCTTAAAATGTTTGGCGGAAATATCGAAAGTTCTTCAAGGTTTATCAGATTCATGCATACAGCACCAACAAGACTGAGGAAGTGCTAGAGGATGATGCAAAAACGCTATTGGAGCCGACATAAAATAGAAAAAAAAACACAGAAAAATTGAAGCCTAAAGGCAGTTAAAAAGCTTGTATTGGCAAAGCTACAATGGAGGCACTGGGGCTCTTCGATTTAGTCTCGGACACACCGCGGACTCTCTGAGAAGCAGTCCGGCATTCGATTTTCCTAAGTATCCCTATGGCTTCGGGAAATCCTCGGACTCACCGCGGATTATCCGTGGTGAGTCAGAGACGGTAAATCGAAAAGCCCCTTTTACCAATGCGGATAAAAAATCCTGAAGCGTTTAACTATAGAAATGGGGCAAGACTGCTTACGGGTCATTGGATGCCCCAGTGAGGCCGTCGTAGATCAGCCAACATTACAACGCCTATGCCGGTGATCCGCACGGCGTTGAAGCGAAAAAAGAAACAGTTATGCGGGGTCAATTTCCAGCCTCAATGTGATAATAATGCACTCCAAACGCAAACGTTGTGATGGGTAGTATATTGGCTTTTGATGGCGACCCCAAGGACAACGGGGATGAAGAAGACCGCTGAGCAACAGCTCAAACCAAAACTCGTATGCATTTGCGGCCAATTTATCCCTAGTTAATGGAATCCTGAGGTGGCCTGTACAACTTCCAAAAAAAGTTAGCAATAACGGCACCACAGTGTATTTGCGACTGGATTGCATGTGACCGCTGCGTATTGTTGCCTACTGGTGCACTGCGGTTAAGGCCGGATGCACCGGATAATATGTAAAGTCTAGTATAAATGCGAAAGGATTGGGTGCCCCGTTAGGCGAAAATACAGGAGTCGTGAGCCGCGAACGGCTTTAAAATTCAGCCTGCTTTGTACTGCAAAGGAAAAAAGACTGCGGAAGTACTGGGAATTGGACCCAGAGGGTCGCTGTGAGACGCAAGTGACGTAACTATTGTACGCCTAAGACACAGCTAACGCGGCTTTCCAGGTACCGTTAAGTCTGCAGAAGTGATCTGAATGATCAAGCATTATGGCCTTTCCTAGCCTAACTTACTACAGCATCGCCTGTGTCATGCTAGTTTCAGGAAGTTGTAATGAGATGGTTTCGCAGTCCCTATGGAGTTTTTATTTACCTTCAGGCAGGACAAGTAGCTACTCGAGGAACTGGCCAATGGCCATTACAGCCGCTATCAGCTGCTGAAGGCCGCTTCAATACTTTCGTGTCATGACAATTTCGCATTCAAAACACATAAGCCCTATTTACGGAGACTACCTGTTACGCCTCCTCCCGATGCGTAAAATCTCCATGTTGCCTAAATTAATCCTTAGTCAATTTACGATGCCCCTTAAAGTTCGGCACATAAAAGCACAAAAATTCCATAGTTGACGGCTTCACGTTTCAGTGACGTCGTTTTAGTGAATCACTTGAACTTGTCATCTGCAATTATTCGCAAGGTATGTTAACTACAACATCATGGGGTACGGTTATAACGTCACGCACCAAAAATACTCTTACAAAGTGAGAAGATGTGGAATTCAAAAGTTGCTTGAAACACTTGACACAATAGAAATTGAAAAATAACCTCATCACACAGGTGTCGCTGTGGTATATTTGCAAGACTCGATACGTTTCGGCTGTAACACATGATTTTCCTCGTTTCTCCGGATGTACGCTTACTTGTCTCTGGAATCCCGCAAAAACACGCGCCATACTGTTCATAGATCGAAAACCCTAACATAGAGCGGTGTAACTATTTATTGTGCGGTTAGGGGGTTCATGAACATAGGACTGAACATTGCTTTCGCCATCTCGTGACTTCTGTATTTGCTGTTTTATCATTTCAGACGCTCCGACAGATCTCGTGGTCGACGTATCATGCCAGGACAAAGTTGACATCGCCTGGAAATACAACTATCCTAATGCGGACGGTTTTATGCTTGCCCTCTGCCCCGACCCCGACCTTCCGTGCCAAAACACAACACTGGATGCCGTTGAGAGGAAACACACTGTCCAGCTTCTAAAACGGGACGCGGAATATATCATTTTTCTTTCGGCCTATCTGGATTTGATTGACGAACGTCAATTCAGCAAACCAGCAATCACGCATTTTTCGTCTTATCCCGAGGGTGAGTACGGATAACTTCCATGCATGTTGAGTACACAATAGGCAAATCCAAGACTGTATTGCGAATGATTTTTCTAGGGCACAATACCCCTTGCACATATATAAACGACGGGGCTGCAGTAATTGTGAATTGTGTTGATGTTGGGCATAAAGATAAGGCTAGTGTCAAACTACGAGGAATTGCTATTTTTTGTAGCTGCCACAGAGGTTCGCTAAGTCAACGGTGCTCGTAAACCATTGTGAAACCGGTCGTACCATCAATGTTTATTTACTTTGACACCCTACAGGCAATGGAGACGTGATGATTGCCTTACTTTTCTCCAGTTATTTTGGGGAGATGTGCACAATTTTAAAGCGAACCTGCAACACTTACCATCGGCTATTCGGAATGTATATTGGGGAACAGTTTATTGCCCCAGCTATGTCCTCCCTCAAGAATTATGAAAATCCTTTCACTATCACTGAAACTACGGGCGATGAGAAATCGCGCATAATTATTCGTTCTCAACTCGGCCCTGGACAACGCGATAAAAGGTGCGAGCTCTCTCCCGAAGAGGGGGGCGGCTCGCGGCGTTCATATCGGTGGCCCCTGATTTATCCCATGCGGGGGAGTTTTCTTCTATTCTACGCAACGTGAAGGTGTCTATTTCCGCTCTGGTGCAACAAAAAAGCAGGCATGGCTGCCTGCTCGCAATCGCACGCGCAGGCTGGTAGGGGTTTTTTGAAGCAATAACCGTTTCTTGTGTAGTGGTCTCGTTGAAAGGGGAGTATTGAGTCCGCCACTCGAACTCCCCGCGCACTCAAAACACAAGAAACACCAAAACTGTGTGTACAGGTTCAGGCACAGAAGAGGCTGTTACACAGAACCGACGATGGTGGACCACCAAAGGAAATGCGAGAAATAAGCCGCAAAGTTGTCCAGCGACAGTCAATAGGACCGCCATGGCCGAAATGACGTCGTTTAGGCCATGCCATGGGTGCATTAATGAGAATTGAAGACAGCGCGGTTGGTTTTTCCGCGTCTGTCACTGATTTCCGCGCATACCGCTTCACTCGTACGTGTAATATTTGGCTCGGGTATTCCTGGCAGCGTAATCTAAACGCCGCGCAGGTTTACTTGCACTGCACCGTGTGTTGTGGGGCCCATTTAAGAGCCATACACCGGGATAGACGGCAAAGGCGTCGTCGGGGTTTCGTGAAACAGAAATTAAGCCACCCGGAATAATTTTGGCCACCCAATCATTAGTGGCGCAATCTTGACAAATATGCGTTTTCACTTCTCGCTTCCTCCTGAAAAGCAGCTACCGGGGCCGGGATTGAACCCGCCGCATTCTTGGCCTCAGCAGCCCAACCCCTTGGCCGGGCTTCCAGGCTTGGCTTCCGGGGCGGGTATTGACCAAATGCAGGATGTAAGATTAATTCGCCTCTATAAAAAAATTGTCCCATGACTGAAAGCTTTACGATTAGCGTTCAAATTTTAATGAAGGTCGCATTTTGGGTCCATTTGGTTCATGGCGACCGGAGGGTGTGGGGGGGTGCAAAGGGGGGTAACTAGCTCCCCCCCCCCCCAGCCATGAAAGTTCAGACCTTTTTTAGTTTGAACAACTTTTCAGCAGTGCATGCATGGTCAATATGCCAAGATCATTGGATCAAGAATTGAGAACTATAGAATTGCCGAAGTACGCGCGTTCGCTTGCCGGCCGCAGCGGCCGCCTTTTTGATGGAGGCGAAAAGCGAAAACACCCGTGGGTTCGAGATTTCGACTTACGTTAAAGATCACCTGGTGGTCCAAATTAAGCACTCCACTACGGCCCGCCTCATCGCCAGTGTAGCGTCGGCGCGTGAAACCTCATAATCAAGAACCATAGAATTAGGACCGTTCGAAAGCCTTCACTGTGATGGGAAATGCGACTCGCAAGAACGAAGAAAACCGGCCAAGTGTGAAGGCGGGAGAGGGATGTTTGTTTGTGAAAACAACCATTGGGGTGAAGGTCCAGGTTAGGCAACGATCTATGCATGGGGAGGACTGCTCCAAAACAGTCTCCAATATATCAATCGGCGGGTCCTCTGCGAGCGCAGCGGCAATTTGTTGCGCAGGTGGAACAAGGTGTGGCTGTTCCGCGTGAAAGAGAGGCTAAAGCCCCTTCTACATTGTGCGATTTTCCCTGCGAATTCTTAGATGCGGCGCAGCTCGTGTGAAAAAACCGGCTTTTTTTGTTGGTGTGTCAAATTGCCAAATGTTTGGAATCGTCCAGCATCCCCAGCGAACTCCGGCCGTGCGGCGTGGAGGTACCGGACCTGTGGTCAATAGGAACACAGCTAGGTGGAAGTTACTGCATCGCCATCTGCACGCTTAGCAACCAAATGGCGCTGCTTGTATGAGCGCAGCATAAGCGCGGGCGCACCAGAACAAATGCACGTGCGTTTACAACACGATGTCGCACGCCGTTTTCGACAAATGTTAAATCGTTGTCCGTACAACTGGCGGACATCACAGCAGAGAATTAGTACAGAACACGAGAAGAACCGTCCAACGTATGCCAAGGTGTGCTGGGCACGCACAAGCGAACCTAGGGTCTATTGATGTGTTTGTCGTCTCTGCTATGTGTGCGTATATTGATAAATAATTGGCGATTGTTATATGAAGCCGCAAATAGTCATATTTACTGCAAAACCGGCTGAAACAAGTGCCCAGAAAGTAGAATAACATCTATTTTCAAAATCACGACAAGCTTTGCTCGTGGCAGTCTTAATTCAGTCTGCAAACCATGTGCCTCTGAAAAGTGAAAATCGCGACGTTCGAAGGCCCTGTAGGCGAAATTTCCAGGCATTGCGAACTTCACAAGGGCGTATGTTCGGTCCAACAAATTCGCAGACAAAAAACGCACCATGTAGAACTGGCTTCACCTTGGAATTTAGTCATCATCACCATCATCATCATCACCAGCCCATCTACGCCCACTGCAGGGCAAAGGCCTCTCCCATTATTCTCCAATTACCTCGGTCCTGTGCCAACTGTGACCAATTTATCCCCGCAAACTCTTGATCTCATTCTGCCCATCTAACTTTCTGCCGCCCCCTGCAACGCTTGCCTTCTCTAGGAATCCACCTGTTACCCTTAATGACCAGCGGTTATCTTGCCTTCGCATTACATGCCCTGCCCACGTCCATTTCTTCTTCTTAATTTCTACTAATATGTCTTTAACACCAGTTTGCTCCCTGACCCACTCCTACTCTCTTCTTGTCCCTTAATTGTGACAACCTATCATTTTTCCGCTCCACTGCCCGCTGAGTCGTTCTCAATTTAAGTTGAACCCTCTTGGTGAGCCTCCAAGTTTCTGCCCCGTAGGTGAGTACCGGCAAGATGCAGCTGTCATACACTTTCTTCTTTAGCGACAATGGTAGGGCGCTATTCATTATCTGAGAATGTCTGCCATATGGCAAAACCCCACCCCCATTCTGATCCTTCTAATTATTCTGCCTCATGGTTGGGATCTTGGGGTCACAACTTGGCCTAAGTAGATATATTCGCCTTACCACTTCCACTGCCTCCCCGCCTATCTCAACTGCTGTGCTGTCCCGAGGTTATTGATATCATTACTTTAGTTTTCTGCATATTAATTTTCAGGCCCACGGTTCTACTCTGTGTCGCCCAGTGCGGAAAGCATGCTTGCCAATTCGTCCCCCGAGTTACTTAGCAAGGCAACGTCATCAGCAAATCTGAGGTTACTGAGGTATTCTCCATTAACCCTTACATCCCACCTGTTCCCAATCCCAACGTTCTGAATACTTCTTGTAAGCATGCGTGAATAACATTGGAGAGATTGTGTCTCCTTGTCTGACACCCTTCCTTATAGGTATTTTGCTGCTCTCCCTATGGAGGACGATGGTAGCTGTAGACCCATTGCAGATATCCTCTAGTATTCTTACATAATGCTCATCTACCCCCTGGTTCCGTAATGCCTGAATGACTGTTAGGGTTTCGACCGAGTCAAATGCGTTCTCATAATCTATGAAGGCTAAATATAGGGGTTCAGTATACTACTCAGGGCACTTCTCTATCACCTGATTGATCATGTGAATATGGTCCATTGTTGAATAACCTTTACGGAACCCTGCTGGTTCTTTAGGTTGACTGAAATGTAAGGTTGCAGAGATTCGGATAGCGATTACCTTGGTAAATACCTTGTAGACGACTGACAGTAAGCTGATCGGCCTGTAATTTTTCAAGTCCTTCATGTCGCCTTTCTTATGGATTAGGATGATGTTCGCGTTCTTCCAAGATTCCGGTACCATTGCGGTCATTAGGCATTGCGTATAGATGTTGGCCAGTTTTTCAAGTACAATTTCTCCGCCATCCTTCAAGAGGTCTGCTGTTATCTGATCCTCACCAGGTGCTTTGCCCCCTTTCATTTCTTTCAAAGCATAATTCCTTACTTCTTCGGTCGTTACTGGTGGGATGTCTATCTCCTCTGAATTACTATTATCCTGTTCGGCATTATCCTGTATGTCCCGGCTACTGTACAGATCCCTATAGAACTCCTCGGCCACTGTGACTATTTTATTCTTATTTGTGATGACATTGCCTTGCTTATGCTTAAGTGCATACATCTGATTTTTCCCCACGCCAAGACGTCTCTTCACTGCTTTCAGGCTACCTCCGTTCTTTATAGCGTATTCGATCCTCTCCATATTATGCTTCCGTATGTCAGCTGTCTTACGCTTATTGATTAAGTTCGAGAGTATGGCCCCCAAAGTTCGAGGGAATTTAGTATGGCCCCCGAAATCTGGCATTCGCGTGCGGCACACACCAGCACCAAGACGGCTGTAGCTACTGACGCCACCCGATATCTCCCGGGACCGTTGAAAGCGGTGTCTTCAGAGATCAGGAGGGCGTTGCTAACAAGGTGCGGGATCCACTGGCTGGAGGGGGAGGGGAACATCAGGAGCAGATGAAGCACTTAAGCGGTCTGGACAACAATTTTAGCCACAAGAGAGCAACGGGGGAGTGCCATTGCTCCTTTGCGGGACTAACTGCGTTGCCACAAACATTAGTCCCTTAAGGGAGTAAAAGCGATGGGACGAACGGTTACTCTCCCGACCATTCGTCCTTAGCGGACGAACGGTTGCCAAGTTCCGTTATCCTCCATGCACAAACCGGGAGCGGTGAAAAAAAAAAAACACGCTGTCAGGGAATCGAACCACGGCCCTCAGCAACACCAACCCAACGTGCTACCGACGGGAACAGACGGAGAATTGGGTCAAAAATGGGTAGTCAAGTGCAAAACGTTTGATACTCTGCACTCGGCATAGTTGAGTGTATTGCTGGCGTCGGAATTCCTAGCCATTCAACTGCGTGTAATTTACGCTCTGCTATCTCTATACATTGTTCCTGAGCTTCGACTGCAAGTAAATGCTCACAAGCATAATTTTCCGCGTAAAAGGAAAGGAAACCAACCGCCCCCGCAGCGGCAGGAGATTGAGTGGTCTAACTACGCACACGCTTTCGGTAAAACTAAAACTTTCTTAATGTTCGCAACTTACCCCAATGTCTTTGGTCTCATATGTGCGAGTTCATGGTCGTCTGTGCGAGAGAAATAATAGGAGAACAGGGCTTATGTTCCTGCGTGGACGAAACAAATTTCGGTGCTGCTGACTCCACCTATAGTGTTGCTTGTCGGGACTGGAAAATGCAGCTGGATCTTAAGGCTGTTGAGGCATTGTCATTGCTTTTGTACGAATGGCATTTACGTCCCGCTAATGAAAGCTAACAGCAAAGCCCTTACCTGTAGTGCGCGCTTACGATTTGTCGTTGTCGCTGTTGCCGTTGGTGACTTTTCTCGGCCGGTATAAACACGGTATAAACCGTATTCACTACACTTAGTGAGTAAAGTTTTTTTTTTTTTGCTGCATTACTTTGTCATGTGCGCGAAGTCGGGCATTAACCTGTAATATTGCTCGCGACAGCTAGCTGCGTTACACGTCGTAGTAACGTAAACAAGAGGGGTTTGTCGACCTCGAATCTCCGCTCCGTGCCACGAGCCGACTCTTCACTTAGACAAGGCGCTTTCTTGTGATTTTTAAAACTAAGATTTCTTCCTATGGCACTGTATGAAGGATTCTGTATTGGCAGCTGCGTTTGTTTGCAAATTATGAAACTGTGCGCAGACATGTGTGGCAGATCGCATCGCAGCGACGCCATTACAGAGGAGAGTAACTGCTCGGCTTTTCGTACTCCCGTTGCTCTATAGATCGGCGGGGACGAACATTTACTTCGCGAAATATGCACACGGCACGAAGGCCCCCATAGTTACTCCTCTTGAGGAGCAACGGTCGCTAGGGAAGACTAACGGCTGTAGTTACTCCTTTTTTCATCGTTTTTGGCTAAGACTGAAGGTCATCGAATTTTTTCTCGACTTCTGATGTTAACCACCTTTGTATTTGTATCTGTTCAGCGTTGTTTTCGATCATAAGCGACTGGATGCAGAGATCTTCGGACATCTGATGGAGGCGGCAAAAACATCTCTGTTCAGCAGGCCCCTCGCCCGTCGCCCTGTTCTTTGAAACTATGTTTTGTTTGTGGAACCCTCACCGTTTTTTTCCCGCTTTATTGAACAACATAAATCTCAGAACCATTTGTAGGTCAGAACGCAAGCCATGCAAGCTGGTTTGAAATTTCTAGGCACGTACATGGGTGCTCATAAACGCCAGACCAAAGAGGTTCACGCGAGTGCAGTGTTTCTTTTAACTTTGCGCTCGTCTGGACTGGCGTACAGCGAGCCGCCCCGCGCGACCGTGATTTTTATTTCGTTCGCGTAAGACGTAAACTCACCTTTACCGTGACCTAGAACGTTTGTGTTCAATGTATGCGTAAATATTTTATTTGCAGTTTTAGTAAGTTTACTGTTCTGTTCAATAGAAAATAGTGTCTCATTTATTTAGGCATGGCGGGAACTTGCCGTTTCAACTTTTTTATCCCAACATTTTAACCCCCCTCTCGTGTATCTTCAGAGGTTGCCCACCCCTTACACTCCCCAGGCCCATTTGTGTGGACGTGAGCACCCCCCTTATTGGAATAACGTTTTGGGGACGCCTATTTTTGGGCTAACACCATAAAAACGGTGGCGCCACTTATTACAACATCGAAATTTCGCTTCTCAAATGCAAAGGTTGCAGAATATATATATTTTTTTGACTGTGGGAAAGTCGGCGGCGATTCGGAACAAATCAGCAAATTGGATTCATGGAGCTACCCGGGGTAAACGGAACAAGCACGCGCTGTCAGTTTTCTGGCCATTCGGGAGACTGCTAATCAGAACTCTCCTTCGAAACACTTAAAGGAGCCATGAAGAGAAAACAAAAGTTTGTTTTATTCGAAAGATTATGTGTTTCATAGTACCCCAAGCGCTTTCCGGAAGCAAATGATGCTTTATTCACTGAGAAATAAGGCAATTTAAGCCAAAATTTTAAATCTCCCGCTAAAATTGCACATTTCGTCACGTGAACAATGGCGTCATACGGGACGGTCCATGAAATAGATACTTAGTATGTCGACTCCATATGGCACCCACACGCGGGAGTCGACCGAGACAGCGGCCATTTTAAAAATACTAGTAAAACCTAGTGCACCCGCAGCCCTAGTCATGGAATCGCCTGATCCGGAGAACAAAACTCTCGCCGCGGAGCTCGGGCTTGCATTTAACAACCTCACACCACTTGAACGCTCAATGCTTCTAAGTGCACGAGCGGCAAGAGTTGTGGGATACGCGGTGGACGGGAAAGCGACCATTCCGCGATAGCCACAACAGACGAACGGCACCGCTGCCTCGTCAGCCCCGTCGCGACGGACGAATACAGACTGGTACGTATGTGCCGTATTTTCAATTTCAGTAGCAGTATCGCTTATGCCAGTTGGCCGGTGTCGTGTATGGAAAGCCGTTCGCTCGAGCTCTCTGCTTCGACCAGAAAGATTCGAGCGTCAATGCGCGGTGTGTACGGCAATTTTTTTCCCCAAGGTCAGAGCGCTTTTGACGAAGTCGGCGACGAGCGCCAGCATGTCCGGGTCCCTGCCGTAATCGCTTCCTTGCAAATGAAGCGAGCACACTCGTACTTCCTTTAGCTCTCTTTCTCCTCCGTTTGCAAAGTTCACAAAACGTAGCCACTTGCTTCGCCGAGGTTCGCCGTTGGGCAGCACATGAAAGGAGATCTCACCGGCGGGGATGTCGCACTCCCTCGACGATTTTCCCGTACTACATGGGCATTTCATAACACAGCAACGAAATTTCATTGTAAAGTACTCGAACAAACTGAAGTTTTTAGTGGTTGTAAACTGTAAACGAGCTCGTAACGACAGCAGCAAGCCAACACGACCTCCATACCGAAACCTGTGCGACGAGTGACGCTATCTCGTTGCTGCTCTGTGTTCCTTACTCCCCTTGTTTCTATTTTTACCTTTGCTGGTTGGCGATATGACGACCAACCTCCTGTGAAGGGATTACGATACCAAGCAAGGTCGCGGCTGTGCGTGCTGGGACGGTTCGTTGGCCCCGAAGAGCCTTGTACCCGGAAATTCGTCTGCGCGACGGTGGCGACGGCGAGATGTCGAGTTCGGCTGGCGGTAGTTTCGTACGCATTGGCATACACGCTTGCGTGTTCGTTCGGAACTTCAACCGTTTACTCCACCGTTCTTTGTCATAAAAAGAATGTGCAGTATGTTTCACGGGCATTTAGCTCGCTATGCAAACTCTAAGCCCTGCCTAACAGGCGTTTGCTTTTGCCGGCCTCCGCCAATCGCAGAGCATTCTCGAGTGACATCATAGGTTCTGTTGCGGAAAATAGCTGGTGGGTCGCATGGTCATTTCCTTTTTTCCTAATTATGTAGCTTATTTGAGCGAAGTTTGCGTTATAAGTGGTGTCGTTATGGTTCTAACGAGGCAATCTTTAGAATGAACCAAACTTGTGTTTTCTCTTCATGGCTCCTTTAATCAGTGATCCTCCACTAGTGCACGAGGACGCGGGTTTGATTCCCAGCCGCGGCTTCTTTTCTGATGGAGGGGAAAAGCAAAAATCCCGTGTGTACGAGATTACGGCCCACGTTAAAGATCCCCAGGGGGTCAAAATTAATCCGGAGCCCTCCACTACGGCGCGCCTCATCGCCTGCGTTGCGTCGGCGTGTTAAACCCTACAATCAATCCATCAATCGATCTTCTACTACTGGGCACCTCTAGCCAAATTTTAGCTTCGATGCGGGAAACGCCCAATTAATAAACATTTTGTCAACAGCAGCCTTAATATTCTTCTCATCCCATTGCGCGGTGCTTGTGTTCATAATCCGATCCTCAGACCTATTTTTTTTTACAGTTCACCTTTTAAACAGAGTGCCATGCCCTATCGAAAATGCCACTGAAGGTCTGCTGGCCACGTGTTTTTCATCCGTTGATGCTGCATAACGAGACTTTTAGCGTTACTCGTCTGACCTTGTCCGCTCACGCGCACAATCTCCTGCGAACATTGAAGGGCTCTAGATGCAGACATTTTAAGATTTTTTTTCTTTTTTCTCTGCTTCATTTTGCACATCCGGCTGCAAACACTAAGCAAGTTTTTGAATAAGCACTTGTGTATTGACAAGAATTTTTCACCTTTTTATTGCAGTTCCTGATATTAAAAGCTTAAGCTTGACTGCCTTGAACTCCTCGTCGATACAAGCGACCTGGACCGAAGAGTGGGTACACAAGATACAATTCTCTGTCTGCACGACGCCGACAAAATGCCATGAACGTATAGTCCTGGGAAATCTTGGGCAACTCACCTTCACTGGCCTCGCCCCCGACACTGCCTACACGATCCTCGCCCAGGCCCAAGTGACGCGTAATAACAAGACGTGTCGAGGCGCCCGACAAAATCGTACTGCCCAGACGTTCCCAATGCGTAAGTTCAATTCTAATTCTCCAAGTAGTTTTTAGAGCTATACGTTCCAAATGGGAAATGATGTATTAAATTCTGTCATCCATGGCAGCCGGTGGCAGAAAAAAGGACATGGTTTTTTGTTTGGTGACTTATGGATCATGGCTTTTAAAAGCTCTTTCAGAGTCCAATCGGAGGTGAGGCAGTGATTGTGGAAAAAAGAAAGGGTGAAAGATAATGAGCGCTAACGCGAGCTTGGACACATTTTCCAGTGAAGCTTGTATATATGCGTCCCTTGGGCGTTTCCAGTCACCTTGCGCCACGTGAACCAAGATAAAACATATGTTGCTCTTCTTCGGTTGGATTAGTCAAGAAAGCAGCATTTTTTTCCGGTGCCAAAGAACAGCCGATAATCCTATGGAAACCAATAAAATCGTTACGCCATGCGCAGTGGTAGCCAGTAACAAAAACAATTAATTTCTTAGGGTCCCCTGTTTGTAATTTGGAGATCCAGAGGTAATCAAAACTCTCGACATTCTGGCAGTTAATTTAGAAAAGCGACTATACCTACCCGGTGTAAACATGTTAGACTGTGACTTCGGCTGCTACAAACTTGCTGTTTTTAGCACGGAATATGCGTAGGGAAAGAAAGGTATCCCGCTGGAAGATGTAAAATAGTTGTCACTTTTTCAGTGTTTTGTCTTAGTCGAAATATTGTTCTCGGTAACCGGGACACATTTGGCAACGTCGTGCACCTCGTGTAACAGAATCTAACCTGGAGGAAATTCGGAAGTTGTCACACTCCGGCACTAGTTACGGAATTTTTCGGGTTTTAATTGGAATCAGATTCTATGCTAGTCTGCTGTAGGCAAAATGGATCTTTTACAGACGTCGTTACGGCTATAATGACAGGTACAGAATGTGCCGGTCAAGTTGTGGGGTATATGGCGCTGCAGCTATGATTTCTAGATGTGCCGAAATCATGCGGTCATTGCGACACTAGCCCGTCTTCCGAGCCATGTCTTTATTGATTTAAACGGTATCTTCAAAGAAAGTTTTCGTCTAACTGCAGCGTGGTTTAATATAAAATGACAAAAATATGAGAGGATGAGTGAAAACTTTATCCAGAAGATTCAGGTGCCGATGGTAGGACGCTTGTTCGGTGGGAGACCTCCTCTAGTCCGGGAAGCCCTGGTCCGAGCTGGCTGCCCTGACCTTCTCCACCAGTGTACGCTTAATTGTGAGGTCGGCGCTGGCTAGCAGGCCCGCCCGCTGCTCGTAAGTTGGGTGTGAATTGGGGGTAAAGGGTGGGGTGTTCTGGTGCTCCCATATCTTGCGGTAAAGGGCGCCAGGTTGGGGACAGAAATTACTTGTGGCGTAGTACAGGGTGGGACACAACATGGCATGAAGGAGAGTGGCGTGGGGATAGAAATTTTTGTGAAGTCGGCGAAAGCCAGTCGCTTCGGCGCTGGATAAATGAGGATGTGGAGCGGGATCTGCCGTCATTGTTGGCCGTAATGGGCGAGGATGTTCTTATATGAAAAGAGTAGTGGGCTTGGGAGGGCGAAGGGGCAAGGTGTCTTCGCTTTCTTCAGAAACGGCTTGCTGGGTATGAGCTGGAACAGCGGCATGCGCCCTCTCGTTTTACTCGAAGGACTCGTGTTCGGAGGTCCAGATGATGTGGATTTCCGGGAGCTGGCGCACACTTTGCAGAATTTTGAGGGCCGCGGGGGATATGCAACAAAGCAGGAAGTTGCAGCAGGCGGCTTGGGAGTCACTCATTACCGTAAGGAAGTCGTTTCCATTGGTAGCGGCCACAGGGATGGCAAGTTCGCCTGCTGCCTCAATAAATATCGTGGGAAGGGTAGTGGCCGTCAGTTCTGCAACGTCGGCGTCGGTTACGCGCACGGGTTGGGCAGCTTGTTAGGGGCACGGAGAGTCATCCGTGTAACGAGTAAAGGGCGGGGGGGGGGGGGGGGGGGGGGGTTCGAAAGCGCCTTGGCCTCTGTCCGCGTTTTGGGGGAGGCCTGTTGCCAAGCCGAGAAAATGCAGCCTTGCCGGTTGGCGTGAGCTTGAGCCGCGTGGATTTGGAAGTGTGATGAGCTTCTTCCAGTTCCTGCCATGTATTATGGACGCCGAGCTGTAGACCGTTTTTTTTTGTTACTGCTTTTGGAGGTAGTCGAAGGGCGGCCTTGTAAGCTTGGCGTATCGCGATGTTTAGGCTTTATTTCTCCAAGGGTTTCAGGCCCACGTACGGTGTCCCATACGCAACTCGGGTAATGAGGATGGCGTGAATGATGTGAAGAAT
This sequence comes from Haemaphysalis longicornis, assembly GCA_013339765.2. Taxonomy (NCBI): domain Eukaryota; kingdom Metazoa; phylum Arthropoda; class Arachnida; order Ixodida; family Ixodidae; genus Haemaphysalis; species Haemaphysalis longicornis. The sequence continues at coordinate 127,125,433 of CM023455.1, forward strand.
GTCAGTTTCTTGTAGGCCAAATCGCTGATTGGAGACCCTGAGGGTGAGGTCCATAAGTTGGTTGAGAGTCCGTTGGCAGGAAAGGATAGTCTGAGCGCCTGATGCATCTCAAAAAGAAAAAAAAAACTGCGCGCGAGTTAACGGTAACAAGAACACATGAAAACAGCACAAGAGCAGAATCGCAACTAGTTTATTATTACACACATCAAAGCCTTGTATGCCCAAGCGCCCAATCGACACGCCCACACGCGTCACAGCTCTCGGCGCACTCAACCACACGTGCAAAAAAAAACCGTAACAAAAAAACCCCAAAACAAAATTTGTGGTGCACGAATGGCAAAAACGGCAAATATAACCGCATCATACATGGGTTAAGACCCCCGTCCCACCCCAGTGGCGACCCAGAGCGTTAGGTTGTCGGCGTATATAGCATGGCCTAGGGTTCGGATTGCTTTTAGTAGGGGTGGTAAGTCTTTCATGCTGGCGTTGAAGAGCAGTGGAGATACTGCCGACCCCTGTGGAGAGCCGTTTGGTGTGGTTTGGAATGCGTCGGATCTGAGGAATATTTTTAGCAGTTGCGCAATATTGTGAATAATTTCATTGTAATAGGATCTTTAACAACTTCATTCAGAATGAAGATTTCCAGAACTAAAACTACATTCATGCAACCTGCCTTTTCAGTCTCTGCCTAAGGTAATGCTATTGGCAGCTTAGTTGCTTGTTAATAACACTTACTCCCTTTTTTCTTCTCACAGCGCCGGGTCCGGTCTCAAACCTAAAATATAAAATTGTGAACAGCGTTTTTCTCAACGCTCTCTGGGACGCCCCAAGTGACACCCCTCGTGTGGACGGCTACACCATAGAGTGCAGAGAAGTGGGGGGATCGTATTACGTGGGTGGAAACGTGCTCGAGCCGAAGACGTCCTTGAACGTGACCGAAGCTTTGCGAAAGTTCGCAAAAACGTTCAACTGCTCAGTGCTGGCTTTCATCAATTCCACCCACCATGGACGAATTAATGGAACAAGGACCGTGTTTGAAGTCTCAACACAGCAGCTGGGTGAGCCATTATCACTACAGGTGTCTGAAGCCTCGGTTTACGCGCAGCGTTTAGTGCTTGATCTTGAATTTTTCAGACGCTAGTTTCTTCTATTGTAATGTCGACTCGTCGCAAAAACTTGACGTTGTGACTCCCAGGACTACGACCTGGGGTGCAAAGTCCAGTATGGAAATCTTTTCTCTTCTAGGAACAACGGAACAGAAAAAATACAGTGCAACAAGGTCAAACCAAGTCAAACTGTCAAACTGTAGCCAAGTCAAACCAAGTCAAACTGGCCAAGTCAAACTGGCTTTTTATGGCTGTACTCTGGCCACATGCAGACGTTATAGTAATTTAATTAATGATGGGATGGTAGGATAACCATGTAGGATAGTACGTCCTGCGAGTACGGGAAAGTTTTTTAAATAGCGGAGTTGTTGTACCGGCCGTAAATTCGTCTTTTGCAAAAAAACCCCATGACAGTGCGAACGCTCATGAGCTCGTGCACCGCAGCGACCACCGAGCGTCCACGAGCAGTGGCTTTAGCAAAAAAAGAAAAGAAAAATCTGGCACCAACACCGAGGAGCAAGAAAAAGCCCAGCCTTCGGGAGCACGTGCCTCGCGGCAACCACCGAGTCCCCGGCTCGCGCAGTGGCTTTAGCAAAATAACAATACTGAAGCACCAATGCTAAAGTAGAAAAGACGCCCTGCCTTCGTGAGGTCACCGCGGCCACCGCATTCTCTTGAAAGCATTATGGCTTGTTGAAGATGTGGCTACGAGTGTGCCAATCCTTCCCGAGACGACTTGCAGATCCCGCCACCTATATGTCTCGAGTTGACGACAAAGGACATGTGGTAGTCTACAAAGCTGAGGGTTGTATTTGTATCCACCACTTTCCGCAAAGAAACAAGGACCGCTTGATGCATATGACCATTACTAGCTTCGCAGCCATGTAACTGAACAATGATAATATATATATATATATATATAACATAATATCATGTAATATATTATCATATAATATGTTTTTCGGGTGGGCAGACGCCGGTCTAACCACTGTAAGCAGGCACCACGCCCAATGGTCATCACAGCCGGCCGGATCAGAGCGAGTCCTAGACAAACGAGTGCCATGGAGCGCGACCGAAACTTCCCGAGGGAAATGCAGTCATACTGATTGATACCTACACACAAGATTGTCGGTTGCATTCTCTCACTGACTGTCTGACCTTCGTTATTACAATAGATATACCTGTGAATGTATGAGCCTGTATGAGTCATGTTTGAGCGTGACCAAGGCTTATAGTATTGATAAAAAATAAAATAAAAATAAAAATACACCTATATACATATATACACATGGTCATTGGAAATCCTATGACCGTATGCCTTGTCAAGTAGTGTAGTAGGTGTCTATGAATTTTTATATTATGTCGTTGGCTATGTTTGTTTTGCGTAAGGTTATTTTTCACATGGTGTTAATAAATTTGTGGAGAAATATTCTTTGCTTATCGCAAAATCCGCGAAATAAGGCCTGTGTCTTTTCTTTTTAAAACGTTCAAAGGTGCTTCCTTGATGTACAATGCCCAAACACATCTATGTTACTATAGCTTTCACTGCGAGGAATTTGCGTTTTTACACACTCATAGTTCAACGTAAACTTACAAAGAAAACTAACATTTGTAAGTCATAAAAGCTTAGCCTGGCTCACGCATTCTGCAAAAATATTTAGGGCACTAGCCGCAACAATTAAGTACATGGTTAGTGTCCATTCAGATGTGTTTAATAAGTTTGCTGAAGCTGTATGACCTCTTTTTCAGATCCCCCGAAGTTCCTGAATGTTACTGTACTCTGCGAAAACCAAGCTAGCGTGACGTGGGACTACGAACTCTCATTCCTAATTACAGGCTTTGTGGCTAAATTGTGTTCGATGAACGAGTCTCATTGCGAAAACAGGACATTGCCTGCATCGGACCCCGAAGTGTCGTATCGGCTACAAGAATACGGCACGCTGTACAACTTATCCGTTGTGGCATACGTAAAGGACCATCTGCAGACAGTCTACTCTCGGCCAACTACGGCGACTTTCTTTTCGTTCCCCAAGCGTGAGTATTCCTAAGAGCGTTTGAGTTTGATGTAAGCGGCGAGGTTCTGTCGGAGTGACAATCCGGCCGTCAATATTTGGTAAATTTTATTAATGGAAGGATTTCTTCCATCAGATATCGCTTAACTGCAGTTCCACAGGGAACATATGCGCTTAGCTTCACCCAAAAATGTCATTTGTTATAAATATGGTTGGGTTTGTTGTTTATGTCTAATAAATGAAGCCGTAAGCGTATCAACTGACGTGAAGGAGGAGGAGGAATAGCATATGGCATTTCATTGATGTATAGTCATGCAGTCATTCACACGCCGCGTAACAGTGAAAAAAAAAACAGTTGGACGCGTTGACACGAAATTTAACGTAATCAAATTTTAGAACCTGTTAAAAATAGACGCACTCACAAGGTTTCTGCCATGTAATTTTGCATTTTATTTATACGTTTGGCAGTTGGGATTACTTGTGTGTTTAGATGTGGGATTTATATTTGGCGAGTACCTTTTTTGTACTCGGGTGTTACCCAGACGTAGTACCTATTGACAGAGGCCCTTCCGGTACACCGGAGTAAAAAATATGTATTTGGGATTACGGGAGAGCAATGTTTGTATTTTAGCTGTTTTACTCTTTCGAATATTTCTGGAAACACTGTTTTCGTTCTTCCCATTGGCGGTAAGCGGAGCGGGTGTTCTACGTGCGGTGCTTCTGGAAATACATAATTTGTGTTAGAGTACGAGGTTTCATGACTCGCAAAAATCGTGGACTGAGAAGAATTGTGCCGAGATTGTTCGGTTCTTGTCAGCCCAAGCAGTTTGCTTCGACAGTAGAAAGCATCTTTCGCGGATGCATGCACGGTAGCCAAGAAAAGGAGGGAATTTTGGACTTCAACGTATTAAGCGAATGAGCGAACACATTTTCCAGAATTTCAATAAGGTGGAAAGCTAGGGGGAAAACTCGGGCATGCCGAGGTTAAAATGTCTCGTCGGGATGGCTTTTTAGGCTACCTAAAGCTGCTTGGTTGGTTGGTTGCCTGAGAACATGGTACATACCCACGCGGGGGACTGGCCAAGAAGCATTGTACCTAATGAGAATGTGACCTATAATATTTTAGATTCCAAAATTTACAAAAGGAAATACAGAAGAGAAAAGATTTTTTTATAATATGGAAGTAGAGTCAGGAAAAAAAATTCTTCTTTTAAATTTGGTCCCAAGATTTGCATGAAAGGCGGATTCCCGAACTTGGGTGTGCACGGGCATTTGTTCTTACAAGTATGAGTTACGAGCAAAGCAGACAGTACACCGAAAGTGAAGTTTCCTTTATTTTAACATGTGTCCTTCGCAAAAAAAAAATTCAAGGTGTCCCGAATGACATCCCGCTTTGGAAACGGCTTTTTACAACTTTGTCTTTTCCTATGGCAATGTGGAGAGTTGACAAAAATTTGTTCGTAATTAAAAAAAACTATGCCACAACGAACGTACACCCAAAGCTAGTCGAGACATTCACCGAAAAATCGCGGAATCGGACGAGTCACTAGGGTCCTGCCGCTAATTTTGATGACCCCTGCCTCCTCTACCCCTCTCGTATCTGCGTCTGAAATACCGGCCAACCTGTAAGAAGTAGGCCATGTCAGCCAGGTGCATCTGAAGACATGTGTATAGGCTAGCCTGTTTTTTTTAAAATAAACTGTGCAAAAATCATTAACTCTTGTGTTCCTTTAAAACATGCGTACATTTGAAAATCAAAACAGAGAGACCGCTATCGATTTTCCCATAATTTAGGAAACTAGACTGTGCGGGCAGGATTTGAAACAGCGCAGAAAACCAAATTGCTTTATTTATGCATACCGCAGTTGATAAGCGTCTGCACTGAGGGGATCGAAGCGCAGCTCCATACTTTTGGCTACGTAACGGCCGCTACTTCTGTCTGTGTACGTTTATAAAAGTGTCTGTTCTCATTTTGAGACAGAGGCGCGACAATTTTGACTTTTAAGGCCTTCTGAAAGAGTAAGCCTCATTACAAACTATTTTTTTGTTTTTGTTATCGAGAAGTCTACATGTTTGAAAAAATAGACCTTATTTCCCGTATATTGCACGGGGTTGTGTGTAATTCATAAACATTTATGTATACACGTATGTTCGATTTCTTGTAGTCTTGCCCCACCGCCGTATCTCTGAGCGACGACCTCAATTTTTCTCTCTTCCAGTGCCCGAGCTTGATGACGTGAGCGTGAGCCCTCTAAACACCACCGCACTGCGTGCGACCTGGAAAGACAAATGGGGACACCAAATAGAATTCAACGTGTGCACGACACCTCACGACTGCCAGAGGCACACGGTTTTTGGATCGCTGCTGGGGTATACCTTCACTGGCCTCCTTCCAGACACCGAGTACAATGTATCTGCCCAGGCCGAGGTGACCCTTAACAACAAGACATGCAAGGGCCCACAGCAGAGTCGCAGTGCGTCCACTTTTGCGGAAGGTGAGAAGCTTCTTTATGAGGATTGGACAAGAATTTAAGGAAATACGGACACAAAAATTTTATGTTCATCAGTTATTGGTTTTGTCGATGCTAAATGGCCTAGCGAACCCGAAGCAGCACTTTAAATACTTCACCGCGGCATAGTTACTTACATGGAACGACGTTAATACCGTCTGTTTTGGTTTCCCACACTTTCAGCCTGAAGGGCTCAATTGATAGAACCGCGGTATGACCTAACACTTTTGTGCGGACGTCAATACAACGCGGAGGCCGGTAAAGGAGTTTTTTTTCGACCGCCCATCTGCCACAGCTGAGCGGCTGAGTTGCGTCAAGGCGTTAGGACTACTATTGCGGCGGAAATTTGATGACCGCTGCAAATAAAAGCCTTGATGGGGAGTTTTATTGCGATTCTGGGCTATAGAATCGGCTTCTTTCTCGTGTGACAACTTCATTTTTGCCAAGAGTGTCTTTCTGAGAAGCGGTTTTGCCTGTAGCTCTGGCTACGTGCATCAGTTCGTGAACGCGCCAGTGCCCAGTCGCCGCTCACCAGGCCGCGCGGGTGAAGTGACGTCACGAGTTTCTGACGATACTCGGAGACCTACAGCTACGTCACTTCTTTTCCCCTACCACGGAGGGATATCACGACGATGTCCATTTTTATCGCGCCACTCCGCGTGCTGCTCCGTCGGCGCGCTAAGCGCGATCAATTGTGGGTATGTTCCACGCGTCGCAAGCCGCTCATGTTTTAGCTAGGGTATTCTGTTGAGAAAAGGAAGCGTACTGTGTAATATTTTTAACACTGAAAACTGGTGTCAGTACTCGCTCAATGCGTTTATCCCTAACATTCCAGACTACATGTTCGTGGCGCTAAATGTGTACTAAAGTTTAAGGAACAAAAGCTGGAAACTTTGCGCTTACGTCGTTTGGCGCTATTTCAGAAATGTTCAGGTCCTCATGATTTCCGCGCTTTTATTAACAATGGAACATAAACCACCCAGGAAACCTTTGTTTTTTCAAAAAGCTGCCGAAAGAACAATTCGTTTGATTGAATCGAGGGTAAAGACATTATAAAACGGGTGCCCGGAACAATAACGTTGGTTTCCACACGTTTGTGGCAGCACCAACCCGACGGCTTATTGGCTTGCCACGTTCTTCATATGCTGCATTACTTCCTGGGTGTATTATACTTGCCCCTATGTTGGTGCTACACATCACCCATGATTGAATCAATGATGACATAGCACTTAAAGGAGCCATGAAGACAAAATACAAGTTAGGTTTATTAGAAAGACTGCTTAGTCCCGATAACAATGACACCAATATCATCGCAATCTTCGAGAAAATAATGGAGATATTCAAGAAAACGTGTGAAACCATCGCGACCCCTAGCCAATTTCCCGCAACTTTTTTATGACGTTACGGAACCTTGTGCGATTGGCGGCCGCCTAGCTGACCTGTCGCGACAACACATGACTGGGCGTCTGTTATAGGGCCTCTAGTTCCATTTGACCGCATCACTTGAATGCTAACGTGCAGTTAACGCACTGAAAATTATGTTTTATTGTTGGCCCGTATCACGTCATTCTTCCTCATAACACGTCACTGTGGCGCAAAATTTGAAAGTTTGAAATACTTCTTGCTTTTTTCTCGTTAAAAAACATCTTTTGTGGCTGTAATGGAGTAAGATACTGAATCCTAGTTCTGTCAAATTAAACGAAGTTGTATTTTCTCTTCGTGGCTCCTTTAAGAGGAATTAAAAAAAATAAGTAACCGGGATTGTAATCTTCATATGCACTGCGGGAAAACAGCTGGCATTGTTGTTGGCAACCATAAATATGGCATATTCATAGGCTGGCAAGCAAATTTAGCCGGATGTTTGCGGATTTTGGAAGCAAAACCATTATTAGTAAGTCGTAGTGTGATTTGCACATCTGTATTTTGTGCTTTTAAATATTGATTTGCATTTTGTGCGCTGTTAGAAGGACCTGTAGATGTTATATGGGAGCTTTGTAAAAGTTGGTTGGAATGCCACTGTTCTCTCGATGTAAATGTCCTTTGGAAGCATGTGGTTTGATTCGTGAGAGAAGTTTGTTTTCTTACGGCTGGCGTAGCAGGTATCCGGCATTGCTGTAACTACCAGAGTCTTGATTGCGGGAAAACTTTCTTCGGATGAAAACCTTACTGCATTTCTTACAGCGCCCTTGTAAACTGTGGAATCAGGCGTGCACAGTAATGCCCCTGCAAAAAAAGTTCAATTTCTTAGATGGATAAATAGATGTGTTATGGGTGATGTCTGCCTCTTCCGTGTTTTTCAGCACCTGGAAATGTCACGGGACTCAAGCATACCATCAAGAACGGCATTATCTTGATAGCCAGCTGGAACTCGCCGAAGGAAGTGAAGACGGTGAAAGGGTACACGATTAGCTGCGTAGATTCCAAGACGATGAAAAATGTGACAAAGGATGTCGAATCACTGCTGCCATTAGTAAACGTCAGCCTGAATCTTCACGAGCCCGTTGGAGAGTTCTATTGCGCCGTATGGGCTTACAACAAGGACAATAAAGGGCAGCGAGTGCCGGGGCCCAAGAGCACGTTTGAGGTCACCACAGACGGCATTGGTGAGTGAGGGCTGCGTCAGCTACTTGTGCTCGCTCGTGATGTCTTTGGAAACATTTAGAAATAGGAGTTGGTCCAGTTGCTCAGGGAGGCATGTGCACGGCTAATCGGGCAGGAAATAAGGCGACACTGTAGACACGCAATCAACATTTTATTACGAATTGTGAAGGTTAGTACCAACTTCAGGATTGTAGAAAGTAGTTTACTCCAAGTGGTTCACTGTCCGGATTTCAAAATGCGATTGCAATTTTGTACATTAAGATTCTGCAGCAACAAAATATACTTGAATTTCGGCGTATACCAACCACATCGCATCGTTGATTATATGAAAGTATAAGAGCGACGTGGTTACTATTAGTCTTGATAAGTCGACGTATTAGAAAATGTGAGAAATTGCAAACCGACGTTTTTGAATAGAAGCGAATAACTAAAATTGAGTGTTCACACACTCAAAGAGCAACTTTAATTGAGCGTCTGTGCCCATAAAAATATTAATCTGTTTTCGGGATATTTGGGGTACAGCAACTCCGGAATTAGCGGAAATTCAATGAAAACGTTTGGTTTATTTCCGAAGCTGTCTTATAGAACCATTGCTCATCCGATGGCGCTGATTGAAGTACACAAGTATCACTTGCGTGCACAAAAAATGTGAACAGGAGTTTCAAGCTTAACGACCAAGTAAAGAGGTGACTTATTCATCGTTTACCAGAGAAGGTTGCAGTTCGTAAGAGGAAGCCACAATTAGGTGCAGATACACAAAATTGTGAAAAGGTACGACCTCGGAGATTTGACGACACGTGAAGAAATGCGAATGAACGTTTTTATACGGTACAAACAGCTTTTAAGGAGAGATACCCGAGCACCTAAGTTGCGCGTTACTTTCGCTCATAGCATGTAGCAGATGTCTCTGGAAAGGTAGCCGGGAAATGCGAAGAAAAGTAGTAAATTGCGCCGACTAAAAGAATTGTACGCACAGGATGCGCTGTTCTGCCCGCAGCATATCGAGAACATACGGTATAAAAACAGCAAAAAGTCTGGCGATGAAGCATAGGTAATAAAATAAAGCACTAAGGATTATAGCGCAGTATCTTATGGGTCCACCTCTACAGTCGCACCTTAAAAGAGGGACACCAATAAACCGGTATAAAAGAGCATCGCTTATCTATCCTTGTATAGATGTTCCAGCCTGAGTGCCGTGTGGCGTTGCGATGAACCACCAACGTACTCCCCAAACGTGTCACGTGTGAATTATTAGCTGGGCATTACACGTAAGCAGAAAGATAGAAAACATTGCACAATGATGTTGGTACGGTTAGTGAAGTGTTGGACCACTTACTGAGTTATTTGCAAAAAAATAGGGAAGAGAAGGCTTGGCTGGGTAAAAAATGTTGTTAGTTTTTGATAGCACATTAAACCCAAAGGCGAAGTTTAAAGACGTCCAACCTTCATGTTCTTTGCAGTTCCCCCAAGAAATGTGACATTACTGGAACGTACTGCAACGAGCCTTACCTACACCTGGATTGCTGATCCTACTGCTCCAGGGTGGAACATTACGCCCGCAGATAAAGGAGAGCTCGAATATGGTGCAATTGGTGGGTACGGCGAAACTGACAACAGAACTGTGACGCACAATATTACAAATCTGGAGCCATGGACAACGTACAACATGTCTGTGGTAAACTGCCGCCCCACCTTTTGCAGCGAGCCTACTTTTGTGCTGAGCACCACCAACGTTGCCGGTAAGTTGCAGGCAATATTTGCCAATGAACTGTACTTATATTCAAATCTATTTGCAGGGCTTGCGGTAGTGAAGTTTGAAAGTTCTTGAGGTCGTATAAGCAGCTCGGGGTGTGCTCTAAGATCATGTTTTATATTTTAAACACTACTTTACAGACGGTCGTTTACATCTAAGGTGCCGTGCTCCTTATTGCTGTGGCACGTAGGTACCAGAGCGATTTTTTATCCTTGCCAACATCTCTCGCTAGTTTAGAAGGCATCCGGTGAGGCCACTGCTTGACGCTGTGTTTAAGCTTAGCCCACACAGGAACACAGTCCAGGCACCACACACAGCCACAGGCACACTGGCCCTGCGCCCAAGGAACTGCGTTTGCCTTCCCTAAACCACACAGATGAGGTACGTTTCGTTAAGCGACCTGTGCATAAAGGACAATGTCTGTTACTCAACAACAAATACAGTGTTCTGTATGGCAATTCGCGATACGAAGTTGCTGCCTCAATTTTTATGCACAACTTGCACTGGTTTTCTTTTCGAGCAACACAGGCGCGACGCCTTCTACCTGTCGAAACGCATATATTTTATTTAGGAACACACGAAAGGACGTGCGAAAAAATTTCGCCAGTTTATAAAACAAGCATTCTGCAGTAGCCCTACAGTATAGCTGTGCGTGATGCCTAAACAGGGCGTTACCCGCTCAATTCTGTCGGCATAAACTCAGGAGCAAATCTGTGGACAATATATCAACACAGATTTGACCAAATTGTCCACACATGTGCGTGCTACCGAGCACAAGAACAAAGATCATTGTTTAGGCCTTTGTGGTGGTATTTAGGATTTACTCGAAACGCTGCAGCACTTCGGAGCTTTGGCTCTTGCAACTGCAAATTCCAGCAGACTTGGCAATAATTAAATTACAGTAATTGAATTCCTTTTTAGTGTTGGTAATTCAGTAATGTCATAAATTACTTCCGGCCAGTAATTTTATAGAAATTACTCATTGCTTTCCCCATTACTTTTGACCACGATATAGCCTGTCAGCTTCTCTCACGGTATAAAAAGTGTACCAAGAAAATTTGACCAAATAGTGTTCCAATGACCAGAGAGTCTCTGGGCATCTCTGGGCATTGGATGAAAAAGTTTTTCATTATGTTGAACACAAACCTGCACTCATCCGCGCCAGCGGAGCGTACTTACGTACTGTTATTTACAAGGCTATACATTGATACGTTAGATATCTTTACGTCTCACAAGGAGCTGCGATTGAAATTGGACATCGGTTTAAGACACTCTGTCGTACAAATGGGGACACCTTTCTGATGCCCACTTTTAATCGCAGCTCCTAATAAAGATATCTGCCATGCCAATGTATAGCGCTGTAAATAAACCGTACGTATGTTTGGTGTATAAACCAATATTTTTGAGATTGCAGTGTATATGTATATGAGTGTAAATAGAGTGATGAGTTGGTAGTGTATGAGTGATGAATTTTTGTTAAAGTAATTTCAAATTAATTTCATTACGTTTGAAAAGTAATAGTAATGTAATACCATTACTTTCAGCCACCTGTAATTTGTAATGTAATTTAATTACATTTTAGAGAATTCTGGGAAAGTAATGAGTAATGTAATTTAATTACTATTTAAAAGTAATTTTGCCATCTCTGAATTCAAGAAAACTTTCGGTCGGTGTGGTACTGTCCAAACGCTGCATCAGCCCCTCGTGGGCAGTGTATGCGCTATTCGGAAACATGGCACCACAGTTCACTCGGCGTGTACGTTCATCTAACGTCGGTGGGCGTCAACACCTTACAAGAAAATCTTTTCTGTCAGGCTATTTAAAACAACCCCTGGTTTTCTGTGTCCAGCGACCTCGTCGCTTATTTTGACCCTGACTGTCGTTTTTTTCTGTATTGTAACATTTCTTACGACTTACTTTGCAGCTAAGACTTACCAGTTCAGCAATTTTTATTTTTTTTTATTTTTGAGACATATCACTAGCTTTTGCAAGTATGCATATGTCGTCTCGAGTTGCTGCAAGAAATAATGCTCACAGGTTCACGATTTTAAAATGTATTCCCACAACTGCTGCAGTTTAAGCGCTGTGCCCCTGAGCACGAGGATGCGAGTTCGATCCCGGCAACGGAGGCGGTTTTTCTCAAAGGCGAACAACAAAGACGCCCATGAGACGATAGTGCGGCGCACGTTAACCATACTCATCTGTCTTAAATTATTCTGTGGCCCTGCGGTACCACGACGAGCTTCATAGGCTAGGTGCAGCGTCTGCGCTGTAATACCCCCTCAAAGTATAAAAATGTCAGTCTACTTCTCAGAATACAGCCCTTCCGTCCAAAACAAGGATCTCGATCACAATATACACTGGACTTTTTGCATTTCAGAGCCTTCAGAAGTACGCGACCTCGAGTACACTATCGAGGAAGATGTTCGGGTGCATTTGTCATGGAAGAGACCAGAACATCCGAACGGTCCTATTGACGGCTACAGTATCGCTGTCTTCGACAAGGACGACAAGGAGGGAACTCTGTACGACGTCGGAGGTCACTTGAATGAGACTACGATCGACCTTAAATACCAATTCACTATATTCAACATTTCTGTTAAAGCGTACAACGAGGACAAAGACAGAAACGAGACAATCGGCGGCTCGTCATCCGAAGTGGAGTTTGAAACTCTTGGCGATGGTTAGTATTGCAAACAAGGTGAACACAGGGCTTAGCACGCGTGATTACGAAAATAGCGTAGCTGGTGGATGGGACAAAACGCTGGCGGTTAACTTTGAAATGTAAATCTCACGCAGTTGCGGGTATAATTATTAGAAAGTCAGTTGCTTCGTGTTTTCGCTTTTGATTTGGTATATGACATTGTCCTGCTTTCTTGTTTCTGATAACTGAAAACCAAATGTGCAAATATTACTGATTGTCCAGCACTGATTAGAAGCACTGGAAGAGAATTTCAATGCAACCACCCTTTTCTGGTGGCAGGATGAACATTGGTCGCAGTTCTCTGGCTTTTTTGGTGCTGATGTAAAAAGTAGATTATATTCAATAGCTCGTGATTTTCCGCTGAAACGGAGTCATTCCGCAACACAACATTCAAATAGAAGTGACTTTCTACTCTCACTACAAAATTCTGCCTCGCGGTCATGACGTGAAAAAATGCAGTAATAGTAAGAGTGACAGCCTGGGTCCATTTTTGAATTTCCCGGAAAATTTGGTCGACACCCACTGCTTGCTAGGAAATCTTGCTGATTGACAATTTTGTGCCTGAGATGGCGGGAACCAAGGGTGGTGATTTTTAACATTTATTTTGTAGGTCATACTTGGGTGAATTCTTATGCAGCTTGTTGCGGTTCAGCATGCTACCGTCCTTTTTATACCTATTTAGCGGGTGCTGGGAGTGACGACAAAATGAACTTTTGGCACTTGATACGGCCGACCCAACCATCTGGGATGGAGGAACTGGCATAACCAGGTACTCGTGTTGTCAGCGTATTCGTGCGGATTAGCCCGGCTGATCCCAATTCTGTAAATCTAGTTGACGATCACTTATGATAAACTTTTCCTGCAAATTTGGACCAAGTGCAACGTACTAGGTGGAATAGCACGTGTAGGTTCTCTTCCCCAGTTATACAGTGCGCTCATTCGCACCAGGTGCTCATTTAACTAAACATTATCAAGAATGCGGATCGCTATCGGCGACCCGGCCCCTGAGACTCACACGTTAGACGCGAGAAAAATTCCTAAGCACGGCTTGCAAAAAAGACAAACAAATTGCAGTTGACTTCATGGCATCTTCATGCGGGTTGGCTTACTACACTTAGACCGTAGTTTTTTTCTGTCGGGTGAAAGGTCGCATTGGACTTGCGCTGGAACTACGTACTAAAATCAGCCAAATGCGAGATATTTGCTCTTTTCTGTTACAAGTGAGTATATAAGACCGCTAGGACGGGATACGGATTCTACAAGGGTGCATATTTTTATTAAGCCTTGAACCTAAATGTGGGTATCCTGATTGCACATCGAGATTTTTTGGTAGCAGTGTATATTTTCACAAATAGGGTGAAATTTATTTGCTTGTGCCTACCCCAATCCCGATGTCTCCACGTCCAGAAAACTGCCGTTGGTAGCACATCTGCATGCAGGCGGGCTAACTACCCCAGCTTGTAGTCTCTTAACCATTGCATAAGATGTCATGTCTCCTGAGCCATGCATTAGACTTGTTCTGCAGCTACCTTCTAAAGTCAACCAAGTGGACATCATTTGGTCCTTCCCACTCCAAGGGAGGGTAGGAGGGAGGGTAGAGGGTAGCAGCGATTCCTATCCTTCGCCTTAGCGAAGGATAGGGGTCACTGCTGAGCACGAGGACACGGGTTCGATTCCCGGCCGCGGTGGCCGCTTTTCTGATGGAGACGAAAAGGAAAAAACGCCCGTTTGTACGAAATTTCCACGAACGTTAAAGATCCCCATGCGGTCAAAATTAATCTGGAGCCCTCCACTACGGCGCACCTGCGTTGCGTAGGTGCGTTAAACTACACAATCAAATCAAAGGATAGGGGTGATAGAAGGGTTATTCTTTGTGTTAAGCCTTAAACGTAACCATGACTGTTCAATGTCTACCACACTGAGTGATGATGGATAGAAACCGAGGCATGATTTTTCATATGCGTTTGCTTATGCCGCCCCTTAGGTCCAATGCCGCCCCGCCCAAAGTTCGGAACGGTCACCGACGAAAGAGTGCACATATATTGGGAAATGCCAAAGGACCCCAGATACAACATCACGGACTTCAACGTTTCAGTGAGCCACAAAAACGCCTTTATGACCAAAGAACGAAATTTCAGCATCATAAGCTTGGAGCCGTGGACTGACTACGATGTCAACATATCCTCATGCACAAATGCAACGGATTGTGGTCAGAAGCAAAGTGGGCATTTTAAAACCGATGTCGGAGGTAAGAGTTCCCAGGAATATTTCTAATGCCCTGTCTTCCTCTCGTGCAGCCAGCTGGGAGAACCCGAAGCTAAACATTCAGCGCTTGAGCAAAGGCGGGCCTAAAAACCTGTTGCGGTGGTTGGTCAAGTATTTAGAGCTCAGCACAGACGACGAGGAGGAGAACAAAAGGGAATAAGCATTCCTGGTTTTCGGTTCTATTCATCATCCTCGTATGGAGTGGGCTGGGGCATAGGAGTAAACGTTTTGACCAGGAGCCCCATTTTGGACCCATGACGATGGGAGATCTTATTTCAAATGTCCCTTGGTGGTCTCTGCCTGGCGGGGCCGGGGGCTTTTGACAATTAAACTGATCGCCGGGTTCTCAGTTGGCTAGCTTGCTTTCAGTCTGCCCATGGCTCGAGGAGGAGATTGGGTAACGCAAAAAGAGCGCGGTGGAGTGTGCAGAACCAGGGACACAAAGTAAACATTTGTAATAACTGGGGCGCTTGTAGCGAAGAAACATTGGTTGTTTTCTTTTAGTTTTGCTAAAGGGGCAACGTAAGAAGGAAAATAAAATCCAAGAAGAGTCCAGTCTTTATTTTAGCCTTGCACAGTAGATGTTTAGGAAATTATTCATACATTTTATAGTTATAAGCCGGAAGGGGTAAAACTGTTTTCCGGGTGTAATCTCTCAGTCGCAGCTGCAGCAAGCATGCGGCTACACATAGCAGCTCGCACCATCGTTAGTAAAATGTGTGTAAATAAATGTCGCATTTAAGGGCACAAATCTCAATTCCGAAATCTCAATCCCGAAACCTCAATCCCGGGGGCGTGTATTGTGAAGGCGGGCCTTCTTTTCAAGGTTTAGAGACTTACTTTCGACATCTAATATGCAGGTTAGCTTGAAGAAGTTGGTTTGTTCTCAATTACGTGCCTCTCCTTAGTTTAATACTGATTAAAGTATGCGTAATTGTAGTTATTTTAACATTCCACGATTAGGTTAAACAGCTGTATACTATAAAATCATCCTAAATAACATGTATTGGCACTTTTTTACAACTACCTCAGGGAAATCTGTCAAAAGGCACTTAAAGTGGTTTCCGTCCCCTAGCAATGACTTCTCGAGCAAAGAATTTTTCTTAGCAGCAGCACCAGGCAGACTTGTGCTATTTGTTGCCAAGTAAACAAGAGTGGAATCGACCAGATTTAGGGGAAATCCCCAAGGTGGAGTAAGATTCTGCGAAGGAAAGTTTGACATCCACATGAATGCCACCGTGCGGCTACAAGGGAAAGCTATACAGCTTACTCAGAAACTTCGCAGTTAAAAAAAAATTCATCCTGGTCCAGGAATTCGTCCTGATCCTGGACCAGGACAAATGTTTCTTCAACTGCGACGTTTCTGAGAAAGCTGTATACCTTTCCTTTGTAGGATGAATTCCTGGACCAGGACGAATTTCTATTCAACTGCGAAGTTTTTGAGAAAGCTGTATAGCTTTCCTTTATAGTCGCACGGCTGCATTCAAGTGGATGTCAAACTTTCCTTCGCATAAACAAGAGTGATACCGCGCGAAGGCGAAAGCACTACAAAATAGGAACCGTAGACTAGAAAATAGATACTGTAGACGGACAAAAGTAGTGCCAGGTTCATAAACATAGAAATAGTGAAAACTGTACTACGGCATGCGGAATTGAATCCTCGTAAACTTTCAGATCAGGCAGAAACTGATGAACTAGCCATATGTATTCGATAAGCAGGGCATAGTTCCGGTATCCTCTTGAACAAAGAGTGACAACGTACTGGCTAGACATGTGGGATGTCTCCTTTTCTCGTTACTGTAGCACAGACGAGGAGGGCTCGGGCAATTTAAGAAGGTTCCTCGTTTTTTTTGAATTTGAGCCTGTTCGCTTTTTTCGCGGTAGTGGTTGGCAGGCTAATTAGGTTAGCTTGTATTGCCCGAATTGACAAATTAAGTTACACCCGCCATAGTGGCTCACTGGCTAAGGCGTTGTGCTGCTGAGGCCAAGGACGTGAGTGCGATCCCAGCCGCGATGGCTGCTTTTCGGATTGGGGCGCAAAAGCGAAAACACCCCTATGTCAAGACTTCACCGGTTTTTTAGGGATCCCCAGGTGTCCAAAGTTAATCCTGATCCCTCCACTACCAGGCGTCCCCATCGCAGGTGCAGTTTCAGCGCTTAAAACCGCAGATTCCTAAGTTCAGATGTTCAGTTTCTATTTCGGGAATGAGTGAAGGTTTTCCTGTGTGGCTGAGCTGCACAGGCAAGACTGTATTTAGTTGCACGCACTCTGATATTAATGTTGAGGTTCCATCGCTGGCATTGAGAGTGCACGAAAGCTTTTTGTATTCGTGTTTGGAAACTGCTACATTGCTTGGCTAAAAAAAAATCCGATTTCAGAGCCGTCTGAGCCAATGGACCTAAAGGTCGGTTCGGCTGGCCTGCAATGGATTTTGGTGGAATGGAAACAGCCGAAGGTTCACAATGGCCCTCTAAGCGGCTACAATATCACCTTGAACAAAGACGAAGGCGAAGTCCAAGATGTCACCACTAAACTCTCCTACAACCTAACGGGACTGGCCGCCGGTACAGCATACGAGGTATCTGTGTACGCCTTCAACGACGGTATGGAGATGAGAAAACGGGGGCCCGTAGCAACACTCAAGGCTTCCACGGAGTCGGAAAGTGAGTAGCTTGCTTCTGACTACGGCCCGCTGCACTGATGCGGCTCGCGAAGAATTCCCACTCATGACTTTCAGTCGAAACAATGAATTTAGCGTTATTGAAAAGGGGCTAAATTATTTAGAAGCCTATTTTAGTGTTTCTTTAGCCCACCTGATCTTTGGGATGTGGTATAGTACAGTCACCTCTCTTTTAAGTAGAATTAAGGGGACAATTTTCTATTCCCGTGGAACATATAAAACCATAACGGATACTGAAAGCCATTTTACAAGCTTTCTTAGCACAACATCTGCTTCGTGCTTCCGCCGACATTCAGTTGTTACTTCACTTCCTAACTCTATCATATTGAAACAAAGCCTGTATTCACTGTCAAATTACCTTCTCATAAGGATGAATGGGACAGCGCTTCCACTTCTCCGTTTTTTAGTGACCTGCTTATACTCCTTCCACACGGAAATATTAATCTTATTACCATCCAATGTCCTTCGTTCAAAATGACATTCGTTTGCTGCCACACAAGAAAATGTAAGGTCATTCTATTAAAATGACATTAGGGGCCGAATGAGTTGGCAGAACCCATTGAACAGCATTCTGTCAGCAAATGTATTACCCCTTAACCAGATACTCGGTTGGAATGCCGAACCAAGCAGATTATTGAAGCGTTAGTGGCATTATAATATCTTTACATGCTTAGTATTTTCATGTTTTTATTTATAAGAGAGAAGCCGAATGATGTAAAATAGTGCTGCTAGTCCCGCTACCAGGACAGCCTCAGCCGGTGTGGTGGTAGGCAGTTTAAAGTGCATTTATAAAGTGCATTCAAAAGTAGAGTACAGGTGTTTGAGCTCTTTTCTGGTAGTTTTCGCAAATATTGAAGCGCTTACTAAAATATTCTCTCTACGCAAGCTTTTGCCCAACGCAACTGCCATCATTTGCAAATGACATTAATTCTGGCCGTTTAGTGCTCGTCGAAAAAATGGCATTACTTTGAATGAATCACACTCGATGGGAATGCCATTAAGTTTGCCGTGTGGCTGGGGTATTAGTCCCTTTGTCCTTCCGTGTTTTATTACGAGGAAAATTGCATATCCGATAGAAACATTGCCTTTTTATAAGAAATTTAAATAGTGCCTAAAATTTCGTGCAGCCATTCTTAAAAAATGTTTTTGTAAATGTAAACCAATGCGGCGGTCTTTCCATGAAATAACTGAAATTTTTACACTTCTTCAAATGGCTTTTCTCCATAGGGAACCCCATCTGTGTTTGCAGTGCACTGCCATTCGCAGTCAGGATGGGGCCACTGGCAGTGATCCCCCATAGCAGAATGGGAAATTTGCCTGGTGCCAAGACAAACATAGCCTTTTGTACAGGTGCCGTCAAAAATAATTGGAACACGGTCTCATTACTTTCTGGAATTACTGCCTGGTTGCACTGATGTGCGTTTAAGAGTACTGCCTAACAGCAAAAGCTTCCTGTATAACGCTTGTAGCTGTCATAAGGCCACTGGGAAATTTTTTTTGATAATCAAAAGTCCTTGTTCCAGTTACTTTTGACGATACCTGTACGTACCTTCGTGCATGCAGAAGACAGGAAAAACCGATCTTCAGTATTACGATAAGAAGTAGAAGAGTATCATCTCCCTCGTCACATTCAGGTGGCGACGGAGTGGAATGATGCGCCAATCTCCTTGCTAACTGGTGTTAGGAAGTGGCTTGCTTGTGAAAGTGATCACAATGCCAACCTGTAGTGAGGACTCGCGCGCATTTTCCTTCCTGAAATCCCATGACAGTGCTTTAATGCTTGAGGCATATTTATAAACTACCAGCAGCTTGATTCTTTAGGCCTTACTCATGCTTAAATATTTGTTCTATCACTGATGGTTGATCGTGTTTACGGGGGGATTGTCTATTTCGTTCGGAACGACGACACACTGATGCTTCGAATCCTAATGGAACGAAGTGGGACGCGATGATAGATAAAATTCTAGCAAAATTGTGAAACAGTAAAGTCGTGTGACCATGCTGTCAGGAAGTTTCTGGGTGTGGAATATGCGGTGAGGAACCGTAGCATACCCGCTGACAAGTAATGGGAGTGGGAGAAAACCAAGCAGCCAATGGGAAAGCATAGCTGACACGGCTCCGCATAGTGAGTCCTGTTGTTGGACATGTTCTTACTGCTTTATCCTTCATTTAAACCGCGTTAGCCTTCTGCTAACGCCACAAGCCCTTCATAAACAATGCTAGTGTGATGTGTAACAGGTAAGCATACCCTCGCATGAATCGTCACTGCCACCAGCAGCGGCAGGGTCATTGGGGTGTTGCGAGAAAAAAATCGCGAGCCATCTGCACTGACGTAAAAACTAGTGAGGGGCGAAGCATGCAATGTATCAGCGTATTCTTGGGGTCTTGGCGTGTTTTTTTCAACGGAGATGGAACCATTACGGGGTAGAGGTAGACAGCTTTGCTGTAAAAGACTCGTCTCTTTAAAGCACAAAGCTTTCTAGCGCGAGGCGTGAACGAGTACGCCGGTGTTTTTTTTAGCACGCGTTACGTTCTATCATGAGGTGTAAAAGAGTTTGCCGGTGTTTTAGTACCGTGACTACATGGCACGACACTTATGACGGCGAGAGGAGATGCCAACAGTCCCAGCCGCCTAAGGAGCTTCGCCCCTAAAATATAAGGCGACGGACCGAGCAGTTGCTCGAAATTCGTACGTCCTGCAGAATTTTTGTATTGATTGCGTGCGTTCGCCCAAAATAAATCCACAGTTTACTTAGTGTTCCTTTCACCCTGCAGTTACCCTACAGTTACCTTAGCCATAAAGTTACCCCACGCAAAGGAGGCGCACGCCGATAGGTGCCAGCTGACACCCACTGCCTTCCTGTTAGTGTGGATCTTCATATAGTGGTGATGCGTGGTTTCAAGACTGGCGACTGTTACTGAGTAGCTATTATCCATCGAAGATTTGATATACTAATTTTTTACTTAGATCCAGGTTACAGGTGGACTTGGCTGAATGTTTACGCCTTTTGACTTCAAGTCTACGTATAGAAGAAACCAATACAGAACCATCTTTTATTTTCAGAATCTTCGACGACAGTAATCCTCCTCGCTGTATTTATTCCACTGATTCTGCTCCTTTTGGTAGCAGCGTTCTTCCTCTACAAGAGGTACCAGAAAAAGACCGGGTGAGTACCAACATTATTTGCTTTTGTTGTTTGTGCACTGTTTTTTTTTGTGGCTGATCTAATTAACGTTCAAACAAAAAAGGCGTCGCTTCAGTAACGAAAACTCCCTTTGGCTGCAACACTTTCAATACAGCGTGCCTCAAAATTAAACCATAAAGAAACGGAACGCGCATGCAACTTCGCTCCTCTCACCCGGTGGCCCAGCAGTCCCCCAGCATCCGAGGCGCAAAGAGAAAATCATTGCTTCAGGGGGTTTTATTGCCTCCGGTTTTTGGCTACCTTGCACTCGCAAAGCCACCATTATTCTCAGATGTAAGCTCAGCCAGGGACAAACGCTTTAGCGTTCACTATTTCTTGACAAGGAATTAGGTTTCCTGCTACCGGCTCAATTTGTTGTACGACCTCTACAAAATAGCTTGTTATGTACATTTTGCTGCACTTTGCATAACTAGATTGTTCTTCGCCCGAACTCAGTATTTCTGCCGTGGAAAAAAATGTGGTTCAAGATCACCGGAAGCGCCAACTTTTTCGGAATGAGCATGCGTAATGCAAATTTACAGTGCGTGGACTAATTCTTCAAGTGGATGCAAGTTAAATTTGTTATTTCAAATGTTGAAGATGGCGGGATAACTCCCACTACATACCATCGTCGACGAAATATATATGTCGTCATTTATAAGGGCTTTAGCTATGGCGGGTACTGTTGCTTCAGGTGCTTTATGTCATTGCTTCTGTATTGGTGCTTCACCAACCCTACCTCAATAATTCAAAACCTTTTCCTTGTTCCTTGTTCTCACAGCTTAATTGACTAAAACTGGCGCTCAAGCCACCTAACAGTTGTTCGATACAATTCTTTCAATACAAAAGCTAAACTACAAGAGCCCGTCTTAAGGCGTGTGTGCGGGACTATTACAAACTGACAAGTAAAAATGGCATTTTGTTTGTTTCAGGGACCGAACACCGCTTACAACCGCTGAAGAACACTGAAACTGAGAGTGAAATTATGCGAACGTGGCAAGAGATGCTGCCAGCAGTAACGAAGCTCTTTTACAAGCTACGCTCGTTGCTCGCATGTAATATAATGACGCCATATTTTATAATTTTGTAAATATCAAAACGTCTGAATAAAGTGCATATGATTTTTATTAGTTACATTTGTGGATTTTCTGTTTCTAGTATAAAATTTGCGGGAGAATTGTGACCAGATCTTTGTCGTAGCGAGCTTTCTTATAGAAGGGACTTACAATTGCGTGATTGCGAATGCGTTGACTTTTTGTTCAAAAACTTATTTGTGCTAATAATTATTTTGGTCATGCGAGAAGCGGATCCGCCCCTAAAGCCACGAATATCATGATTAACTTTATTTAGCGGTATTCTGTACTTGACATTTATCTCAAACGCTTCCTTGGTATAAAAAGGTTCTCGTACATGAAGTATTGTAGGAAATGCAACGTTCCGGGTAACATTGAGGAATGCGCACATCGACGACTCGGAAGCTTCCAAGTAAAGCGTGCTCGTTCTGTACGGTCACTTTGTACAAGGCTGTACATGGCTTTGTACACCGGTCACTTTGTAGAAGACTGCGAAGTGTACAAGAAGCGTAAAAATATTCCAGGTGGCATGAATCGTTCCACACTACCTCCTACCAAACCTCTGTCGGCTTATTTGGAGGCCAAACTTTTTGAAGCTCAGTGATTTTGCAATGGCCGTAAAATGTGATTACAAGAGTGTTTTTGTTTGGACAGGAACGGAATTTCTTTGAGTGGCAAGCTGCATTGGTTTGTTACAGACCGGCAGAAGCGATATTTTAGGGTGAAACCCCTTAGGGGTCGGGCTGTCGGCGTCTCCTGTCCTCGTCGTCGTATGTCCTCTCATGTAGTTCCGGTACTAAAACAGCGGGACACTCGTTTTCCAACGTCTCGCGCTAGAACGTTTCTTGCTTCAAGAAAGCTGTATACCTCTGCCCCCCAACAGTTTCATATCCGTGGGCGAAAATGCCAAGGCGCCAAGAATACACTTATACACTGCCTGCTTCACCCCTCCCAAAGTTACACGTTAGTGGAGATGGCCCGGGGTTTCTTTCATCGATGCCAGGTACAAAAACAATCGGTGTACGACATTTATGGGGTGGCGTAAAGACGTGTTAGGTCGCCTAAATAGACCCTGTCTCTTTACTAAAGGGAGCTTATAGCCAAGGCCCAGCGCCTTTGCGGGAAGTAAAGCAGAAACATTGTCAGCGCCACCCATATGGGAAGCAGCTTGCAGCGGAACTTGATCTTGAGCGGGAAGTGCGCCGAACAAGCCACAGGTCTCGCAGCAGGCTGCCGCCGGCCAAGTCAGTCCTTGTTCACTAAGCGACAAATATAACCTGTTTGATTGCCTACTTGCATTTTCGTCAGTTGGCAATGACACACACGTTCGGCACCGCTGGTATAAAGTACAGTTAACATGGTGAGACCGTTCAGCGCGCAGCGCTGTTGCCTTGCCCCGTGTCACCGTTCTAGTACGCATAACAACGCAACAGTAATCATGACAGCGCGCATAATGTTTCATAGTAACATACACTAGGCAGAATTCTGCCGTTAGTGTCTAGCGGGCCACACTTTTACGATCGCCTCGTGGATCGTGCAGCATCGTGGACCGTGGAGCTCAGCTTCATGGAACGCTACGAATTGTTCCAGTTTTACTTCGCATGGCGCGCGAGCATGCTACAAAGCTTTTTGTGGCTGCACAAAAAAAAAAAAACTTAACCCATTTCAAACATCTTCTCAAGTTGTTTGATCAACTTAAAAGCAGTGTGCCGAACGGAAAAAAATACCGGTACGGTTATGGTTCCGGTTCAGGCGAAATCGTTTCGTTCTGGTTCAGTTCCGGTTCGACAAAAGCACGTACCGAACCAGTTCGCGAACCGGTTCGTAAGCTTGACCCGGTTCGCGAACCGGTTCGATGAGTTGAATTATCACTGCAACTCGAAAAAAAAACATTTAGTACTTTAAAACTACAGCCAAATCAAAATACAAACAAAAATTCAAAATGCTGCTGTTCCCGAAGGGCAGGGGCGCAATTGCAAAGCACACTAAAAAATTACGAGATATTAGAAAAACCTATGAAGTGGTGACGATTTACCACCTACTTTCTCGCCCAGACTTTGTTGTCCTAGCAACTATTCATAAAGCCACTGCCAAGAGATATGACGGATGGATATATTTTCTGCCCTTTCCTTTTTTGTTGAAATCGCAATTGTCGCTATAAAATCGCCCATCACGCTAACCTTGAAGCCTTAAATTTAGGCCTGCGTACTGGCGCGTTCAAATACTAGCGCTTAATACCAAGGGCGAACATTTTTTTTATTTGTAACAAAACAGAAAAATCCTGCAACAGGCACATAAATACTACCAATTAATTAGATTATTTGGTCATCCTGAAAAATTTGTTAGCTGTCACCATATCGAATGTGTTAGCCACACTTTTGTTAAAAGTAAGCTTTAGTTAACGCTCAGTAACTGCATTATTGCTCTGACCACTGCAATTCCTTTTGCGATAGCTATACCGGATGTGTGCATTACAATCAGTATGTCATCGTACCGCCTAACCCCCGGCCATCGTTCCGCGTGCTACATTGCGGAATCTTATAACAGAATATCCTGTGACACAATGAAAGGGAAATTTGACGGACGCAGCATGAGATGGGACTTTTGCGGGTAGACGCTCTCTAATTCGTCCACAGCAGTACTCCCCTCTGGAACGAGTAGTAATAGAATTAATGTAGCGAGTTGGGTAGTCAGTACAAGTGTGCCTTCGAAAAAAAGCATCGGAAAGAGACAAAACAGCAGAACAAGCAGAAAAGATGATCGCTGAGCGAATGGGGCTGTGTGCGGTACCAGCCTACCTCTCTGCACGTGTCATCTGCTTTATTACTGTTTCCGCTTCTAAGACAAGGTCGAGGGCTGCAATTTCTTTCCAAGGGTTAAGTGCGCACCTTAACAGTTTTCCCTGACTTATCTGTTGTTATTTGTATCTGTAAAAAACGGAACTTGTCCGCTTTACTGTCCTCAAAAACTGACCACGGAACTCACTTCCTTCGCATTGATGACACGTTTGGTTGTGAAAGGCAGGGCAAAGAAAAGTATGGAGCAATATCCACGTTTTGGTGCTTTTTTTACTTATTAGGTTTTACTTACTTTTTGCGTAATATTTTAAACAACGCGATTCGCCTTTTCTTTTTGTTGTTTTCCGTGTAAACACATTAAAAAAAAAACAAGCTGGCGCATTTGATGCCCCGTGCTATATCTCTGTTCCAAAGCGCAGCTTATGTTGCAGGCCGGCAGACTTATTTTAACCAGCTGGTAATATTAAACGTGGATCAAAATCTCGATACACGGACGTTCTCGATTTCCATCTACTTCAGAAAAACGGTCGTGGGAAAGGGAGATCGAGGCCAACTTGTGGTCAGCATCAAACGGCTTAGCCACTGAGCAGCTCCTGCGGTCACACTTGTCAAGTATTAACAATTTGCAGGTGTCGGACCTTCTAAACAAATTATGAAATGCAAAAAGCTTGCACACACCGGGTCTGGGCTTTCGCTGTTTGCAGTGGAGACACTCCTGCAGCCTGACAGCTCGAATAGTTGCAGCTATTGGAAAGGGCAAAGTCGTTTTATATCCCCTGCAAGCTGCCGAGAATGACATTTCGTTTGGTCAGCTTGCACTACGATCGCGCTTCCAGCAGCTACAGACCACTGCTACATTGGTGCTCATTCATTCTCCCCTTGTTACATAGAGCGTGATAATGTACAATTGTCTGGAGGGGAAAGTGCGTGAGCTGGTACGAAGTTCATGGTACGTGAAAGAAAAAAAGGCCTGAATTGCATTGACTGTGCAATATCAGCAATGGAGGGTCGAACCCTTTCGGCATGAATCGGTAACCGTTATTTCTTTTGTCGGTTCAGTTCCGGTTCGGGTTCAGCGGGCTCAAAAAATAACGGTTCGGGTTAGGGTTCAGTTCCGGCAAAGTTATCGGTTCTGTTCCGGTTTTGGTTCGGTTCGGTTCCGGTTCGACACCCTTAAAAGTACAGATCGACTTTTCTCTAAGTATTTTTCTGTAAGCTTCATTCTGCACAAATAAAGAATGTTGTGCTTGTTGCAAGTATCGTGAAAAGCTACAAAAAGCCGCGTCGTACACCAGATAAAAAGAAAATAAAGTTGGGTCAGTTGTTATGGCACCCCCGCAACAGCATGAGACTAAAACGTTGTATTTTTCTCTGGTTTATATTTGTATTGCACTGTGTGCACTATGGCCTTGGACTATACAGAACGCGTCAGCCATGGATTTGGTTTGGCATCTGGACCCTACAACCGCGCCATTAATACAGCTTTGCCCACCCCCCTATTTGCACGCTTTCGGTCCTGAGTAGAGCCATAGGAGGCAAAGGTGCGCATAAGTCGTGTAGTATGAGCCAGGACAAAAACCACAGTTGGGGGTTATTAGGCGTGCGCGTCAGCGTTCAAGTGATACAACGAAATGAAACTAGGATACACACTAAAATAACCCGGTCATGTGTTTTGGCGGTTGCTTTCTGTCGGCGGCCGCCAATCGCAAAAACAACACTATGTGACGTTACAGAAATACCTCCGCCGTGTTATTGTCCACCGTGTCCACCGTGTCATTGCTAAAGACCATGAACCCCAATTTTTTTCTGCTAAAGGGTAGCCTGGTTGTACGCCATCAAAAGAGACTCGCATGCTTACATTAATCCTGGATCCCTTCGTTCCACCACCTGCCCGTTTATCATGTATAAAAAGTCCAATCCCAGCGTACTGCCCTCCAGCTTCCTTTCTAACCCCGCAGAGTAGATCATGAACAGCAGTGTACAGAGAGGACATCCTTGTTTGAAATCCTTGTAGGTGTATACAGGTCTATCGTATGCAACCCCCTCCTATTTGGACTTGGTTCCCCGGTATAGATCTCATGAGTAAGAAAAAATCACCGCCTCCTCCTCCTGGGATATATATCCCGTGCCGTACGCTTTACCGCACACTTGTCTGGCTTATCCATAGCCGCACGGCATTACCACTTGTTGCCGGTATTTCCGGAAAAGTGGTCTCTCCTTCCCCACTCCCCGGTTCTAGCGCGTGCCGCCTACTGTTCCTACGCGGCCGCCACCCGCGCCTGAAAGCATCAGCTTCATGCGGAGCCATATGCGTCTGAACTGAGATTAAAAGCCTTAAAGCCGATTCGCATTTACAGCCTTAAATTTTTAGCCGTCCCTCATCTTTATTTTCGTGAATCTTTCTTAATCATCAGTGGATATATAGAAGATTTTCTTTAGCGACGAAGTACGTTCTAGCTTTTGCATTCCTAACCTGTACACACTAGTTTTGCTCCGCGATCACTTCCTGTAAGAAAACTGTAGTTCGCGCTCCGCACAAGTGCATTAAAGCAACCATCCAATTTCACCTCATCTTCTAAAATCGTGAATACATTTCTTATCTTCATTGCCAGTGGTTATAGAAGACAGCAGTTTTACAACGACGAAATGTACATCACCGGTTTGTCCCTGGCTTCACAGGGTTTTAGCGAACTGGCAACGGTATCGTTTAATGAATATTTCTTGACTCAAAACGGCAGTATGCCCTTTTTCTTTAGGGGTAAAACTCCAAACTGACCAGCATAATTGGACAAATGAACTGTTATGTGTTTTAAAAAGTCATTTGTAATGATTGTATTATATGTAATAGCGTTCAGTATCATATCCCTAGAAGGTACAACTACGACGATTTATTTCGAATTTCCCGCAAATGATGTAGCGGGTCCTTCAACGTCTTCGCCAATTCTTCACTTCTCCAAATGTACGCACACGATGGTTGAATGCAGAGGGGTAGAGGTCTTTTTGATATGACGGAGCGTTTAGTCTGACCCTGCAGCCAACTATATAGAACTCTGTTCAAATAAACGCGACACGAATAGAAGACTCAGGCTTTCTCGTTTGGGGGGTGTGCTGTACTTTAGAATTCGCGTTTGGGTGCCACCTAAGCATTCCGGTCTGCATGGTGTTGATACTGGGTTTCACCAATCTGCTGGTGGGCCGGAGAAAACGATGAACAATCAGCACGATGGAACTTATCACCAGGAAATCACCGTACTTTGATTGAAAAAGAAATCAATGATTTGCTATCAAAATCAAATCGCGTGCTCAAATATCTGAAACGTTATTCTCAGAGTGCAGCATCTTAAAAAACTTAAAAATAGCTGTACATCACTCCAGCCTGACGTAGGTAATACATTCGATATGAGACAGTGGTGAGTATACATTAATTTGTAGCTTGTAAGGCGTTGATAATCGCTCCGCCCGCTTCATTCTTTCCAACTGTCATCACCCTGCAAGCTCAACTAATATGAAAGAAACATTAAAAAGGGTTTTTTTCTCATTTTCGCATACAGCACTCTATATGCCTTTTTATAAGATGTATAATCATATAACCACCTGTTCCGTTCAAGTGGAATACCACCCACTTATTATGTTTCGGCACATGTGTAAAACCATCATGAAGTCCCAATTCTGTCACTGCATCCAACAGTTACTCCTTGTGAAGAAATGTTAAAATTGGAACCAGTTCTCTACCTCAGCGAAAACTATCAAAGACCCTCACTCTTCTCCCTTCGCCCTTAAGCTTGATCTAACAAAATCTCCAGTCTACCTTGTGAAGGTATTTTCGGGTGCTGACATAAAACTACTTACTAGGAGATCCATCTTGTATTTAGGCCCAGTATTATAAACGCTTATTGTTGCAAAGTTTCGTGCTGGGACTGTTGGTACATACTTTTACCAACTGTGGAACCCAGCCTTGAAGGCGCGTACACAAGAAGAAAGAGCACGAACACACACACACACACACTGTGGCTAGCAACTTATTGGTAGGGAAATCACGAAGTGTGAGAAGGGGCTGATTGAAACATATCAAATGCGAAAGCACGACCTTGATGACTGCGGGGTTGTGCCTTCACTAACGCTATCAAGAAAAAAAGACGCCGAATATTTGAAAAAGTGCTGATATTGAAATGCGTCAAAAGCATACCATTTTTTTAAAATCGTACAGCGCATGCCCTGATCCTGTTTTTCTGTTCGCAACCTTTTTTTTCTCGTGTGGTTATTTCCAAACATATTACAAATATTACGCTAACGTTCCTAACAACTTACGCGTGTGTGTTGTCCAGTAAGCAGCTGAAACAACTGCCCCAGAGTTTCAGTAACTTTTCAGTGGGGCGAGCAAGCTCCATTGTTCTAAAATTGTGTGTTCATTGCACGACGAAGGACGTGTAATCAGTGCTACGGCACGAAAGTAGCCTGTTCCCTTGTATAACGCCTCTTGTAAGGCCTGAGAGTGAAAGAGATAGATGCATACTAGAAATGTCGGAAGATAAACTTCGCGGAGCTATAAGTGCGTGTTGTTTGCGCGAGGCGGTTCAGTCTATCGCAGACAACACTCGCGAAGTGACAGCAATGCGGTGCCATTCTTGCCGGCATAAGCTGCCGGCAATACTTTTTGCACTCCTGCTGCTTGGAAATGCTCAAGCCGCGGACCTGGAGAGCAAGGTCAGTGCGCCCATACGTGACCTCAACCTTGGTTCTTAAGTAACCGTTTTCCGGAAAATATCGTGCCAACAATCTACAGCAGGACGACACCTTGCTTTGTTTTCAACCTTTTCGTGTACTCATAGGAAATGTCAAAGTCCCTTTCTTAAAAGTGATATGGTTAAAACGCAAATCTTTCGCTGGTATAACTACATTCAAAGCCCTAAATCCGAACTACTTCTACCGTGTGGGAATGGCGGAATAAGATAGACATCGGCATCGTATCACGAGGGACCCAGATTCGGTTCCGATCCGGGAAAAAAATCTTAAGGCTAATCCAACATATTACCTTAAATTACTTCAGTTCATTAGGGATAAGAATTTATGCAATACTTCCAGCCCTCTTACTGCCAAAGAACTGAACTTGGGTACACGACACGGACCAATGCTTTATACAAGGCCATATTAGGGCCGGTAATACAAATATTATCAAATCCCCTCATTAAACAAAGCTCAGCAGTGCTTAACCCTTAATAAACGATTGTTAAAAATTAATAATAAAATGTAGTGTTGGAGCGTTCTGTTGTACATGCATGAAAACATTCGGAGGATGAAATAAATTGTTGCAGTAAAATTGTAAATATCTAAACTCGAGTAAGCCACTTATTTCTTGCATATTTATTCGCTTTTTCACTCATTGCGCTGCCTTCAAACGGCCGCGAGTGTTGTGATCCATAACCTGTGTGAAATGTACGTGTATTTCGTATTGCTTACGTTGTGCAAAGTATACGCAGAATGTGCGTTCGAGGCGCTTGGCAGCAAGTGCATTTCTGTACCACTGTTTTCTTTTTTGTACACACGCCTGCAAGTGTGCATTGTAGTGTTTCTCGTACATTTGCGCCACCACGCCATTTCCACTCGCAGCAGGGGCCTTAGTGAGGCATCAAGCATTTAGCATCTACTCCGCTTTCTGTAAAGAAAGGAAGAAAAAAGAGAGAAAGGAAGGAAGAAATAAAGGAAGAGTTTGTTTTCTTGAGGCTCCTGATGTGCCTTCGCTTATAATTGTCATCACCGTTATGTGAAACCTATTGCTTAATGTTGGCTTCCATGCAAACTGTTTTGGGGTGGCATTGAATGTCATCGGTGTGGCAGGGAAAGTTCGCTTTAAGACCTTTTAGTTTTTTATCGGACTAGTTTGCATTCAACACCTGCGGTAGCAGGAACTGTGTTGGCCTTTAATCGCTACGTAAAACTTAAAGCACTATGTATGCATGGCTCCTCCCCCGTTGCTATTTCCTTACATCCGGGATTCCAGGCTAGTTTCAACGTGAGCACTATTACTTTGTGTAGTGGTAAGTGAGCACCCCTGGTGCTCAATCAGCAGAGCTGCATCGCGCATTACTTAGCGGACGTGTGTATGCGTGATCACGACACAAAGTATTGCCTTTTTACAAACACCAAAGTCGGTATTATGTCTGCTACCACGGCATTTTATTATAAGACTCAACGATTTTATAGTATTTGAACAAGTATTCGAACAGTGCCTATGGCAATGATAAGTGCTTACAAAACACAACTAATGGACTTTATCTTATTTTATTCATGAATTCGCAGCTTGTGTCTGTTGCGAGTTTCCATTGTCGATCGGCATGAGACAGCATGAAATAAGCGTACGCCCTAGCGATGACGGGCGACAATCACAAATTATCGTGAGTAAAGGTTATCTACAGGAGCCAACCAGAAGCAGGAAACAATTATCCCGTTTACATTTCACCATAGTGGGTCATAATAATGTGTAGCATTTAGTTTTCTTTACTGTGGAATTAAAATATTCAGGCGTTTTAGCTGAGTGAAACAAATTGGAAACTGTCAGTTGCGTATATGTACAGGAACCACATTTATTCAAAGCAAGTTGTCTTCAGGCGCTGTAAATTTTAGTCCGTGTTAGTTAACGACCGGCGTTCAAGTGGCCGTCGGTTGGATTACCGTGTCTGTCCTGTATTTATCTTATTTTAGTTTGAACTCGATTACTTTACTTTTATTCTTTTTGCGGCTTTGACCATGGTAACTTAGGTTTAGGAGCGGTTTCGCTGCCTAATAAGGCGAAGGGTCTAGATCCCTGTTTGAAGCACACGTGTTGTGAGGCACGGGAAATGGGTGGTACAAAAAGTTGATGAGGTCGAAGTGAACGGGAGCATGGGAGTGCCAGACGGGGATTGCACGTTGGGAAAGAGATGCAATACACTACATGCAATACAAGCCGACTGAAGTGGCCAAGTACCGATGGGGAAAAACACGAGGCTTCTGTCGATAGCGAGCGGGCGGTAGGAGCTTTAGCGTTTGGTGCCCAGGGGGCTAGTCAAGTGGTGGCGGGCGTGGCCGTAAACTTCAAGAGAAAGTTCAGAAGCAGGTCGACAGACGTCCCAATAAAGTTTGCTTTTGCCTTCACGTTCTTTGAATGTCGTAAGTATCTGTTGTAATTTAGGTTTCTTTCCAATTAAAACCTGTTACAAAGTTAACGGAAGAGCATCTTGGGCTGTAGATGCAGTTAAAAATAGAATTATCCTGATTGTAATCATGCGTTTCAAACACAATTGCGTCTGATATTTACTAAACATATGCCCTTGCTGTGTCATCTTCTGTAATGACAGTTGCATAGCACCTTCGAAATATGTTAAACAACCTGCTTTGCCGCATAAGGGTTGCTTTGTAATTGTGATTCGAAAAGAACCAGTTTGTAGAAGAGTGAGCCCCAAGCTTATCGTGAATATTATCGGTATTGAAGAATTTTACCATCTGTTTTTTCCCCAAAACGTTTGCAAATACAACTACCGAATGATACTTTAAACTTACAAACCAACTGTTCTGCCTTAAGCGCAGCTTGCCACTACTAGGGCTCATTGTCCGCATTTTCATAAGCGATCAGGATTTCTTTATCATATAGTTACAACATTGAAACGCCCTAAGTGAAGCGGCAATTGTGTTGTTCCTCCCAAGCAAAATCTGAGGACATATGGTGTAAATGTGGAACCATTATTGTCCAATCTCGCGCAGTGAAGTTCTGCTTCCGGTAGTGCGCGGCGAGGAGAGCCCTCAAGTCTTGCAATTATCCGGACTAGAAAATACATAGAAAAGTTTCAAACGGTTTTTCACGAGCCTTCCTTGAAATCTGACGAATATAGGTAAAGAAAAAGATAATACACGGTAGACAATTTTAAAACTTGCGACAGTGCTTGCGCTCGTAAAAATATACTCAGGGATATCGGTAACGCGAAGAGTCAATTCTGGTTTGTGTTCTTGATTGGTCACACTCGCTTCAATCAGTATCAATTTAATGGATTACGGCCTCCCAATGCTAGCTGACCTCAAGCGCCAAACCCATCTCTGCTTGTTTGACTTTTTTTTGTTTCGTTCCCATGCAACCATCGCCTTGAGCTGCATGCTACTCGCATGTTTAAAGTTGGTCGCCTGTTTGAGTCCACTATTCGTCTGCTATAGGTGCGCCTGCTGAGGCTGCCTTCGTTATTGTTTCATGTCTTATCTCGGGTCGTTGCACTGGGTCTTCACCTTGGGTAGAGTTAAGACCGGCTGTGGATCGATAGTGGTTTTAAATGAAGTGCTGTTTTTGTGAAGCACATTATCGTACACGACCGCTAGACGTTGGGCACGGGCCTGCAATAGTAACAACCGCACGGATGAAAGGATTGTCTTCGACGATTTTCTGTTACTTTCGTGCACGAGCAGTGGGTAAAAAAGATACACTGAAGATAAATACAGATCTCATTGCAAGCATTGAGAGTGGCGGGTTCTCATATCCAAGACGTGTATTTTTAAACTTGTACGCAACGTCGAGGGTGCGCCACAAGCAATGCGCACATTCTTGGCTAATAGCCAAAGGTCTTGGAGTAGTTGGCATCTGTTGTGTTCTTGTCGCTGATAAAAAACTAGATTTCGCCCGAAATGGCTGGCGTGGCCCCACACAAGATGCTTAAGTTTGTGCTGCTTGTAAACGCAATCAGGCGATTGCTGGCAAATGTTGCACGTGCACTCAGGATGATGAACTGAAAAGGAAACCTACTCAACGCGAAGGAAGAGAGGAGAGTGGCGATGGAACATTCAATGAGCAAGAATGAAAAAAAACAGAACATGCGATGTGACAGTGGAGCTGGCAGACATGGTACCACTTCGGCTTACTCGTGTGTGTTGATGTCCGCATTGCCAGAAAACGAATTTCTATTGACCTGCAGATTTTTGGTTGTGATCTGTAATATAGGTACTGACCCGTACTATCGCTAGTGATCCGGACGACCGCTACTCTTTATCGCAGCGGTCTGGGGTGGCAGCATGAGCGATACAGAGCTGGCGAAGCTGAGGAATAAGTTTAGTGCCACCTGACGGGGGGTGCAGTTCCTAGCCAGCAATTTCTTCGAGGGCTGACTTCCGCGGCTGCCGGATGCTCAAAAAGGTTTCTACCCACCAAGCTGGTTATGGCATGAATAGGCACACATTTCAGTATTATTGGTGATCAGACTGTCTAATAAACCCTACCTAAATTATGCATATTTATTAGAAAAAAGTATGCATCCGAAAACAGCAATTTTCAGTTACCAACCGGACGTCTGAAAGCCCTGCACGGTAACTTTCTAAACACACCATAATTTTGTTAAACCGATGTTTCGTTGGTGTAAAGTGTAGTGGCGAAATATCGCCGCGGTGGCTGTTTTTCAGATGTAGGCGAAAATCTAAAACACCTGTATGTGGATATTTCGGCGCATGTTAAAGATCCTGAGGCGGTCAAAATTCATTCGGAGCCCTCAACTACGATGCATCTCATAGCCTGGGAGTAACTTCGACGCGTTAGACGCAATAATCAAGTAGTTACACATTATCGCGTGATGCTGCTGTGTCGAGGCGCATCAACGATGATTGCTGTTATTGATTTAACGCCCGACGCAACGCAGGCGATGAGGCGCGCCGTAGTGGAGGGCTCCGGATTAATTTGACCACCTGGGATCTTATCGTGCGCCGAATCTCGTACACACGGGCGTTTTTTTTGCTTTTCGCCTCCATCAGAAAGCGGCCGCCGCGGCCGGGAATCGAACCCGCGACCTCGCGCACGCTGTTATCTTAGGAAATGGATACACGGAAGGTCGCGGCGAGACTTTCAATACCTGATTAGGGGGTTTAACATAAGAAAATGGATAACGCACATGGATAATCACGACAATAGTTGGATTAGCGCGACATCTGGGATTGTTAGCAGTTTTTCATTAGCACATAAGGCCTGACTAGCGAAAACACTAGACACGACTGAGGGGCTGACTGTACGAGATAAGGCCTGGCGGGTCGACTACCTCTGAACCGTTCCATCCGAGATTCGCTTTATGGTGAGCAAGAACACAAAATTTCCATCCGTATGCACACCCGCAGAGTTCGTATTAACTTTGTATGCTACTTTACGTCATTGTACTTTTCGTAGGGCAAACTATCCTGTGTAATTATGATGACGGTGATCTGACGCAGATGACGTAGTGGTGTGCAGGAGTAGATATTCCGAACTAAATTTGTGGCTGTATTGTGTGCAGTTCAACTTATTTATTTCCAATTTGGCAATTCAGAGGATATACTTTTTGATTAGGGGGTTTAACGCGCCGATGCTACACGTGGGCTATAAAGTGTGCCGTAGTGGGTGGCTCCGGATTAATAGTGGATTAGCTGGGGATCTTTAGTTTGAGATTAAATTGGTACACACGAAAGATTCCGCTTTGTGCCTCCATCTGAAAAGCCACCGCGTCCGGGGTTGGACGCGCGTCCTTGGGCTCAGCAGCACGACGCCTTAGCCACTGAGACAGCGCGGCGGTTGAAGGTAAACATTTTAGTTATCTCTAAAAGGCCATGAACCAAAAAAAAAAAGCAATGTACTGTTCGCAGCCACTGCAACAACGCAGTAATAACGTTCCACACGTTTGAAATACGCCCGTGCCTTAATCAGTCTTCCCGGCCAAACGTTTTAACAATTCGTCCAAAAGGAGTACATATAGGTACAGCCATTCCGAACTAGTAAAAATGCTTGGCGTAAGCTATACATGTCCCTATTCCGTAGAGCAAATGAAGCTCAGGCATATTTGATGCAAAAATGTGAGTACAAAAGAGTAGCTGTCGCGTTACAACCACAGTGCTGTTTAGCTTGAGCTTGCTCCATTGGGATTACCAAAAGGGTACCAAGAAACCGGGCCATTTCCAGTAACGTAAAACCTGGGGAGGGGCGAAGCATGCAGTGTGCTCCGGTGTTTCTACTGCAAAAGCGCTGCCAATTGGAAATAAGATACAGCAGGCGTTTTTGTTAGCAATCGCGTAGCTAATCCCAGTCAACGTCAATAATGTATTTCTTGGGTTCTTCGCCCTTGTCCTATTGCTCCTGTAGTTGATGAGGGCTGCTGCGCTTCCGAGTACCCGTGCCGAGTCCAGGTAGAGGTATACAGCTTGGTGTAAAAGTCTTGTCTGTTTGAAGTCTGTAAAAGTCTTGTCTGTTCTAGCGCGAGGCGTTCGAAATGAGGGTCCCGGT
The DNA here is from genome assembly GCA_013339765.2 of Haemaphysalis longicornis. Classification (NCBI taxonomy): domain Eukaryota; kingdom Metazoa; phylum Arthropoda; class Arachnida; order Ixodida; family Ixodidae; genus Haemaphysalis; species Haemaphysalis longicornis. Next base: position 127,161,369 of record CM023455.1, read on the forward strand.
GTGTTCTTTTAGTACCCGTTTTTGCCCACGGAGATGAAACGTTGTAGCGCGAGGCGTTGGAAAACAAGTGCCCCCGGGTTTCCGGCTCCGGCTGCATATCCCAGCTGCAGCTTTCGGCTGCATATCCCAGGAAGTCATCGCATATTATTCGGTTTGCAATAGATAAAAAAATTTTCTCTCGCCGCAAAGTTCAAAGTCTGTACATGTATTTTAGAAATATGTCACTGTTTTCGAATGAAACACATGGATTACAGAAATACATGTTATGCTGTTCTTCCAGTTGACCCAAAGCAAGCAGAAAAAAGATTTGACGCCCGCACTCTACCGGAGAATCCATTCCGTCCCCGGTAAGCCAAATAAAATCAGTATTTTCTAGAAAATAAGGTAGCAGAAAGCCTACTGCTGGGGTCATGCCATGACGTTCACGGGAAATGCAAGAAGTCACGGGGAAAGTAGGCCATCCACACCTCACTAATGTCCGTCTGCCGTAGATTAGTTAAAGTTGAGATGTAAAAATAAACCTTTATCAATGATGATACGCGAGAAGGCTAATTTTGGCTATCATATTGTGAAGGCATTCAGTTCCACAGCAGGGAATGTCAGAAGTTCCCCAGGTCCTGAAGATACAGAAGGGATGTGTGATCACATACGTGGAGATTCCGGATTTACGAGCCGAGAAGAAAAAGTGGGGACCTTAGGGTATGAATGCTGGCATATATTCTCTAGTACCGACGACATCAATACAGGATGGGGCTTGGCGTTGGATTACTCATGCGCACGGAGGTGGCGGGAAATACGTAAGAATTGTCGACGTACCCTACGATTCTACAAGGCCATGCTACATTTCGCGGGGGGAGTATCTCATTTCGTGTTCGCAAACTTAGCCTAGACCCGCCCTCCTTTCAACTAAGACTTCACACAGGAACCCTGGCCACGTGTGCTTAGGTGGTGCGGAAACATCTCGCCTAGGAGCCCAAACACTGTTTTACCGAGCCCAGAGACTCCTCACAGCACTGCTCATAAGACCTCGCGAGCTCTTGTTCACCTATAATGAATCAACGCCACTACCAATGACTGCGGCTAAAACTACCCCCTGACAGCTCTCGCCCAGCACCGCTAGCCAGCTGATGGGAAACATGTCACATATGCATCCCTCCCCAACAGACTCGTCATCCCTTAATCTGTCCCACCACATATCACACCCACACCGCCTGGAATGGGGCACTTGACATACAATGCCCCATGCCAAAGCGGCAATGCCGGGTTTCCCCCGCTCTGCTTACAATCCTCCCAAAACCTGGCTTGAGGTGCCCAGAAGCTGCTCACACGAGCTACAGCTGCTGACCACAACTAGAATCCAGGAAAACATGATAGGCCTGCCCCAAGTAAGGGACACTCGCCAGAACTGTGCTTCGCCGGAAATAAAGTTTTGCTATCTCTCTCTGACTCTCTTTATTGTTAACAAAAAAAAAATGCAGCGCTTGTGATCCAAATGAACATGCGGCATAGGCAGAAGATACTTCATATCCATGACATAACCCCTAGCTACCATGATGGGGCTTGTGGCAGTTTCCATGAGGACGTTGAAGCGGCAACTAGCAGAGTCTGGTTGATACAAGGTATTAGGAGAGTCTAAGGAAGTGATGGGGGACTTGAACCAAAACGTCGTAAAGACGCCAAAATGCCAAACCTTGCAGTGATAATCCTTCAGAAAAGGTTCTCATAATAGCTCAAGTTATACACTCGTTTCATACATCGGATAGTAATACCCGAGCCCAATGAATACACTCTTTTGCAAACGAGGGAGCTAGAAATAATTATGGAAAAGGCCTAAAAGGTTTGACAAAAAAGAAATCGAATTCCAACTATCTGCTGTGCGCTATGTTCTGGTGTTAGGGCACCCGTCACGGTGGCTCAGCGGCTAAGATGTTATTCCGTTTCCCTTAAGAATCCGACGATCGATCGCTACCGTGGTCGCTGATTTCAGATGAAGGCGAAAAGCTGGAACACAGGGTTTCGGAATTTCGGCACACGTGGGAGATCCCCAAGGCGGTCTAACTTAATCCGAAGCCCTCCACTATGGCGCTCCTAGTCGCCCGGCACCTTAAACACTCAAATTCGAATTTTAAAGGTACTTGGCAAAGCAAAGAGCAGCCATAAGATGCAATAAGGTACGCATTTGGGCTGGTTGGTTCATGATTACGAGTGAAAAAAACAGCTGCTAAAAAGACAGGACAAGAAAGGACACAGGACCCACGGCGCTGACTAACAACCAAAATTTTGGTTGTTAGTCAGCGCCGTGGTCCTGTGTCCTTTCTTGTCCTGTCTTTTTAGCGCTGTTTTTTTCACTCGTAGCCATAATATGTTAAAGAGAAGAAGAACAAGGTTAATTCTCAAAATGTAGACAGTGAAGCCAGCCAGAAAATATGGAGCCGAACTTCCAATCAAAGTAAGGTGACCGGAAATATAGAATATCCCTCTAGAACAAATTCGTGATAGTTAATTGAGATGACTGAAGCTAGCGTACACAGATTACCGGGCAACCTAATACCGATACACCTGTAGTCATTAGTGGCCATCGGTTTACGAAGGCTTAGAAAAGTAACGGCTAAACTCTCTCAGAGAGATAACAAACGCATAACGAAATAAAAAAGTGTCGTAAACGGCGGAGCATATAGAGTTGGCGGAACTGCCGTAATTGATTAGCAGAGGGCAATGTTGCGGACATTCGTATCTACTACATGGCAAAGATTGCGTAAAGGCTAGACAAAGGAGTAAGCCTAATTACAGCTGATGAAAAGCCAGCTTGGGTGCTGGTGCAGAGCAACGTATGCACTCTGGAGACGAAATAAGTAACAGTAGAAAAAAAGGGATAAGATAATATAAATGCGGCGTTTTTGCACGGTAATATACCGTTAGGGAAACACTATTGAGCAGAACAGCCTAATTTCGTGATGCCCCATGGCAGCAGCTAACGAGTAGATTCATTAAGCGCGTAGGATGAGGATGAGAAAAAAATTCCCCCGCACTTCCCCGAAGGGAATCGTGCAGAAATGCGAATGCATTGGGTGCACCGATGAGTGTGTTGCGAGTAATGGCGTAATTAATGACGAGAGTGGTGAACGTAATCATTTATTCATCAGCACCTGTTTGTGTTATCGTTGTGCCTGACGGCCACAATCACTGCCTTGTGATCGCTAAAGTGCACGGTCAAAGGGTCTTTGAGAAGCATACGCGCGTCACAGTTTCGCGTAAAGACCAGGTCAATGCAACTCCCGTGAATGGTAGTGGGGCACGTGTCGAAGCCGGCAGAGAGACATGCATAGAGTGCCTGGTCTGCATGTACTCGAACCAGCCACTCGCCACTCTTCTTGCGCACGTCAACGTTGAAGTCGCCAACAAGACTATGGGGTCAGAGGGTTTGGAGCGCACGCGCACACTTTCCATAGCCCAGCGTCGAGCTGCGCGGCAACGGCGTCTCGAGCGAGGTTGGGGACGCGAGGTACACGGTCACCACAAAGACTCCGTCTCCGGTGTAGGCAAGGGTGTACAAGTCCTTGTACGGAGACGTGTCCTCGAACGGGAGACGTGGCAACGGCAGTGCGATATCAATTTACCATACACGTTTAGACACGAGACTAACACCGCAGTACTCGCCGTCCTTGCCGCTTCGAGCAAACTAGTACAGCTCGCTTCAAGCGCATGCGTTCGGCATTGAGCGCGGAGAGATAACACCTGCGGGCGCACGCCGACGGAGCACGACAACCCCCGACTAAGAATGCATTCGCATTTACGACGACGACGACGACGACGAAGGCAGAACTACGAGGCGCGCGCTCACGTGCGCTCGCGCTGGAGGAATGCAGGCGCACGCCGCTCGATGGACGCAAGACAACCCCCGACTAATAAATGCATTCGCATTTAAAAAAACAGCTGCAACACACAAATTACTCCGGGTGACCTAATGAATGGAAGGGATGTTGTACTAGAAAAGCGCGCAAAAATTACTTTGAGAACACATGAGGACTTTAATGTTCCTGCAGCCTCAAAAACTAACATAATTCTGAATCACAAAAGGAAATGTCGAAGATATGAAAAATTACGGATATATCAGCATAATTTCGGTTGTATACACAATAGTGTGGTAAGCTAACGTTTCATAGCTTCAGTGGCAGCCTTGATTTTTAACAACCGAGTTAACCAGTTTCATCTAGGAAAGACCAGCGCACGGATGCTATTCATGATTCTTGTCATGAAGCAGGAATAAAAAGTTCGGAAAATATGGCAAACCCTTTCACATAGAATTTATACTTTACGAAAGCGCATTCGCTTCTCAAAGCACTACGGAAATAGTGAAAGCATTCAACGTTTCACGAGTAACAAATAGAAGGAATGCAAGGGCCGGCTGATCCCTCAGCGAGAAAAAAACGATAAGTTTTCCCGATTAGTAAACTAGCGATACAGGGAGATAGCCCTTTTCCACCACAAACACTTACAGCTTGTCTACAAAAACGTATCAACAATCCAGTGGAGAAATGAGGATTGCAATATCTGGAGGACATCTAGCCTTCTTTGATTTGCGCAACGTAACTTATGTCTGCTAATATTGTGGCAAACACCCAGAAGAAATGTTTCAGTACCTGCACTCTGAAAGCATGAATTAGCGTAGAAGGTAAGAGTGAAAAGACACAAGTAATCCACGGGTTGTGTGGCTTCAGATGTGGGCGCGAGACCGTTTACCCAGGGGCGGTACTGAGTTTTAGGGGGTGTCAGTGTTTCAATGTGCTTATTTCGAGAGCGCGTGCGGGTCCAACTCTCGGCCACGCGTCGCTACCCATAGTTTGGTAGAATAAGGTTGTGGCGGTGCCCGGGCCTGCGGAGGTACGAAAAGTAATTTGCAATTTGTGTATATAAGCGCTACTTTACTAGGCAATATTTTAAGTTAGGACACATTGGCCTTAGCTTCTTTCCATGCCATAGGACCTCCATTGGTTCTTATAGTAAGCGACGGTTTTTTCCGCCACTTTTAGAGTCAGGGGGATACGACGTTGGTGCATGCATCAGCTCAGGTTGAGGAGGCCGTTTGGTGTGATTGCGTCAGATCCAGGCACGGCCAGTGACCTGTGCTTGCGAAGCGCCCTCCCGCGCCGACAGGGAGAGAATGAACTTCGCTGGCTCAGCCATTGCGCTTGTTTAAACCATGCATCCTTCTTTCCCCTAGGAAGTATTATTAAGTTGTGGTACAGCAGTAAGTGCTTTCATAAGGAGTGAAGAGAAAGTTCACGCAGATGTTTTTATCGGGCTCTAGTCAGAGCACAGCTGCATTTAACTCGGTGCTCATAGGTAGAAGTGTATTGATAGGGTAACAGTTAGGGGAAAGGAAGATGAGGGCAGTATTTCATACTTGCTCTGGCCTTGCAGACTTAGAGCATGGAGGGGCTGGTCTAGCCCCGACACTTCAATTGTAGTTAAGCAGGCTCCGAAAGGCTTGTGGCCTGGTCAGCTAGGGCCCTCTCGAGAATAAGAGCATTTCAAGGCTGGTAGTCAGCAGCCTACTGGCACGCCTTCTCATGAATACACTCCAGTTGCTCCTGCACCTGATTCTATCTTCGAAATCGTGTTTGCTTTGCGCGGCCGGTCTCTCCTAGTCTGTGCGAATTTTCTATTTTCGCCGATGCTTGATGATCACAAGGGATTACCAAGACAGCTGGGGACGGCTAGAGCCAGCGGAAAATGACTAAATGAGCTTAGTAAAGGTCTCGCGTTAATAGGTTTACTGTAAAGACTTCCTAGCTGCCCATCGTCATGCGCTTTTTGTTGGGTACAGCCTTATTTACATCCTTAGTCTGTAAACATAGTTATTCTGTACATGAAAATTGTTGCTAGCAAAGGGTAATTATATCACAACTGTATTGTTAACAACTAATTATGACAAAAAATGAAACCCGGAGCAATGTTAAGTCATCTTGGCAACCCCTAGTCATGTAATGGGTTTCTTTGGGGGGGGGGGGAGGGGAGATTTGACATAACACTGTTTACAGATGTTTTATGAGGAGCCTTCTCGCTAAAGCTTGCTTTAATACAAGCGTATTTGAGCACGCAAAATAAGAATACATGGAACTGCAGCCATACGAGCTTTAACCATAAAAATTAGGCGCCGCTCTATTCCCGCGATGTGGAAATCCAGCGAAGCTATCAAATACACATTATAGATGCAGAGAATTCACTCGTACTAATTTTCCCTCAGCAATTGGTAATGATTGGAACTGTGGCGGTAGTGTTACCTATGTTTGAAAGAACTTGAGCTTTATCCTAAAAAAGCAATGGGGTTCTCTACATCCCCCCCGTAGAAGCCGATAGCGGGAGGGTAATTGCACAGCCTTAGCACCTAAACTGTGAACAAGCCATTAATTTTATCCATTTTATGTTCATCATTTCAGATGCTCCGACGGATCTCATGTTTGACGTATCCTGCCAGAACCAAGGTCTTATCACCTGGAAACACCAATCTAATGCTGATGGATTTTTATTTGGGCTCTGCCATGAAGGCGATGCTACGTGCTTGGAAGAAAAAATTGATGCATCGGCTAGAAAACATGAATCCAGCTGCACAAATCGGACGCAAGCTATAGAGCTTATCTTTGGGCCTTCAATGATTTTTTTGTTCTACCTTTATACAGTGACCCAGCGGCAACGCAGTTTTCATCTTATCCCAACGGTGAGTAGTCGGGACAGCCATTCATGCGTAAAACCTGACAATAGGCCCGTATTGATGCCGTTTTGTACTCAAATGTTCTGGGCAAAATGCAGCTTCTGGATTTAAATGGATAGGCTGCAGTATTTACGAGGTTTTGTGGGTGTTAGACACCAGTCAGGCCAATGCATGTTATTTATTTAATGGTTTCCACGGAAATGTGCTAAGTCCAAGGCCCTCAGAAACGATCTGGAAACTGTGGCTTATTGTAAAAAAACCACAGCTCACCCAAACACGCGGGACACAAGCCTATAAGCTTACTCCTTGAGCTAGGGATTGCAGTTCCTTGTCCTTCCAGCAACCGGATGTGCCTCTCTGATCTCCCCCCTATTGCGGCGTCCGTAGCAGAAACGAGTGTTATGGTATTGCGTATGTAGAAATTTCCAAAGAATATTAGCTTTGGCGCGTAGAGGTCCTTTATTGATTATAGACTTTAAAGCGCCGATGCTGCACAGGCGATGAGGCGCGATGTAGTGGAGGGCTCCGAATATATTTGGGCCACCTGGTGATCTTAACGTCAAAAACATGGGCGTTTTGCGCGTTTGCATCCATCAGAAAAGCGCCCGCCGCGGCCGGGAATCGAACCCGCGTCGTTCGGCTCAGACCTAAAAGGCCAGAGGAATGCTGCGCGTGATACTAATCGCGTTTCCCTCAAATTTTTTTGCTGAGATGCATATGTGTGTAAAATCTTAGCATTTCATAAGGAAGGCGCACGCGCCATCGGTGTCTAATAAAAAAAGAGAGAGCTACGGTACGGGCGATTGCTTCGCCGCTGTTATCAAACATCTCTGTTTGGACTTCCGTGTAGCCTGTTTTTGGAAGTAGAGATAGACAAGTAGATGCACGCGTGAGGTGGCACATTTGTGCACGTTTAGAAAAGGTAGAGTAATGACATTATACTCAACGTTATCTGCACGATATCAGGAGAACAGTGTTGGTCAATCAATCAATCAATCAATCAATCAATCAATCAATCAATCAATCAATCAATCAATCAATCAATCATCAATCAATCAATCAATCAATCAATCAATAATTTGAAAGATTTTTACTTAAGACAAAAGCCTGTACGCGGCTTTAGCTTTATCAGTACTAGGACCTCTGCATGATATCCGGGATGGCTACGAGTTAGCGAGTCGGTTCCCCGTCAGGACTTCCAAACTTCGGTACAAGCTAAAAAATCTAATCAGTGGAAAAAGCTGCTGCAGCTGTAAACACACAGACTGTAACGAGAGCAAAACAAGGCTTGCTGCTACTTAAAGCTTAGTTCACTCTCCTATGAATTTTTTATCGGCTCAGGCCAGGCAGCAGACTGCACGGGTGCAGACACATGGCCTGATGATACAAAAAATATAATATCAAGTTTTGTCGAACGAACTGCAGAAGGTAAAAACATGCGCTTACTAATGTCGTGAGCAAAACACTACCCAAATTCTTCTCAGGAGGCGTGGTCCTCCGACAAACTAGAGGACTTTTAATAATACCCCTGCTACAAGTGCTACATAGAAGCCATTTCAGGTGTAGGACGAGAGCCTTGGGAAACAAAAAAACGTAACCCCACTCCAAGGTGGGACCGTAATCTAAACTTTTTTAAACAGTTCAGTTTGACACTATTTAATCACCAACAATCACATACCTGACGGAGTCACCTCCAAGTTGCAGGCCGAACTACTAGAATTGTGGTTGTCGGTTTGGAGGGAGACACACCGGTTGTCGGTTTGCCTGACTACATGTGCCAGCCCAAGTCCATCTCTTTTTCTTATTCGGACTATGCTATCATCTACTCTAGTTTGTTCTCTGAGCCAGGTACCTCGTTTCTCGTGCCTGAGGCTTATTCCTAACATTATTTGTTACGTGACCCGTTGAGCCGACCCAAGTTTGCTTTCCAGTCGTTTAGTAAAGCGCCAAGTTTTAGCACCGTATGTCATTACCGGCAGTATGCGCTGGTGGTAGGTTTTTCTTTTGAGTTATAAAGGTAGCCTAATTTTTATTATTGGGGAGTGCTTGTTCAGCGCTTCCCCACCCATACCCATTCTGCGCCTGATTTGCCTCTCGTGGTTTGGTCAGCCCTAACCATCTGTCCGAGGTAGTTAAACCCTTTTACTTCTGCTATCGTTTCCTTTCCTCAGCTGGCGGCGACGTTTTTGGCATTCTTGTTCCTCATTACTTTAGATTAATTCGTATTTATTTTTGGCCCCACGGCTGTGTTTATGATTGTAGTACTCAAGCATTGTTTAAAGGTGTCCTGTATTATCACTCAGAAAGGCTATGTCATCTGCAAACCTCAAATAGCTCAAGTATTCCCGTTTTTCTTAATCCCATGTCTCCTCAGTCAAGCTTTTTTAATAGCCCCTTCAGAGATGCTGTGAATACTTTTGGGCAGATGGTATCTCCCTGTCTTACTCCCTTTCGGATCATGAATTTATCGCTTGCTGGTGGAGAGTTATTGTGCTCGTGCATTCCTTTTACATCTCATCTAGAAGCCTTATGGAAGTCTCCTCTATTCCCTAGAATTTTAAGGCTTCTTGAACGGCTGCAGTGAGTACGGAAGCAAAAACGCCCCCTCATAGTCTGTAACGTTATGTAAAGAGGTTTAGTGTATTCTGCGGATTTTTCTTTCACTTGATTGACAACAAAGATGTGAGGCATGGTTCAGTACCGCTTCCTAAATCCAGCCTGTGCTCTTGGTTGTTGAAAATCCAGGCTGTCACATATGCGTCTAACTATAACTTTGGTAAACAGCTTGCAAACAACTAGAGCAGGCTGATGGGTCTGTAATTATTGATGTCCTTGGGAACTCCCTTATAAATCAGAGTGTCATTTTTCCAGGTGATGGGCACTTTTCAGCCTTTCAGACATTATGAAAATAGTACGCAAACTTTTCCAGTACAATATCTCTGTTCTCCTTCAAAAGATCCATGGTTATGCCGTCGAACCTGCAGCTTTTCCTCCTTTCATGCCTTGTGAGCATTTCGTTCCGTCCTCTTATAGCTACTTGTGGGACATCGCAAGTGGAGCTTCTACTCTTAGTAGTTTTCCCTGGTCTAACGTCGCTGGCACACAGCCTGGTGTAGAAACCGTTCTGCTACCTTTATTATTTCGTGCAAGTTGTGCGGAATGTCACCCTGTTCGTTTCTGAGTGCTTACATCCTGTCTTTCTCGATGGCTAGTTTTCTGTTAGTTTGCTTTCAAGCTTCTCTCTCCTATTGGAAAGTTTCCTCGCTCATTACCATTTTGTATGCACGAATGTCGTTTATTCTACTGCTGTGAATCAGTTTCGAGTGCGCGGCTAATTCAATCGTATCTGCCATACCTGACACTTTCATGTTCTAAACGTTTCGCAATTAGTTCTTTTGTTCCCTTAGTTTTTCAGTTTTGACCTTGTTGCCTTCCTCACAGCTGCTGCTGATTCACTGATTAACGATTTTAGGATATCATTTAGACTGTCTCCATTGACCTCGTCCTGCTCGTGTATGAGCGCGAATTTGTTTTGAAAATTTGTTTTAAACTCCTGCAATCTCGCCCTGACGGACGCTTTGCTGGGTTTTCAACGAGTTCTCATCCTTTCAGCTGTTGAGATTCAGCCTTATGTTGCATCTAATCATCCTATAATCGCTGCTACAAATTTACTTAGGACTTCTACGTCTGGCACAATACTTGTGCTTGTCACCTGAAACGAAGTCAATTTTGTCTTTTGTTGTACCATCGGGACTTTTCCGTCTGCATTTTCTATTCTTTCGTTTGTAAAAAAAGGGTGTTCATTAACCTAAGGTTATTTCTCTCTGAAAATCCCACCAGTGTACTCCTCCACTGGTACGATTGTCGATACCGAAGTTTTCCCACTGACCTTTCTCCCAGTTGCTTCTTACCCACACTTTGCTTTAAAGTCTCCCATAACAATCGTGGATTGTGTTGTTGCCTTCTTCATTGCGGATTCGACATCCTCGTAGAAGCTGCCTACGGCTTCCCTCGCCATAGCTGGTTGCGTGCACATAGGCCTGTACTATCTCTAACCTGTATCCCTGTATCCCTTATTCAAGGTGATCACAACAGCCGCAACTCTCCCACAAATGCTTAAAAAATTATCGACGTTTCTTTTATTTCTCTGTTTATAATAATCCCACCCCGTGTTCTCTCTTCTTTTGGAGCCCACTGTAGCACAGAATATTTCCGCTAGTGAGCTTCATGAAGCCTTCTCCTCTCCTAACTTCGCGTAACCCTATTATATCCCGCTTAATATCCGAGAGCTCCTCTAGTAGCACAGCTAAGCTTCCCTCACTAGACATCGTGCGTGCTTTGAACGTTTCCAGAGTCAAGTTCCAAAGGCGGACTGTCCGGACCCAGAGATTCTTAGCACCCGCTGCTGTATCGCTGTTCTGAATGCCGCCGTGCACAGGTGCTCTACAGCTGCTGGGGACGGAGGGCCGAGAGTTGAGTTGGTTAGTCATGCGAGGTGATGGCCAGCTACTACACCAGGGTGACCAGATCCTTCTGTGGTGAAGAGTGCTGTTTGTGTCCTCAAAAGCCTTCCTAGCCTGATTGAACCTTCCTAGTGTAGTCTAGTCTCTTAGGTATCCGGGATAATGGTTGCTTCCGGAGCAGGAAGCACTCTATGCCGGCATGCCAAGGTTGTGCTTAGAGAGACAGAAGAAAAAGAGAGAGAGGGAGCGAGAGGAATTTTTCGGCGGACTACGTTGCCGCGCACGCGGAGCGAGAGAAGTTTTCGGCGGACTACGTTGCCGCGCACGCCTGCCGTGATAATGAGCCAACGTTTGTCGGTTTTCCTTTTTTATGCGCGCACTAATGAGGGAATTAGCTGAGACGCCGGCTTAATGATGATAGGCTAACTGACACCTGGCTGTTGGAAAAGTAAGCCACTACTATGCTCATGTTTATAGCTACGAAGAATGGCTAGTTTGGAGCTCAGCCGCCCAGAGAGGCCTCTGAAGTTATACGAGCGCCCTTCCTTGCCCTTTTAACGCAATTACAAGCCGCAATTTTGTTTATTGTGTGCTCCGCCAACAATGGTGGCCTTTTGGCAGGGCCGCGAAAAAATTAGACGACCCTTTGCTGTCTCAAGTACGGGAACATTGGGGCCACGACAGGTGTGTAAAAAGTTTACTTCCGTGTTTTCTACATATAGAACCGTTATGTATCGAGGTAGCCGTTGCTCTGGCGGTCCGAAGAAGTGGTTGTACTTTTTTGCAACGAGGGGTTCTCGAGTTATTCAAATTTTAGCAATCTTACTTGTATCACCAGTGGTCGGCATCATATTTCTAGCCCGTTATGAACTCGGCGTTTCTGACGTAGCGCTTAACTTGTTTAAAGTTTTTACTTTACTTTCATAACTTAGTGTCCGATGCTGCGAGACGTCCTCTTTAGCTTTTCCAACAATGTTTAACCCCTGCCTAGCCGATAATTTTGTTTTTATGTCAAGATTAACTGCACCGGCTGAGCCGGTTATGTAGCGGTTACTGCGGTTTGCTTAAATCGCATTTCGATCGGCGCTGTCATTCGGGCTTACCTTGTTCTTAAGGCCTGTGCAATACAGCGGCTGCGTTTTTACCGATTTAAACTGTTTAAAGGCGTAACAGGGTGGATTAATTGCTTATTCCATGATTTGCTCCTGCGGATTCGCTTATTACGGCTAGGGCGACGCTGGTTTGTTTATATTTGAGCTCTCGGTGGTAATTTTACCACAAACACGCCAAGCGAGCGGATTTAACTTGCCATACTATCAAAACAGCCCGCTATAGCGCTAGTGGGGCCTTTAAGGCACTACTCTGTAGTGCAAATTAGCCACGTTTATTTTACTTGCCGTGACACCTAACTCGACCGGGCCACTCTTGCGGCGAAAAAAAGTAGCATGTTTATGTCTGTAAAATTATTGCTGCTACGAGGTTCAAATTTGGCGTAAATGTGGTATAGAATGGTATGAAAGTGGCGTGGGAATGGATGTGACCTTACATGGCAGATGTCCAGAAAATGTTCTATGTAACTAAAGCAGAGATGGATAATCTTGACGGCAAAGCTGCAAATATGATGTGAACTGCTGTTATTCTTAAATTGACAGCTTCTGTGTATTTTTGGGGAGCAGTTGAGAACACCTGAAGAAAGCGTGTTTGTTTTCTCAATCTGCTGCTAGAAATCGCTGGTACTGCTTATTGTGTCGATATGTTTTCAAATGTTATGACGTTTCTCTCATGGGCTACGACGTTCCGGCCGGAGCTTGGTTTATGCTTTTTAAAGAGGCTCGAATAGGCACACGCCTTTGTATCCTCGACTGAGTGGCGCTTGTACACAATTTTTCCCTTTTCAACAAATTACTTTCATTGGAACGCTCGCTCACGAAGTGGTTATAGAGAAAAAAATCCCGGGCCATCTCCACTAACATGAAACCTGGGGAGGGGCGAAGGATGCAGTGTATAGGCGTATTCTTGGCACCTTGGCGTTTTTGCCAACAGCGATAAAACCATTGGTGGTAGAAGCATACAGCTGTACTGTAAAAGTATCTTGCCTTGGAAGCACGATGCTCTCTAGCGCGAGACGTAAACGAGTGTCCCGGTGTTTTTTTAGTACGTGTTACGTTTTTTTAGCGCGACGTGTGAGCAAGTACCCGGTGTTTTATTACCGTGACTACACACCAGACGAACGACAATTACGACGATGAAGACGAGAACAGGAGACGCCAACAGACCCAGCCCTACGAGGCTTCGCTCCTAAAAACTGTTACACAGAGGTGGACAAAATATGTTCACCTGCAATTTCGGGGCTCTTGTATTATCTAATGGTCCTTATTGGACGCGTGGAAAACGTGATGCTTGTGCAATGCACAAATTAAAAGAAGGGGTACATTTGTGACAGGCGTTCCAACCTCCGCTCGCCGCAACACAAGTTTGTGAAATAAGAAGAAAGGGGTGGGTCTATGGTATCAGCTTTTTATGTCAGTAACAGAGGCTAAAACGGAGCCAAGTGAGTGCAATCCTGGCTGCAATGTCATTGGTTCTCTACTGAAAACCGTTTTGGCGAGCTATAGGTAACATATTACTCCTGTTATTCACTATGGTGACGCTTGGATCAGGGTAAGCTCAAGGTGCCAGCCTTGTAAAAATTATAATGTACTGTGCCCTACACTGCGGCGCGTATACAGCCAACGTGATGCTTCGGCGCATAAAAGCCAACTTTTTGAAAATCTGCCCGCTTATGGTCAGCCCGTACAATATTATGCATATAGGGGTGCACTCTTTAACTATCAACTTGTATTGATTATTTGATAAACACGTCTTCGTTTTTCTTTTTGGCTTGACCTTTTTTGTTACCAATCCGGCATAATCTGGGCATGGGTATACTCTCACTCGGTCATGGAACGACTTTATAGGTGGATATTTCCCAGCATTATACTTCCTTGCCCATTGCTCTGCTTACGGGCTAAACATTTCATGAGCAGCAGATCTAGATGCAAACACTTCCTGAGTTTTTCATGAAGCGTCTGCAAATTAACAGGTTGACTGTCCGCCATTACTTTTGCAGTTCTTCATTTAAAAGCCTGCACTTGACTCCCTTGAACTACTCGGCGATACAAGCAACGTGGGAAGAAAACTGGGCCCACGAGATAAACTTCACCGTCTGCAGGCTCCCGAAAGACTGCAAAACAATTTTTGTCCTGGGTACGCTGAAGCAGCTCACTTTCGGTGGCCTCGCACCCAACACCACGTACACAATCTCCGCCCAGGCTCAAGTGAAGCTAAACAACAAAACGTGTGAAGGCGCCGCTGAAAGTCGTACTGCACGGACATTCCCAATTGGTGAGTCCAATTGCAAACCTGAACGTAGTTTCTGCAGGAATAGCTCGCATACGGCAGGTGGAGTAATATGGTAGTGACCATCTGCTTTCTCACCTGGCCCAATTGTAGGACATGTCGTGGTTGATGTACTTGCGACTTAAGGACGACGGCTCTCAAAGTGAACTCTGAAACGAATTTTTGGGGAGCTTCGGCGCTGTACATTGTATGTAGCAAAACGAAGGTAAAGGCCGTAGTAAGGTGAAGTCGAGCTTAGACGCATTTATCACTGAAGCAGCTTTACCGGCGGCTTCGTGTGTAAAGGCCTATGCGGCTACGTATAGAAGGTGCGGTCAGGGCACTCCATGGGGGTCTCTGCCATCCTTTTTCTTTTTTCGCCCCAGCGGCGCCAGCGCGCTTGTCCTGAACGCTAATGCTGCTCTGGTGCTGAGATTTTCCACCTACTGAGATTTTCCGCCTCTTCCCTCTACTCTCCTACTGCGGCCCCATCGCTCTTCTTCTCAACTGTCTGGCCGTGCTACCGGTCTCTTTATCAGAACCCTCCTCTGGTGCTGCTGTTTTCTTTTTCCTTCTAATGTTTTTTGCTGCACCTCACAACGCGATTTTAAAACAGAAATTTAAGGCTTTCGCCCTCCAAAGTCATTCTAGCCCTCTTTTTCGCCTACCACATTATTCAAGAAGGCAATCATGGACCCCTCATATGCATGCACCACAGTGTCCGAGAAGCTAAATAAAAACTCTCACAATAGTCACGCCGTGCTGAGGGTGTCCGGAAACCTAACAATCATTTTAGATGTGGTCGCCCTCTCCGTCGTTTGGGATCTAAGGGACAGCTAGATGTATTGCTAATGACTATAGAGAAAAAATCAACGAAATCGATTAAACAAAGATAAGGCCGTGATTCACGCTGCTAAAAAGTTGCATATTTTAGCTTAGAATGAGCCTGAACAAGCATGGTACCGCAGTAGAAATAGTGGAGATATTTTTTTTATATTTACTTGCTCGAGACAATCCTCACAGGTATGCTTTTATGTACTAGTCAAGTTGAAATATTTTCTCAAGTTCGTTTTAGAGGGCATGTTGTTTTTACGCGAAGTTGTTGTAAAATATTTTTGAAGCCATATCATTTATTTTGGTGATGATGGTGCATTCAAGAACCTCGCGTGTTGTCGGTAATAGTACAGTATACCCATATAATGGATAATTACGCAGAATCATAACGCCCCCGACTGCTGTCTTTGACGATTCTCTTGCCTATACAGAAAATCTCGATCTCAGCTTTTTCAGACGAACATTTCGCTTTCCGTTTTTTGTTACAACCTCGTGAGGCTGGGAATATGCAGTATTTGCTCTTTTTTACAGTACCTTAGGTGTGCGCTGTGTGAAACAGCGTGCATTATTAGTTTTTAAAATTGATTTCTTTTATGACGCGGAACTCCGATAGAGACCAAAGGAACACCAGAACCACCAAATGCATGTTCACGCATCCTTTTCTATTTTTTGCTTTGTTCAAAGAAAAGCGGATTTAAGCAGCTCAGATGGTTGAAATTTTGGTTTTATCCCTCCCTTTCTGCTCACAGCACCAGGCCCGGTATTAAACCTAAAATATGAAATTCTGAAGAGCGTTTTCCTCAACGCTGGATGGGACGCCCTTGGGACACCGCTCCTGTGGACGGCTACACCGTAGAGTGCAGAGACATCGAGGGGGCCTACGACGTGGGTGAAGACGTCTTTGAGAAGACATTTGTAAATGTGACCATAGATTTGAGGAAGTTTGCATCAACATTCAACTGCTCGGTCTGGGCTTTCATCGACTCCAGCCATCATGGGCGCGTTAATGGAACAAAGATCCTTTTTGAAGTCGCTACACACCATATTGGTGAGTCAATGTCACTCATTCTTCTACAACTATAGGTGCTTAGATCTCCGTTTAAAGGCCGCCGTCGGCCCTTGATATTTAAGAACGACTTGTACGGACTACAGTTAATTACGTTTATTTTACTCTTTGGTATGACTGTGACGTATTGACTGACATTTGTGAGACATAGGGTGAAAATGAAAATCGATTGGCTGTACTTGTATGAGGCAGCGAATAATTTAGACCTCTGCTGCATGGTTTATGCTTTATATAAACTGAAGGGCAACATATACTAGAGCGAAGTAATGTACGCTGGGTCTGTTTATATTCGGCTGAGCTAAAAAAACAGCTCAGAAAGTAGACTTGCACCCGTAGAAAAGACGAAATACACGCTCTGTCACGGTTGATTTTCTTTGGGCATCTGCTCGATATTTTAGAACCTATGCAGGTCATGTGAAATTTTCCGTTTTAGTGAAGGTGGCCCGAGTATAGCGCCATCGCCACATATTCAAGAAATCTAGATGGTGTTATTATGTACCCGAGAAATACGGCGAACTTCGTAGGTGCGGTACAGTTAGGCTCCTAAAACTGAAAAAAATATCGGCGAAATGGTAGGTCCTGCTTTGGTTACAAGTACATATGTGCAGTGAAGTCAAATTGCTTGTCACGTGATCCTCTATAAGTTATCTCTATAGCAAAGTGCGCGTGCTTTTTGTGGTACCCGTGCGGGAACTAAAATGCTAGCGAGGAACTCTGCAACGTGTGCGGAACGTTCATCCCAGCTGTGTCTTGGTTAACTAAAAACGCGGAGAAAAAATCGTCTTTCTCTCGTATTTTGTCGGCTTTCTAAACGCAATAGCTTTTCTTGTACTTTGTGTATGTTTCCTGTGTGTATGTGTGCGCGTTGCTTTGAATTTGTGCGTGTGTGTGTTCGGGGGGGGGGGGGGGGGTCGTGCGCACAAACGCACAAGAAGTACTTGCTAGGTGTCGCGGGTGCATTATTTATATTAAATCAGAAAAAAGGGACCCGCAGGCGAAATGTGGCAGACAAAAAAATTGGATGCGATTTTGTTAGTGCGATGTCCAAGACTTTCAGCCTATGAGCCAAAAAGGAATAAACTATTAGCTGAATATTCAAAAGTACTGAACTGAAAAATGAGTGAAGCTATTGCTTTGTGGAATTATCCAGACCATTCAGTTTGTCGTAGCACTATAGGAGAAAATATATTTATTAAAGCTGGGTTTAGGAAACGGAAGTATAGGCAGTACTTAGACAAAAGTGGAATATGGAAATAAGTGCAAAAACAGGCAAAACAGGACACAAAACGTTTATGTGACAATATTACGGGGTGACAAAAAGTGCATGTTCAATTTTATCTAGAATCTCACAGGCTGCTGTGAACAAAAATGTAGTATGCTTTCGCGAAGGTCACTCCCAACCACAGTATAGAAAGTAAAGTTGATTGGCATCGAGGCAGCCCCCACGCAAGACGCCACTGGAGTAGAGCACCAGAGATGTAGAGGGGGGTTTTACAGTCAGGTGCATTCTATTGATTATAGATACTTTTGCGCGCAAATAAAATTAAGTCTGTTAGCAGCAGGTGCCTTGACAGCGGAAGCTAAATTATGCGCCCACGGCTGGGGTCTGCCGAGAAACTCGCTTTCTGTTCTACTCACGGAATACTTCTCCCTTCCAGTATGTGTGCGTATGGGAAGATTACTTTTGTTTACTATGGTATTAAACATATTTCCGTCTGTTATAATAATAAAACATCTGAAAAACTTGAAATGTATAAAAATGTGGCTGCATGAGTAAAATATGAAGTTTTATGTAGAAGTCGGTAAGGAATATTTAATTTAATAGTCATAAAAGTTTAGCATGACACGCATTCTACGAAATCATTTAAAACACCGCAAAGGAAGAAATCAAGGTGCGGTTAGTAATGCTTGTTCCCCATTATTTATTGTATTGCCTCAAACTATATGTTTGCATTTCTTTTTCAGATCCTCCTGTAGACCTAAAAGTTATGGTGCAGTGCAAAAACGAGGCCGACATTGCGTGGAACTACGAACTTGGAGTCCCAATTACAGGTTTTGTGGCTAAAGTGTGTTGGATGAATGAATCTTTTTGCGAGAACCGGATACTACCGGCACCTGCCAAAGAACTGTCTTATCGGCTGAAACAATTCAGCGCGCTTTATAACGTTTCCGTGGTGGCATACGTAAACGACAGCCTTCAGACAGTCTACTCACGGTCAACGAAGGCGAAATTCTTTTCTTTCCCTAAGGGTGAGTATTCCATGTGACGTTCCACTTCTACACTAAGCACTAATTCAGTTAGAGTGTCCGACTGCGAAGCGTTTGTGAGTTCGACGAACGTTTTATGTGGCAATATTTATTTCATCACATTGAGCTGTACGGGAGTTCCACTTGGACATCTAAGCTACGCGTGTATCATAACGGTGTGAGACTTTCCAACTTCTCCGTGCTCACTTTTTCAGGGCAATAATGATGAATTTTTGGTGACCGAAATTTTTTTTTTTAATACGCAAACAGCCAAGTAGTATCGTATTCTTTATTTGGTATATTTCTGAAATTAGCGTGTTTTCTTTCTGCGAACAAGACAAAATCAAATACTGCACATTCACTGCTCCTTTAAATCGAATGTTTTCTCTTGAAAGTACGGGCTTTAAAAAGTTGTGAAGATGATAAAGAAAAAAAATTACACCATCTTCCCGTGGGGAACCCTGATGAGGATGCGAAGCATCGTGGCGGTTCCGTGTGGTTCCATTGTGTTGCCGTTATGTTGAGTGATCTGGTTTTTACTAGCGCCAGAGGGAATTCCGCGTCCGGGTCCACACCGGTGGCAAAGGCACGCAAGTGCTGTTGTGTTACGGTGAGTAGGCGGTGGTTCTCGAGGCGCCGAAACTCGTCCATCATGTTCTTGTCGATGTTGTCTCTGTGGTAGAATTGGTAGTCTCCGTCAGCTTTGGTGAGGTAAAGGTTGTTGACATTGGTGCACCGGCTGAGAGCAATGTACACGCCCTCCTCTTCGCAGCTTTGTCTTCTCGTTCTTCTTCTTCGGCGGTTCCCCTACGGGAAGATGACGACGGTGGTTGAACGCGAACCTATCTCGTGATGGATTCTTTGGTTGTCCAATCCCTAGGGGCATCCTGCCACAATCAGCATCAGAGGCGCTGCGGACGGGGCTGGTTGAGCTGCAAGGCGCGTGGCGCTTCCCGCCACAGCTTTCCCACGGGAAATTCAGCATCCCCCTCTAAAGTTTTCAGTTCGTCGTTTCCGTTGACGTTCAGCTTCGCGTGCCTTCGTTGTATCAGTAGCTTCTTGACGTAGTTTGAATGAGTCAAGGACATAAGGCGCGTTCGTAGCACTTGCTCCTGCCCCGATTTGTAGCGTAGTGGGAAGAGCACCACGTACCTCCCGTTGCGGCCAGAGAGTCGTGGGATCGAAACCGGGCGCCGCTAACTATTTCTTTTTTTTATAGTGTAGTATCGCGGAGCTGTATGTGTAAGGAGGAGAGTTGCGCATGCGCAGTGAGCGTGTGGACGGCACCGCCATCAACGACGGAGGACCAGGCGAGCCTAAGAAATGCTCCGCATTTAAAAAATTTGGATTGCAGGTTACCGTTACCATAGTGGATTGCGTATACCGTAGAACGCACTTTTATGAAGACATGCATAGAAGCCAACAAGGGCGGAATTTTTTCCTTTTAGGCACTAAAAGAGAGGAGAAAGCATTTTATCCGCCATTTCAAGGAGTTTTAACTTGAGCTGCAGAAAACTTCTTGGAACAACTGAGCTTGCTTGTTGTGGATGTTGGATTACTGAACGTAAACAGGTAGTTTTTCGGCCTGAAAAAGTTTGGCAATACATAGCTGATATTAGGCGATTGTGACTAAAATAGATAACTTTTTTCTGTAAGCAATAGTTCTATTCGTTACTGTTCAAACATTGATAAAAATATAAATTACGGGTATATTTCTAGTTGCGGACTCCAAGATGAAATTTTGGTACACCTCGTGACTCCTTTGGGATACCTTACATTATGACACAGGCTCATGCTTAGAGACTGTTTTCCATACCACAACGGTATAACGGGTAAAGAAATATACATTAAAATTGCAATTTTTCTATTAAAATAAAAAAAATGTAAAAAGGTAACCGCAGGAGATAATTACACAGAAAATAACTCAATACAGAGTATGTGAACCTATGGAACACAGAAAGATTTATTGTTTCGAGGGAAACCAGATGAATCATCGTTGTATCAAACGATCGAATGCCCGTACGGCGATTTTCAAGTTACCGTGCTTGCATGCAATTTTGGGACTTATATAAGGAATGCTTTCCGCTTTGGAACATGCGTAACTTTTCTACTTTTATGCGTGGATCGCGACAGCGCTAATTCTACGATACATTAGGGAGTAGGATTAATACTGATAATTTATTGTGATAAAGGATGTCATCTAACATTGTAAAATGATTGTGCTTCATTTTCAGTAACTTTTTCGTTATGACTGCATATTCTATTTAGTGGTGTAGAGCGCGAAATGTTGATAGGGAAAGCAAGATTAACCTTTCAAGATAAGGAGCGGCCAGTTGGCAACAAGCGTAGGTTGCTACGTAAAACGGAAATGAAAATGATGAAAATGGGAGAAACACCCGATCCGACAAAACTGCGCGCTGACACTGACAGAGCCAGCAACGAACGCAAAAAGCAAAATCAGCGGACCATGAAATAATAAATTAAGAATTTAAATATCTTGCGCCAACCAGTGTATTGGCGCAATGACGTGTAGGGCCGAAACTATCCGCCTTACTAAACCACCTATAGAAAAATTTAGGTCAATTCAATAAGCCATGTAAATAAATGATAGAATGCGTAACACTCGACATGGGCGCCCGCGACAAAAGCAAACTCGGGTACAAGACACCAAATTAAGGTAGAGATGTTGGGCGGGGAATGTATAACGACAGAATGGCAACTCATGGATCACTAGGGGTAACAGAGTGGCTGCCGGGATACGGAAGTGGGGGTAAGGGACGCGTTAACGCGATGAAGTGAATAATTAAAAAACAATTGGGATCAACGAATGCACTCAGGCCGCTCAGGATAGATTGGTTGGAGACCTATGGGAAAGGCCTTCATCCTGAAGGGCACTTAGGCTGATTCAATTGGGCTTAATCACGACCAGTGTCTGCTGATTCGGTGTCGAACTACGCAATTATTTCCGCAGCCATTTCTCATAGCGGTGCATCCTGTTTCTTGCTTCCAGTGCCGGAACTTGATGACGTCATTGTGAGTGCTTTAAGCAGCACCGCATTGCGTGCGGTCTGGAAAGAGGAATGGGACCATGAAATAGAATTCCTCGTGTGCACGACGCCGTACAATTGCCAGAGCCACATAGTTCCTGGAGCGCTGCAGCAGTACACCTTCAGTGGCCTCCGTCCTGACACCAAGTACAATGTCTACGCCCAAGCCGAGGTTGCTCTGTACAACAAGACATGCAAGGGCGCGCTGCAGAATCGCAGTGCGTCCACGTTTGCCTGAAGGTGAGTGCCACCCCAGAACCAATTGTATGCAACTGTTAAACTGGTTTCCACATATCTTTCTTGTTAACCCATAACCGCTGCATGAGTCGGTTAATCATGTTTTCCCAGAATTTTTTTTATCCGAACCGTTGTACGTTACTGTTAAACATGTTCTCACGTAACGTTTTTTTTTATCTTGAAACCGTAACATTACCGTAGTGTACCCCCGAAGTTGCCGATCCTGGTCCTAGGAAGCCACACTGCAAGAAAAATTTGGCAAAAAACACTGTCCTCGGGGCATACCAAAAATAATTCCTTAATAAACATTTATTATCCTTCAGGAGTGAAAATGTTTTGCTCGTGAAACTGAGGACTGTGCGGATGAAGCACTCATAACGAGGCGCAAGCGATTAACCAGAACACTACATCTCTTGATGATTGATTGGGACTACTAATCTACCTATTGAAGAGAAAGAAAACAGCGGCGTGTTGCTTTTGCTGCAAAAAAATTGCGTATTTTTGTTTACAATCATCACTAAATCGGCCATAGATTACGCTAGATGGCATGCTGAAAAGTATCGCTCTCTTTTTGACCTGCTCAAAGTTCTCCGCAAAGGTGTGTTTTATGTTGTTTCCATTGCAATAAAAATTGTTTAAAGGTCCGTAAATTAGAGATGGCTGTTTTCAGCTACCGGCGCGGTAAATAATTTTGTGAAGACCAAAAGGTATTCTTCGTTACACGAGAGCGTTCGAAGGAGTCCGACAGCTTTTAAATAACAAAAGGAGTGGTATGTAATTAGAAAAAATCCAAATATCACGCACCCGTAACGTATATATAACGTAATTAGGAAAACTAAATTAGCTGTGAGTCTACTATGCCACTGATAACAATGTGCAGTCTGTGACAGCTTGAATTGTCTCCGTTGGAGATGTGGGCAAAATAATTCTCAATACCATTCATTGCCGCATGCTGAAAGGTGCAAACTGTGTCGGCCATCAATGTAACCTCTTCAGCCTGGCAGCTGTGCTTTGTTTTACGCAGGCAGCCCTAGGTCATTTCTAAGATGTTCTGTGGACCTACTGTGTTTTTATTGATTCTCTTGCCAAGACGTTTTAGCCGTGAGCCAAGATTCTTTTGAAAGAAACACTTCCTTTTAATGCAGTTTGCTTTGTTAGATAATGGAAGGCAGAAAATATGCATTGATGTTCTCCCTTTGCTCTTCATTAAATGTTCCCACTGTGCTATTTCGTAAATGATGTGAAGGCGAAAAGCTGTGTGTAATATTTCATACTATTGAGACAGATACCATATAAGTATTATAAAAACCAAAGACACATTTATACATTGTCCTTGTTAGTCTTCTTCGACCGCAAATATAATATTTTGGCACGGGTGCTTGTCTTTACATTGCACTCCCATATTTTCCCTTACAGCCCCGGGTCCGGTCTCAAACTTAAAATATAAGATGGTGAAAAGTGTTTTTCTCAACGCTAGCTGGGAGGCTCCAAATGAGAACAAGCCAGTGGACGGCTATACCATAAAGTGCAGAGACCTCAAGGGGCCGTTCGAAGTGGTTCAAGATGTGTTCGTGACGAACGTGTCCTTACCTTTACGGAAATTCGCATCAAGATTCAACTGCTCCGTGTGGGCTTTTATTAATGTCAGCCACCACCAACGTGTAAATGGGCCAAAGACAGTGTTCGAACTCGCCACACACAACATAGGTGAGCCAATAACGCTCTTGCACCTCTACTAGATTTTTCTACCGCCTCAGTTTGTTTACTGCGTCCAATCTTTGATGTTGAAGATTGTTTGGCATGCTACAGTTGTGTCGCGTAGTGTCGTCCCCTATGTATGACTGAATGTTGTGACTAACATATAATTTTCGGGTGCAAATGCGAGTCGAGAAGCCGGTTCTGTAGGAAGCACCCATGAATATATCTGCATACAGAGTTGGTTATAGATGGTGCGCGACAACGTGTACCGGAAGAAAGGAATATGCTGTTCGTTAAGTTGGTGCTCGGCTAAAGAAGACATAAAAGCTCGACAGGTTTACTCTCACCACCAGAAAAGACGGACAGGAGAAGTGCTCTATAGCGTGCCCAATGCAATTAATCTGCAGCACAATCCAGAGCCCATGCGTGATACGCGCTATCATCTGCTCGAGTGAAAATAGTCAGTGTAGGCGGCCTCTGCGCTGACTCAAGAACGCCAGGTGGTGTTAATAGGTTTTTGTCGACTACGGCGGGCTTCGTAGTTGCGTTTAGCGCAGCATAGGAAACTCGGACTACACTTAGCTTGACTGGGGCTTCTCCTGACTTTAACAAAAGAGAAACGTTTGCAGCGATGTAAAAACGTTTGTGAGATCATGCTGGATAGCAAATGGCGAAAGCCTGGCACAAAGCCTTTTTGTTGTTCCCGTGTACAAGCTAGGGTGCTTCCTTCGGGGAGTTGGTCGATCACGGTAAAATTAGGCGCAAGGGAGGCGAACCCGCCTTCATCGGCGTATTCTGCCTACCTTGTGTGTCGTTCGTTTCTTTTTTGCTTCCTTTGTAAATATGAAATGGCTGCAATAAAAGCTGTTGCGCGAACACCATTGAAAGTGGAGAAAAAATGCCAGCCGGGTGGGATCCGAACCTACGAATCCAAACCGAATCCGAATCCGAACCGAATCCACTTTCTTTCTGTCTTTCCAAATTCTTCATCCGTTTTAATGACCTACCACATCATCTACTTTGCTTTCGGATGTTTTTTGACTGTCAACCCTTATTTCTGTCTTATTTAAACGAACCCCTCATTTCCTATTCTGATTCGCTACATGCATAGCGAGGGCCTCTGTTCTGGCAGTATTGGTGCCATAAGGAACTTAAGAGGGTTCAACGCTGGTTGACCACTCTCGACATGTCGTAGACACTCGAGTCACGGCCTGGGGGTTAAAAAGAAAGTCCCCTTCACCCCGAGTAGTCCGAGTGGCGCTGGCTACCACCCCTAAGTGCAGGAAACAAAAACACAACACAATACCCCAGAAAGTGGAGGGGCAATAGCCGAGCCGGTAGAGTAGTGGCCATCGCACCAGACCGGTATTTTGGAGGGTCTTGGGCTCGGATCATTTTTGGCCACTTTCTTTCTGTCTTTCCAAATTTTTTATCTGTTGCAATCATCTACCACATCCTCCCCTTTGCTTTCGGAGGTTTCTTGATTGCCAACCCTCTTATATATATATATATATATATATATATATATATATATATAGCTATAGCGAATGATAATAGGAAATGAGGGGCGCGTTGAAAATTACACAGAAATAAGAGTTCGCAGCCAAGAAAACCTCGGAAAGCAAAGGGGAGGATATGGTAGGTCATTGAAAGAGATAAAGAACTTGGAAAGAAAAGTGGAGAAAAAATGCCCGCCAGGTGGGATCCGAACCTACGACCTCCAGAATACCGGTCTGGTGGCGATAACCACTACGCTACCAGCGGGGCGATTTTCCCCTCCACTTTCTGGGGTATTTATGTTTATTTATTTGTCTTTCCTGTGCTTGGGGGTGGTAGCCGGCGCCACTCGGACTACTCGGAGTTATCGCAGCAGACCGGTATTGTGGAGGTCGTGGGTTCGGATTCCACCTGGCGGGTATTTTTTCTCCCAGTTTCTTTCTTTCTTTCCAAGTTCTTTATCTCTTTCAATGACTTACACATCCTCCCCTTTGCTTTCCGAGGTTTCCTTGGCTGCCAACCTCATTTCTTTGTTAGTATATATATATATATATATATATATATTTATATATATATTATATATATATATATATATATATATCATATATAATCGGTGTTACGGCTTAGCATGGCATCTGTCCATACGTACTTTATATACGTGTGGTGTGTTGACATTTTGCATGTTGGAATATGTACTTGCTTACTTGATGTGTCAGCTTGCTTTGGTAGGAGAATTCAGCTCGCTGTTTTCGAAGGACCATAAACATAATGGCCATCCTTCTATTTTTCTGTTAAAATGTGATTTTCTTGCGGTGACGTTGGCAGTTTACTTGCGTGTAGTCCTATAAAGGAATCTGCGAAAAATGCTTATTGTACAAAAGCATGACTGCTGTTAAATAAAAACTGATGCTCCTTCGTCTACCGACAGCGACGGTTGAAACGCTCAGCTTTCTCGTGAGGGATTTGTTCGCTGTTGTTGGGGCTGTACGGGTTCACATAGTTTCGGTGAGGCGGGGCGGTCGCTATCAATGAGACCAAGGAAGCTTCGCTTTAAATCCAAACTGCTTCGACCGCATCGAAACGGCGCAATGGGATAGACGTCGAATTTATAACCCCGAGGGACCCAGGTTCAATACCGACCACAGAAGTGTTTTTGTAGCGTAAGTTACACTGGCCAAGGTTGAGCAGTTTCGCGTGGACCTTGAAGGGCCGTGCTGTGCAAGCGCGAGGAGCATTAGATTGGATTGGATTGGATTAAATTAAATGTTATTGGACTGGATTGTAAATCCAATCCAATTGGAGTACGGGTATGTAGAGAATCGGGTCTGCACATTCGCCGGTCTGCGCATCTCAGAGGAGTGACGTCATAGCCGCGGCAGACGCAGCTGTGCGCCTCCGTACGTTGCGCAGTAGCCAAGTCTGACGCTGCGCCGGAGCCGCTTGATAGCCGTTTCGCGTGGCTCCTGGAGAACCGTGCTGCGCGTGCGCGAGGAGCAGTGACCGGACTAGACTGGACTGGACTGTTCCGGAGTGGACTGGATTGAATTGAATTGGATTGCTGAACGTTAGCTCACACCTGGCATCGCCGAGCTAATCCAATGCTAATTTTTTTCTTGAGGCGCTTGATATGCCTTCGATAATCATAATCAACGTTTTGTGAAACCCGCTGTGTATTTGCTTTTCTGCAGTGCGTTTTTATGACGTCAGGGTAGCAATGAGTGAGGTACAAAAGCGTTGCTTTAAAAGTAAGTGTTCCAGAACAACCTTACGAAAAATGACTAATTGGAAGGTTGAAAATTTTATTTTGCGAGACGAATCCTGCGAAATTATTATAAAAAAACATTAGGAAAAAATTAATGTGTGATTTGTATACGTTGTTCTCACATTTATTGATATTCTCAAGACATATGTCCATATTTGTTTTTCAGAACGCCCTATGGACGTAAACGTTGCGGTACAGTGCAAAAACGACGCTACCATCACGTGGGAGTACGACCTCGGAGTCGAAATTACAGGCTTTACTGGCTAACCTTTGTTGGTTGAATGGATCTCTTTGCGAGAACAGGACATTATCGCCAACAACCCGAGAAATGTCTTATCAGCTGCAAGGAGACGATGCGCTGTACAACATTTCCTTGTTGGCATATCTAGATGACAGTCTTCAGACAATCCTCTCTCAGCCCACCACAGCGAAATTCTTTTCGTTCCCCAAGCGTAAGTATTTCAGACAACGTTCTTTGTCAGTGTCACGGCGCTCTTGTGCTATGAGTGTCCGACTGAAGAACCCATTGGTGAAATTATGCAGCCTTTCAAGTTAGCCAGATATCTGTTATGAGGTGTAGTTTGACGGTAGCTCGATTAGAACGTTTGTGCCAAGCCTATCAAGAACGGTCAGTTCTTACGGAAAATCGCTCACTGTGTTCATCTTATTATTAACCCAATAGGAATGACGCGGGCGCAATCTGATATTATCATACAGAGGCCGAAACAAAATACTGGATTTCTGTTCGGTTTATTCTCGAAATCACTGCTTTTTTTTCTTCTGTTAACGAAGCATTATTGGAGATTGGTACCCTTGCGGCATCCTAAAGAGCATCCTCTATGTGGCGAGAGTAGTAGCTCGCACAAGTTCAGACAATTGAAAAAGGAAATATATGCTGGTATTGTTCGGATTTCCCCGCAAGTGTTTGTTTTGTGTTAATGCGTCCGGCAGTGATGGTTCAAATATTGCTCCCAACACGTAAAAATTGTTATCCCCTGGTAAAGCTCAAGGCATGCAAAGCGAGCGTTCAAATGGAAACGGGTTGCATTAAAGATTGAACCTCCGCGCCTCTTCACGTGGCCTGACCTCGTATCAACGAAAATAAGGTGTCTTAACTCAATTATCATATAAACAAATAAATAAGCGATCATGATGTAGGTTTATTGATTACGAGGCCAGGGGTAGTTCCAACGGCAAACTACATCACACGTCATCTGAAGCAGACGACTTGAAAAGCCTTTTCTCTGGAGCTAAAAAGGTGACGCCAGTGTTTCCCGTCAGGCACCAGTGATTTGTATGCATATCTTTCTCTCAAGCGATTTTAAAAGGAATGTGTCCTTTGAAGTACGAAGCCATGTGCCTCTGTAAGAAAACCGCCCGTCCTTTTTATCGGTTCTTCCACGCTCTTGGCAGCTTCGCGATACGCGCTGCGCTAAACAACCAAGCAATCAGTCTTCTCTCAAGTGGTGGAATCCTCCCACTGACGAGACAATTGTGTACCTCATGTCATCGAAAGGAAATTCGTCGAGTTTTAGCGATGCTTGCAATCAAAGGTAACGTTAAAAATCGGTGACCCGCCAGGACTGTTGTAAGCTTCGGTTCCTCCATGTGGATGTTTCATTAACGTCGGCAGACAAGATCTAAATTTTGAAATGGAATTTTTGTGCCTGCGCTCCATTTAAAAACATTTCTTTCTCTTTTTATTACATTGCTAGTACAGGTTACGTGAATCGAGCCACTGCTAGTCGTTCCTTCGAGCTTGCTGTCGGCTATTAGCGGCGCTATAAGCAGACGCATTTTGAGCGAACCGTCGGGTCATGGTTGATGATGACTTTCCCGTTTCCTTCACGTTGCGCTACACAGCTTCTGGATGTTCTTATAGGCAAGAAAGTACAAAACATGTTTGCATAAAAATAATGCCCCCGGAACGCGAAGCTCTCGCTGTGGTTTAAAAGAACTTACTTGGCAGTAGGCTAATGTCCTGGACAGGTCAGCAGAATACAGCATTCAGTCGCAGAGCCTCTCTGATCATTCCACGTTTTTTTGAAATGGCAGCTGCCGCGTGTACATTACAAAGGTTATGGCTATGTTGTGTGGAGGCTGCCTTAAAGACGTTAAGTATGTGCGTTTGTGAGTGCTCTACCAGGCATATACTGGTATTGGAGCTCTGCAGGGAACAATTTAGGTCCGAATCATAGCACATGTAATAGATTGTTACTTAGTGGTCAAGGGTTCGACGAAAGTTCGTCTGGTCAGGCATTGTATGAAGAAACAGTAATGCGGTCATTGGCCAAGGGAAAAACGTAGAAATACATTTCGTAACCGTACGGGTTCCGAAACGTTTTGCACGTCTTTGGCTTGAACAGTGACCGAATTACTGTTTCTTCAGGTCGTTTTCTGTATGGACAATGTCGCTTATTTCAGGATATCGCAGCACGTTAATATTCCCACTTGGTCTAAATTATTTCTGCAGCCCTCCACTATGCAACGCCTCGTATCCGAGTGTTCCTTCAGGACGCGTAGGCCCACATTTTGTTTACAGAAAAACACTTCGGGGGCTGTACTCCTTTCTGGTAATTTTGTTTCTACACAATTTCTACATCATGCGTGTGAAGCACATAAATATGGGCGCATATACGCCATGTGGTATCCATGACCACTTTCCTAAATTGGGCCCCCTAAAAAGACTACTACAAGCGATCGTGTATGCAAGCAAACATGTTCTGTACACTATATGGGCTTTTGAGTACTTGTTGCTCCGTAAAAACGCTTTTGGCTTCTCTCATCATGTCTTATCCTGGCATCAGTCTTACCTCTAGTGGGAATTGCATCTCTGTAAGGACAGAGTTTTCTGGCATTTCACTTCATTTCTTCTTGCTCTGGTGTAGGCGTTAACCTCGTCATCGAGTACAAACGCCACTTGAAGAACTACGTCAAATTTTTTAATACCTGTGCGCATAAATGCCTTTATGTCTTGACATTTCACGTTGCAGTTCCTGAAGTCCAGAGCCTATTTTTGACACCCTTGAACTACTCTGCGATACAAGCAACCTGGAAAGAAGAGTGGTCTCACGAGATAAAATTTCGCGTCTGCAACCCACTTAGGAAATGCGAAGAGAACGTTGTCTTCGGAACGCTGCAGCAACACACCTTTAATGGCCTCGCTGCCGACAGCACTTACACGATTTCCGCCCAGACAATGGTGACTCTCAACAACAAGACGTGCCAAGGCATCCCACAATATCGTACCACACGGACCTTCCCAAAACGTAAGTGCAGCTGCGACTGGGAGTGTATTTTGGAAACAATTGTTGGTAAATGGAATGCAAGGCATTGCAACTGCTGGCATACGCAGAAGAACATGAAAAATTAGGACTCATGATTAGTGTTTTCGTAACTTCGGGATTATGGTTCACGAAAGTTTCCTCAAAGTAAGTGGCGGGGGTCTTTGGCGTTGGGCAATAAGTGTGGAAAAGAGAAGGGTACAGCACGGAGCACTCGAGCTTGCAGATACTTTGCACTGACGCAGTGTACGAAGGGTTTCTGGACGAGGTGCGTGGTCATGCCCAACAAAAGAAGCCATAGTGGGCCTTCTTTGTCTCAATGGGCCGAGAAGGTATTTTCTGTACTCGTTCAGACACTAGATGATATGCAAATCCAGGCGTATATAATAGCAATCACGCCGCGTCTGGGGATGTTCCACAACAACTACAATCACATGCATTATGGTGGCCCTTGTTGTCATTTGGGGTAAAAAAAATGCGTAAAACCTAAACTTCCAAAAATAAGTTCAGGGAGCCGGGATACCTACACTAAAACAAATTTTTGTTATTGCGCTGCTGAAATCTAAAACCTTTAGTGTGGGATCAGCATGAAATAATGGATCGATGTGAATGAGTTTGAACCAATTCTCATTTTTCCTTCTTTTGAATACTTGGAAGGTTTTTGCACAGGCCCTATATTATTTTTCCTAAGAAACAAAAATTATTAAGATGTCGCTAACCGGGATTTCAGTATTTTCGCCCGCACAAAAGGCAACAGTACTTTGTGAAGAGCAATAATTGTTCTTCATGACGTGGCTACATTCGGAAAGCACTTTATGCAATAGCCTCTAACTTTAACGAAAATTAAGCAGTTCTGGGACCAGTGTGGCAGCCCCGGAAATATTTTGAGTGGTAGCTTGCCTTGTCTGTATTTATAATGTGGCCAAAACAAATACCCTGCAGATATTATTACGGTATACTGGCAGGTCCTAAAAGCGCCCGCCAGTTATGCCGTACCTTAGCGCGGCAGCGGCGATTTATTGTAATTACTCTCAAAATAGTGAGATCAGTGCAACAGGTTTCAGTCATCCGACGGCTGTCTGTGTTGATTTTCTGATATATATGCCAAGTCGGTAACAAATTTCTTTTGAGAGCAATCTGTTGTCTTGAGCGGTTTTTAAACAACAGATGGCAGAAAACATGCTCTGATGATGTTTTGAACTTTCCCTCCTTGAAGCGTGTGTTCTGGGCTGTCATGCACATGCTCAATTTGGAAATAATTGCGTTTTATTAGCATCTATTAGTCGGAGAGAAACACAAAAAGAGTGCGATAACCCCAAAAAGCATATTCCTGCGCCCTGAGTTTTTTTCTGTCCCTGCCCAAACTAACGTTAATTTGCAGCTCAGTTGCTTGTTAAATAACACTGCACTCCCTCCTTTCTCCTGACAGCCCCAGGACCAGTCTCAAAACTGAACTACGAAATTGTGAACAGCGTTTTTCTCTACGCTGACTGGGACGCTCCGAATGACACCACGCCTGTGGATGGCTACAGAATAGAATGCCAGGACGTGGAGGGGCCCTATGGCGTGTCTCTAGACGTGTCGGCTACAAAGACATCTGTGAACATCACCATACCTTTGCGGAAGTTTGCGTCAACTTTCAATTGCTCTGTATGGGCATTCATCTATTCCAGACATCATGGACGAGTTAATGGAACAAAGACCGTTTTTGAAGTAACAACAAACAACCTAGGTAAGCCAGTACCGCAGACGGAACACCTAACTCGACTTGTCTACGAACTCATTTGACGCCCATGTGTCGATCCTTGACCTGGAAAGATGCCATCGGCAAATTTTATTTTGAGTGTTGTGTCGGAATTTGGCTGCGGCTGTGACTGACATGACTAACACCTCAGTTGCAAACAGGAGCCGAAAAGCCGCTCTACGTGAAGCTGCCGTCGATTCTACACCTTTACAGCATGCGTGACCCGTTATGAATATTGAAGGGAACATGTTTTGACCGAAAGAAAATGTGGCTGGGTAAATCGTTACGCACATTAGCCAGACATAAAAGCGAGAAAAATATGATTAGAAAAACGAAAAACTAAGAGGACCGCGCTGGCTGTTGTGTATTTCCGAGAGATTTTTCAGTCATGTTCTGGAGCCTACGCAAGACTCGTAAAATTGGTTGCAGTTGTGAATATTTCAGGGGGGTATTATATACGGCAGCTGGTGTTAGGGTGTGACCATCGAAAACGTCGGGCTTTATTGTCCAGATTTAGTAGCGAAAAAGGTTGTGAATGAAGCTGCGCGTGTTGGGCGTGTTAACATGGTTCTTCGCTGGCGAGCGTGTGCCAGACTTTTGTGTTTGCGGTCAGGACTTGAAGGAACTACACTCCGACGCGCAACTCGCTCCTGAAGCCGAAATTACAATCAAAAAAGTCTGTTTGAAAACTGGCATACGTGCCTTCGAACTCTTAAAAGTTGGAACTTTTAACGCCAACGGCGCATTGCAGCAACTTCTGAACGATAATATGTATTGCTGGTTTTCGCTCGTCACGCACGTGCCATCTACAGCACACGCTCATCGCACACCGCATTGGAATGGAGACGCTGTGGAGGGTCATACTCGCTTCGCTGTTATCGGGAGACGTTTGCATCACATTTTTTACAACACATAGTGTGGGAAAGTCAGGTGACGAAGACCCAGCTTCCTCCTACCTCCCTTAAGTCGGCTTTGCCTCTGAACAGATATGTACTGCTTGGAAGACATGATTGTCAAACGCAAAGTTAGCCGCCTTGAATAAAAATGTAGACTGTATTACTTGTATATAAAGGTTGTATATGAAGGCTGTATGTAATGCTCTATGACAGCGTGTCATAGGTTTCGATAATAAATCCCTCGTAACTTTTATACTTCTAAAAAGGAAGGTGGTTCACAGATTATTCGGAACCACCTTTCAGCCTTTCTTTTCTATACAATACGTGAGTGCATACTTTTTATATCCAGACATATATTTGTAGATATGGTTCATGTTTATTTGTTGATGATTGTAAATATGTTTTTATTATTTTAAGGTGGAACCAATTGCTGCCGTACCAAAATTCCCCATGTGATTTAGCTATACTGCGCAAATTCCTGTACGTTTATTATGTTTGTGCACAAACAAATGACCACTTTACCTAAATTTGCAGAGTATTACGACTAGATTAGTAATACAATTTTTTTAGAAAATTTGGAATGAATAAACACATGACTGTATGTAATTTAAATTTCAAGTTTAAAGCAAACCTAAGAAAACTAGGAATTTGAACGTAGTAACCTTTATTGTGGTTTAGCGAATTCGATGTAATAAGTACAATTCCTGTCAGAACGAACAAAAGGAGAAAGATGTATTCGTTCTTTATGGATGTTTATTGCATATTGTCAAAGCATAAGGCCACCTTTCTTTTTCAGAGCCCCTCTTGCCCTCCGAAGTCAAAGTACAGTGCCAAAACAAAGCAAGAGTCACGTGGAACTACGAACCCAGATTAAATATTACAGGTTTCGTGGCTAAGCTCTGCTGGATGAATGAATCTATTTGCATAAACAAGACATTACCGGCAGTTGCAAGAGAGGTATCTCATCGTCTGCAAGAATACAATGCGCTGTATAACATTTCCGTCGAGGCCTACATAGACGACAGTGTGCAGACGACCCACTCTCGGCCAACCGCAAGAAAGTTTCTTTCCTTCCCAAAGAGTGAGTATATCGAATAACGTTTGGCGTCAGCATGAAAGAGCTCTGCGTTTTAAACGCCCGACTGCGAAGCTTATTGTTGACATTTGGTAAACTGTTTGAATCGTTCGATTCTATTTAACATATCCGCCTCGGCGGCCTTTCCCTTCAGCACGTTCGTGCAAAGCCCGCTCCAGAACGTTCAGTTGTTGCACCAAATCCTGGGGCTCAGTTTTTTTAGCTTATTTACGGCGCATTTGAAATAACGCTTAACATTTTTGTTATTTACAAGACAGCTGCGTCAAACACCACACTCGTGGTTTGGTAAATTTCCTAAAACATGAAAAAATGCTTTATTGTTTAAGGTATATGAATGAAGTCAGACATTGTACTGGTGAGGTTTCCTGAATCAAAGTTCATTGTGAGTGAGGCTACAAGTTTTTTGGGAGTTGAAAAGATGAGAAATTGAGTAGAAGTATGTTGAACTTACTGGGAACTCCTTAGCTTAAGCACAGGTCATAGACTGTAGGAAGCACGCTTGTCGATGTATGCAATGCATTGGAGCAATCGCCAGAGTTATGGACGCTTACTCAGAAAGGAGGCATAATAAACATCTAGCCAAAAATTGAGAGGAGCTTGAATGTGACCCGAAGTAAACTTACGAAAATTCGGGATAGATTTACTTCTCGCGAGGAATCCAGATCCAGAATTTGTAACAGTTGGCGGATAAAATGTAATGCAAAAGTGCAATTGATTTGAAATGGTCACAACACAATTTCTCAACATTTTCTCTGTAAGCCCAAATGGGCGTGTATGAGCACACTACAGAGCGAAATTCTTCGACAACACGTTCCCCCTCTGACCCACATGTGAACATGTAGAACGTATGGAGTGTTATTTGCTTCAGGATACCAGATTAAAAGGTGCAAGCATACCAGTGTACCACTTGAATGTGGTTCTTGTACACCTTGAACCTACAACGTTGAATGGAGGACATAATAAACACAATCAAATGTTGGACTCAGTGTAACCTGGTGGTACATATTCAGTACGAAATAACAAAAATAGTATGCGGTGCTGATGTGACCATGCCTTCATGTAATTTTCACGTCTACGGAAATTTGTTTGCACCGTAAGGGGGCTGGCGTATTTTAAAACAGCATGGCGGTCAAGCTAATACGTAATTGTATTCATTAAGACGATAATGATGGTCCTTCGTTATATATCCGATGCCCCATACGGCTGACTGGACATGTAGCAGTAACTTGTGTCTTGTTATTGGATATTATAAAGTAGAGCCCGCAACGCTCATGCAGACTGAGAGAGGATACATGAGGAGGAGAGTTAACTCTAGCATCAAGCATGGCTTGGGTGCTACTTATCTGGAAGTGAAAAAAAAAAGTGTTCGAATAGGCGAAATACAAGAGCACACGAAAGCACATATATGCACTGAGAGAGGAACGCACGCACAAATCAAATGAGCAGACCAGGCAGTATTAACGACTTTAAATATTATCTGAGAGCCATGCTCGCAGACAGTCCGTGCACCGTTAATTGGTCCAAATCCCCGCCGTTATCACCGCAGCGGTGTCTCATGGTTGGGACGTCTTTTTACTTGCTTCCAGTGGCCGGACTGGAGGACGTAAGCATTACCGCTTTAAGCAGTACTGCACTGCGTGCGGTCTGGAAAGCGGAGTGGGACCATGAAATACAATTCAACGTATGCACGACGCCCTACGACTGCAAGAGCTACGTGGTACTCGGAACGCTACTGGAGCACACATTCCGTGGCCTACAGCCGGATACAGTGTACAAAGTCTCAGCCCAGGCCGAAGTGACCCTTAACAACAGGACATGCAAAGGAACACAGCAAAGTCACTCTGTGTGCACTCTGGCGGAAGGTGAGTGCTGCCCGGATTTATTGCATTAGATTGTAAACAGGTTTGAACCTACCATTCTTGTAATGTACCTCAAAAACGTCAGCTGTCATAGAGCTATAAACATCTTAAAATAAAATGCCAATGTGCCCGCCACGAAGTCATTAAGTAAAACAATTCGCAATTCCGCTCCCCACGAGATACTATTCCACAATGAAAAGAAATCTTCGCCTTGCGTACAGGTCAAGATACTGCCCGGGTAGCATACGTAGATTGGTGAGATATTTATGGCGTCAATATTTAGTGTGTGCTGTTTTGTCTGCAGCTCAAGTGACTGTAGATGCGGGTAGGACACAGTCTTGCTATTTGTAAGCACATGTTCATTGGTCCATGCATCCCGACCAGGCGGGTTTCCGTCACAGCCTTGACTTAAGTTTCTATGAAGTGTTCAAAGTGCAAAAGAACAACCTGGCACGAAGCAGGAGCAGCAGCAGTAAGCGTTATTTTTGAAATTTCCGCATCCTCCTGGGGTGTGAGACACGAAGGAAGCTTTGTTGCAAATAATGAGACAAGTAACTAAATATCGGTTCGTCGGTATTGAAGGCAGTTAGCCTAAATGATCGAGGTGAAGAAGAGTAACACTTGTCCAAGAAACCATTAAGAATGGTAAAAAATATTTGAAAAAAAGTGAGAGCGAAGTACGAAAAGAAAACGCTGTTCTTTTTAGGTAGGCATAGACGTATTAGGCAACTAACTTTAACCCCAAACCTTGGAGGTAAAGAAGAGTTCAGCACATCCCTGTTATCAGGAAGTTGTCTCTTAATAGGCGGGGCTTTGTAGGTTGCAACGAGAACGCAGGCGGCGCAAATGTGATGGGTAAAGGATAACTACTTGGGGCACTCGAAGAGCTAAATTTCGGAAAAAGTACTTCCGTTGCAACTCTGTTCCTTACGACAAGGAAAGAAGTTTCTCTAAACTCAATAAAATGTAAGTACCCTAGTAAACTCTGCTTCAAACTCACGACATGCATTCATTGGTTAGCATAGAGAGATTCAGTCTTAACGATTCCTAAGCGCTATACTAAATTCAGCGTTATGACTACAATCGTGGCATGGCTCAACTGGTTGGCTACTTAGCAAGCAGGCAGAGGTTTTCTGGTAGTACTTTGTTTGTTATATCGGTGCGTCTCAGTGTATACACATGCCGAACGGTTTCGGGTTATTTTTATGATATCTTGTTGGGTGTATGATGATGACCTTCTTACTGGGCTATAAGGTTTCAGTGTTGCTTGAATTCCCGTGAGCAGTGGTTGGATAATCATGAACACAGTACATACTAGGCCCAAAAAATCTTATTCCTAAACTTGTGTTGGGGCCTGACAATAATTCTTAGCACTGTGTTTATGACGGTATAAGAATATGACAGAAACATAAGGCGCGGTTCTTTCAGATATCATCAGTCGGTAAGTGTGGATTCATCCTAACCCTGTACTCTAAAGCATATATTCTGAAAGTTTGATATTCAAAGACGTATGTGGCCTTCGACGCTTTTGACGCGGCACTCCGACACTCAATATGAGAAGTCAGCTAGAAAAAAATACTAAAGATTTTGTTCGAGCGGGGAAATATAATAATTTCAAGCGTGTGAGTCATACTGGTGTTTCTCAGCTCTGTGCCCTTGGGATGACGTTAAGTAAAACGGAATCTGTCAATTTTTGGAGGTGCAGACAGAACGTCTAGTGTTTCATCCGAAGCAGATTAGAGCGGCTAAAACTGCCTTGCAGGCCCCGTCAAGCTTTTAATTAAATTTTTATCGAATAGTAAAAAATTCGCCGCGTATGTGCTTACTTCGCTGGAGCGCCATAAACGAAAAGCTTTCGTTGCCGCGGGACTTATTGTAATACCTCCACGAGATCTGAGCTCTGGCGCGAGTGCTTTAGGTATTTTTTGATAAAAATATTGTTATCAAATGAATGGCCGAGTAAATTATGGCTGATTTCAACCCGTTTTGTCTTTCTTTCAGCACCGGGCATTGTGACAGAGCTGAAGCATAGCATCAAGGACGGTACAATTTTGGTAGCCAGCTGGAAGTCTCCGAAGAAAGTGAAGGCGGTGAAAGGGTACACGATTACTTGCATAGATACTAAAACAGGAAATAATGTGACAACTGATGTGGATACGCTGCAGCCGTCGATACAAGTCAGATTGTACCTTCACGAGCCCGTTGGTATGTTCCATTGCTCTGTGTGGGCTTACAATAAGAACAAGGACGGGAAGCGAGCGCTTGGACCCTTGTCCCCTTTTGACGTCACCACTAACGGCATTGGTGAGTGAGAGCTGGAACTGCTCCCTATATTCTCCTCGAATGTGGTTCCAAACATTTCTCTATTCACATAAAAAAAGAACCTAGGAAAATAGATTGAGCATGATATGTTCATGATCATTCGGGTTGAAATTAAGCAAAACGGTATTGCTACTTAATAGCAAACCCAAAAATCAAGATTTCCTGAATGGTTTGGCGTGCAGCTGAAACTTCGGCAATTTAGTGATTCAATCCCTCCGGGTAGTCACTTGTAAAAGATTAGAAAATATGCGCAACGTTTCGGGCAACCAAGGCCACATGCTGTCGTGGTGCAACCGGACATTCTGGCGTAGCATACAGATTCCGCGATTGAATAAAATATAGATTCCAAAATTGACAGATTTCCCATGAGTATTGCCCATAGATGTCTAGAACAACAGATGATTTCTGAGTGATTATACCGGGTTGTTCATACAGGCATAACTGGTTTTGACCCAGCCAAATTATAAAATAATCTACCACTTTAACCAAGCGTTTATGTTCTGAATATTTTTGCAGGTTTATGGATGTACTCGAGATGTAGTATTTCAACATACTTTATGTTTGAAGGCTCCAAAATGGCAGCTTTTTTTTGATTGCGATGCTGTCTGTTAAATTCAATGCTCATTTGTGGGAGTTTTCGGCACTATACAAGGTACACTTCCCTAAACAATTTATGCCCTAGACAAGCCCAAGACAGGCATAACAGACAGGCCCTAGACAGGCATAACTGACTTTGATCCAGCCAAATTATAAAAGAATCTACCACTTTCACCAAGCGTTTATGTTCTGAATATTTTTGCAGGTTTATGGATGTACTCGAGATGTAGTATTCCAACATACTTTATGTTTGAAGACTCCAAAACGGCAGCTTTTATTGATTACCGATGCTGTCTGTTAAATTCAATGCTCATTTGTGGGGGTTTTCGGCACTGTACAAGGTACACTTCCCTAAAGAATTCAATGATTCGGCTAAGTATAAGACAGCAAAGAATTGACTTCTTACACTGTAGCTGAAACAAAAAAAAAACATTAGAAACGTCTGTGGTCCTTGACACATAAGAAAAAGAGAGGAGCAGGCAAACAACTTGCGGTGTTTCTTGGGCTTATTTGTCTCGCAAGTGCTCGTCGAAGATGTTTTACCGCCAAACTGTTTGTCTCTCCCTAACTCTGCACGGTATGATGCGGTTTTGCTATGAGTCGAAGCTATGTGCCAACCATGCCTAGTTTTCAGTCTCTGAAGTAACATTTTATTCATAAAAGCGACGAATCAGCAAACCTTCCCAGGGATGCGCCAAAAACTAACGATTTCAGGTTTATAACATTGAGAAATGCACATGGTAAGGCCTTCGATTTCCACCGGGCTTGAAGAATTTTTAGAACATTTACTGGAGCCCACATTCGATCTCTCAAGTTAGCACGTGTAGCATTTGAGCTATGAAAAAGTGGTTGGGAGATAGGAAGTAAATTTATAAGTAAACCCGGCTGACAGAACTTTGTGCACACGATGCCCCTCTCTACAAAAAGCAAGTTGAAAGTATGCTACCACTCTTAAAGATGGACAAGGGATGTCTATTTTTCTCGCTGCTCCAGTCTATGTGCCTCTGGCATTTCGATAGGAAATTCATTGGTCACGGCAAGCGTTTTGCGTAATATATCTTTGGTGGAGACATAACATCAACCAAAAATGAATTCAAACATTGCACAAATATATAGCAAACATCACACACATTTTTCCTTAGGAATTAAAGCACATAGTTATTTCAAAATTCAAGGACGTGGCTACACGTGGAGGTCCAGAATCAAAGAAATTAAAAAGAGCGCAAAGGACGAGGACATAGAAACACAAGAAGATTGGACGAGAGCTCGTCCAGTCTACTCGTCCAGTCCAGTGCTCCAGTATACTAGAGCACTCGTCCAGCCTGCATTGTGTTACTCGTTCCTCCTCCTTTTCGCTCTTTTTAATTTTGTTTCAACCATGAACCAACTCGCCGAAAAAAGCATTATATTTAAATTTAAATTTAAGGTTATATTTCAAAAGCTACCTACTGAATTACAGAAATGTCACTCGCGTAAACAGCTAACTAAAGTGCTAAGTCGGACGAGTAGGTTACTAACTACGGAATTCATCGTGCTAGCGAACATTACGACAGGGTGTAAGCTTGAGAGGAGACAAAGCATAAACTAGAACTTCAACTCAGTTTGCGCCACAGTAACAGGGAGACACCAAAATGTACATGATGTTTGAAAGGGTTATCATAAAAACGCCGCGAAAACAAACAAAACAGTATCGCTCATATCTCACGCAACACTACAGCGTCGGCCCATATCACACGGCGTAAAAACCCACACGTCTGTACGTGTGTACGAGTGGATGAATGCGGTACATGCTTGTGGGTTTTTACGCCATGTGATATGGGCCGACGCTGTAATGTGACCATTTATATGAGCGATACCCCCTGTCATAGTGTTCGCTAGTACGATGTATTCTGTAGTAAATAGCTAGCTGGAGATATTACGTTTGTAAATCTTATTAAAGTCGCTTTAGCTCCCAGTAAAAGTCACAAAAAAGGGCGGCTGGACAACAGAAGTAACTGGGCTTATCAGCCAGGAAGCTCAACCAGTTTAAAAACAAGTGGGACTGGTGAAACATCGCGTAAAAATGAACGAAGATATCATAGTTGTGATAGCGTTGGGCACCTTAAGAGATGACATTCTCCTGTTCGGGGATCTACGCTATGTAGAAAGAAAAGCTTCACGACCTATCGTTGGTTCTTTTTCATAGTACTCTTCATGGCTTACATAATTTTACCGCGTTTTTCATAACACAAAGTAGGGCACAGATGAATTTTGCTCCGTTAAAGAAAAGGTGCTTTTTACCGGCCAGCCACGTTAGCGGAAAATAAAATAAAAATTTCAAACCTTGGTTCTTTGCAGTTCCCCCCAGGGATGTTAAATTAGTGGAACGCACTGCGACGAGCCTTACCTACAGCTGGATTGCCGACCCTACTGCTCCAGAGTGCAATATTACGGTTCTAGCTGAAGAACAATCCGCATATAGCGCGATTGCCGAATATGGCGACAGCAACAACAGATCTGTAGCACACAACATCACAAACCTGACGCCATGGACGACATACAACGTGTCTATCATGAACTGCCGCCCCACCTTCTGCAGCGAGCCAACTTACGTGCGGAGCACCACCAATGTTGCCGGTAAGTTGCAGAACGCCGGTCACATATGAACCGTACTTGCATAATCTATTACCATTTGTTGTGAAGCTCGGAACTACTCTCTTACTAAGCGGTTCGGGTAGCGCTCGAGGGTCTTGCAGTGTATTCCAAATACTCCCAAGACTGGCTTCTTAAAAAAAGGGCGCTCGGTTCCGCATCGATGTTGCGGTTGTATTCCAGAGCTATTTATAGCTTAGCAAGCATATATATGTGGGGTACAAAACATCTGAAGGGATGAGTGACTAAAACGAAATCAGACATAGCGCAAACAGGAATGAGTATACAGTTAGAGGCATCTTTTTACACAGCCCAAACGGCGGAGTTCAATGGGAGACGTCTTCGTCCTGCAGTGGACCTAAATTGGCTGTTGATGATGAATCCCTATCATTTGTTGGTTACGGCTTGGGGTGCCTGAATATCAGTCTGTCCCTATCGTGCAATATGATTATCGCGCCTCGTGAACCCACTAGCGCCAGTTGTGCGCCTTAAATAGTAGAGGGCCTAAAAATGGAGTATATAGGAACCACACCACCCCACACTAGTGTCACTGATAGTTTCGTTCATACTGATCAACATTGCTCAGAGAACACACAGCCCGCGGCCGATTTACAGCAAAAACATGTACCCGAGCTCAAATCATGGCTTCCATGGAGGAATAATTCCTTCTTATAGATTTTACAAAAGTAAAGCAAAACGTGTTAAAATAGCATAGGGGGAAACCAGGATAATACACAGTAACACAAAGTAGAAAAAAAGATACTGCCTCGCGCTGGCCCGAAAGGTGCTTAAAAACTACAAGACACAAGGCATGAAGAGCTCCGCTTGGTGGTGTCTGCTCGCAAGGCGCGCTGACAACGGCGGCCGCCAGCCGAGAAGCACAACGCTCTGGGGCAGGATTTTCAGTTTTGTCCATTTTATGTATGTATCGAAGTGTCAATTTCGAGCGACTCCTGACAGGCTGAAAGCAGACGACCAGATTTGAAGTACCACAAGAAGGCGGGGCATCGGTTTCGGTGACTGTCATGGGTCAGAGGCTTGAAACGGAACGCAATACACCTTCCTGGAACAGACAAACTGAGGAATTTTGTACTCCCGCAAATTTCATTTGTCCGCAGGAAGATAAAGCGCTACATAGCACTCCATTTCCATGGAGTGCTATGTACTCCATGGAAATTTCGTTATGAGATGTTGAAGACTTCACTTTTCTGTACCAGTTAGCAAGGGTGTTCCAATCCAATACCTTACGGACGTGACGGCTTTTACTAAGACCAGACATATTTAGGAATATATAATAAAATATAAAAATTTAGATTTTTTTTCACCCAGAGCTTAAGTTATATACCGAGAAGCCCTACAACATCGCAGTGTACGATGTATAAGAAAAAGAACGTTTCGTTTTCCTGTTGCTTCTTATTCAGAGTTGTAATGCATGGGAGTCGAACCCATGTCTGATGATCCCTATCGTGAACGTAAGGGCGTAGGTTTTGTTTCCCGGAAACACAGGTATGTTTTATAACGTAGTCATAAACCTGCAACCCTCCTGAGGTGTTGCTTCGCCACTTGCAACCCCAAATTTAAAACGAGTTATCCTAGTACCATATGACGCTCCATGTGCATCACTGCATAGGAAGCAGTTTGGACTATTCCAATCAATGCATTCCTTGCACAAAGGGATGCATGGGGTTTGGTGAAAACAAGAAAAGTTTAGCCCGTGTACAGTATTTGGAACTCTGGCGCCGCAGTTTCCTCCACGCTGAACCTGCATGGGTGTCAATATCTCAAAGGGTGAACTTTTCCTTAGGGCTGCCTATAGAATTATCGCGCCGGGTTTGCGTAATGGGGCCGTTTCCATACTTGTTTGTGGTAGTAGTTCTTTTTTGTAATTCTATTACCTTTGATAATTTCTTGTAGGCTAAAGGCCTAGCTTGTTAGTTTAAGTTACTAGGTAGCCCTAACCTCAGGCCCACCTCAAAGCGGAGGATCACCTTCGGTGCATAAACATCCCAATTTAATGCTGGTAAAATAAGATGTATTTTATTGTAATACAACCCGTGCGTCTAACAGTATATGCTTATTCCCATTCGCTTATTTGAATTATTTCAGCGCCATCACAAGTAGCAGGACCTCAAATACTCTATAGTCGAAGATGTTCAGGTGCGGCTGACGTGGAAGAAACCAGAACACCCGAATGGTCCCATCGAGGGTTACAGTGTCGTTGTCTTCAACGAGGACCAGCAGGATAGAACTATGTACAACGTTGGCGGACACTTGAACGGAACTACGATCGACCTTGAGTACCAATTCAATGTATTCAACATTTCCGTTGAAGCGTACAACGTGGACAAAGAGAGAAACGGGACAATTTACGGCTCGTCATCCGAGGTGGAGTTTGAAACTCTCGGCGATGGTATGTACTGCGGAACGTGCGCGCACAGCACTTTAGCACCGGTATTCCCTATTTAGCACAGGAAGTTGATTCGGGTCGGAATATTTGGTGATTCATTGAGAAATGGATATTTATTTCAGGTGCGAGCTTAAGGGAAAGTAACTGTTTTAATGTTTTTGCTTCTGCAGGGATATAGAATAACGATATTGGCAAGTGCTTTGTTATTTATAATCGATCAAAAATGTCGTGATTTTATAATAAAGTATCCAGAACATGCTTGGAAACATTGAAAGCGCGTTGGGATAAAGCCTTTTAGGGGCGAAGCACTTTAATGCCGAGGCTTGTCCGTCCCGCGTCGAGCGTCCGTGCTCATGGCACTGCACCATGTCAATCGAAACATCTGTGACGAAAAGGTTCCCAAAAGGTTCACAAGAACAAAATAAAAGGTTCACAATTTTAGAGAGAGAGAGAGAGAGAGAGAGAGAGAGAGAGAGAGAGAGAGAAGAGAGAGAGAGAGAGAGAGAGAGAGAGAGAGAGAGAGAGAGAGAGAGAGAGGAGAGGCACAGCACCGTGTAAATCGAAATATCTGTGAACAAAAAGTGCACAAAAGGTTAACAAGAACGAAATAAAAGATTTACAAAAGGTTAGAGAGAGAAAGAGAGAGAGAGAGAGAGAGAGGGAGAGAGCTCCTGGAGAGCTGTGCTGCGCATGCGCGAGGAGCATTGGATTGGATTCGATCAAATTTG
The DNA here is from genome assembly GCA_013339765.2 of Haemaphysalis longicornis. Lineage (NCBI taxonomy): Eukaryota > Metazoa > Arthropoda > Arachnida > Ixodida > Ixodidae > Haemaphysalis > Haemaphysalis longicornis. The sequence goes on from CM023455.1 coordinate 127,205,874, forward strand.
GACTGGAGTGGATTGAAATGAATTGGATTGGATCGGATTAAACTGAATTGAATTGTATTGCTTTGGATTATAAGTGGTTTTAGCAGCAGTAAGCCCTCTCACGGGTAATTTACGGTAAAAACAATCCCCAGTGCTTCGCCCACTCGTCATGATTCACTTCGTGGAGATGCGTGAATTTTTTTCTATGGTAACAAGAGAGTGGAACGTTGGTTGCGCTTGGCCGATTTCATTGGTAATGCTACAAACATTTTAAACAAGGTTTAATAGCGTTTGCGTTCCACTAAAGCTTGCAGTAAGCCAAAAATATATGAGAAGTGACTGCTGACAGGCACGGCAAAATTGCAATGCGCGAGGCCAGTGTGCATAAATAAAGTGATGGCGAGAACATTGTGCTGGTTGTTATCACAATCTTTGTGGTGACAGGAAATACATGCTAGTTAATATTTTGCTTTTGCACGCTGTCTTGTGTTTAATGGTGGTCCAGAAGTGTTAAGCTGTCCTGGGAGAGAAGTTGGCAGACAGAAGGCAATCCAAAATATTTCTCTCAGATGTTTTGTTTTGTCGGTGCTTTGGGACAATAATTTCTGACGAAGCACATGAGTTTCTTTACTTTTACTCTGCCGCTGTGAGCACAAATATTCTGATCGATTCTATTCTTTTATGAGTGTTATGTTCATAACGAGATTGGCATTTTGTTCTCTACTTCGGACGCTAGTGAAGAGGTAATCGTCATAGCGTAGCAGCTTTCCGCATGAAAGCGCAGTATTTCTCACCCTCATGTATCTATAGAATAAAATAAACAATGAATTCTGTGGCAGCCACTATGCGCGAAAATGAATATTCCGACGATAAAATAGCACATCGGCACTCTTGCCAACCTCTGCATCCTGGCGCATAAGGATTTTGAATGTCCGTTTGTAGATCACTTATGATAAGATATTTGTTGTGCGTATGCCAGCTACACAGAAAGGGCAAGATCTACACTGGAACCGTTTCGGAATACGCTCATTCGAACCTACTGCGAATATAGCCGAAAAATGTCACGGGTGCAGACCTCTCGTCACCATTCTTTAATTTTTTGAAGTGCGAGAAAGGTGTGGGCAGAGATGGTAAACTAAACTAATTGCACTTGGGAATTAATTAACAAATCTCCGCATAAAAAACAGGACCAAAAAGGGCGAACCGGTAGCTTTCTTAATCACTATGCAACACCAAGAAAGCCAAACAACATTCTGATTTGAGCTTTACCTGATGTTGATGTGATGCATGTGTGATCAGGTGGCATAAAAATAAATTTCTCTGATTCTAAAACGTAGTTGCGTTAGAAAAGCACTTAACCGGTGCTCTGGAACTCAAGTTTGTTCAATGTACAAGACTCGCGATTCTTCTCTGCTCCGATTAATCGTAGAGCGGAATACACAGAGGGTAGGCACGTTATATGTGTTCCTTTTTGTTAACCGTAAAGAAACCCCTAAGTACCTTATAAGTGATTGACTGTGATATAAGTTATTTGTTATCCTTAAGGCATTTTTTTCAAGTGCAATTAAGTGCACTTGATGCCTCTCTCAGGACCGATGCCTCCACGTCCAAAAGTCGGAGCCGTCGCCGAAGACACAGTCCACCTGTCTTGGGAAATGCCAGAGGACCCCAGATACAACATCACGGGCTTCAATATTTCCGTTAGCCACAGATCCCCCTTTGTAACCAGGAAGCACATTTTCACTATCACAGCTTAGAACCATGGACAGAGTACAACGTCCGCGTATCTTCATGCACGAATGCAACGGAGTGTGGGCACGAGTACGGTCGACATTTGAAGACAGATGTTGGAGGTAAGAGTTCCCTGACTGTTTCTGCTGCCCTCCACCAGCTGTAAGCAGCAAGTGGAATAAAGCCCATGACATTCCTGTAGTAAAAATACTGATTGAATATGATGGTAGGATGGCTAATACTCATTCCATGTTGAGACATTTTGCCTTCTAGGGAGTAAGTACCCAGTGCCTGAAAAATGACTGACACGTTTGCTGAATTGCAAAACTTGAAGCAGATAGAAAACTTTTGGAAGAATTGTTAAGGTTATTGTTTTAAGACACTCATTATAATTGTGAACGTAGTGCTACAGAAATATTGCGCTCTTTGTGGTTGTAATTCTTTAGTGGTTAGTTTTGTAAAAGTTCCGCAAAGTATAGCAACGGGAACAGTAAGGGGTGGAACCATTTTAGCAAACTTTTTTGTGGTGGCGTTTTAGGCAAAAACGTGTGTTGCGGGGGAATGAGAAATATTTACAATACAGGTCTTCCTTTTAGGTGTAGCATGCAACTTCATGTTCCTGTACTTGAATGTGTTAAAAAATTAAGTACATTCCGAATTATGTCATTTTTATATGATGGTGGGAATTCCAGCGTTGATGGAACATAGTGGAAATAAATTTGAAGGTCGTATAAAATTTGAGAATCACAAACGTTTTGGATCAATTTTTGTTGGCCATGTTAGGCTTATCTTTGGACACTTTATTTCTGACAACCACTATTGTTTTCGTCGGTTTCACGATAAAAGTTTGCATTCTTTTTTGCTTGTTTCACTACAACCTTCCATAGGCTGGCTTTTAGTGGTTATGTATTTCAAAAACAAAATTACGTGAGACTGCTCGAGGTGAGTCTTACAGATGTGGAGATAAATTATTTGCAAAAACTGAAAACGTTTTCCAGCCAAGGAGGAGCGATGAGCTGAAAATTATTTCTGAAAACTTTAACTTACAAGTTGTATGAACCTACTACATATCAGCTGCTATTAATAGGTGTTCGACGTGGTTAAAGATAAAGTTAGCATGTGCAAATGCACATGAGGCCTTTTTGCTCGTGTTACAGATACAGTGGCACCTTCTACATACCGAACGTTTCCTCCCATTCTCGGCAGATGATCGGGCTAATCGTGACGCAACTGCTGCTGCAAAACCGGGACCTCTTAAAAAAAATTACCCGAACTTTTTTTCCTGACACAACCCGACTGTTTCAAAGCGGGAATTAACATCCCGAATTGGTTGTCGGCATACCTAATATTGGGAGCAAATTTTGCGACCAGGCTCAGTATTGAATAAGCTTGCCCGTTCCTTTTTAAGAGGCCTGTTTGACAATAGTGTATCTTCTATGTTTGGGTGGTACCTATGTAAACCTGGCATGCAGATGTCAGTGATTGGCAAATTTTCGCTAGGAATGAGCGCACTGAAGCTTCGCCGCGTACTTCTTCTACACGGTGCGGCAGGTAGGGCAGACTGGTTGGGAAGGCCTGACTAATGTTTTCTGGGAATTGTTAATACTCCATTTGCTGAGCAGTTATGTTTAATGGACTACTTCAGCTATAGCGCAGCCTCGTATCTACTTTCTGGCCTCTTGGTTTACCGTTTTTCAAAAAGAAGCTATACGCTATGTGCCTATGATAGCGGCAAAAATAGGATGCGTTCAGGATGGCCTAACCACGTGAGAACCACCGAACAGTAAAGTGAAAAGAAAATGTAGTATTCCAGAGGATTTCAAATGTCATGAAATAAATCTCATTTATTTTTAATTGGCACAAAAGCTGATATGGCACGCTTGTTTCTCGAGTAAGCAAATGAAGCAAAGAGTTTCGCAACAAAAAGCTTAGGCAAAATATATTTTATGTACAAAAGGAGGTGGAATGGGGCTAGTTGGTGACATTTCATATTGAATTGCGTTACGTATGCAAAGACAAGTAGGGCGATAACAGGACTGGGAAAAGTTGCAAACTTGCAACAGTTTATTAAAAAAGGACGACAGAAAGGGGGGGGGACACCTAAATATACCCACAGGAGCGGCACTCTGCGCATGGCGGCAAAAACCGATAAAGCCTAATAACAAAAACATGAAAGTGTAGAAACAGATCTACCCAGACGACAACAGTGCACGGGAACACTGGCAGGAAAATGCGGGAATGACTGCTCGCAATATGCTACCTTTCTCATCGTGGTGGCTCTCTCTAAATGATTTTTCGTTCCTCACTAGTAAGCACGATTGACAGAGTGCTAACGCACTCTTCCGCTTCTGTGATCATGTGATATGCTTCGATGACCTCACGCGTTATCGTCTTTAGCGCGTGCCTTAAATTCGCGTGTTCTGAAACTGCGGTGTGCACTCGCACGGATTGGCAAGTTTTGCAATGCAGTGACAGAGTGACGGAAGTATAAGCAATAGATTGGTAAACGTTCTGGAGCATTTCATAAGAGGAAAATCGGGCCTAATTTTTCAAAAAGGCTCCAATTCATCCTCCTCGCTGAAGCCAACTGAGATAATGTTCACTATGTGATTGCGAACAGTTACAGCGTTCAGGCAACGCTCCGGTAATGCAGACAACACATCCTGGAAATATTGCGGGGAATTGTAACCATGGAAACAGCACGATTCCGTAATAGCTGATAAAGACGACGTTTTCGTAATAGCCACCATATCAGCCACCCGTGAATGAACTGTGGCAGGAGGAAGTTACGATGGTTTGAGTACTTCGCTACGGGAGACGAGCCCCCGGGGGCCCCTCCCAACCAGAAGTGCCAGGAAAGTCTATGCTTGAGCTAGGTGGAGCATCTTAGCCGAAAAGAACACTGCGAATCACAAACGACGGAAAAAGTCAAAGGGTAATAACACCGCAGTAGTGTTATTTATGGAAGCAGGGAAATATGATAACGTGTGAGTGGCTGCATAGTCGTGCCTAACAAGACATTAAGGTAGGTAGAGACCGTTTAAACTCCCCCTGCGTATCCTTGAAGCAAATGAATAGTGTCGGTACCTGGACTGACAAAGCGACAACGTACAAGCTAAGATGCTGAACGCAGCCTCCAAAGACAACTAGCCACTTTACTTCAGTACAGAAAACCTATAAACTGTTTCAGAAAAAGTTTGCTTGCTCTTTGTATTACATTCTTCTCCCTCAACTGAGTGGGGCATTGGGGTAACAATGTTGGTTTTCATTGGTCGCATACTCCGGAATTCAGTTCCTGTTGTGTGGATTGGTAGGCATCTCTCGGTGTCGCTGAGAGGCATACGCAGTACTGAGTGCCCAATTTGCATTGCAAGATGAAAATTCGCACTTATTTGTGACCGTTTTGAGTGGCCGAAAACTGCTACACAACTGCTCCTTTGAGGTTCCCTTTGCAGGCAACAGGACCAGCCACTTTTCCTTTCATACTCAGGTTTCTACAACTTTCTTGTTGTTGCTTCGCTTGTTAGTTTATTTTGTGTGGGTGTGCGCGCGTCATTCAAAGACACAATTATGTTGAACATTGTTGTTAGAACTACCCTGCCTCTTTTTCATACCACGCAGTCTTTCTTTTTATGGTTTTCAGACTGCCATTGTGTGCATATATCTGTATCTGCTGCATTTCTTGTTTTCTGTACGATGTATACCCGCTCCTCCCTGTAATGCTTCGGCCTTGAGAATAACGAAATAATAAATAAATAAATAAATAAATAAATAAATAAATAAATAAATAAATAAATAAATAAATAAATAAATAAATAAATAAATAAATAAACTGCGACTTTGCCTGACTAAAACACTTTTGGGAATTTCAGAGCCATCCGAACCTCTGGACTTGAAGGCCGGTTCTGCCAGCAGGAACTGGCTCCTAGTGGAGTGGGAAACCACCGAAGGTCCGCAACGGCCCTCTAAGCGGCTACAATTTAACCTTCAAGAAAGGCGATGGGGAAGTTCAGGAGACGACCACTCAACTGTCCTACAATTTAACTGGACTGTCCGCTGGTACACCGTACAAGGTATCTGTGTATGCCTTCAACGACGGGCTTACCACGACAAAACGGGGCCCAGGAACAACGATTCTGGTCCTTACAGAGTCCGAGAGTAAGTAGCTTGCTGCCGATCACCGTACACTGCACATATTCATTTCAACAAAACGATTACTTGTAATTTTTACTTGTAAAATAATGAATCGCAGCATATTAAGAATTGTATAATTTGTACGCCATGCTGAACGTTTTAACCCTCGGGCTGTTCTCTTGTAGTATATGTATTCCATTATGCTTAGCAGAATTAGGAATACTTCTAACTTGTTCCAAATTTAAAATTCAGAAAAGTGTAAAAATAGGCATTCACTTTTCCCTAGTAGAATCTGCTTTGCTCCGTAGCACAGTTTTCTCTCCACCTCCTATAACTTTTCTGTCTTCATTTCGCGCTAGCGGAAAAAAAGTTTAAAATGAAGAAATATAGCGATGACGGTAAGTTTCGGCTTTTTTTTTGTGAAAGGAGACACACAGGCTTGATTTCATTGTCTTTTTAAGGGCCAAAATCCCTATTTTATCCCCCTGTCTTTTAGGTCAAGGAGAATCCCATCTCCAATAGCGTGCCTCATTGTTCAGTAAGAAATTTAAAATGTGCCTAATTATTCGGCGGAACCATTCTTAAGTGGTGCTTAAGTGGTCCTTTTTTATACACAAAGACTCTTAAGAAAGAACAGCAATGGCCTTTTCCTTTTTTTAGCTTCAGACTGTGTTACACCCTTTTCAGTATAACCCCCTATATCTGAATGGGGCTTAAATCTGGCGCTAAAAGATACAAGAATGTCGGTAGTACGCACCTCCGCACATGCGCAAGTCACGACTCATCGTCGCCACGAAGATATTGGGTATGAGGAGAATCAGGCCACTCTGCACAGACAGATGATGATAAAGGAAATGACGTGTTAACCTTCCTTCTAAACTCAGACTAGTGATTAGTGCATTCAGGAAATGGATCGTGCTGCCAATATGGGACCAGGATGGGCACGCAACTGCACAATAATATTCGGTGAATATTGTCTATAGTGGCGGCAGTGGGCATTACAACATCCTCAATTCCTTGCGTGACAAATAATTTACCTTGAAATTTTTTCGCCGGTAAATATTTATTTGCAGGGTGTTATAGCGTTTTAGGCAAGGTATCGGAGAGCGAAATACAGCAGGCGAGGAGACACAAAAGCTGCGGCCAGGAAGCGTACTCCAGCTTTCACCTAGCCATAAGACTCTAAGGCAATTAAGCAGAAAATGCACAGAATGGCCCACAGCGGCGCAGCATAGTACGTGGGACTGTGAGTCGCATGCCGCTTCATAATTTGTTGTTTAAAATGCGCTATTTGTCTTAATAAATCCTACACATCGTGTAAACAGTAGTGTCTATAAAGGACCAAACATGCCGGCTTTCGCCTGGACTGTCACACACGAGTACCACGAGTGTCGCTGGGGTTCGGCGAAAGACAAAATCCTGCAAAACCAGCGAAAGTTCTCCAAAACAGGAGCAGCGGACAGCTTCTTCCGTATAAGTTGGGTTGGGGTCAAAATGAACGCCCTCTTGCCAAGTCTTCCTTGTATTTTGCGGCTAAATGTAGGATACATAAAGAAGGCAGGTTACCACAAGCAGGGGGAGTTCATACGGTTTTTCGCATTTTGTTGTGGACCTTCACTTGGCCTGTTCCATCAGGGACACCTGTCACTCAAACTGCATAGGTGCGAGTTTTGAAAACTGCAAGCATGGCTGTCAGGTTATTATCCGTCGAAGGTTTGCTATGACTAATCATTTGCTTACATCTAGGTTATACCCGTGCCACACGCACACGGAAAATGACATTAAGTGCTTAATGCCTTAACTTTTGATGCAACTAATTCGCTGCTACACGCAAAAATCTAATGCAATTCGCTGTAATGTCATTTTTGGTTTAAGGAGTTCCGTGCAACTCGTTTACCTTTACGTACGCCTTAAATGTGCCTACCCTCTAAGGCGAGGAGCACCAAATGAAACAAACGAAACTCTTAGCACCAGAGTGTCGACACGGAAACGTAGCTGAACTTCGAAATAAGGCTATTTTTGTGCACTCTTGGTGGCGAAGTTCTGAAGAAAACGAAGTTCACTAAAACATCGTGTTAGTCGTCGTGTTAAATTTTTAGGATTTGGCTACCACGGGCAGGCGATGGCAGCAAACATGCCTATAAAGGACCAAGAAACGGCTCACACTATTTAAAAAAAACACTGTTTTTCATAACGTTTTCATCCACAAAAAAACATTTGTAACCATTGTAAGATATCTTTCTCTACGGTACGGACTTCTAAAATATGAGTGAATTTCTCTTTTTGGTTATGATCACCATCATGCCTAACGCATTCATTGCCTTTGCGGCTTCGCGTGTACCACGGTCCGATCACTTAATATCATTCGGCATCTTAAGGCCTTAAGACCTTAATGTCATTTTCCATGTACGTGTGGAACGGGTATTACACGATGACTCGCTGTAGAAAATGTTTGACGTCAATGCACAGATGAAAACAATCCTAAATCCCCCTTTTATTTTCAGAAACGTCGGCGACAATAACGCTTCTATCCATATTTATTCCCCTGACACTTCTTCTCGCTCTGGTGGCAGGATTTTTCATTTACAAAAGATACCAGAAGAGGACTGGGTGAGTACTATGTGTTTTTATTTTGCTCACGGTGGCTGAGCGCACAAAAATATTAACGCGCAATCTCCGAGTATCCCAAAGTGCCTTACTGGTGTGAATATTACAAGCGTTGACTTCTAAGTACATTCGCATCCCGTTAATACGAAGCCCACAGAAGCCAGAAAAAAATTCGAATTAAGCAAACTTCAATTAAACATAAAGCACAATAACAACACTGTCATTATTCCGCAATTCGTCTGTTTTCTTGATTTCGTTCAAATTATCGACTGTCGTTGCCAAGTCGAGAGTGCGATACGGGTGGCCGTGATAGTTAAAACTCATTGCTAAAATCGAACCCTCAAGCTTTTCCCACAAAAATTGGTCAAACGGCGCTGCGCCTAACAAAGACAGTTGAGGACATGTAAAGAGAGGCATGCGTACATTGGCGAGGGTCTCAACTGGCCTGTTTTTTTATCAACTGTGCGCTGTCTCAGCTGCAACGACGCCGACATAGTACAGAGCACGGCCCTGTGTTGGTGCTTGACAGTTCTTAATTTTATCAAGAGATGACGGTGACGTCGACGAAGGATATTTGAAATAACTTCTAATTACGGATGTACTGAATTTTATGTATTGAGCTATTTTCAATTGAATTGCGTGTAACAAAATCGGGACCAGCACATCACTTTTCATTAACCTAAAATTCCAATTCAGTTACGTGGAATTGTCAAGAGCCGACTGTATTCCTGGAATTACTTGTTTCAAGCATAACATTCCGTAATTTACAAGAGAGAGCGCGAAATATTTATGAGACACATACAAAACTTGCGCTTGAGCGACGAGAAACCTTTGTCATCGAGACATCCGTTGTAGTCGGAAGGTGAAGTATGACAAAAGCCTCTCAATTCAGGGCTATAGGGTTGTGCAAACATTTTAGGCCAACACTCCCACCCATTGAAAAGCCGCACAGTCGCAATGTTTTTGGTCGAAACACATATCGGCTTGATTGCTCGCATTGGCTCTCCGACCACATACACACACATAATCAAAACAAAATATCTTTCTCACAATGTTCTCTGCTGCACTTTAAAAATATCAGTGTGGGCATTACGCCCAATTCGTCTTACCAAAATAAGCGATGTGTATCAACCGGGCCAAGTTTTTAATCTTGTGAGAGTCACGGGAAAGTGCGCTTATTTTCAACAATTACCATGTTAATTTCAGCGATTAATGCGGAACTTTTCACTTAAGGAGGGTAGACTTTCAGCCCTCGAAGACTTATACTCTATAAAAACTAACATCTTTGAAAGAACATGGATATCTCAAATTTTGAAAGTAACTAACAATTTTCAACAAGCGGGCCTAATTTATTTTGAAAAATTTAAGTTTCGAGGGTGCCGATAACGCACTTTACAATGGCTTCAAAAACGTCCAATATGTGCGCGTCCACATAGCAGTGGTGTAGCCGTGCGTAATATTCTTAACTAGTTCCCGAATATTAGTAGGTCTATCCCTTCTAACCTAGTACATGAATATACTAAAAATGAGGTACAGTCAATATAAAACGTTCGGTATTAAATATGACGATAAACTTGGGCAGCCGGGCTAAGCATCCATTGCGTGCATATAACGAATAGGAATATTAAAACGGCATTTTTTTTTCAGGGATCGGGAGCAGCTTACAACCGCCGAAGGACATTGAAGCGCAAGGTGGCACTAGCCAAACATACAAATAAGAGATTCTACCTATAGTTACGACGATTTTTCACAAGTTACGCTGGTGGACATGCTTGTAAAAAATATAAATTCATATTTTCTGATATTGCAATAAATATATGAATAAAACCAACCGATTCTTTTCAGAGAATTTTTTTCTCCGGTGCCATCACTGTTGCTAAGTTAGGAGTCTTAGAAGGCTGTAATGAAAGGGGTTTAATTTCATAGCCGTTTTTAGACCGATGGCTCCACTAGGCTGCATCTTTCAAGGGCATTCAACGCGTCGCAAGTCGCCTTCAGCCGCCGGCGCGCAAGTTGTGCCTTTGGTATCGGTTTGCTTGGACGGACCCTCGCCGTTGCGGTATCACAAGGCTAGGCGAGGGGGAAAAGGCTGCTTCGCCTGCGCCTTATGCCTCAGCTCCAGGTAGGCCGTCTGTACGTGGGATTCAGCGTCACCGGCGGGCATGACTAAGAGAGGGTTTAACGGCTGCTTCGTCGCTGCTTCGTCCCTCAGTCTCGCCGTCGATAGCGCGCCGGCTAAGATGTCTGTCCCTGCCGTTCGGGGCAAGCGAAGGGCTGAATGTAATCATCCAGTAAATGTAGCTAGATAGCAGACTTTCAAGTCCAATGCGAAAGCAATATTTCACGAAACATCGTGTGGATAGCTTTTGCTTGCTTCACTCGTGATAACTACGCTATAAGCCTAAGCCACTTTTACATTTCTCTTTACACCTTCTAAACTGGAACGATGCTATTTTTAAGTTATTTGGTAGGTACCAAAAACAACGCGTCCAAAGCATATTCTATATAAATTTACAGCATTTACCCTGAGAGCCTCGAATAAAAAAACGTAGCCACTTATCCACCTGTTTTGCAGCTAATGTCGTCCAGAGGCGATAGCCTTCTGCCGCCTTGCCAGTGATTTCCGTTTCGCTCTTCCCATTCTGACCCTCACGCTCTTACCCTCCCCTCTGGCGTAACTATGATGAAAGCCACAAACTTTTTCTCAATTCTGTTCAGGTTTCCCGGCATTCGCTCTGCTTGTCCGCCATCCCTTTGTCATTGACCACTCGTTTCTCTACGCTTTGTTTCTTGGAACATTATGGGGCAAAATCGTTTTTGTGAGGGTTTGGCTTCACCTCCACTCCTACGTCACCGCTTTTATTTGTTGTTTTTCGTTTCGAACTCATAGAACCAACCAAAAAATATTGCTTCTATATGATGATGACGATGATGATTGGATGTTAATGGCGCAAGGCTATTGCTTCTAAATGAAGCGCGCCAATCGGTTATGCACTACTATGATAAATATAAATACGAACAACAGAGTGTGTGGTTTTCCGTACATTGGACGCATCGTGGTGATGGGCCGCGTATGCGCAGTGCGAACAAGTTACGAGAGTGCGTGTCCAAAGTTGATATGAAAACACCGTCGTTGGGAGTGTGAGCGCGTTGGTTTGTCTTCCCACCGCGTTCGGCACCCGCTCGCGCAAGCGTTATCTAACTTTGTTGCTCCAATGAGTGAAAACGGCGCACGCAGCTATACCTTTATTTTTTATTTCGTGCTTAGCGCCCAACGGGCGGTCAAAATACGATGGCCTTTCCACACCAATGAATGTCACGAACTCTCGTAACTTGTTCCTACTGGGCATGCGCAGCCCGTCGCTGGTACGCGCGACATGTACTGAAAGCCGCGCGTTCCGCTGTTTGTATTTGATTTTATCACGATAGTACAAAAGGAAGCCTCAAACATGCCTAAACGTTCTGTTGCGCGGAATAACGTGGACATTTATGAGCGCTGTGAGTAGTTTTTCTAGTTTGGAATGGTCCTTCCTACATATAGTTTCTGCTAAAGCAGTGTTACTTAAGCTCTTCCGCCGAATCCAGTGACACAGACGGGTCGAGCGTTTATCGAAAGGGGGGTGTGGACCTAGTGAAGCCGATGCTGTGAAGGCTTTTTGTAAGTGCTCTCAACATCGCGGAGAATGATGTTCAAAAACATGATTTGCGACCAATGTTTTGAATATTGGCAACTAAAAAACACCTAATTATTACAAGCTGTGCATTGAACTTGCAACCATCCGCGGTCAGCGGAATTCAAAACAATGCTGCTTTTACAGTACGAAGCAATACAAAACAATTAGTGACTTTATAGGCATCTTGTCTAAAATATTCCATGTTTCCGAACAGGCAAAGAAGAAACGGTAAGTAAATGCCCATAGATGGGTCGGAATAGGCAAAGTTTCGAGAAGGTGCCGCATGGGTGTTCGGATTTCTAAAGAAAGCTCCTAGCCATTTGTGTACAAAGGTTGATGGCGGTGGTTGAGGCACATTACTTTGAGAATGGCTTACCTCTTGACCCCACTTGAAGCATGGAAAAAGGAGAGTAATGCATTCCAATTCTTTAACTTTGTCGGAGGCACAATTACTCCTTACGATTCCGACTTACCGTACAGTGATATTACAGATCGGTGCACAGCCTATAAAAGTAGTGATATATTTTCGGAGGCGCGAAATTTTATTCAAATGGACTAGATATATTAAAACGCCCGTTTTCTTGCTGTGCTTCACAGTATTTATTAGATAAAAAAGGACTGTGAAATACACCCCGCATTCGTTACAGAAAGACGAGAGAGACCATAGGCTTAAAGAGACACCGTAAGTGGGAACACACGTACAAGTATTTTTTATGATGAATCTTAGCTGCAGCTTTAATCTTACAGCAAGCGATGTTACATGCAATGGTACACAATAGCTGCAATTTAAATGAAACATTGTTAACTACACGCAGCTGTACCTGCAATGGGTATACCTGCGCTGGCACCGCTTCTTTTTAAAGGAATTAAAATATTTTGTCTCCTGCTTTAGGCAGTGCAACACGTTCTGACGTTGTAGTTTCTTTGATGACTTCTACATCTTGCTAATAACTTCAGGAATGACAATTCGCAATAACCAATAACATTGATATTCACTTTGTGTTTATACTAAAATGTACTGCTCAACCAACCTGTGATAAATTTTTGTTCTGCTTACTCTATTTAGCAATGTACAATTCATTGGCTTATTCTGCAGAGTATTAATTCGACCGTCCTGTTGCTGGGTGTTGGTGTAGTTTTGGTATCTATGCCTAGACTAGCTTCGGCTATTTCCCGACTGTTCATAATGTGTATTTTATGAAACGCAGTTGCTCATTAAAAAATAAAAAACACTATAAAAAGTGCGTGTAGCCAAGCGGGCACTTGTCAAATTCTTGGAAGAGCTTGCACTTTCGAGCAGTTTAAGGTTATTTGATCTACGCTCTTTTTTATTACAGCAGTGGCAACAAAAAAGCATATTTTCATGGATTGTGTTCTAGAGTAATTCAGAGCAATATCCATGTACCTTGAAAAGCCTTGGCATAGGTACTGGCAATATTTTTTTCTCGGAAAATAAAGTATTTAACCCAATAAATTACACTGTCGCACTTAATGTGCCATAGATGCATAGAAAAGCACGAACGCCAAAACAATGAGTTGTCAGCGTTCGTTATGAGCGTCATCCAGACGCAGTGATAGGGTTGCGGTTGCGAGGAAGAAGGAATTGTAGAGCTTGGAGCTGCAGAACGAGTGCTTTACAGAGTGAAAGCGGGGTTTTGTGTGCGCGGATGGGGGGAATTATAATTTTCTATATACAATAAGGGAGGTTATGGGGTAAACAGTCAACTGGGGATACTGTGATGTTCAGCATAGTAGGAAGCTCTCTTTCTGCTAGACATGCCGGGATCCCGCCAGAGAAGGCGGGATCAACGCTCTGATAGCCAACGTCCGCGGTTTCATCGCTTCACCTCTGAAGAGATCTCTACAGTTGGACTCATCTTATGTACTGGTGTGAGTCGGTGTCACCCTTCAGCGAAGACGGATGAAGGGTCCCATGCCGGTACATTTGTGAGCCGAGGTGTTCTCAGACAGAAGGTTAGGTGGGCAGATGAGATCAAGAAGTTGGGGACGATAAATTGGTCGCATCAAAGGACCGGGATAATTGAAGATTAATGGGAGAGGCCTTTGCCCTGCAGTGGGCGTAGACAGGCGGTGATGATGAATGATGTGTTCTCAGCGGCTACGGATGTGAGGATACCAGGACAGTAAACCCAGCAAATGCG